>CM077153.1:26779541-27379541 GCA_039583875.1 Platanthera guangdongensis | reverse complement strand
TTGCGGGATGAATTGAGGTTGGCACTACCAAGTTCAGTGAGCCAAGGCTTCCAAGCATTGGTCGATACAGCTCGTGCATTGGAAAAAGATATGAAGCGAGTATACGAGAATACGAGACTGGCAGCAGAAAAGGCAAAAGCTAAAGTGTCGCAGTTGGATCAATCGGAGTTTCGACGACGAGAGAAGAAAAGATTTAGGCCGGCGGAATCAGCTCCGTCGACTGTTTCTTCGGGGGCGACTTATGGGTCAGGACGTGTGGATACACGTATATGCTATAACTGTGGGAAGCAAGGACATATAGCAAGATTCTGTCGGAATGCCCCTCCAGGGAGGGAGAGAAAGACAGGTGCGTCATATGAAGAAAAGGGTAAAGCAGTGGCCGAGTCATCTGCACCTCGGACGCAACCTCGATTGCATGCTATGAAAGTGCAAGAGCCGCAAAGCTCAGTTGGTGAAATTCAGCCTCGAGTGTTTAATTTATCTCTTAATCGCGAATTCCAAAATCGTGAGGCTGAGCGGAGGTGAAACATGCATTACTTCTCTTGGATGCTCTGTTGTATGGAAACTATGCTTATATATGATGAATAAAATCGTGATGTTGAATAGATCTATCAAAATGTGGTGCACGTGTGATGGTAAGGAGATAACGAAATCATGTTGTTTTGTTTTGAGGTCTTCTGTGGCTGAATGTGCACAAGTGGAAGATAAGAATGTTTGTTTGTGTTGTATGTTTGTTAGTTTGTGTGGAGGCTTGGGATGTAAGCTTTGATGATGTTGTGGCTGATTGGAGTCAAATTTCGAGGACGAAATTATTTGAAGGGGGGGAGGATTGTAACACCCGAAGTCAAGCGGATCATTTTGAGCAAAATTGGGTTCAGGCATGGGTGACACGGCCTGGGACACGGGGGTGTCCCAGGGCGTGTCAGGCCTGGGTAGTGTCGAGTCGTGAAGTCGACGAAATTTGGGGTCGACACAGTGGACACGACCTGCGACACGGGCGTGTCGCAGGGTGTGTCGAGGCCGTGTCGACGATCGGCCTTGATGTCGACGAATTTTGCTCGACGATCGTCGAGTGTCGAGTGTCGCGTGAGGACACGGCCTGTGACACGGGCGTGTCACCGGGCGTGTCAGTGATCGTCGAACTCAACTCGACGTTTCGAGCTAGGGCGTGTTTGAGGGACACGGGTGTGTCCAGGTGCACACGACCAGGAACACGGGCGTGTGCCAGGCCGTGTGAAGTCTCGGGTTGTTTTGGGATTATTTTCGTCGAGGCACACAGCCTCAGACACGGGCGTGTCTGAGGGCGTGTCGGGAACACAGCAAGTGACACGGGCGTGTCACACAGCCGTGTATTGGCTGGATTGAGTCGGTTGTCTGCCGCTTAGAGGGACACGGCCTGTGACACGGGCGTGTCACAGGGCGTGTCAGGCCGTGTTCAAGCTTTTCTGGCCAAATCTGTGCCGTTTGTTTCCCTCTTCCTGGATCCAATGGCTGGGCTCTGTCCAGGTGTGTTGAAGGCCGAGGAAAAGAGGATAAAACCCCTCTTTTCTCCTTCTTCTTCTTCTTCATTTCTTTTAAGGAAGGGAGGAAGAAAGGCTAAGGCAAGAGGGAAGGGAGGAGTCTACCAGCTGTTGTAGGAGCTGTGGAGTGCGGAGCGAAGATCCGAGAGCGGATTCGTGAAGGCAGAGCCGAGGCGGTGATTTCCATCCGGCTACTTCATGGCGCCGAAGCGATCTTCAAGGGTAACGATCTCCTTCTTGGACATCGAAGTCCTTCCTTTATGCATGTGCTTGGAATCCTCCACCAAGAGGTGGATTTGCGGAAGTGATTCCTTTGTTGAGTCTGCATCTAGAGCCGGATATATGAAGTACGGCATAGGCATGCTGTGTGAAGCCCATCTGGACCGATAGTCTGGATTGGTGATGTTCATGGGTAAACCGGAGAAAACTCCGTGGATTTGATGAGATGCAAATGGTTTTCTCTTGTGATGAATGTCTGGATGTGATGTTGAATGTGTGGAGGCTTTGGTGAAGCTCCTGGTTATGTTATGATCAATTGGTAGCACGCCTGGGGAGCGCGAGGTAAACTCGGCCTGTTACACCAGTAGGGTGGGTTGATCTAGTTAGGTAGGGATCGATTGGTGGCAATGCTTGGGGAGCCGAGTTAAACCCGGCTTGCTGCACTACATAGTGTGAGTCGATCGGATTAGGAGGGGGGTCGATGGGTAGACATTGCCTGGGGAGCTTGGATAAACCCGGCGTGCTACACCACATGGTGTGGGTCGACCTACTCTGGTTGTTTATTGGATGCTGTGAGGTTGTACCTCTGTGTGGTTTGGGCGGGACGTCGCCAGCTTGTGAGACTGGTGGACTAGGGCCGGTCAACCAACAAGTTAAAACCTCGGATCGGCGGTGTATGACTGGTGGATTCCGGTACGCCAAGAAGGTGCCCTGAGTGCACGGAACGTCTGGTGGATTCCAGCGTTTGTGATGTCATGTGTTTGCTAGCGGGATAAAGAGAATGATATAGATATGCTGTTTGATGATACTTGATGAGCACTGTATACAAGGAAGGAACCACTACCCCGGGTAGGGGGTAGGGTCGTTATAATGGGTCAGCCAAATGCTGACCGTTACTTTGTTTTGCCGCTTTTTGGTGGATGTCTCATTGCAGGTGCCGCGGCTTGAAATGAATAAGTGGAAAAGCTAGCTTGCTGCTGTTGGCCCTTGAAGGCCATGCGAAGAGTTGTGTTTGGATTTCATGTGTGGCCGGCCTGCGTGCCGATGTACGAAATGATTGTTGTGTAAAAGAGGAACTTGTAAGGCCATATGGCCAGGGTGTGTGAGTTGTATACATTCCTGGTGTTGGTATATATATATAAATGTGATCTTTATATATTGGTGGACAGTCTGATATGAGTTCATGCTAACATAAAATATGCTGCGCTAGAATGGAATGAGTTAAGGATACGCATAGATTTTGATTTCCACACGTGATTCCTTCACTTGTCTGTGATATATGGCGTGGGGCCCCGGCCGGACCCACCGTTATATGTCATCTGACAGGTGGGGGCGTTACACAATGTTGTGGACCTATTTATACCTTTCTAAAAACGAAGGTGAAAAGGCACGTTATAATCCTCTAAATGTGTCGACACTGTTGAAAAGTGTCGACACTGTTGAAAAGTGTCGACACAGACTTCTAATGTCTCTACATAAGTGTTGACTTCTATGTGTCGACACTTATACATTTGCGCTCGACGATTCGTCGATACTCCACTCGACGAAATCTGTGTTGAACCTAAGTGTCGACACCATCTATGTATGTGTCGACACCTACTCTGGATGTGTCGACACTACTTCTCTGATGTGTCGACACTACTTCTCTGAAGTGTCGACACCAATTTTCTAGATGTGTCGACATCATTTCTCTGAAATGTCGACACCACTTCTATGTGTCGACACAGACAACTCCTTGTGTCGACACTATTTTACTTAGCCAATTTTATTAAACTAATCTATGTTCAATGTAGAAAGTAGCGAATAAGAAAGAACAAATGGATAGACTTTTGAATAATTGAAATTTTATTATCCAAAAAAAGATATCATTTACAAATGTATGACCTCCATTATATAGAATGGAGGAGATATGAGAGAGTATAAACAAACAATGTGAGACTAAACATTTACAGGGCAGAGCGGCTAGAAATAAAGGAGACCGCACAGGCCGCACGGTTAGTCAGATGGGTTAACCGCACGGCACCTCCAGCAGGATAAGAACAGGCCGCACTGAGAGTCCGATAGACCGCCCGGTCTTCAAGCACCAGAGGAGACCGCCAGACCGCTCGGTCAACAAACCGCCAGACAAGACCGCAAGGCCGCCCGGTCTAATACTTCAACACTCCCCCTCAAGCTGGAGCATAGATATCAATCATGCCCAGCTTGTCACAAATGTGGAAGAAGGAAGTAGAGACCGGCTTGGTGAAGATATCTGCCAATTCCTTGTTAGAGGTGACAAATGGAGTACAAATCTGTTTCTTCAAAATCTCTTCCCGAATGAAGTGACAGTCAACCTCTATATGCTTTGTTCTCTCATGGAAGACCGGATTTCTGGATATGTATATAGCGGCCTTGTTGTCACAGAACATAGGGAGAGGACAGTCATATACCTCGCCCAGGTCAAGCATGAGAGCCCGCAACCACTTTAACTCACACGTGGTTGACGCCATACTCCGGTATTCGGCTTCTGCACTGGATCTCGAGACAACATACTGTTTCTTGCTCTTCCAACTCATGAGATTACCTCCAACAAAGGTACAAAAACCTGATGTGGATTTACGATCGCCTTTGTCATCCGCGTAACTTGAATCTGAGTAGGCCTCAACCCTCAGATGACCATTTTTCTGAAAGAGTAACCCTTTGCCTGGTGCTGCTTTGATATACTCTAAAATCTTCAGGGCAGACTGAAGATGGCACTCCCTGGGAGCTTGCATAAACTGACTGACCTTGCCTACAGCATAGGCGATGTCGGGTCTAGTCACCGTGAGATAGATGAGTTTGCCTACCAAACGTCTGTACCTTGTGACATCAGATAGAAGAGGCGAGTCATCCATCCACGTTTTGTCTTCTCCAATAGCCATGGGAAACCGAGCCGGTTTGGCACCTGTCAATCCTGCTTCTTGTAGAAGATCAAAGGCATACTTCTGTTGGGAGAGAACCAACGAGTCAAGTTTCCGAGAGATTTCTATCCCCAAAAAGTATTTCGGGGAGTCCATATCCTTCGTGACCAAGTGCTGACGGAGATGCTTCTTCGTCAAGTCCACCCCATCTCGGTCATCGCCAGTAAGAAGAATATCATCCACATATACTGCCAAAACCACCAGTCCCGAGGCCGTTTTGCGAATGAATAAGGAGTGATCGGCCGAACTCCTTCTAAAGCCGATGGTAGCCACAATACCACTGAACTTGTCGAACCATGCCCGAGGGCTCTGCTTTAGGCCATAAATGGCCTTCTTCAAATGACATACGTGTGTCTCCCCCAGAGCAACATACCCAGGAGGTTGCTCCATGTAGACGTCCTCCTGAAGATCGCCATAGAGAAAGTCATTCTTCACATCAAGCTGGGAAATAGCCCAATCCCGGTTAACAGCCACAGAAAGGAGAACCCGGATGGTGCTGAGGTGAGCAACCAGAGAAAAGGTATCAAAGTAATCAATGCCGTAAGTCTGAGTGAAGCCCTTGGCCACCAGCCGGGCCTTGTAGCGATCCACAGTGCCGTCGGGGCGAAATTTCACAACGAAGACCCAGCGACAGCCAACCACATCAGTGCCCACGGGAGGAGGAACAAGGGTCCATGTACCCCGTTCAGTAAGAGTAGTCATCTCCTCATCCATGGCAGACTTCCAATGAGGGAGAGCAAGAGCCTCCTGGTAGGTGCGAGGAGTAGAAGTAGCAGAGATAGCCAAGGCAAAACACCTGCGAGAAGGAGAAAGCCGATCATAGGAAACAACTGCCGCAAGCGGGTGTTGAGTACACGCCCGCACCCCTTTGCGAAGAGCAATGGGAAGATCCAGGTCGACGGGAGAGTCAGCGACCGGAGCGTCCGTGGCGGAGAAGGCTGGCCCGGGACTAGAGAGAGACGACGGCGGAGAGGAGGGTGGAGGGGTGGGTGGGGAGACGGACTGGGAAGGAGTCGGTGGAGGAGGAGACGGAGGTGGGAAAACGTCGAGAGGCGTGGAAGGAACAGAGATATCAGAAGGAAGAGAAGAGGTAGGAGAGAAATAGGAAGCATTCTCGAAAAAAGTCACATCCGCGGAGACAAAATGCTTGCGGAGAAGGGGGTCAAAGCAGCAATAGCCTTTTTGAGTGGTAGAGTACCCCAAAAAGACACACTTGGTGGAGTGGGGGGAAAGCTTATCGCGGGTAGCGGAGGGAGCATGAACAAAGACCGTACAGCCAAAGACACGGAGAGGGAGAGGAAAAGGCTCCTTGTGGGGGTAGAGAATGGAGTAGGGGGTCTGGCCGTGGAGAACTGTGGAGGGAAGGTGATTGATGAGATAGCAGACGAGGAGCACAGCGTAGCCCCAGTAAGAGCGAGGGACGTGCATCTGCGTCATGAGAGTACGAGCAACATCAAGCAGGTGACGGTTTTTACGCTCCGCCACCCCATTCTGCTGAGAGGTGTAAACACAAGTCGTTTGATGAAGCAGGCCATGTTGGTGAAAGAAAGAGGAGAACTCATGATTCAGATATTCCTTGGCATTATCAGAACGTAAAACTTTAATAGAAATAACAAATTGAGTCTGAATCATAAAATAAAATGATTGCCAAACAGAAAAGAGGTCAGAGCGATCTTTTAACAGATACACCCAGGTACAACGTGAAAAATCATCTATAAAAGTGACAAAATAGGAACTGCCCCGACCAACAGTGAGGGTAGGAGCAGGACCCCATACATCAGAATAAATAAGATCAAACGGGCGAGAGGAGCCACGACCTTGCTTCGGTGGGAAGGAGGAGCGATGATGTTTGCCAAGCTGACACGCATCACAGTTGAGCGGAGAACTGGTAGGAGGTAAGTGGGGCAGAAGCTGGCGAAGAATCCGAGGAGGAGGATGTCCAAGGCGAAGATGCCATTGAAGGAGATCTGTGGAGGAGGAGTAGGCAGACAGAGCGGAAACATCGTCGAGGAAGTAGAGGCCGCCGCTCTCAGTCCCAGTAGCAATCGTCCGCTGGGTCCTCGGGTCCTGAAAAGAACAAGTAGTGGGAGTGAATAAGACGGAGCACTGAAGTTGCCGGCATAAAGTAGTAACTGATAACAAATTGCACGGGAACTTCGGGACATAGAGTGTGTCCTCCAAGCAAAGCGAGGGGGTGAGTTGAACCCTGCCCGTCCCATGAACCGGGGACGGGGAGCCATCCGCCACACGAACCGGGGGTAAGCGGTCATGTGTCTCAAGACGGGAGAAGCAATGAGGGTTTCCAGTCATATGATTTGTAGCACCGGAGTCAATCAGTCATTTACCTTGGGTAACGACGCGGGCACTACCTGACGTCGTGGCCACAGAGGCAGACGTCCGAGAAGAGGCGGAGGCCGAAGAAGGAGCATCACCGGAAGGGTGAAGATGAGGATGTTTCTGCCATCAGCGGTCAACAGAGTGTTTGTGCTGTTCGGCCAAGTCCGCGGAGAAGGGGCGATTCTAGAGGATTTCAGCACCAAGAGCGTGAACCTGCTGATAAGCCGCAGCAGGATACATGGAAGGGCGGGCGAAGAGGTCCGCATAGAGAGTATAAATGCGGGACGTCTGGCCCCCCTTCGAATAGTGAGCAGCGAGGTGAAGCCAGGCGGCCTTGACCGTCTCATCATGGCGAATGACGGGAAGGCACTCATCAGAAAGGCTGTTGGCCAGCCAGGTGCGGACAAGAGCATCACTCGCATCCCAGTCATCAAACTCAGGAGAGGTACGAGGAGGAGGGTCATCAGTGAGGTGATGACGCTTGCGTTGAGAGCGAAGGAGAAAAGTGAAAGAAACACTCAAATCGGGATAGTTGGAGCCAACAAGCTTAGAAAGGGTGCCAAGGTTGCCCGAAGGAGGAGGTGGAGAAGGAGCTGCAGGAGTAGTGGTGAGACCGGAAGTAGTCATAGAACACAGCAAGAAACCGCAGCGGAGAGAAAAGGAAGAAGCCGCGCGAACACAAGCGGCTAGAAAGCAGTCAAAGGCACAGCGGGGAAGAGGTCGCGCGGACTGAAAAGGCCGAGCGAACAGAAGAGAAGAGGAGGCAAGAAGCAGCGACTACAACAAGTCGCAGGCCGGGCGAACAGAAACAGGCCGCAACGATTAGGAAGTCGGAGAGGCAAGAAAGAACCAGGAGCGTGGCGACAACGAAACAGGTCGCGACGACGAATAGCAGCAGGAGAAGAGAACCAAGGAGAAGCAAGCCGCGCGAACAGGGCAGCGGACAAAAACAAGCCGCGCGAACAGGGCAGCGGACAGAAGAGAAGTCAAGCCGCGAGACAGGTCGCGGAAAGCGTAGAAGAGAACCAAGGAGAAGCAAGCCGCGCGAACAGGGTAGCGGACAGAAACAAGCCGCGCGAACAGGGCAGCAGACAGAAGAGAAGTCAAGCCGCGAGACAGGTCGCGGAAAGCGGAAAACAAGCCGCGAGAATCAGAGAGCGCACACAATGAGGAGGAAACGACCGTGTCCTCTGATACCATGTAGGAAGTAGCGAATAAGAAAGAACAAATGGATAGACTTTTGAATAATTGAAATTTTAGTATCCAAAAAAAGATATCATTTACAAAGGTATGACCTCCCTTATATAGAATGGAGGAGATATAAGAGAGTATAAACAAACAATGTGGGACTAAACATTTACAGGGCAGAGCGGCTAGAAATAAAGGAGACCGCACATGCCGCACGGTTAGTCAGATGGGTTAACCGCACGACACCTCCAGCAGGATAAGAACAGGCCGCACTGAGAGACCGATAGACCGCCCGGTCTCCAAGCACTAGAGGAGACCGCCAGACCGCTCGGTCAACAAACTGCCAGACAAGACCGCAAGGCCGCCCGGTCTAATACTTCAACATTCAACATTTCTAATTCAATTTTAAACTTATTGAATTTAGTTTCATCTAGAGGCTTATTAAACATATCTGTAATTTGATAATATATTTTAACAAATTCTAGTAAGATGTCCTCTTTCTCTACATGTTCTCTAAGAAAATGGTATCTAATTTCTATATTCTTAGTCCTACTATGTGAAACAGGATTATTAGTAATAGAAATTGCACTTGTAGAATCACAAAATAAAGGTGTTCTACTTACTTGAATACCATAGTCTACTAGCTGATGCTGAATCCACAAAAGTTGTGCACAACTTCCTGTAGCAACATATTCTGACTCAGCTATGGATATTGCCACACTAGTCTGCTTCTTACTGCTCCAAGACACCAATCTTCCTCCTAAAAATTGACAGGTGTCTATAGTACTTTTTCTATCTTCTTTGCAACCTGCAAAGTCTGCATCTGAATAGTCTGTTAGTAGAAAATCTCCATTTCTAGGGTACCAAAGGCCTAGATTGGGTGTGCCTTTAAGATATCTCAAAATTCTTTTGACTGCAGTCAGATGAGATTCTTTAGGGCAGGATTGGTACCTAGCACAGACACATGTAGCATACATGATATCTGGTCTACCAGCAGTCAGATATAGGAGGGAGCCAATTATCCCTCTATACAAAGTTTCATCTACATGTTTACCTGCATCATCTTTGCTAAGAGATACACTTGACCCCATAGGAGTTCTCATGGTAGTGGATGATTCAATATCATACTTCTTAATTAACTCCAGGGTGAACTTAGACTGAGTTGTGGACAAGCCATCTTCAGTCTGTCTTACTTGGAGACCCAAGAAAAACTTAAGTTCTCCCATACTGCTCATTTCAAATTTCCCTTGCATAAGTTTTGCAAACTTTCTACAAAGGTTACTTTCAGTAGACCCAAATATTATGTCATCAACATATACTTGTACTAGGATTATCTTTCCTTTGGATTCCCTTAGGAATAGTCTTGTCTATTTTTCCCCTTGAGAATTTGTTCTCAATGAGGAAACTAGACAGGGTTTCATATCAAGCTCTTGGGGCTTGTTTCAACCCATACAATGCTTTCCTAAGTCTATAAACATAATCAGGTTTGAGAGGATCAACAAAACCTGAGGGCTGCTCTACATAGACTTCTTCCTTTAGATTTCCATTTAGCAATGCTGACTTTACATCCATTTGAAATACCTTAAAGCCTTGATATGTTGCATAAGCAAGGAACATCCTAATTGCTTCCAATCTTGCTACTGGGGCAAAGGTTTGATCAAAGTCAATACCCTCTTCCTGCCTGTATCCTTTTGCAACAAGTCTTGCTTTGTTCTTCACAATAATCTCATTCTCATCCAGTTTGTTCCTAAAGATCCACTTTGTTCCAATGATGTTGTGGTCTTTTGGTTTAGGAACTAATGTCCAGACCTTGCACCTTCTGAACTGATTCAGCTCCTCTTGCATGACATCAATCCAATGTGAGTCTAGAACAGCTTCTTCAAATTTCTTTGGTTCCACTTGAGATAGGAAGCTGGAGCAAAGAACTGTGCTCAGATTCCTGCTTATTGTTTGCACTCCTTGTCTTGGATCACCAATTATCTGATTTGCCGGATGATCCTTTAAGTGTCTAGTAGCTGGAGGTAGTCTATATCCAGGTTGAACACCTCCAGCCTCTTCATTAAGCTGCACCTCTTGGTTTTCATCAGCATCTGGAGAGTCTTGTACTCCCCCTGGACAACAGCCACAATTTTCCACTTCCTGATTTGTAGTTGAATCTTCTGTAATGGTAAGCTTGTCCATTCTCTCACTTATACCTGTAGAACTGCAAGCACTACTTGACAACTCACAGTTAATCAGTCTTGTTTCATCAAAGACTATATGTACAGACTCTTCTACAACTTGAGTAATCAAGTTGTAGATACTATAAGCCTTACTATTGTTGTTGTACCCAACAAATATCTCATCTTGGGATTTGGCAGCGAACTTAGTTAGATAAGACTTGCCATTGTTAAGTATATAACACTTGCAACCAAAGATCCTAAAATAGGATAAGTTTGGTTTTCTGCCCTTCATAATCTCATAGGGAGTCTTTTTGTGGCTCTTGGTGATAGTAGCCCTATTGATCACATGACATGCAGTGTTTACTGCCTCAGCCGGAAGATGAACAAAAAGGAGAGAAAATTTTTAACATAGAAATACAATTTGAGTCCAAAAAGCCCTATTGGGCCGAGCTGGGACCGGGCTGATCAGGCCTGTGTCTCTTGCCAATCGGGCTCGGCCCGAGCCTGACTTGAGTCGAGTTAGGGCAAGTAACCATTGACTTAGGGCAGGGAACTATTGTGATCCTAACAAGTGGTCCGACCTGCCGTGCCGCCCGCTTAACATTTGCCGACATGCTTGCACCCTTGTTCGCGAAATCGCATCTCACGTACGTCTGCCATTTGCATCGCGGGTTCGCCCGGTTCGCGATTTTGAGCCCTCCATCGCATTGTCCTGCATCACGTCACCCGCCTACGCACCGCATCGCGGTGTCGTCCAGTTTTGTCGTCCACCGACGGTCCTCCAACCGGCGGCTCCGCCTCGCCGCCTATTGCAGAGGCTGCTGCTTGCTCAATCTGCTCCCGTGCCGCACCGATCCATCGTCTTTGACATGTGTGTCGCAATTGCAGATCTGTCGCTTCGGGCTGCCTCCGCCGGCATACGCGACCCGCGCTTGCTCTTTCCGCACCCGATCAGTCGCGGAAGTCGCTGATCCTCCTCCTTTCTACCGATCTCCCGCAGGACGTCTGTTGATCCGTTCCTCTCCGCCGGATCCATCGCAGGAAGACATCAGGTCCTCTTTTGCCGCTGATCTCAGCCGGAACCGCCCTTCCGGCCGTTGTTCGTCGTCTCCAGCCCATAGCTCCCAACACCCGCTATGCCGGCGACCCTCCTTCAGGTGTCGTCGTCTACGCCTTGAGCCGCTGCGTTGACGCTCAAGAGCAACTCGTCGCCTCCATGTACGCCTCCCTCCTCGCTTGCCATGCCAAAGTCGATTGTCTTCCCGCATTCAACGGACGGGCTTCCACAACCACTCACGAGATTCTCTGCCTTAAGTCAGCTCCTCCACGACTGCCTCCTGCATCATACCAGAATTGAAAATAGATAAATTAAATAAATTTTACTTATGCAGATGCACTTATGCTTGAAGATTTTTTTTTTATAAAAAAAATCATTTTAAAGAATAAATAAGTAGAAGTAATAATTTAATATTTTAATTACTATTAACAGCTGCGACCCGTTCTCTCCAAGTGTCATTATCTTATAGTCCTAATAAATAAGGAGTATGGAGTTATTTAGCAATGTTAACTGTTAAGTGCACACCAAAAATTGTTATGTGCACTCAAATGTTATGTGCGCACCAGAAAATGTTATGTGCACACCAAAAAATGTTATTTGCATACCAGAAAATGTTATTTGCATACAAAATTTTCATGTGCACACCAATATGAAATGTTTTAATTTTAAAGCAAAATTTTTATGCACACACCAATATGCACATCAAATGGAGACGGCATCCTCGAACCACTGCAAGTGCTGAACGGGATCATCCTTCCCGGTGTAGTAAGCCATGTCTGGCTCTATGAACCCCTCGGGAACGGGTGCTGAGATGATCAGCTCGCTGAAGGGTGACCCCCTAAGGGGTGGTCTCGCCACCTCCACTCGCGCAACCAGCTCGCCTGGTAGGTTGGCACTTGCCGGGCTAGAGAACAACTCCCGGCCGGTGAGGTCTCGCTCGACCTCATCTCCCATCCTCTCCTTCCCTGGCCTTCTTCCTGGTGCACTTTCTTCTCCCCCCGCTGGGGTCATCTCGCCTAGACCCCTGGGAGTTGACTCGTCAAGGGGGGGAGCTAGCTCCTGGGGGGTCGGGGTGGAGCTGCCACCCTGAGGAACAATGCTTCGCAGCATCTCCATGATACCCTGGATGGAGGCCATGAACTCTTGCCTCCCCATAAAGGGTCCTGAGCTAGGGAGCTCGCCGAGATCATCACTACCTCCCTGACCTCCCGTCATGACTCTCTCCCGAGATCTTCTGTGTTGGTCACTCTCCACGCTCACCGCACCAAAGTGTTGAAGCCAAAATTGACCTCTGAGGGTTCAAAATACTCAAAAAGCTTAAAAACTAAGCACGCCTCCTTCAGGGTCCACTCTTCGCGAATACGGGGTTGTACACATTGGGCTTATTGTTGTTGTTGAAGAGGAACCTGAAGAATACCCTGCTGCTAGAATAGGGATCAGGGCCCCTCTGTCTCAATCAAATAGTGACTCAGAGGTGGATGAAGATGAAGAAGAAGATGCTCAATGCCATGGATTGATGACAATGACAGATGAAGAGAGCAGCCAAGATCAGTCTGGTCAAACTCAGGTACATGCTAAATCACAACCTTTTAATTCAAGTCATGAGGTTGGGTCAGACTCTGAAGCTCAATCATCAAGAGATGAAGGAGATTCAAACTCTGAGGATGATGTCAACTCCATAATTGCCAAGTATGGAGAACTTCTTGAGACATTCAAGAGGTGCAAGCTGTTTGCCAAGAGACAGGCAAAAGAGCTTCTTAGCCTTAAAAGCAAGTGTGAGGACTAAGAAAAAGCACTCACTGACATGGATGCGCAAGCAGCTCATCTCACGGAAATCATTGACAATGAGTCTGTGGTAAAAGTCTCAAATGAGAAACTTATCCAGAAGCTTGAAGATGATATCCTAAATGAGAAATTGTTATTGACCAAATTTTCTAAGTCAAAC
Organism: Platanthera guangdongensis; assembly: GCA_039583875.1. Taxonomy (NCBI): domain Eukaryota; kingdom Viridiplantae; phylum Streptophyta; class Magnoliopsida; order Asparagales; family Orchidaceae; genus Platanthera; species Platanthera guangdongensis. Next base: position 27,366,174 of record CM077153.1, on the reverse strand, counting down.
ACTGTGCTGTCCTTAATTGACACTCACCTTACCCAAGCAGGTAAGAAAGGGTTAAGATTTAAGGGACCTGCTAGAAAAATGATTGGAGGGCAAACATAAACGGAACCTACCTGATAATTTCACAATGATTATTTATTTGAAATATAATATAATAATACTATTATAAAAAGTTATAGTTGTTAATTAGAAATTAAATTATTATTTCTATTTATTTATTTTTAAAAAAAATTTAGAAAGAAAAATTCTCAGGTATAAGTATATATAAATTTTATATAGATTTCTTCAACTTGTCACTTCAATATTTTACTGTTGCGATTATTTTTCAAGCATCATATATTAAATGTATGTATGCTTTTATCTTGTGTGAAATATATTTATTTTACTTTAATTTTTTTGATTTGATTAATTTATCTATTTGGGCTAGAATGAGAACTGTTTCATGTACTTAGGCCTGCAAACGAGTCGGGCTCATCAAAAAGAGCTGGCTCGAGCTCGAGCTCTAGCTTCTTTTTTCGAGCTCGAGCTCGACGAGCCTATTTTAAAAGGCTCGAGCTCGACCTCGACGAGCATGATTCGAGCTCGAACTCGACAAGCAAGGTTCGAGCTCGATCTCGAGCTCGGCTCGAACTTAATATTATGTTAATAATATAAAACTATTATTTTTTATAATATTATATTAATATTATGTTAATATTATAATATATTAAAATATTTAATACCATTAATATATATATTATTTAATTAAAAAAAACTCGTGAATCGGCTCGCGAGCTCGTGAACAAGGTTACTTAGGCTCGAGCTTGACATGCTCGAGCTCGAGTCGAGCTTTTTTAGAGCCGACTCATCGAGCTTTCGAGCCGGCTCAACTCAACTTGCACCCCTACATGTACTTCCATGCAATAAGTAAAGAACTCAATAACAAATAAAAACCAATGACATGGTGACGGTCAACATGATCACTAGCCTAAGTAACATTTGAGTAAGTACGGAGATGTAGAGAACAACTGCTGGAGAAGACAAGATCATGAGAAGTCGTCGCACGGAGATAGCGCAGGAGTCGCAACATGTGACCATTATACACGGAGGTGGACGCACTAACAAACTGACTCAATACATGAACAACATGAGCAATATCGGGTCGAGTAATGGTGAGGTAGACGAGACTCTCAACGAGGTGGTGGTAGCGAGCATGATCAGAGAGTGGAACCCCATTGTTGAAACCCGGATACCGATTCAACGGAGTTCAGACTAAGAGAGAGCAGTTTGAGTTACTAAACCCGACGACGAACGATGGCCGGAAGGACGGTTACGGCTGAGATCGGCGACAAAAGAGGACCTGCTGCCTTCCTGCGACGGATCCGGCGGAGAGGAGCGGATCAACGGACGTCCTGCGGGAGATCGGCAGAAAGTAGGATCAGCGACTTCCGCGACTGATCGGATGCGGAAAGAGCAAGCGCGGGTCGCGTATGCCGGCGAAGGCAGCCCAAAGCGACGGATCTGCAATCGCGGCACACATGTCAAAGACGATGGATCGGTGCGGCACGGGAGCAGATTGAGGGAGCAGCAGCCTCTGCAGTAGGCAGCGAGGAGGAGCCGCCGGTTGGAGGAACGTCGGTGGACGACAAAACTGGACGACACCGCGATGCGGTGCGTAGGCGGGTGACGCGATGCAGGACAGCGCGATGGAGGGCTCAAAATAGCGAACCGGGCGAACCCGCGATGCAAATGGCAGACGTACGTGAGATGCGATTTCGCAAACAAGCGTGCGAGCAGGTCGGCAGCTGTCAAGCGGGCGGCACTGCAGGTCCGACCACTTGTTAGGATCACAATAGTTCCCTGCCCTAAGTCAATGGTTACTTGCCCTAAGTCGACTCAAGCCAGGCCTAGGCCGAGCCCGATTGGCAAGAGACACGGGCCTGATCGGCCCGGTCCCAGCTCGGCCCAATAGGGCTTTTTGGACTCAAATTGTATTTCTATGTTAAAAATTTTCTCTCTTTTATGTTCATCTTCAGGTTGAACTAAGGTTCCGTTTGGGGGGACTTATTTTCACCGGTCAAGCGGTTACGACCGCATGAACCGAACCATAATAAGTCCCCCCAAACGGAGCCTAAGTATGCGTGTAATGTTGAGAACATAGAGAGAGAGAGAGGCATAATGGACGAAGATCCGAGTGTAAATTTATAGTTATATTTAATGTGTCATTTACCTTGACCTCTAAATTACAGATTGCAACTCTCTTACTTTCGAAATTACAAAAACCTCTGCGGTAAGAGTCCATTTTATATAGCATCCATGTGCAAAAACATCCTCCTAAAAATTTACTCTAAAGAATATTTTTTGTGCACATATGTTATGAAATGCACTCTTACAGTTTGAGATTTTTATAATTTCAAGTAACAGATGTGCAAACTGTAACCATGCTAACTTTCAAGGAAACTGTTGATAATTAATCCTACACTAAATAGTCAAAAGAGAATTAATAAGTTTTCTGTTGGAAAGTGAATAATCTCAACACTAAGGCTTCATTTGTTTTGGCGGTGGTGGGTTGATCCGACGGGTCGAAACGGAGTGTTCGAAACGGAGGGGGAAGGTGGCTGCTCCAAACGGAGCTTTTTGGGGCGTTTCTCAAGGCGGGCGGGTGGAAACGGAGCAAACGCCGCCGGAGGTTCATTTGTTTACCCGCCTTCCGGCGGCGTTTGCCCAAAACGGAGCCCCGAAATGCCCAAACAAATAGAGCCTAAGGCTCCGTTTGGGGGGACTTATTTTCACCGGTCAAGCGGTCAGGATCGCATGTATCGGACCTTAATTAAGTCCCGGTTCATGCGGTCGTGACCGCTTGACCGGTAAAAACAAGTCCCCCCAAACGGAGCCTAAATTAGACATATAGCCTTCCTTCATGAAAATCCAATTGACGAGCCGTTTGAAGTGTTGAAAAATTCAGAGATGCGGCCACAAGTGACCGTAGCTAAGACTGCACATTTTGTTAACCAGAAATCTAATTTTATGACATCTAATAATTATCATGAATGAGCAAGCCATGTATAATTTTCAGAAACAGAATAGTATGCGCTCTTTCACAACTAATAAGTCGTGTAACCACACTAAGTCTGCGCATCTCTTGACGATTTAGAGTTCAAAATCATCGTGATTAGTCTCATAAGCCCCGCCCAAAATCTCTAACACCTTCAAAACAAGCTCTTAAATTTTAATGGGTGACATAAAATCAATAACACTCCAAAAAATATACAAATATTGGTCTAAATGCTAATTCTCATATTTATCAATTAAGATGAGACAAATCATATTTATAATAATAAATGTTCACCATAAGTACCAGGCTAACAAACAATAATAAAAGACAAATACTGAAATACATGTGCATAAAATTAATAATACTAAAAAAACTTTAAGAAAGTAAAAAAAAATATTTTAATTTTTTGGATTCCCGCCGAGAAGGCGGCGAGGATTCCGGCGGGAAACACGAACTTAAAAAAGATGCCACTTTCAGTCTTCGTTTTCACTGCTGCCAAATTCGCCTCCGTCAGAGGGTTCTTCGTAAACTCTTGTTTCTTCTTGACGACTCCACTGTCGCCCTCGACGCCGTCATTGCCGCAGGGGGTGGAAGAGACCACCACAGATAGATTGGAGCAGAGCTGCTTTGACGGCGGTGCCGCTTTGGCCGGAGAAAGCGTCTCCTCTGCATCTACAGCCTGATCGGAAATCTCAGAGTACTCTGACACGATATTCTTAACCTCTTCCAAGAGCTCCGCCGCCGCCGCCGCCGCCGCTGACTCCATCACCAAAGTAGGCACGGTGTCGGTATCCACCGGTGAAACGTCCGTTTCTGCAGCGACAGCCTCCTCTGCTTCCAAACTCAACTCCACCGGCGGGGATACGGCGGCGGCGTAGCCTTCAGCAGCGGTGGAATGAGGAAGGTCAGAGGAGACAGCTGTGCTGCATTGAAGGGAATCCTTGGAAGCTAGTTTGGGGTTGAGAAGCTTGATCTGTTTCCGCAGCTCCACCACCTCTGTAACGAGACGGGCATTCACAATTCTTAACTGCTGCAGAGGGTCGCCGGTTGAGGGGTTGTTCGCCGGAGATTGGCGTCTGGACGAAGAAGCGGCTGCAGCACGATTGGCGTTCTTCTTCCACATGGCCATGTTGGGATGGGATTTTTGTGAGCAGAGAGAGAGAGAGAGAGAGAGATTGGCGTGAGAGAGAGAGAGAGAGATTCGCGTGAGAGAGAGAGAGAGATTAGCGTGAGAGAGAGAGAAATTGGTCTGAGAGAGAGATTAATTGGAGTGAATTGCAGGCCAGTCATCTATTTATTGAGAGAAGCGGCGGCGATTATTTTAGGCAACTTATTATTTCAGCCGGATTAATTATTATTTTAGGAGATTATTTTAGGTTATAATATATTAAATACCTATTATAGAGTTATTTTAGATTATTTTAGGTAATTATTATATGAATACCTATTATGGAGAGATTGGCCTGAGAGAGAGAGAGAGATTCGCTTTGACTACTGAATATAGATTATTTTAGGAAATCTGGCTACCCTCCATCAATTATTATACTACTGAATATAGATGGCTTGATTTATAAAATAATAATATATACTTATCGGATTTAATTCATTGGGAGTAATTTGTACATAGATAATTACTATGGGAGAAGAAGGAACCGCAACAAGTCATTGTCCGCAAGGAGATGTCTTACGCTCCGTTTGTTATGCTGGAATTGGATAGTTGGAATTGAGCAGAGAGCTTAATACTCTCACATGAAAGAAGTAAAACATAACACTGATAATCAAAAATATGAAGATAAGTATAACGTAGGAGTTGAGAGTACAGACACAAATCATGACACTAACCCTGAAGAAAACTGGAGGGATGTAAGTTAATAAGATAGACAATAATGGAGAGAGCCTCAGCCCAAAAGTGATAAGAAACATGGAAGGAGATGAGAAGAGGGTAAGTAGTCTCAATAATATGACGATATTTCCTTTCAGCGGTTCCATTCTGAGTGTGTGCACCAGAACATGCAAGCTGAGGGAGAGTTGCATGGGTAGCTAGTAGATTATGAAAAATATGATATAGGCACTCCCCCCAATTAGAATGAAAAATATGTATGCAATCAGAAAACTATGTGCGTGACATAGCAAAAAAAGTAACATAAATTTGAAAGAATTTATAACGAGATTGCATAAAATAACTCCAACAATAACGAGTGTAATCATCAAAAAATAACATAAATTTGATGCACACATGCTAGCGGCTCGCGATAACAGTGGTGGCTTGTTAATTTTTTAGGCGAAGCATATAGATATTTGCCTCTTGTTTTTTCGTCGCATCATATTGATGTTATGGTGTGTGTGTGTGTGTGGGGGGGGGGGGGGGGGGGGGGGGAGGGGGGCATGTGACTTCATGGCGATTTATAGGTTTTAATGGTCATCTGATTGCTTCTCAATGTATATTCATGTTAATCTCCTTTGCCATCTTCCAACGACATCATCGCTGCCTTAGGTTTGTGGTGGTGGCTATAATGAGATTCTCACACAGGTTGAGCTGGATAGTTGGGCCCATCGACATCGTTGGCATTTGGAGGCGTTCCGGTCCACATTATTGCATTGTCGGTTTTCTGATTTGGGTTATGCGGGGGACAAATTTACTTGGACGAATAGATGGGTGGCTCACGTTTCTGTTCATGCCTCGGCTTGACCGATTTTGTTCTACTACGACATGGAAGACCTTATTTCATGAGCTTGAGCGGAACTTTTATAGACGATGTACTCAGATCATTAGCTTTTTTGCTTGGTGGAGCATGTTTTCTGAAACTTGGGGATTGATCTCTACTGTCTAGGATGGTATCTCGGTTGGCTAAGCCGCATCTCCTTTGGGGTCAAGTTGTACGAGGTGTCTATCCTCACTTGTGGTTGGAGTCGGGACTAGTTCGAGGACATTTTGATGCGGATCCGCCAATTAGAGATGAATATTAAGGCTATCCGGAGGATGCCCCTTATTCGAGAATCACTTTTTCGCGAGGCTGAGTTACGGGCTATTCTTGAGGATCTCATTTATTCGGAGAATAAAAAATGGAAGCAGCTGGATAAGGCGGCGTGGTTGATTGGAGGGGACCGAAACACTGCATACTTCCATTCTCGTGCCTCGGCTCGGCGACAAAAGAACTGTATTGATTGGATTTAAAATGATGAGGGAGTACGGGTGGATTGTCGCGTGAGGATTCAATTGTTGTTCTTTTCGTACATTTCTGAGCTTTACACTTCCACTACCCCTGCAGTTAGTGATTTTAAAGAGGTTTTTGTTGGTAGCCAGAGAGTGGTTTTGGGAGCAGAGAGAGAGAGAGAGAGATTGGCGTGAGTGAGAGAGAGAGAGAGATTCGCGTGAGAGAGAGATTGAGAGATTGACGTGAGAGAGAGAGAGAGAAATTGGGTTGAGAGAGAGATTAATTGGAGTGAATTGCAGGCCGGCCAGACATCTATTTATTGAGAGAAGCGGCGACGACTATTTTAGGCAACTTATTATTTCAGCCGGATTAATTATTATTTTAGGAGATTATTTTAGGCTATTAATATATTAAATACTTATTATAGAGTTATTTTAGATTATTTTAGGTAATTATTATATGACCAAATCAATTTTAAATATTAGATGCCTAATAAGTAATTTATTAGAGAGAGATTGGCGTGAGAGAGAGAGAGAGATTGGCGTGAGAGAGAGAGAGAGATTGGCGTGGCAGAGAGAGAGAGATTGGAGTGCATGCCAGGCATCTATTTATTGAGAGAGGCGGCGGCGATTTCATATTAACCAATTATTACCGCTAAAATAAGATCCGGATTAATAATTACTAACTGAAATTAAACGGATTAATATTATAATATATTAAAATATTAAATACCATTAATATATATTATTTAATTAAAAAAAACTTGTGAACCGGCTTGCGAGCTCGTGAACAGGGTTACTTAGGCTCGAGCTCGACATGCTCGAGCTCGAGTCGAGCTTTTTTAGAACTCAATAACAAATAAAAACCAATGACAAGGTGACGATCAACATGATCACTAGCCTAAGTAACATCTGAGTAAGTACGGAGATGTAGAGAACAACTGCTGGAGAAGAAAAGATCACGAGAAGTCGTCGCACGGAGATAGCGCAGGAGCCGCAACATGTGACCATTATACACGGAGGTGGGCGCACTAACAAACTGACTCAATACATGAACAACGTGGGCAATATCGGGTCGAGTAATGGTGAGGTAGACGAGACTCTCAACGAGGTGGTGGTAGCGAACATGATTAGAGAGTGGAACCCCATTGTTGAAACTCAGATATCAATTTAACGGAGTTCAGACTAAGAGAGAGCAGTTTGAGTTACTAAACCCGATGTCGAGCGCTCTAGACAGTGGCGGAACTAGGATTTTGAAGTCGCACAGGCACAATCTAAGTACTGTCAATTCGGGGGGTTCGGGGGGCAGCGCACCCTGAGCGGGGGTTCGGGGGCAGCGTCCCAGAAATTTTTTTTTTGTATGCTCTGAAAACGTGAAATAATTGTTTCTGTTGTAATAGTATCGACAAAGATATGGTCTGTTGTAATTTCTAAAGATAGATGGATGCAACATGTAATTATGCTAACTCCTAAGGGAGGTTTGGGTAATTGATAGTAATAAAAACATCAAAAGAAAAGGAGGAGAAAAGCTGCAAAGAAAGCTACTGTTTTGTCAGTTTCTGTCCTAGCTTTTGCAAGAACATTTTTGCCTAAAAAGAACACGGTAAATAAAATAAAATACTACAATAAGAAGAGCGTTACAGTTATCCATAATGCTTTAATGTAGAAAGCAGTAATAAACAGCTAAAAAAAGAAAAACAGAAGGGTGTATACACATGGACTGATCATCATTATAAACAATCATCTCGTCCCAACTAGTTGGAGTTAATTTTATGAATTCTCATTTTCCATTCATTCACATTAAATGATAGAGGTGTTAAATCTAAATTACACAAATTAATTCGAACAACTTCTATCCACATTATCTTAGGTCTACTCCTTCACATATATCATACTTCTAAATTAATTATATCTACTCACCTAAGTGGTATATTTTCTAAATTTTGTGGGGCATACTGTAATAACTGGTGGTAGAATGTAAGCGGAAGAAGAATGGCCCAGGGAGTGGTCGGAGTTAGAGAGAGGAAGGGGAGAAGGAGGAAGACGAACTGCTTCAAACTTTATTTTTTAATCTCATGATTACATCCTTAATCCTATTTATAAAAATATTACATGAGTGGTAAACAGGAAAATCCTAACGGCTATGATGAAATAAGAGTCCCTTCTGAGCTGGCCCTCTCTCTGCCACGTGTCGGCTGTTGCTTTACTCTTTATGCTGGAATAGAATTCTGAGCCGTTCACCGGATTACTGTTAAAATCCTCCGTGGAAAAGTGTAAGTTGAAGCTACGCCCTTAGTCAATTACTCTAGCTGGAATCCTGGCCGCGCGATGAAGCGGTGAGGGAAGTAGAAGTGTTACACATACCAAAACCAGTTTCATTATCATAATGGGCTCCATCTCATCGCTAAAAAGTGAAATTGTGCAAATACATTTGATAAATGTCAGATTATTATAGCTTTCACTTGTTTTAAATCTTTATTGACACTTAAATAAAGGCAAAGGTTGATATGGCTGAAAGGATAAAAGTTCTCAAAAAAATAAAAGATCAAGCATAATTGCATAAAGTATTTGTCCATGCATCCCCTCCAATATATTACTGAAATCACCAAATGGAAAAAAGAATTGAAAAAAATTAGAATCTGTTTCTGAAATCAGGAACAAAAAATATGAATTGAAAAAAATCTGAATTAGGAATTGAAAATATCTAGAATATGTTTCTGAAATGAGCAACGGGAATTGAAAAAAAAATATGAATCGAAAAAAAAAATTGGAATCTGTTTCTGAAATCAACAACAGGAAACAGAAATTGAAAAAATAAACAGGAATTGCAAAGAAGAAGAAGAAGGCAAAGAAGAAGAAGAAGACAGAGAAGAAGAAGAAGTAGTAGTAGTACCAACGGGAGCCGGAGCCGGAGCAGGGAGCGACGTCGCGAATCGGGAGCAGGAGGAGCAAGGAGTGGTAATTTAGCGATAAAAAACCCAAAAACCGGTCGGGCACGTGCCCTACCGTGCCCAGGGCTAGTTCCGCCCATGGCTCTAGACCCTCACAACTTGTGAACTTCTTGTCTACGCACAGTCCCTTGAGCCGCAACGAAGAGATCCCGCAACATACCCGGAAGCGATGATCGTGATTTCCCCTCCCAAAGCCAAGCTGAGCTCGACATCTTGGATGGCACGGAGCGAGAACTCGCAAAATCCAAAGCTCTAGGAGGCTGGATTTGCCTCTCCAATGTCCATTTGGGGTCTATTAATAGACAAACTCTTATCATGAGAAATAATTTTTATGGGTTGCACAAAGCGGCCTCCGCCTCTCTTTTAATATTATTGACACCCAAAATTGACCTGCGGATAGCGGGATCCTACTGCCTGAAGTGGCTACATGCAGACCCCATTGGTCAGTGAACAGGTAAATGCTCGGCCTGAGATTCCCTACTTTCAGGCGAGTTCTCTAACTATGATAGCTGTGAACTCGCCCGGCCAGAGCTCGCCAAGGACTAGGACTCGCTTTATGCGAAGTCACTGAGGTAAGGGTCATTACAACACTGAACTCACCGGTATTTTTAGCTCGTTGCCTCGTTGTGCTTGCATTCCTTTGGTATTCGCAGCTATGTTGAGCTCGCTGCTTTTCTGAAATCGTATGTCTTTTGGGGTTTCATCTTCATTGAGCCTGCGGCTACATGAGCACGCTGCTCTTCCAAACTTGGAGCTGTTATGGAATCATCTGGTCTGGACTAGCGAGGTCTTTTCTGTGCTCTAGATCGGACCGATTCTGGGGGGGGGGGCGTTTACTGCCCAAGACAGCCACTCATTTCTCCTCAAGTGACAACCGCTCAATCTCAAGCGCATGGTGTGTTGGAGCATGCATTTCGCATCTCTTAGTTTGAGAATAACAAATACTGTGATGTATTTGATCTACTCTTTTATGTGTTAATAGTGTGCAGGTTGTACATGTTGAATGATGAGAAAATCCTCAGTCATGGACATGATACAAGGGTGTGTACACTTTAGAAAAAAAACAACATGACGAGTTTTGTGTGTTAAACTTCAAACAGTCATAACTTTCAATCTGGGAGGAGTTACGGAACGTGACACCCCATTCTGGAATGTGAACGAAGTCATCTACACTCTGGAAATGGTTCAAATGGCAAAAGTGAAAAGGAGATATCGTCAGGCAATAGCCACTGTCGTCTAGCGATAGCTCCACGATCGAGTCATCCCGTGGAAATCTCAGAATCGTGGCACAAGTGGCAGCCAGATAGGATATTGCTGATTGGAGATAGCCATTGTCGCCGGGCGATATCGCTAAAATATAAAAGTGATTCATTTTTCCGTGGAGACTAAGGATTACAGAATTTGGAGTTTTCTTTCCATGCAACTGGTACAGAGAGCTCCAGCATGCAGAAAGACTCCATCCTCCCAAGACAGTTCAAGAGTGACGAAGCGACGACACGTACACGACATCTGAAGCAATCTTGGCAAAGATTTGTCGTCATCTTCAGCGCTACATTTAGAGGGAGTTCTAAATTCTAAAGATTATATTTTATCATTATTTTCATTGTAATCGTTAGGAGAAATCACCGTCTTGTGTGTGACGTCTATGTCCGTGTGTGGCTTAGGAGGAAATCACTGCCTTGTGAGTGACGTCTAGGTACTTGTGTGGCTTAGGAGAAAATCGTCGTCTTGTGAGTGGCGTCCAAGTCCTGGTGCGGATTAGGGAGAAATTGTTGTCTTGTGTGCAGCGTCTAGATTGTGGTTAGATCTAGGGGAGGCTAGTAGCAAGATCTATGGAGAGATACGCTTTAGCCTGCCGGTTCTTATAGAAGGACCGGCAATATCAAAAGTAGACTATATTTTTCAAAGACTTAATTTCTAGCTTCATAGAGATGTATTGTATTCTGTTTTATCACTTATGAAATAAAAAATTATCATTTTTGTTCCTATTTGTTTCTAAGTGTTTAGTTTGTCTATGAAAAATTAGTTTTGAATTCTTTAATTATTTCTCCTAGTAAATTAAGATTAAGAAAAAAAAAGAATATTGTCAACCCTTATTCAGCCCCCCCATAAGGGCGCTGTAAGATCCAATATAGTGATCGTCGTGTACGGAAACTATCATCGAAAATCAATTATATATAAAAGTATATATATGTGTGCGTGTCTATATATAAGCAAAATGTCATAGCCAACTATTTATACAAGTTGCCCTGGGGGCTCCACCATCTATTGCTACTACTCTCCTCTCATAACACCAGGCTTTAAGGACTCACGTCTCGGAAGACGAGATGAGAGATGGGTGCATCTGCTCATGCGGTCTCTAATGTAAGTCGTTGTCGTACAGTAACTGTGCTTCATGCTGCTCCATCTCCTATGAATGGTTATTCAATAACCAGTTAGCCACAGAGTAAGTGGATACGCACCTCCTCCACAGAATTCTAGCCTGGGACGAGCATGAGCTAGAAAAAAGATGAAACAGTAAGATAGTTAACATCATTATGTATGTAGCAGGTAAAAACAAAACTCGAAGCACTGAATAGTTATAATTTTAAGAACCGAAGTGCAACATTTATATAAGCAATTATTAAGCAAGCCTTACTAGCATAAGTACAAATAAGCAGGTGCTTATAAAATACGACAACTCTCTATGCTGACATGATTTAGATCGCTTCTTTTCCAGCAGGGTAGCGACCGTGTAAGCCTCACCAATGTGACCGTCGATGACAATGTCCGATTTTTCATCTTCTTCGTATGGTCGCACCACTACCCAGTATCTAGCATACAACCTGGTGTACCATTGAATGTGAGCGACATTTGACGATTGTTATATTTTGGCCGACCAGAGGAGAAATCCAACGAGATTAATCTCTAAGTCAATTGTTTTAATTTTTTTCTTAACATCCTGTTGTACAACCCCGTATTCGCCCCTATATAGTTTTAAGCTTTTTGGACATATGAGCACTCTCGGTGGCCAATTTTGGCTCTAGCTTGGAAATATACTAGTAGGGGGAGGAAGAATCGGCATCTTCCCCCGGGCCCTTTAGAGGGGCGGGTGCGGCAAGATGGTCGGCACCCCCTGGCTTGCTAAGTGTGAGGTGGGAGCGGCGGGACCGGCCGGGGGCCGTAGGCTCGCCCCTGCCCCTTCCTGCTTGGGGGCCTGGCGGGGCGAGACCGGCCGTGGGCCGGGGTCTCGCCCCTGCCCCTTCCTGTCTGGCAGCCTGGCGGGGTGAGACCGGCCGGGGGCCGGGGTTTCGCCCCTGCCCTCTTCTGCTTGGCGGCCTGGCGGGGCGAGACCGGCCGGGGGCCGGGGTCTCGCCCCTGCCCTCTCCTACCTGGCGGCCTGGCGGGGCGAGACCGGCCGGGGGCTGGGGTCTGGCCCCTGCCCTCTCCTGCTTGGCGGCCTGGCGGGGCGAGACCGGCCGGGGGCCGGGGTCTCGCCCCTGCCCCTTCCTGCCTGGCGGCCTGGCGGGGCGAGACCAGCTGGGGGTCGGGGTCTCTCCCCTGCCCTCTCCTGTCTGGCGGCCTGGCGGGGCGACACCGGCCGACGGCCGGGGTCTCGCCCCTGCCCTCTCCTGCCTGGCAGCCTGGCGGGGCGAGACCGGCCGAGGGCCGGGGTCTCGCCCCTGCCCTCTCCTGCGTGGCGGCCTGGCGGGGCGAGACCCCCCGGGGGCCGGGGCCTCGCCCCTGCCCTCTCCTGCTTGGCGGCCTGGCGGGGCGAGACTGTCCGGGGGCCGGGGTCTCGCCCCTGCCCTCTCCTGCTTGGCGGCCTGGCGGGGCGAGACCAACCGGGGGCCTGGGTCTCGCCCCTGCCCCTTCCTGCTTTTACCGTTGTGCCCCTGGGGGTGTTTTTACCTCTCTGCCCCCCGGCGTGGTTGTTTTCTATTAGCCCAAGGTATTTGGGTGTAAGGGTATTTCGGTCATTTTGGCCCATGGGATTTGGAAAACTATAAATAGACCCCCTTGGGTTTCTTTGGAGATGGACTTTTTTGGCTTCCTCCTCCCTTAGCTTCTTCTTGGTAGAGTAGAGAGAGCTCTCCAAGGCGCCCTGTCTAGCCCTTTGGTAAGGGAGGGGAAGAGTTCTGGTGACCTTCCGGGTGTGTAGTGGGACCTCCGCGCTAGTGCCGAGGGTCTGTTCATAGTTTCCTAAGTCTCTGGTCCGTGACGTTCTCCCGAGTGTAGTAGGTGTGAGGTCACCCCTCTTTTGGGACCCCGAACTCCACAGAGGCCATTTTTAGCTTCAACACTTTGGTGCGGTGAGCGTGGAGTGTGACCAACACAGAATATCTCAGGAGAGTGTCATGACTGGAGTTCAGGGAGGTAGTGAGGATCTAGGCGAGCTCCCTAGCCCAGGACCCTTTGTGGGGAGGCAAGAGTTCATGGCCTCCATCCAGGGCATCATGGAGATGTCGCGAAGCATTGCTCCTCAGGGTGGCAGCTCCACCCCGACCCCCAAGCAGCTAGCTCCCCCCCTCTCGACGAGTCGACTCCCAGGGGTCTAGGCGAAATGACCCCAGCGGGGGGGGGGGGGGGGGAGAAGGAAGTGCACCAGGAAGAAGGCCAGGGAAGGAAAGGATGGGAGATGGGGTCGAGCGAGACCTCACCGGCCGGGAGCTGTTATCCAGCCCGGCGAGTGCCAACCTCCCAGGAGAGCAGGTTGCGCGAGAAGAGGTGGCGAGACCACCCCTTAGGGGATCACCCTTCAGCGAGCTAATCATCTCAGCTCCCGTTCCCGAGGGATTCAGAGAGCCTGGCATGGCTTACTACACCGGGAAGGATGATCCCGTCCAGCACCTGTAGTGGTTCGAGGATGCGATCTCCATCAGGCCGATGACAGATGCCTTCAAGTGTCGTCTCTTTACGATCACATTGAAGGAGAAGGCAAGGGACTGGTTTCATCAACTCCCTCCGAGGTCGATTTATGGGTTCGAGGACTTGAACCGGAGCTTCCAGCTTCGCTTCTCCACCTCCAAGAAGAGGAAGAAGGGTCCCGAATCCATCTTTCTGATAAGGCAGAGGGCCAAGGAGTCGCTGGCCCACTACTTTGACAGGTTCCAGGAAGAGATCCTGGATATCCAGGAGATGCCAGGGTACGCTCTCCAGATGGCCTTCACCGTTAGGATGAAGGAGGGCTTCTTCAAGATGAGCTTGACCCGGAAGGCCCCCCTTTCCTTCGAGGAGCTGATGGAAAGGGCAGCAGAGGAGATTGCCATAGAGGCATCCAACCCGGCATTTGTCAAGAGGTTGGCGAAGTTGATGGAGGTGGAGTCAAAGGAGCAGGGTGGCTCCAGGAATCAGGAAGGAAGAAGAAGAGAGGAGCAGAGAGCTCAGGGGTTCCAAGGACAGGAGGGTCCGGAACCAGGCTGGAGGCAGTAGGGAGGACCTGCCCAAGGTCCAGGAAGAGCTCTCATCCAGGGCGGGGGAAACTTTCATGGGGGCCAAGGGAGGTATAACTTCCAGAGGCAAGCTCCAAGGCAGCTCTTGCCCCCGCCACAACAAGCCTTGGCGATAGGAGTGGGAAGAGGTAACAGGAGAGAACGCCCAGCCCACCGAAAGAGGGGAGAAAGAGCATTGTTGTACTGTGACTTCCACCAGGTGGAGGGGCACGCCACGACTACCTACCCCGAGTTCCTGGAGGTAAGGGGGGCTACAGGCCCATCTCAGCCTCAGCCGCTGGCGCAGGTTGGAGGAATTCTGCCCCAATGAGGGGGTGATGATGTATGCGAGGACCGGGTCGATGTGGGAACCCGAGGTGGTATAGGAGTGATCCACGGTGGAGTGGGGGTTGAGGCCACTCAGAAGGCAAGCCTCCATGTCATGTACCGAAGGAGCGTCTCCTCAACCTCCCAGACCCCGCCCCAGAGGAAAAGATCACCTTCTCAGTGAAGGACCTACCGGATCATGAGGATCCGTTCTGCGATGCGCTGGTCATCCAGACGGCCATCTAAGGCTACACCGTCTCCCGGATCTTGGTTGACAACGGAAGCTCCGTCAACGTCGTTTTCAAGAAGGCGTTTGACGAGATGAAGGTAGAGCCAAGGAGGGTGTTGGCCTCGGACGGACCCCTGTTTGGATTTTCAGGGGAGAGGAAGGAAGTGGAAGGTGGAGTCGGATTCCAGGTGAAGTTAGGGGGGATCTCAAGAAACTGCAGGTTTGTCATTGTTGACGCTCCAAGCAGCTACAACGCCATCTTCGCAAGGCCCCTCATCAGCGCCTTCTGTTGCGTGCCATCTTCCTTCCACCAATGCCTCAAGTTCAGCTCGGGAGGGATCCAGGTCAGAGTCAAGGGGGACTCCAGGATGGCAAGGCAGTACTACGTCATGGCCGTCAACACCATCACTTGGTTGGCCAGGGCGGAGGAGATGGAAAGGATCATGGAAAGCCTGAGCAGGATGGAAGTGTCCGGCGAGAAGGAAGCGGATGGCGACCACCGGGCCCAGACCCCCTGAGGAAGCCTCGCCCCGGCAGAGTCCTGTATGTATCTTATGTTGTAATGAGTCCAACCCCCGACCAACTGAGTCGGGGGGGGGGGGGTCATGTAACCCATCTATTTTCCCCGTTTGAGGATGTAGGATTTGGTAAGGTTTGATTGTGATGCTTAGTCCCTTTGCTCCGATGATGATTCTGCGGCCAGGCTCTCATTAGCTGGCAAGGCAGGTTGATCTCTCGTGGTAGCCCAAGTCCCTTTGCTCCGATGAAAATTCCACGGCCAGGCTCTCACTAGCTGGCAGGGCAGGTTAATCTCTCGTGGTAGCTCAAGTCCCTTTGCTCCGATGATGATTCCACAGCCAGACTCTCACTAGCTGGAAGGGCAGGTTGATCTCTTGTGGTAGCCCAAGTTCCTTTGCTACGATGATGATTCCGCAGCCAGGCTCCCACTGGCTGGCAAGGCAGGTTGATCTCTCGTGGTAGCCCAAGTCCCTTCGCTCCGATGATGATTCCGCGGCCAGGCTCCCACTAGCTGGCAAGACAGGTTGATCTCTTATGGTAGCCCAAGTCCCTTCGCTCTAATGATGATTCCGCGGCCAGGCTCCCACTAGCTGGCAAAGCAGGTTGATCTCTCGTGGTGGCCAAAGTCCCTTTGCTCCGATGATGATTCCGCGGCCAGGCTCCCACTAGCTGGCAAGGTAGGTTGATCTCTCATGGTGGCCCAAGTCCCTTCGCTCCGATGATGATTCCGTGGCCAGGCTCCCACTAGTTGGCGGGGAAGGTTGATCTCTCGCAGTAGCCCAAGTCCCTTTGCTCCGATGATGATTCAGCGGCTAGGCTCCCACTAGCTGGAGGGGCAGGTTGATCTCTCGTGGTAGCCCAAGTCCCTTTGCTCTGATGATGATTCCGCGGCCAGGCTCCCACTAGGTGGCAGGGCAGGTTGATCTCTCGTGGTAGCCCAAGTCCCTTCGCTCCGATGATGATTCCGCGGCCAGGATCCCACTAGCTGGCAAGGCAGGTTGATCTCTCGTGGTGGCCCAAGTCCTTTTGCTCCAATGATGATTCCACGGCCAGGCTCCCACTAGCTGGCGGGGAAGGTTGATCTCTCGTGGTAGCCCAAGTCCCTTCGCTCCGATAATGATTCCGCGGCCAGACTCTCACTAGCTGGCAGGGCAGGTTGATCTCTCGTGGTAGCCCAAGTCCCTTTGCTCCGATGATGATTCCGCGGCCAGGCTCCCACTAGCTGGCAGGGCTGGTTGATCTCTCGTGGAAGCCAAGTTTTGTACCCGGAGGAGGTCTCGCCACCCAGGCTCTCATAGCTGGCATGACAGGTTGACCCCTCTGGGGGGTGAAGTGTTGTTTACTCAGAGGGGGTCTCGCCACCCAGGCCCCCACAGCTGGCATGGCAGGTTCACCCCTCCGGAGGGTGAAGTATTTTCTACCCAGAGGGGGCCTCGTCACCCAGGCTCCCATCAGCTGGCATGACAGGTTGACTCCCCGGAGAGGCGCGCAAGAAAACTACACTTAGCGAATACGTTGGGTTGGACGTTTCTTTCCGAGCATGTGCCAACCTCAAAAAGAGCGGGGATTGTGTACAACCCCGTATTCGCCCCTATATAGTTTTAAGCTTTTTGGACATATGGGCACTCTCGGTGGCCAATTTTGGCTCTAACTTGGAAATATACTAATAGGGGGAGGAAGAATTGGCATCTTCCCCCGGGCCCTTTAGAGGGGCGGGTGCGGCAAGATGGTCGGCACCCCCTGGCTTGCTAAGTGCGAGGTAGGAGCGGCAGGACCGGCCGGGGGCCGTAGTCTCGCCCCTGCCCCTTCCTGCCTGGCGGCCTGGCGGGGCGAGACCGGCCGGGGGCCGGGGTCTCGCCCCTGCCCCTTCCTGCCTGGCGGGGCGAGACCGGCCGGGGGCCGGGTTCTCGCCCCTGCCCTCTCCTGCTTGGCGGCCTAGCAGGGCGAGACCGGCCGGGGGTCGGGGTCTCGCCCCTGCCATCTCCTGCATGGCGGCCTGGCGGGGCGAGACCGGTCAAGGGCAGGGGTCTCGCCCCTGCCCTCTCCTGCTTGGCCGCCTGGCGGGGCGAGACCGGCCGGGTGCCGGGGTCTCGCCCCTGCCCCTTCCTGCCTGGCGGCCTGGCAGGGCAAGACTGGCTGGGGGTCGTGGTCTCTCCCCTGCCCTCTCCTGCTTGGCAACCTGGCGGGGGGAGACCGGCCGGGGGCCGGGGTCTCGCCCCTGCCCTCTCCTGCCTGGCGGCCTGGCGGGGCGAGACCGGCCGGGGGTCGGGGTCTCGCCCCTGCCCTCTCCTGCTTGACGGCCTGGCGGGGCGAGACCGGCCGGGGGCCGGGGTCTCGCCCCTGCCCTCTCCTACTTGGGGGCCGCGGTCTCGCCCCTGCCCCTTCCTGCTTTTACCGTTGTTCCCCTGGGGGTATTTTTACCTCTCTGCCCCCTGGCGTGGATGTTTTCTATTAGCCCAAGGTATTTGGGCGTAAGGGTATTTCGGTCATTTTGGCCCATGAGATTTGGAAAACTATAAATAGACCCCCTTGGGTGCCTTTGGAGAGGGACTTTTTTGGATTCCTCCTCCCTTAGCTTCTTCTTGGTAGAGTAGAGAGATCTCTCCAAGGCACCCTGCCTAGCCCTTTGGTAAGGGAGGGGAAGAGTTCTGGTGACCTTCCGGGTGTGTGGTGGGACCTCCGCGCTAGAGCCGAGGGTCTGTTCATAGTTTCCTAAGTCTCTGGTCCGTGATGTTCTCCCGAGTGTAGTAGGTGTGAGGTCACCCCTCTTTTGGGACCCCGAACTCCACAGAGGCCATTTTTGGCTTCAATGCCTGTATTAATTTTCTGTAGGATTCAGGTTATCTGAATTTGAGTGTAAGGCACTTTGTGCCTGAGTTGTAGGTGACTAATTAGTCATTGAGGTAGGATCCAAGTGTGGATCTGAGCTGTAGGGCTTAAGCGCCTGAGGTATGATAGTGTTGCTCTTTGAGGTAGGATCCCAAGTGTGGATCTGAGGTTGGGCTGTCCGCCTAGCCTGAGTGTAGGGCCTTGTGCCTGAGGTAGGTGACTGAAGAGTCACTGAGCTGTAGGTGATAAGTGTGTCACTGAGTTGTAGGCCTTGGAGGAGGCTGAGCTGTAGGTGCCTGGAATGGTACTGAGTTGTAGGAGTGTTGCAGCACTCTGAGAGTAGGGTTGTGTGCCTGAAGCTGTAAGTCTAAAGATCTTGAGTTATAGGCCTTAAAAATAAGGCTGAGGTAGGTGATCAATGGATCACTGAGCTATAGGATCTCTGCAGGGCTCTGAGATACTAACCCTTATAGTTCTGAGTTTGGGTTCTGAAGTGAACCTGTGTGTAAGGTTAAGGGCTTGTGGTGTAAGCTCTGAGGAGCATTTTGGTGGAGTTTGTGCCTAGTCCAACAAATCAATTGGATAGATGGGAGGGAAAGTGGATGTACCCAATTGGGGAACTACTATAAATCTTTGTGTGTTTGTTGTGTGCTTGTTTTCTATTTTATTGCAGGTGCTAGGGACAAGCTCTAGAGAGATCATCTTAGAAATCATCAAAAGAACTAAGAATACCTCAAACACCTATTCACCTCCCCCTCCCCCCCCCCCCTCTAGGTGATTAGGTAACATTAAGTTAAATAACTTTCAAGTGGTATCAGAGGGAGGTTCCTCAAAAGGGATTTAACAATCCGAGTATACCTCCAAGGTTAGCTATAAGATAAAGAATGAGGTCTGGTGTAACCTACAAGGAATTGGGAGTCATGAAGTTAACAATCTACAGAAAGGAAGGCCTTGGCCTCTGGAAGGAAAGGTTAGGCTATTCATGGAAGATGTTGACCCTAGGATATACATTACAGTCAAAGAGGGACCTTTCATCCCTATGAAAGTCTCAGTTCTGGATGTCAACATCCAGACACCTAAGTCTTATGAAGAAATAAACAAAGATGAGCTCCTTATTGCCTCCATGGACAAGAGAGTTCAAATTATTATTGCCAGTGTAGTAGATAATTTAACATTCCAGAATCTGGTGCACCGCAAGACCTCCAAGGAGATGTGCGACACCCTAGTTATGTTCATGGATGGTTCAAAAGAGGTGAGGGATGACAGGAAATCCATGATCAACCAAGAGTATGAGGCCTTCGGATAAGGAAAGTCTGAGGGCATTGATGAGTGCTTTGAAAGATTTTTCAGAATTGTCAATGAACTGAGAACATATGGAAGGGTATTCAGCACATATGAGCTGAATGACAAATTTCTTAGGTCCATCACAAAGGATTGGGACACAAAGATTTGTGCCATCAGAGAAATGGGCAAGTTAGCTGACACTCCACCTCCAACACTGTTTGGAAAACTACTGTCTTATGAGATGCAGCTTGCTGCAAGGAAGGAATAAAAGAGAAGAGCAGTAAGTTACTGGGCAAGGAGAAATCAGTGGCCTTTAGAGCTGATGCTTCAACTAGGAGCAGAAGGAAGACCTCTTCAATCAGAAGAACTGCCGACTCAGAATCTGAGAGCTTAAGGACCAGCTCCTCTAACAGCCATATATCTGATGAGGAACTTGTTGCCTTCTCCAAGCAGTTTCAAAAATTCATAAAGAAGGGGCATTGGAAGAACAGAAGGTCATCCTCTTCCTCACAGTACAGAAGGAAATCCTCTAAGGAGGACATGTTTACTTCTAACTCTAACAAACATTCTTCCTCTAATGTTATTTGTTTCTGCTGCAGCAAACTTGGGCATGTAGTTGTTGACTGCCTAGTGAAGAGGAAAGAAGGAGTGAAGAAAAGCCACAAGGGAAAGAAGAAAGCGAAGTCCCTTGTGGCCAAGAAGGAAAAGACCTGGTCTGACTCTTCCTCTGGGTCAGATAGTGAAGAAGAAGAAGCCTACATTGGGCTTATTGTTGTTGTTGAAGAGGAACCTGAAGAATACCCTGCTGCTAAAATAGGGATCAGGGTCCCTCTATCTCAATCAAATAGTGACTCAGAGGTGGATGAAGATGAAGAAGAAGATGCTCAATGTCATGGATTGATGACAATGACAGATGAAGAGAGCAGCCAGGATCAGTCTGGTCAAACTCAGGTACATGCTAAATCACAACCTTTTATTTCAAGTCATGAGGTTGGGTCAGACTCTGAAGCTCAATCATCAAGAGATGAAGGAGATTCAAACTCTGAGGATGATGTCAACTCCATAATTGCCAAGTATGGAGAACTTCTTGAAACATTCAAGAGGTGCAAGCAGTTTGCCAAGAGAGGCAAAAGAGCTTCTTAGCCTTAAAAGCAAGTGTGAGGACTAAGAAAAAGCACTCACTGACATGGCTGCGCAAGCAGCTCAGCTCAAGGAAATCATTGACAATGAGTCTGTGGTAAAAGTCTCAAATGAGAAACTTATCCAGAAGCTTGAAGATGATATCCTAAATGAGAAATTGTTAGTGACCAAATTTTCTAAGTCAAATACTGTGCTGCCCTTAATTGACACTCACCTTACCCAAGCAGGTAAGAAAGGGTTAAAATTTAAGTGACCTACCAGAAAAATGATTGGAGGGCAAACATAAACGAAACCTACCTGATAATTTCACAATGGTTATTTATTTGAAATATAATATAATAATACTATTATAAAAAGTTATAGTTGTTAATTAGAAATTAAATTATTATTTCTATTTATTTATTTTTTAAAAAACATTTAGAAAGAAAAATTCTCAGGTATAAGTATATATAAATTTTATATAGATTTCTTCAACTTGTCACTTCAATATTTTACTGTTGCGATTATTTTTCAAGCATCATATATTAAACGTATGTATGCTTTTATCTTGTGTGAAATATATTTATTTCACTTTTAATTTTTTGATTTGATTAATTTATCTATTTGGGCTAGAATGAGAACTGTTTCATGTACTTAGGCCTGCAAACGAGTCGGGCTCATCAAAAAGAGCTGGATCGAGCCCGAGCTCTATCTTCTTTTTTCGAGCTCGAGCTCAACGAGCCTATTTTAAAAGGCTCGAGCTCGAGCTCGACGAGCATGATTCGAGCTCGAACTCGACAAACAAGGTTCGAGCTCGATCTCGAGCTTGGCTCGAACTTAATATTATGTTAATAATATAAAACTATTATTTTTTATAATATTATATTAATATTATGTTAATATTATAATATATTAAAATATTTAATACGATTAATATATATATTATTTAATTAAAAAAACTCGTGAATCGGCTCTCAAGCTCGTGATCAGGGTTACTTAGGCTCGAGCTCGACATGCTCAAGCTCGAGTTGAGCTTTTTTAGAGCCGGCTCATCGAGCTTTCGAGCTGGCTCAACTCAACTTGCACCCCTACATGTACTTCCATGCAATAAGTAAAGAACTCAGTAACAAATAAAAACCAATGACATGGTGACGGTCAACATGATCACTAGCCTAAGTAACATCTGAGTAAGTACGGAGATGTAGAGAACAACTGCTGTAGAAGAAAAGATCACTAGAAGTCGTCGCACGGAGATAGCGCAGGAGTCGCAACATGTGACCATTATACACGGAGGTGGGCGCACTAACAAACTGACTTAATACATGAACAACATGGGCAATATTGGGCCGAGTAATGATGAGGTAGACGAGACTCACAACGAGGTGGTGGTAGCAAGCATGATCAGAGAGTGGAACCCCATTGTTGAAACTCGGATACCGATTCAACGGAGTTCAGACTAAGAGAGAGCAGTTTGAGTTAGTAAACCCGACGTCGAGCGCTCTAGACCGAGGTATTCCGAGCCTGGTGCCGACCCTCACAACTTGTGAACTTCTTGTCTACGCACAGACCCTTGAGCCGCAACGAGTAGGTCCCGCCACATACCCGGAAGTGCTGATCGTGATTTCCCCTCCCAAAGCCAAGCTGAGCTCGGCATCTTCAATGGCACGGAGCGAGAACTCTCAAAATCCAAAGCTCTAGGAGGTTGGATTTGCCTCTCCAATGTCCATTTGGGGTCTATTAATAGAAATTCTTATCAGGAGAAATAATTTTTATGGGCTGCACATAGCGACCTCCGCTCCTCTTTTAATATTATTGGCACCCAAAATTGACCTGCGGATAGCGGAATCCTACTGCCTGAAGTGGATACATGCAGACTTCATTGAGGCTGTAACCAGACAGACATTCACGATTCTTAACTGCTGCAGAGGGTCGCCGGTTGAGGGGTTGTTCGCCAGAGATTGGCGCCTGGATGAAGCAGCGGCTGCAACACGATTGACATTCTTCTTCCACCAGGCCATGTTGGGATGGGATTTTTGTGAGTAGTGAGTGAGAGAGAGAGAGAGAGAGAGAGAGAGAGAGAGAAAGATTGGCGTGAGAGAGAGAGAGAGATTGGCCTGAGAGAGAGAGATTGGAGTGAATTGGAGAGATCTATTTATTTCAAATTTCCAATTTCAATTTCCGGATTAATAATTTTTTGAATTTCGAATTTCAATTTCCTCCCAATTAGTTAACTACAACTTGGTAGTATATTTGTTTTAGATTATTTTAGGCAATAAATTTAGGCAATTGATATGAGTAACTCAATTTTGAATAGGTTCAAATTAAATTTTATAATAAAATATATTATATACCTATTATAAATTTATTTTAGATTATTTTAAGTAATTGTTATAGGGGCAAATCAATTTTAAATTGTGAAAATTTTCAAGTATAAATATATATAAATTTTATTTAAATGTCCGCAACCGGCCACTTGTTGCGATTATTTTTCAAGCCAAAGGGAGGACGTTTGTTGAAGCACTTATGACCGTCACCACTTTCACAAACGGAATTAATCCGATGCGCATTGAATTAACAAACTAATTAATTATACAAATTAAAAAAAAATAATTGTTTCAGTGAGTTGTCAAATCAGGGATGCAAGAGAGGCAGCGAGGCGCCGACGAAGATCCGCCGTATGCGATCTACTTGTTGAACCGATGGGCAGAGTGAGACAAGTAGAGAGAGAGAGAGCTTGTCTTTTACTTCAGTCCTCCTGCTCTTCTTTATTCTCTCTCTCTCTCTCTCTTCTCTCTCTCTCTCTCTCGGGAGCTGGGCTTTGACTCTTTGCATTTATGAAGGGCAATCTGGCTACCCTCCATCACATTATTAAACTACTGAATATAGAATTATAGATGGCTTGATTTATAAAATAATAATATATACGTATTGGATTTAATTCATTGGGAGTAATTTGTACATAGATAATTACTATGGGAGAAGAAGGAACCGCAACAAGTCATTGTCCGCAACGAGATGTCTTACGCTATGTTCGTTACGTGAGAATTGGGTCATTGGAATTGAGCAGAGAGCTTAATACTCTCACATGAAAGAAGTAAAACATAACACTGATAACCAAAAATATGAAGATAAGTATAACGTAGGAGTTGAGAGTACAGACACAAATCATGACACTAACCCTGGAGAAAACTGGAGGGATGTAGGTTAATAAGATAGACAATAATGGAGAGAGCCTCAGCCCAAAAGTGACAAGAAACATGGAAGGAGATGAGAAGAGGGTAAGTAGTCTCAATAATATGACGATATTTCCTTTCAGCAGTTCCATTCTGAGCGTGTGCACCAGAACATGCAAACTGAGGGAGAGTTGCATGGGTAGCTAGTAGATTATGAAAAATATGATATAGGCACTCCCCCCAATCGGAATGAAAAATATGTATGCAATTAGAAAACTATGTGCGTGACAAAGCAAAAAAAGTAACATAAATTTGAAAGAATTTATAACGAGATTGCATAAAATAACTACAACAATAACGAGTGTAATCATCAATAAATATAGCATAACACAAATGTCCTACCTTTGATACAAAGGGTGTGGGACCTCATACATCTGATTGAACTTAATCAAAAGGACACAGAGACTTGGGTTCACTAAAATAATAGAGAGTTATGGAAGTTTACCAAGCTTACAACCCATACAAGAGTGAGATAGGTCAACATAAACACAAAAAATAAGAATAGTACTAATGAGTGACGAAAGACGCGAACCATTAGGATGACCAAAACGGTGATGTCACTAAGAGAATCTCACTAAAGGAAGACAAAAGGATGAAACCATTGGTGTAGATGGAGTGGATGAACGATGGAGATGATCAAGGATGTATACCCTGCAATGGAGATGGCCAGCTCCAAAGAGTGTCCCTATCAGATGATCCTACACACGACACAAATTCATCATAAATAACAAAACAACTATGAGACGTGAGTTGGATGACAGATATAAGGTTTATGGATAACATGGGTATGTAGGACACAACAGGAATATGGAAATTGTTGGTATGAAGGAAACCACAGTTGTTGATGGAGAGAATAGTGGCATCTGCTACCATGACACTAAGGGCAACCGAGACGGATGAAGGGACGAGAGGTGGGTGATATCATAGGTAGAGTAAAAAGAGCCTCCAGAGTCAAGCAACCATTCAAAGGAAGAGATACCTGCAGGGGCGGAGGCAACCAAAAGAAAGGCAGAGGCATCAGAAGCATCCAGTGAGAGCACGGGGGTAGAGGAGCGATGCAGTGAATCATGAGATAGCTGCTAGGCAATCGGTTGGGCAAGCTCAAAGACAAAGAGTGATTGCATCATAATAGAGGAGTGAGTTATGGAGTATAAGGAGCACGCTACTGACCAGACTACTGAGCCCTCTAAAGCTTGAGACACTCAGATTTAACATGTCCAAGACACTGACAGAAGTGACACAGACAGGCTCGTGATGAGGAGCATCAGACTAAATAGTAGAGGGTGCTGGAGGACGAGGAACAGTCCGTACCAGCGCACTATAACCCATTGAAGGCAACATATGAGTATTCATAAGGGAGGCATGTGGTGGAAGCTCAGGAACAACAATAGAACGGGTCAGCACACCAAAAGGAGTAGCAGTGTCCAAGGCGTGGAAACGTGTCTCTTCGGCGATTGTCAAGACCAACATATTACTAAGAGAAGATGGAGGGACCCTGTATAGAAACTGGGCATGAATCGGCTCGAACTTGGGGCGTAAGCGTGTTAGAAAATCATACATACGCTGAAAGTCGCGATCCCAAGATGTAGAAACACATTGAGGGCAAGTATCCTAAAGAAGGAGCCATCTCATCGCACTGACGTCATAGGTCTAGGAGCTCAACAAATAAGGCATGTACAGATCAACTATGTTTGTAGAAGATGTCAAGGGTTTGGAACAGAGAGTAGCGCATGGCCTGTCTAGATGGTAGGTAGAGACGAGACAAATGATCCTTCATCGCCTTTGTCGTAGGGAGCTCGTAAATGGTCATGTGAATGGGGAGCTCGTAGGACTAACAAAAGATGGCTATTACATGAGAGTCGTCTGAGCACCACTTCACCATGTTGGAGCACTGCACCGAAGCGACAGTGTTGATAGTGGAAGAGTCCTCCACATGACTGGCAACTGTTGGAGGCGGAGCAGGCTCAGATCTGTCAATGTGGCCCCATAAATCTAGACCACAGAAGATTACGATGATGATGGTTGACCATGCCTTGTTGTTTCATCCATCGAGAATGACATCCACCTTCTAGAGAAAGGCAAAGGAGTAAGACGAGGCCGTCGGATCTGCGAGATCAGTCGGAAGAAAATCAAGAAGATGGGGAGAAGAGACGAGAGCGGCAAGAGTTTAGTCAGCGGCAGGAATCAGTGATAGTATCGTTGTTTCGACATCGATATGGGCATCATGAGCGTCCTGAACAATGGGCTGCAGCGAAGGAGTTCTGGTAGCTGCAGGAGGCAGCGAAGAACAGCGGGCTGTAGCGAAGAACAATGGGTAACAGGAAGACGCTGCAAGAGACTAGAAGTGCGCCGATGAGGGTTCTGACTGCAGACGCAGGGGTGAAAGCGAGCTTTCGCGACAAAGAACATCATAAATCCATGTGTGGGCTGGATACATGCACGTCGTCAGCCAAGGCAGGTAGAATACAAGTTGCTGGCGCCTGAGAAGGCTTTTGGAAGCATCGACGTGAAGATCTACAATGACTTGCAGGCTGTAGGAGGTTACAGAAGGTGCAAAGTTAGCGGAACCGAGTGGAGGCGGAGTGAGAGAGAGCGGAGGCGGAGCTAGGGAGACACGTAGATGACGCGTGGAAGATAGTACTCTCCATGGGAGGATAGTCCTTGCCCCCCCCCTCACTCTCCTTTGGGCCCCCAACCAACAAGATCCAATCTAGGATAAGTGGAGGCCCACCACTACCCCCTCCTCTCCTTTCTTTCTCCCTATCTTAAGTAAAAGCCCAAGCCCATAAGGGCTTAGCCTTTTTCCTCACATGGGGGAAAAAGATGGGGCCTCCAGCTGTCCTTGGATAGCTGGAGGGTGGAACCCTTCTCCCTCCAGCTGTCCTTGGCATGGCCGACCAGTCCGGCCCCTCCCGAGCCCACCAGACACAGGTGGAACCCTTCTCCCTCCCCCTTCCCTATTCTGGACATCCTGCATGGCGCTCCCGGGGGTCGGAGCGCCGCCGACGCCACCCGAGCCTTTTTACAGGCCGGGTGGTGCCCAAGGAAGAAGGCTCCTCCCCCAGCACCGGTGGTGGCGCTAGGGGAGTGTTAGACCACTAGAGCGGCGACCCCCAGCGGCGGAGAGCGACGGTGCCACCGGAAAACGCGGTTCTGGCGACACCCGCAAAAAACAGAGCAAAGCTCTGTTTAGAGCTGGCGGCGGCGGCCGACGGTGCATGGCTGCCGGGTCACCGCCGGAGAGGAGCCCGACCCCTGGGGCGCCGGCTCGGGGTGGAGTGGTATGCGGCCAACCACCCGAGGAGCAGGGGTGGCGCGGTCGCGCCTGGAGCAAAGCCCCCACTACCCCAGGCTCTCGGGTTGGGTTTTTTAGCGGCGGCCAGCGGCGCCAGGCCTCTGGACCACCGCCTAGAGGGTCGCCGGCCCCCGACGAGTCGATCGGGGCCGGCGAGGGCGACTGGTAGAGGCTGGTCGGCGGTGGTGGAGGCTGTCACCCTCCACGCTGCCGGGAAGCGCAGCTACCGTCCGATCTCAAGATGAGATCGGACGGCCCAACTCACCTTAATCCCCGCCCCCGCCTCCTCTTCTGTGCCCCCCGCAGTGGATCCGTGGTCGATCCGCAGTGGGGAAGCGCTGGCTGATTGCGTCCTGCGGCTCAATCTCAGCCGCAGGATCAAGTGGATCTGCTAATTATAGACCATTCTTTAGTAGAAATTTGGGGAATTTTTGGGGCCAAATCTGGGCCTCTAGGAGAAAAGTGACCAACATGAAAAATGTTCCCCATGATGAGGGATGCCTCCACAAACATTTTGAGATTTTTTGGAGTTGATTTAGTATTCTTAAAATCTAAAATAGAATTTGTTTGGCTAAATTAAAAACCCAAAATACCTTGGAAAATTATAAAAAAAATTACTAGGCTCATTTTAGGCCCTTCTAAAGGATGTATCAAAATTTGGGGTCATGAGAATAGGTTTTGATATTTTTCCTAAAATTTGGAAGCTTAGGGCCGCGCTCGGAACATATTCCCCCTGTTAATTAAATAAGTAATTCAATACATCTCTAGTCTCGTACTGGTCAACCTTATTTTAGTACTTTCAATTCAGTACATCTCCAGTCTCGTACTGGTCAATCTTATTTTAGTACTTTCAATTCATTACATCTCCAGTCTCGTACTGATCAGGCTTATTTTTGTACTTTCAATTCAGTACAACTCCAGTCCCGTACTGGTCAGGTTTATTTTAGTACTTTCAAGTCAGTACATCTCCAGTCTCGTACTGGTCAACCTTATTTTATTACTTTCAATTCAGTACATCTCCAGTCTCGTACTGGTCAAGCTTATTTTAGTACTTTCATTTCAGTACTTCTCCAGTCTTGTACTGATCAACCTTATTTCAGTACATACTATGCAGTACTACTCCAGTCTCGTACTGGTCACATTTCATTCCAACACTTTAAATAAACAGTATAATCACCACACTTGTCCTCATATCAATTTACTAATATAATCCCGGGTCCTGCTCTGACGAGCAGTCGTTGTTAAAGTTGAGCCTTAGTTGGGGATAACCGGAGTCGAAGTAGTCCTCCAGGTCTAACACCAGTAATGCGCTCCCACGCTCCTTGATGAAAGTAGAGCTAAATGTTGATGACCGAAGACTAAAGCCTAGTAGGGCAGGCCAACGTAGACCTGGTGTATTTTTTTTATTGCCTTTTGTTTTAATTATTTGTAAATTACTTGCGGTTAAATAGTGTCGGGTCAGTCCCTCTCGCAGACCATTCGTACTGTTGCGGGAAGGTCAATGACTCAAGGCGACAGGGAGATGAGTACCACGGGTGACCGACCGTTATATTATTCCCCGTCGGGTTTTCCTCCACTATTCGGCCAAAATGATTCGTCGGATGTCGCTCACATCCAAGAGTACACAAGGTTGTACGTTAGGGCCTGGGGTCGTGCGGTACGACCACCCCCAGAAGTGGCAGGACTGGCCACTCTCCCCGACACCCACATCGATGAGGCCCGCGGGGCTCACTACCCTACTAGAACAGAAGCGGTCCAAACTATGTCGACATAGGGTGTATGTGTGCGGCTATGAATACCTGCGGTATGTGCGCGGCTGTGAATGCTTGTGATAGAATTCAGGAGGTAAAAACCTGATGTGCTGACGAGCTAGTGGAGCCTTATTATAACTGATTTATAATGTTGCTGCATTTTTCCAGTTATACTATCCTGCACTCTTTTATAGTTGCTCCTAGCTATACATATATGAAATGTTGTGCTTACCCTCTCTTGCTTCGGCTATTTACTTTATTTGGGTGGGTGTGTGCTCATCCCCAGGATATAGATCCGGGGAGGAGATTTGTTTCCACTTAGTTTTGTGACAAACGGTTATCTAAATAACCATTCACAGGAAATGGAGCACTGTAGTGACCCGCTGCAGTAGGAGATTATGCCAGCGGCTAGGACTACTCGAGCAGATGCACCCCCGTCGTCCCCAGTGTTTAGAGACTTGAGTACCGCCGAGCAGCATAGAGAGAGAGTATGAGTGTTATATGTATTACATCTATAGCCCACGGGCTTATATAAATATTTAAGCTTCGGCCCTAGAACCTCTGTATTACTATATGATGTGTTATATATATCTGCAGTGATTTCCTGTTAATGCTTCTGCTATACTCTGATGGGTTATGAATGTTGTGATTCAAGCCAAGCAAGGCGGTCATCTAGTGCTTAGATGGGGTGGATTGTTTCCCCTAAGGAGCACTGGGTGGACGTCTTAGGCTAGTAGTACCTCATCCGGCCCGACCTGGGAAAAAGGTTGGGGGGCCTACACAGAGCATACATTTTTTTTCTGTCCGACCTACGATTGCCGCCTTGGAATCCACATTCTTGACCACGTCCCCGGCCCCTGAATTGTTGCCCTAGTGGGGCAGCCTGAGGTGCTGATAATAGTGTCTGTCTTCTGGGGAAGTTAATCTGGATGTGATCAGGTTGGTGGCAGTGATAGCACGCTGGCGAGGGAGGTGCCCCATCCTCTGGCCTAGGCATCTCACTCACTTGTAATAGCTGAGGGGACAATACCTCTGGACCCCTCTGTTCCTGTCTATGATTCGTGTTAGAAAGTAGCGAAAAGAGGCGAAAAGTAGAGAACAAGCGAATAAACTTTTGAATAATTGAAATTTTATTATCCAAAAAAGGTATCATTTACAAAGTGTTGGGTACATTGGTCAAATGTACCTGATTTGAAGAAGCCTCACCTAACTCAATGATATACATCATAATGTATTTGATGTTTGTTTGAGTTACTTGTGCAGGATAGGTATTCACTAGACTGAAGCTAAAAGTTTCTAAGTCCATGTGTCGACACCCAGAGGGAAAGTGTCGACACTTGAGAAAGCTTGTGTCGACACCCAGACAAGCAGTGTCGACACTTGGAGTCATTGTGTCGAGACCTGGGATGAAGAGTCGACACCAGACAGAAAGTGTCGACACTTGGAGCTGTGTCGACACTCAGTGAAGAAGTATGCAGAAAAGCTGTGTCGACACTTAGCAGAAGTGTCGACACCCAGAAAAGCTGTGTCGACACTTAGCAGAAGTGTCGACACCTAGAAGAGCTGAGTCTACATCAGAAAGTGTCGACACTTGGAGTTGTGTCGACACTCAGCAAAATTCTGCAGAGACTAAGGACAAGTGTCGACACTCAACACAATGTGTCGACACTCAATCAGCAGAGTCAACATATGAAGAATGTGTCGACACTCAGCACAATGTGTCGACACACAAACAGAAGAATCAGTAATTGAAGTAAGTGTCGACACTCAACACAATGTGTCGACACTAGGCAGAAGAGTCAACACTTGAAGAAAGTGTCGACACCCAGCATAATGTGTCGACACTTAGTTAAAGAGTCTACACTTGAAGAAAGTGTCGACACAAGGAGCTGTGTCGACACTTAGCAAAGAACAGAAAAGTTTACAAAATATTCTAAGTACAAGTGTCGACACTAAGGGAATGTGTCGACACTCAGCTGAAGAAATAAAATTGAAGACTTGTGTCGACACCAAGAAGCAGTGTCGACACTTGACAGTTTCAACACATGAAGATGTGTCGACACAAAGGAGATGTGTCGACACTTAGAAGAATACAGTTAAAGAATGAAGATCAAGTACTTGTGTCGACACTTAATTTCAGTGTCGACACTTGAAGAAGTATCTGTGTCGAGACATACAAGGATATGTGTCGACACCTTGTAGACTTGTGTCGACACTTACACAGCATGTGTCGACACTTAGTCTATAAGTGTCGACACTTAAGAACAGAAAGTCTCGACACTATCTGACAGTTAGAGAATTTCAAGAAGTGACTGGTTGACATGACAGCTGCCGATCCAGCCGGTCTACAGCAACTGTCAGAGAAATCAGAAGTCTGTTATGAACCGGACCAGCCGGTTACCATGAAGGAAGCCTATAAATAGGCACCCATAGTTTACAGAAACTGATTGATTGTTGTTATTACAAGTAGTGAGAATAATTGAAGTGTTTGATCAGATTAAATCAGAAAAGTGATACACAGAGGATCAACACAAGAAGATCTGGCAGTCCAACTGCAGATCTAAGAAGTTGGAGAGAGAGAGCTCCAATCAAGAATTCAGTCTTTGGAACTAAGGCTGAGAAGAAGGATTCAGAATCTTCTGGATCACAAGAAGCAGAGGTCAAGGATCAACTGCAGAGGATTCAGACTAATTCAGTTCTAACTCAAGAAGCTTTGAAGGAAGCTAAGTCAGTTTGGATCTAGCTGAGTTCTTCCAAGAACTCTTCAAGAAACTCTCAACTCCTCTCTTATTTTCTGAGTTGTAGAGTTAGTTATTGTAATTCAATCTTAACTTGTAGGATCCATTGGATCTGAGAGAATTGTAAGCCTATATTATAAAGGCTGGGGGTAGGGCTTGGTTGCCTGAGTGTAGGAGTTGAAGAACTCTGAGTGTAGGCCTTAATTGGCTGAGTGTAGGCCTGGGTGGCTGAGTGTAGGCCTTTGTGGCTGAGTGTAAGGCTTTGGGCCTGAGGTGTAGGAACCTAGTTGGGTTCTAAGATAGTGGAGAAGTTTGGCCGAATCTAGTACACTGCTAGATAGGCGAAGGGGGAAAGTGGATGTACCCAAAGATTGGGGAACCACTATAAATTTGTGTGTCTGATGTGCTGTGCTGTGCTGTGCTGTGCTGTGAATTAACTGTTTATATTCTGTTGTTGCTGTTAACTGTAAAACTCTGTGAGATAACTGTCTTGCTGCCAAGTAAGTTTCAAAAAGGTTTAGGTCACCTATTCACCCCCCCTCTAGGTGTTTAGGTACCATATCTTTCAAGTGGTATCAGAGCCAGGTTACTCAAAAAGGACTAACTGTCTGAGGAGATCCAGTTTGGCAGATTCAGTGTAAGTCAGAACACAGTTTCAAGAAAATCAAGAAACATGGGTTCTTCAGAGAATCACAAAGAATTGGGTTCAATGAAACTGCCCATATGCAGAAAAGAGATTTTTGGAATCTGGAAAGAGAGGGTAAGGCTGTTCATGGAAGCCTCTGACCCTAGAATCTACATCACAGTCAAAGAGGGGCCATATGTGCCCATGAAGATCTCAGTATTGGATGCAAATCAGAGGACTCCAAAGGATTTCTCTGAGATGACCAAGGATGAAATTGTCCTAGCCACTATGGACAAAAGGGCACAAAACATAATAGTAAGTGCCATTGATGATGCAACTTTTCAGAACCTAATTCACTGTAAAACAGCAAAAGAAATGTGGGATACCCTCATTGTCTATATGGAAGGTTCTGAAGAAGTTAGGCAAGATAGAAAGTCCTTGCTTAATCAAGAGTATGAGAGCTTTAGGCAAGGAAGAGGAGATAGCATCACTGAATGCTACAAGAAGTTCTATAGAATTGTTAATGAACTCATGTCCTATGGAAGAGAGTTCACTAACTATGAATTGAATGATAAGTTCTTGAGGTCCCTAACCAAAGATTGGGACACTAAGATCTGTGCCATCAGAGAAATGGCAAAGTTGGGAGAAATTCCTCCTCCCACACTGTTTGGCAAGTTGTTGTCTTATGAGATGCAGCTGTCTGTGAGAAAAGAGGAGGAAAAATCAACAAGGACTGAGCACAGGGAAAGGACTGTTGCCTTCAAGTCAGAAGTACCTAGAAAGGGCAGGACTAAGTCATCAACTCCTCCTCCAGAGGTAGTTGAATCAGAATCTGATGAGTCTGTTAGCACAAAGTCTACAAGCAGTGAAAGTGATGAAGACTTTGCTGCATTCACCAGACATTTTCAGAAATTCCTGAAGAAGAAACAGTGGAGGTCCAGACCTTCATTTTCCAAAGGGAAAGAAGTTCAGTATCAGGAGAAGAAGCCTTCAAAGAAGGACAAGAAAAAGACAAAGACTAGCAAGGCAACTGGGTCTAGGATAGTGTGTTACTGCTGCAATAGACAAGGGTCATGTTATTGCAGATTGTCCTGAGAGAAGAAAAGAATCCAGTGACAAAAAGAAGACTCACTTCAAAGGAAAGAAGGAGAAGTCCTTTGTTGCAAAGAATGAGAAGACTCTTTCAGACATTTCTTCTTCAGACACTGAGACAGATGCTGAAGCCTACATAGGGCTATTTGCTGAAGAAGAAGAGGAGTTTATGCAGATCATGGAATCAATCTATGAACAAGAAGAGTGTCAGTGCCAAGGACTGATGGCATTGACTGAAAGTACCAAAATCCTGGAGCAGCCAAGGACCTAGTCAGGTACAAAGTCCAACTCAAAGTTCAGATTTCAGTTCTAGTTCAGAGTCAGATTCATCTTCATCAAGTGATGGAAGTGTTTCTGAATCTGAGGGAGATATTCATCAGCTCTTAGATGAATATAAAGTACTGTTGCAAGCCTATAAGAAAAGCAAGTCCCTTGCCAAAAGTCAGGCAAAGGAAATTGCTGATCTAAAGGCAGCTGCAACAGACTTTGAGAAGGAATTTGATCAAAAGCTCAATGAAGTAGCCAGGCTGAAACACATTACTGTGATTCAGATGGGAACTATCACTTATAAAAATGATCAAATTAAGTTACTGGAGATCAATCTCCAGAAGGAAAAAGAGCTAGTTGCTAGGTTTTCAAAACCTAAATCAGTGCTACCCTTGATTGATGAATTTGTTCATCAAAAAGGAAAGGCTGGATTGGGTTTTATTAAACCAGCTAGGACTGTTCAGGATCAGTCCAAGTCCAAGGGCAAAGCCCCAACATTCAATAAGCCCGTGCTGTAGTCAAGACAGCCAAGTCTGTACCTAAGCAAAAGGTACAACAAGTTTGAATGCTGGTGTTGTGGCAAGGTTGGCCACTTTGCCTTGGATTGTTGGCACAATGCCAGTGCCAAGTTGAGTAGCAAGTTACCTGGTGGAAAGCCAGCAGGTAGCTATGTCAAGTTGCAAACTAACAATCACCAAGGAC
Source organism: Platanthera guangdongensis (assembly GCA_039583875.1). Lineage (NCBI taxonomy): Eukaryota > Viridiplantae > Streptophyta > Magnoliopsida > Asparagales > Orchidaceae > Platanthera > Platanthera guangdongensis. The sequence goes on along the minus strand of CM077153.1, from coordinate 27,331,617 downwards.
CCAAGTTTACTTTGGGTTCTAAGGTTCATTAATTTGTTTTGCAGGTGAATCCAAGTGGCCATACCCCAACATGGTACTTGGATAGTGGATGTTCCAGACATATGACTGGAACAAGGGGACTACTGAAGGACTACATTCCAATCAAAAATGGTCCTAAAGTGACCTTTGGTGGTTCTGAAAAAGGAATCATCAAAGGGTTTGGTAACATCTCTTCAAACCTTGTTACCATTACTCAAGTGGCTTATGTTAAAGGGTTGAAACACAACCTCATTAGTATAAGTCAGTTAAGTGATGTAGGGTATGACATCTCATTTGTTAAAAATGGTTGTCATATCAAGAGGTCAAGTGATCAAGAGATCATTTTGACAGGATATAGAAAGAGGAATGTCTACTGCTTAGACATTATGATTGAGAACAATGGTTCTCCTGTTTGTCTTGTAGCTGATGAGACAGTCTCTCATTGTGTCAAGTGGCACAAGAGGCTAGCTCATCTTAACTACAAGACTATTAGCAAACTCTTTAGCAAAGAGTTAGTGAGGAATGGTCCTCAAGTTAAGTGTGTCAAAGATGGCATTTGCTCAGCTTGTCAAAAGGGCAAGCAGACTAAATCCACCTTTAGAAGCTTAGACAACAAAGATGCTGTGAGGTGTTTATACCTCTTGCATATGGATCTATTTGGTCCAATGCCAGTTCACAGCTTAGGTAGGAAGGTCTATACCTTTGTAGTTGTTGATGACTACTCAAGGTTTTCCTGGGTGTTCTTCTTAAAGCAGAAATCTGAAACACCTAGTGTCTTCCATAGCTTTGTTAAGCAAATTCAGAATGAATTGAACTGTACAGTGGTCAAAATTAGAAGTGACCATGGTACTGAGTTTCAGTCTGAAAGCATGACAAAACTGTGTGAAGACTATGGGATATTTCAAGAATTCTCTTCACCTAGAACACCTCAGCAAAATGGCATTGCTGAAAGGAAAAATAGGACCTTGATAGAGGCTGGTAGAACCCTATTAAGTGATTCATCACTGCCAGAGTATTTCTGGGCTGAAGCAGTTAACACTGCATGCCATGTGATAAATAGGGCTACCATCACTAAAAGGTTAAACAAGACCCCCTATGAAGTTGTGAAAGGCAGGAAACCAAATCTATCCTATTTCAGGATTTTTGGTTGCAAATGCTTCATACTTAACAATGGAAAGTCTTACCTAACTAAGTTTGCTGCCAAGTCCCAAGAGGGAGTGTTTGTTGGGTACAACAATAATAGTAAGGCTTATAGAGTCTACAACTTGACTACACAAGTTGTAGAGGAGTCTGTGCATGTAGTTTTTGATGAGACACAACTAATTAACAATGAGTTGTCTAGCAATGTATGCAGCCCCACAGGTCTTACTAAGAAGATGGACAAGCTAACCATAGAAGATGTACCTGCTGCAAGACAGCAAGTAGAAGGAGATGGCTTATGTCCAGGGGGAGAACTACATGTACAAGGAGCTGAAGAAGTACAAGGAACTCAGTTTGATGAAGATGCTGAAGAAGTTCAACCAGAAGTAAGGATGCCTCCAGCCAACAGGCATCTAAGAGATCATCCAGTAGAGCTGATAATTGGAGATCCAAGACAAGGTGTTCAGACAAGGAGCAGAAATCAGAATGCTGTAGTATATTCAAGTTTTCTGTCTCAAATAGAACCAAAGAAATTTGAAGAAGCTATACAAGATCCACAGTGGACTGAAGCAATGCAGGAAGAGCTTAATCAGTTCAAAAGGTGCAAGGTTTGGGACTTGGTTCCTAAACCTAAAGATCACAATGTGATAGGAACAAAGTGGATCTATAGGAATAAGTTAGATGAACAAGGAGTCATCATTAAGAATAAAGCAAGACTGGTTGCAAAAGGATATAGGCAAGAAGAAGGTATTGATTTTGATCAAACCTTTGCTCCAGTAGCCAGACTGGAAGCCATAAGGATGTTCTTGGCCTATGCAACCTATCAAGGATTCAAGGTATACCAAATGGATGTGAAGTCAGCATTCCTAAATGGTAATTTGAAAGAAGAAGTCTATGTGGAGCAGCCTGCAGGTTTTGTTGATCCAACTCTACCTCATTATGTCTATAGACTTAGGAAAGCATTATATGGGTTAAAACAAGCACCTAGAGCTTGGTATGAAACCCTATCTAGTTTCCTCATTGAGAACAAGTTCTCAAGGGGGAAAATAGATAAGACTCTATTCCTTAAGGGAATCTAGAGGCAAAGTCATACTTGTCCAAATATATGTAGATGACATTATATTTGGGTCTACTGAAAGTAGCCTTTGCAAAAAGTTTGCAAAGCTTATGCAAAGTCAATTTGAGATGAGTAGTATGGGAGAACTAAAGTTTTTCTTGGGTCTCCAAGTTAAACAGACTGAAAGTGGTCTATCCATATGTCAGTCCAAGTTCACCCTAGAACTCATAAGGAAGTATGGTATGGATTCATCCAGTACCATGAAGACTCCTATGGGGTCAAGTATGTCTCTGAGCAAGGATGATGCAGGGAAACCTGTAGATGAAACCTTGTATAGAGGGATAGTTGGCTCCCTACTATACTTGACTGCAAGTAGGCCTGACATTATGTATGCTACATGTGTTTGTGCCAGGTATCAAGCCTGCCCTAAAGAGTCTCACTTGACTGCAGTCAAGAGAATTTTGAGATATCTAAAGGGCACTCCCTATCTAGGCCTCTGGTACCCTAGGAATGGAGATTTTGATCTAACAGGCTATTCAGATGCAGACTTTGCAGGATGCAAAGAAGATAGAAAGAGCACCACTGGATCCTGTCAATTCCTAGGTGGAAGACTCATTTCATGGAGCAGCAAAAAGCAGACTAGTGTGGCTATCTCCACAGCTGAGTCAGAATATGTAGCTGCAGGAAGTTGCTGTGCTCAACTTCTGTGGATTCAACATCAGCTAGAAGACTATGGATTTCAGGTAAGTAGAACTCCACTTTACTGTGATTCTACAAGTGCTATTTCAATAGCTAACAACCCTGTATCTCATAGTAGAACTAAACATATTGAGATTAAATATCACTTTCTTAGGGAGCATGTAGAAAGAAATGATATTGCACTTGAATATGTTAAAACTGATAATCAGATAGCTGATATGTTTACTAAGCCCTTAGAAGAAGCTAAGTTCAATAGGTTCAAAATTGAACTAGGTATGATAAACTTAGACTAAGTTTACAGAACTAAAAATTGGCTAAGTAAAAAGGTGTCGACACATAGACAAGTCTATGTCGACACAGAATAAAAGTGTCGACACTTCAGGAAAAAGGTGTCGACACATCTAGGAATGTAGTGTCGACACTTCAGAATGTTAGTGTCGACACATGACAAGTAGGTGTCGACACATCCCAAGTGGTGTCGACACTTAGTATTTACTCAGAATTTTTCTAAGTAAAGTCTCGACGATGTGTCGAGTTATGTTGTGTCGACACATAACCAAGTGTCAACACATAATGTCTGTTGACTAAACTTGTGTCGACACATGAGTGTCGAGACATTATAAGTCAGTGTCGACACTTATTGTCAGTGTCGACACATCTTAAGTAATCCATCCCGCCTGTTCGTCTTCAAACCAAAAAGGTATAAATAGGATTCTGTCTTTGTTTGTCGACACGCTTTCAGAGTTTCGAGACCAAACTACTGTGTCGACATTTCTCTCTTCTAAAGACTAATTCTACAAACCCTAATGGCACCCAAGCTCGAGGAGAATGTCAATGAAGGCTATGAGCTCGTTCGTGGCGCATTCGACGATGGTGATCAAGAAATCAAATCGGTGGTAACCCTAGTCACCGATTCTGGATTGGAGTACCTGGTTTCAGAATCAACCAAAATATGGAAGAAGGAAGTTCTAGAATTCCTTACTGGAGCTTCTGTAGACGACTCAGGTTACAGAATCAAATCAAGAGTGCATGGCACCAAGGTCAAGATTTCACCCAAATCGCTGAGAAAGGTACTTCAGCTACCAAAAGTTCAAGAAGAAGAGGAAGTGACTACATCTAAGACCAAAGAAGCACTTACCTGGTGTGGTCTAGATCCTAAGCTGAAGTTAGGATCTGTATTCAACAGGAGAGGAATGAACACTCAAGGAAAGTTTCTGTCAGAGATAGTGGGAAAGGTTATACTCAGCAAGACTGGAGGGCATGACAGGGTGTCAGCCTCCATGTTCAGTGTTATGACCAGAATTATCTTCAACCTCAAAACAGACTGGTCAATGGTTATCTTTGAGAAGATAAAGGAAAGTCTGAAGAAGCCCAATCTGGGCAGGATACTTAGTCTCTACCTGGCTGGTACAATACCAGAGGTAATGAGCACTGTTGCAGGTAGCAAAATCAACCACATGAGAAAGATGGACATGAGGATCTTCTCAAGGTAGGAAAGGGTGCTGTCAAAGGAACTGTCCACCCCTGAGAAACAAGTTTCTAAGAAAGAATCACCTCCTAAGAAGAAGAGGAAGATAGCTCCTGAGACACAGGAGTCCTCCAGCAGTTCAGGTAGTGAAGAACTAGTTGTTTTCACTCCTGATAGTCATGAGGAAGTGGCTGCAGAGAAGTCTCCAGCTCCTCAAGAGCCAGCTGAAATCCAGGGGGAGCTGCCTACAGCTAGCCCCATGCAAAAGGATCCAAGCCAGGGGGAGCCTCCAGCTGTAGAACAACCCTCTACACTGGAGAGTGAGCAAGCTACACTTATTATCCAAGAGGTACTTTCTGACCTCAATACTTTAGATTTTTCTATAATAGATTCTGATTTGTCTGATGTCCATCAGCAAACTCAGCAAGCAAATCAAGAACCTGATGTTGTTCTCCAAGACACATCAATAGTAACAGAAGTAGTTCCTGCTAAAGTAGTTGATGAACACAGTACATCTCCTGCACAGTCACCTCCTGAATACACCATGGAAGATCTATTTCTAAATCTAGAACAGGAGGACTTTGACATGGATAAAGTTGCTGCTGCTGAAGAGAAAGGTGCTGCTGCTGAAGGGGAGTCACTGCAAGTTCAGGAAGAGCCTATAAGGCAGGAAAGTGAGAAGACACTAGATGTGCAAGCTGAAAAATCATCAAACCCAAAGGACAGGGTGAATATAGCCAGTACTTCAGAGTCTGAGGAAGATGAGGCTGCACAAGCTAAAAAGAAGAAACTCTATGTCTTCAAGAGGAGAAGTCAGAGTTACAAGAAAGCCTTGCAATCCATAGCCCCACAGCCCATAGTTCAACAAGCCCCAACTGTTGACTATAGTGCTCTACTGATTGCACTGCAAATCAAGATGGATGAACAAAGCAAGGCTATAGAAACTTATGTTGATGAAGGGCACAAGTCCCTACAATCTGATCTGGCACAGGAAATCAAGTCCATAAGGTTTGAAATGAACCTTAATAAAAAGGAGATGACTGACTGTTTTACAAAGGGTGCTAATGCAGTGGTCTATCTGGCAACCCACCAAGAGAAAATAAAGTCTTAAGTAGATGATATAGCACTGAAGCAAGGCTATGTGCTGGAAAATCAGTTGAGAATGAATGATAATTTGACTGCATCCCACAATGCTATAATCACTGAACTGAAGAATAAGCCAGCTGAATCTTCCACATCTGCTGCTGCAAAGGCTGAATTTGATAAAGCTTTTCAAGATGAAATTGCTGCTGTCAAGACTGCAATCAAAGATTCACAAAAGGTCATTTCTGAACAACTTACCAAGCTTAGACCTTACTTTAAGGATGACATCAGGTACTTGGACAGCCAAATCAGGTTCCAGAAAGATGATGTCAGAGATCATGTTGAACAAGAAGTCATAAAGGGGGAGAGGGTGTTAGTCAAAGCTAGCTCTGACCATGCCAAATGGATTTCTAACTCCATCAGAGCTACACTGGGCTATCCTCCCCTGTGTGATGATGATAATGTAGCTGAATCAGGTATTCAAAGTGCATATCTTGGAGGTGTGCAACAGGAAGTAGCTCAGGTGATCTATCCACCTCCAGATTTTGACATGGTTCATGCAGAAGTAAGCACAATGTATAGTCCAACTGCTGGAAAGCCTAATGTTGTTCTGGAAAAGGTTGTTCAACCTGTTACAGCAGCTATGCAAGAGGCTATGGACAAAGAAGAAGAGACAAGGCTGTCAAAGAAGAAGTTCAGGGAACTAGCCGAGCAAAAACCTGATTTTGAACAGTGGAGCCCTACTTCTAGGAACATCATTCTCACAGCCTGGAAAGCAGCCAAGGACAATGCACATGAGAGGAACAAATGATTCTCAGAAGCAGAATGGAGGAAGCATGAGATTAGGCAGGAAGCCATTGTCCAGTATAGAAGAAAGGATAAGTTAGGAAAGCTACCTCCTACAGCTGTGGAGCCTAGTAAGTACTTTCCTAAGCCCTATCATTACTTTGAGAGGCAGAAAATCAAGGCTGAAGAACAAAAGAAGAAGGACTCCAAAGGAAAGAAGATTGCTGATACTGAGCCTGCTGCTGCTGCTGCTGTAAAAGCCAAAGTGCAAGCTGGGAAAGGCATAGTTATAAAAGAACCTGATCAGAATTAGCCTAAGATTAGACTGAAGAATGTTGTAATCTGTTACATCTATACATTTTTTTGTAAATCATTGAAAATGTATTAAAAACAATGTTTGAACAATTTTTGATAAATATATTTCATGATTGTTCAGAAGAATGTGTCTAATTTTTGTTTGTTCTGTAATGCTGAATGAGTATACATGTGTGCTTTATTACATGTTTAAGTTTACCATGTTGACATATACATGCTTTACATCATTCTCTAAGTTTTAATTATGAGTGGTGTATATCATTGACTAAGGGTTATGACTTCTCCAAATAGGGGGAGATTGTTGGGTACATTGGTCAAATGTACCTGATTTGAAGAAGCCTCACCTAACTCAATGATATACATCATAATGTATTTGATGTTTGTTTGAGTTACTTGTGCAGGATAGGTATTCACTAGACTGAAGCTAAAAGTTTCTAAGTCCATGTGTTGACACCCAGAGGGAAAGTGTCGACACTTGAGAAAGCTTGTGTCGACACCCAGACAAGCAGTGTCGACACTTGGAGTCATTGTGTCGACACCTGGGATGAAGAGTCGACACCAGACAGAAAGTGTCGACACTTGGAGCTGTGTCGACACTCAGTGAAGAAGTATGCAGAAAAGCTGTGTCGACACTTAGCAGAAGTGTCGACACCCAGAAAAGCTGTGTCGACACTTAGCAGAAGTGTCGACACCTAGAAGAGCTGAGTCTACATCAGAAAGTGTCGACACTTGGAGTTGTGTCGACACTCAGCAAAATTCTGCAGAGACTAAGGACAAGTGTCGACACTCAACACAATGTGTCGACACTCAATCAGCAGAGTCAACATATGAAGAATGTGTCGACACTCAGCACAATGTGTCGACACACAAACAGAAGAATCAGTAATTGAAGTAAGTGTCGACACTCAACACAATGTGTCGACACTAGGCAGAAGAGTCAACACTTGAAGAAAGTGTCGACACCCAGCACAATGTGTCGACACTTAGTTAAAGAGTCTACACTTGAAGAAAGTGTCGACACAAGGAGCTGTGTCGACACTTAGCAAAGAACAAAAAAGTTTACAAAATATTCTAAGTACAAGTGTCGACACTAAGGGAATGTGTCGACACTCAGCTGAAGAAATAAAATTGAAGACTTGTGTCGACACCAAGAAGCAGTGTCGACACTTGACAGTTTCAACACATGAATATGTGTCGACACAAAGGAGATGTGTCGACAATTAGAAGAATACAGTTAAAGAATGAAGATCAAGTACTTGTGTCGACACTTAATTTCAGTGTCGACACTTGAATAAGTATCTGTGTCGAGACATACAAGGATATGTGTCGACACCTTGTAGACTTGTGTCGACACTTACACAGCATGTGTCGACACTTACACAGCATGTGTCGACACTTAGTCTATAAGTGTCGACACTTAAGAACAGAAAGTCTCGACACTATCTGACAGTTAGAGAATTTCAAGAAGTGACTGGTTGACATGACAGCTGCCGATCCAGCCGGTCTACAGCAACTGTCAGAGAAATCAGAAGTCTGTTATGAACCGGACCAGCCGGTTACCATGAAGGAAGCCTATAAATAGGCACCCATAGTTTACAGAAACTGATTAATTGTTGTTATTACAAGTAGTGAGAATAATTGAAGTGTTTGATCAGATTAAATCAGAAAAGTGATACACAGAGGATCAACACAAGAAGATCTGGCAGTCCAACTGCAGATCTAAGAAGTTGGAGAGAGAGAGCTCCAATCAAGAATTCAGTCTTTGGAACTAAGGCTGAGAAGAAGGATTCAGAATCTTCTGGATCACAAGAAGCAGAGGTCAAGGATCAACTGCAGAGGATTCAGACTAATTCAGTTCTAACTCAAGAAGCTTTGAAGGAAGCTAAGTCAGTTTGGATCTAGCTGAGTTCTTCCAAGAACTCTTCAAGAAACTCTCAACTCCTCTCTTATTTTCTGAGTTGTAGAGTTAGTTATTGTAATTCAATCTTAACTTGTAGGATCCATTGGATCTGAGAGAATTGTAAGCCTATATTATAAAGGCTGAGGGTAGGGCTTGGTTGCCTGAGTGTAGGAGTTGAAGAACTCTGAGTGTAGGCCTTAATTGGCTGAGTGTAGGCCTGTGTGGCTGAGTGTAGGCCTTTGTGGCTGAGTGTAAGGCTTTGGGCCTGAGGTGTAGGAACCTAGTTGTGTTCTGAGATAGTGGAGAAGTTTGGCCGAATCTAGTACACTGCTAGATAGGCGAAGGGGGAAAGTGGATGTACCCAAACATTGGGGAACCACTATAAATTTGTGTGTCTGATGTGCTGTGCTGTGCTGTGAATTAACTGTTTATATTCTGTTATTGCTGTTAACTGTAAAACTCTGTGAGATAACTGTCTTGCTGCCAAGTAAGTTTCAAAAAGGTTTAGGTCACCTATTCACCCCCCCTCTAGGTGTTTAGGTAGCATATCTTTCACAAAGGTATGACCTCCCTTATATAGAATGGAGGGGAAGAGAAAGAGAGTATACAAACAATGTGGGACTAAACATTTACAATACTGAGCGGCTAGAATAATGGAGACCGCATAGGCCGCGCGGTTAGATAGATAGGATAACCGCTCGGCAACTTCAACAGGATGAAACAGGCCGCAGAGGTAGACCGATAGACCGCCCGGTCTGCAAGCCGCTGGATCAGACCGCTAAGCCGCTCGGTCAACAAACCGCTGGATCAGACCGCTAAGCCGCCCGGTCTAATACTTCAACACTCCCCCTCAAGCTGGAGCATAGATATCAATCATGCCCAGCTTGTCACAGATGCGGAAGAAGGAAGTAGAAACCGGCTTGGTGAAGATATCTGCCAACTCCTTGTCAGAGGTGACAAAAGGAGTACAAATCTGTCTCTTCAAAATCTCTTCCCGAATGAAGTGACAGTCAACCTCTATATGCTTCGTTCTCTCATGGAAGACCGGATTTCTGGATATGTGTATAGCGGCTTTGTTGTCACAGAACATAGGGAGAGGACAGTCATATACCTCGCCCAGGTCAAGCATGAGAGCGCGCAACCACTTTAACTCACACGTGGTTGACGCCATACTCCGGTATTCTGCTTTGGCACTGGATCTGGAAACAACATACTGTTTCTTGCTCTTCCAACTCATGAGATTACCTCCAACAAAGGTACAAAAACCTGACGTGGACTTACGATCGCCTTTGTCATCCGCATAACTTGAATCTGAGTAGGCCTCAACCCTCAGATGGCCATTCTTCTGAAAGAGTAACCCTCTGCCCGGTGCTGCTTTGATATACTCTAAAATCTTCAGGGCGGACTGAAGATGACACTCCCTGGGAGCTTGCATAAACTGACTGACCTTGCCTACAGCGTAGGCGATGTCGGGTCTAGTCACCGTGAGATAGATGAGTTTGCCTACCAAACGTCTGTACCGTGTGACATCAGATAGAAGAGGCGAATCATCCGTCCACGTTTTGTCTTCTCCAACAGCCATGGGAAAACGAGCTGGTTTGGCACCTGTCAAGCCTGCTTCTCGAAGAAGATCAAGGGCATACTTCCGTTGAGAGAGAACCAAGGAGTCAAGTTTCCGAGAGATTTCTATCCCCAAAAAGTATTTTGGGGAGCCCATATCCTTCGTGACCAAGTGCTGACGGAGGTGCTTCTTCGTCAAGTCCACCCCATCTCGGTCATCACCAGTAAGGAGAATATCATCCACATATACGGCCAAAACCACCAGTCCCGAGGCCGTTTTGCGAATGAATAAGGAGTGATCGGCCGAACTCCTTTGAAAGCCGATGGTAACCACAATACCACTGAATTTTTCGAACCATGCCCGAGGGCTCTGCTTTAGGCCATAAATGGCCTTCTTCAAATGACAGACACGTGTCTCCCCCTGAGCAACATACCCAGGAGGTTGCTCCATGTAAACGTCCTCCTGAAGATCGCCATAGAGAAAGGCATTCTTCACATCAAGCTGGGAAATAGCCCAAGCCCGGTTAACAGCCACAGAAAAGAGAACCCGGATGGTGCTGAGGCGAGCAACCGGAGAGAAGGTATCAAAGTAATCAACGTCATAAGTCTGAGTAAAGCCCTTGGCCACCAGCCGGGCTTTGTAGCGATCCACAGTGCCGTCGGGGCGAAACTTCACAACGAATACCCAGCGACAGCCAACCACATCAGTGCCCACGGGAGAAGGAACCAGGGTCCAGGTACCCCGTTTAGTAAGAGTAGCCATCTCCTCATCCATGGCAGACTTCCAATGAGGGAGAGCGAGAGCCTCCTGGTAGGTACGGGGAGTAGAAGTAGCAGAGATAGCCAAGGCAAAACACCTGTGAGAAGGAGAAAGCTGATCATAAGAAACAACAGCCGTGAGCGGGTGTTGAGTACACGCCCGCACCCCTTTGCGAAGGGCAATGGGAACATCCAGGTCAACGGGAGCGTCGGCGACGGGAGCGTCAGCGACCAGAGCGTCCGTGGCGGAGAAGGCTGGCCCGGGACTAGAGAGAGACGACAGCGGAGAGGAGGGTGGAGGGGTGGGTGGGGAGACGGACTGGGAAGGAGTGGGTGGAGGAGGAGACGAAGGTGGGAAAACGTGGAGAGGTGTGGAAGGAACGGAGATATCAGAAGGAAGAGAAGGAAGAGAAGAGGAAGGAGAGAAATAGGAAGCATTTTTGAAAAAAGTTACATCGGCAGAAACAAACTGCTTGCGGAGAAGGGGGTCAAAGCAGCAATAGCCTTTTTGAGTGGTAGAGTACCCCAAAAAGACACACTTGGTGGAACGGGGGGAAAGCTTGTCGCGGGTGGCGGAGGGAGCGTGAACAAAGGCCGTACAGCCAAAGACACGAAGAGGAAGAGGAAAAGGTTCCTGGTGGGGGTAGAGAAGAGAGAAGGGAGTCTGGCCGTGGAGGACCGTGGAGGGAAGGCGATTAATGAGATAGCAAGCGAGGAGCACGGCGTAGCCCCAGTAGGAGAGAGGGACGTGCATCTGCGTCATGAGAGTACGCGCAACATCAAGCAGGTGACGGTTTTTACGCTCCGCCACCCCATTCTGTTGGGAGGTGTAAACACAAGATGTTTGATGAAGGAGGCCATGTTTGTGAAAGAACGTGGAGAACTCATGATTTAGATACTCCTTTGCATTATCAGAACGTAAGACTTTAATGGAAATAGCAAATTGAGTCTTAATCATAAAGTAAAAAGATTGCCAAACAGAAAATAGTTCAGAGCGATCTTTTAATAGATACACCCAGGTACATCGAGTAAAATCATCGATAAAAGTAACAAAATAGGAACTGCCCCGACCAACTGTAAGGGTAGGAGCAGGACCCCATACATCAGAATGAATAAGATCAAACATGCGAGAGGAGCCACGACCTTGCTTCGGAGGGAAGGAGGAGCGATGATGTTTGCCAAGCTGACATGCATCACAGTGGAGCGGAGAACCGGTAGGAGGTAAGTGGGGCAGAAGCTGACGAATAAGCCGAGGAGGAGGATGTCCAAGACGAAGATGCCACTGAAGGAGATCGGTGGAGGAGGAGTAGGCAGAAAGAGCGGAAACATCGTCGAGGAAGTAGAGGCCGCCGCTCTCAGTCCCAGTAACAATCGTCCGCTGGGTCCTCGGGTCCTGAAAAGAACAAGTAGTGGGAGTGAATAAAACGGAGCACTGAAGTTGCCGGCATAAAGTAGTAACTGATAACAAATTGCACGGGAACTTCGGGACATAGAGGGTATCCTCCAAGCAAAGCGATGGAGTGAGTTGAACCATGCCCGTCCCATGAACCGGGGACGGGGAACCATCCGCCACACGAACTGGGGGTAAGCGGTCATAGGTCTCAAGACGGGAGAAGCAATGAGGGTTGCCCGTCATATGATTGGTGGCACCGGAGTCAATCAGCCATTTACCTTGGGTAACGACGTGGGCACTACCTGACGTCGTGGCCACAAAGGCAGACGGCCTAGAAGAGGCGGAGGCCGAAGGAGCATCACCGGAAGGGCGAAGATGAGGATGTTTCTGCCAGCAGCGGTCAACAGTATGGCCAGTACGACCACAGTGAGAGCAGAGGAACCGGGAGGAACTCCGGCCGCCAGAGGAGCCACGGCCACTGGGGCCCCCCCGCTGAGCTTGGTGAGCAAAGGAGTCCTGGGAAGGGGGGGAGGCCAACAGAGGCCGCTGGAGGAGCGAAGTAACGGCGGCAATGCGAGCCGCGGTGGCATCCAAAGTAGGAGATTCCGCCTCACCCAAGATCTGCTGGCGGATCATATCATAAGAGTCGGGAAGACGAAGAAGATAACAAACAACCAGGAGTTCCTGGAAGTGTTTGTGCTGGTCGGCCAAGTCCGCGGAGAAGGGGCGATTCTGGAGGATTTCAGCACCAAGAGCCTGAACCTGCTGATAGGCCGCAGCCGGTGACATGGAAGGGCGGGCGAAGAGGTCCGCATAGAGAGTATAAATGCGGGACGTCTGGCCCCCCTTCGAATAGAGAGCAGCGAGGTGAATCCAGGCGGCCTTGACCGTCTCATCATGGCGAATGACGGGAAGGCACTCATCAGAAAGGCTGTTGGCCAGCCAGGTGCGAACAAGAGCATCACTCGCATCCCAGTCATCAAACTCAGGAGAGTTGCGAGGAGGAGGGTCATCGGTGAGGTGATGACGCTTGCGCTGAGAACGAAGGAGAAATGTGAAAGAAACGCTCCAATCGGGATAGTTGGAGCCAACAAGCTTGGAAAGGGTGCGAAGGTTGCCCGAAGGAGGAGGAGGAGAAGGAGCTGCAGGAGTAGTGGTGAGACCGGAGGTAGTCATAGAACCCGGCAAGCAGAAGAAGCCGCGCGAACAGTAGCGGTTAGAAAACAGAAGAAGCCGCGCGAACAGGGGCGGCTAGAAAGAGGCAAAGGCACAGCGGGGAAGAGGTCGCACGGACTGAAAAAGGCCGAGCGAACAGAAGAGAGGAGAAGAGCAGGTGACCGCGACCAAGATGCGGGTAAGAAGGGTACAACCCGCACGGTCAGGCAGATCACAGCAGCTGCTAGAAGGCGGTAAAAGGCACAGCGGGGAAGAGGTCGCGCGGACTGAAAAGGCCGAGCGAACAGAAAAGAGGAGAAGAGCTGGTGACCGCGACCAAGATGCGGGTGAGACAGGAACAACCCGCACGGTCAGGCAGATCACTGCAGCGAACCGCGAGTAGAGGGACAACACTCGCGGACAGGGACAGACCGCAACGACTAGGAAGTCGGAGCGGCAGGAAAGACCAAGGAGCGTGGCGACAAGGAAACAGGTCGCTGCGACAAAGAGCAGTAGGAGAAGAGAACCAAGAAGAAGCAAGCCGCGCGAACAGGGCAGCGGACAGAAACAAGCCGCGCGGATAGAAACAAGCCGCGCGGACAGAAGAGAAGGCAAGTCGCGAATCAAGTCGCAGAACGCGGAAAACAAGCCGCGAGCAACAGAGAGCGCACAGAATCAGGAGGAAATGACCGTGTGCTCTGATACCATGTTAGAAAGTAGCGAAAAGAGGCGAAAAGTAGAGAACAAGCGAATAAACTTTTGAATAATTGAAATTTTATTATCCAAAAAAGGTATCATTTACAAAGGTATGACCTCCCTTATATAGAATGGAGGGGAAGAGAAAGAGAGTATACAAACAATGTGGGACTAAACATTTACAATACTGAGCGGCTAGAATAATGGAGACCGCATAGGCCGCGCGGTTAGATAGACAGGATAACCGCTCGGCAACTTCAGCAGGATGAAACAGGCCGCAGAGGTAGACCGATAGACCGCCCGGTCTGCAAACCGCTGGATCAGACCGCTAAGCCGCTCGGTCAACAAACCGCTGGATCAGATCGCTAAGCCGCCCAGTCTAATACTTCAACAATTCGGGCGGGGTTGATCCCCATTTCTCCGATCCCTCGACTGTTCCCTCCTGCCACTAATGACTGTGTCATCTGCCGATCTTTTTCCCCTGCCTCGAACTATGAGATGGTCCGCTTCCAACTTCTCGGCCATCTCCAAGATCCTGGCCAAGCTACCATTAGATATGAAAAGGAGTTCCTGCCTCAGGTCATCCCGGAGGCCCTCATAGAACCTATTCGCGTAGCCGGCATCATCCAGCTGGTATGAATTAGCTAAGCGAGCTAAATGGGTGAACTTCTAATAGTACTCCACAACTGACCTGCTGCCCTACCTCAACTGTAGGAACCTGTCCTCTAGATCGTCCCTCGCAGCCTGTGGCACAAAATGCTCCAAAAATGTTGCCTTGAACTCATCCCATGTGATGTCCACACCCTCGAGTCCTGCATAAGTGGTGTCTAGAAGAGACTTCCACCACCACTTGGTGTGCGACTCCAGACATGAAAATGCTAAAGATACAGCCATATCTGTCGGGCATCGTATCCCAGCCAACATCTCGTGGATGATTTATAGCCATTACTATGTCCGTACGGCTGACTACGTCCCCAAATATGATGGAGGGGAGAGACCCTAGAAGACGCTCAACAAATTTGCCCTGAGATTTAGTTGGGGAGCTGGAGCATGTTGTGTCCTAAAGCCTCCAAGATGGTCGTCAGTGCCTGTCCCATCTCCGATTGCTGGAACGGAGTAGGAGCTGGTGGGGGTGGGACACCATTCTAAACCAGAGGTGTTCTCTGTTCAAAGGCCAAGATTCGTTATAAGCATCAAAGGGAAGATTCCCTTATAATATGGTTACTTAAATTTTAGTTAAGATTGGACTGTTGCATGAGATTCCCTATATGGGCACACCACAACTTCCGCTGCTTACTTTGTCCGCAATCTAAACTCAAGCGAGTGTTTTCCATGGTTTGTGGACTTCTTTTCTTCGAGAAGAGGTTTCGCTCTAATACCAGTTGTAAGACCCATTTTTTTCTTCAACCCAAATAGGCAACCCTAAGGTTTGAACTAGGGTTTCAAGATATTCCAACCCTAAAACTTCTAAAACTATCCCAGGGGATGTTTCATGTAATAATAGGTCAGAGACCAGGGTCTTACCCTGTTTAGTTGAAGGGTTGATCACTCAACCACTCCAAGTGCATAGTAGAAGAACTAGGCCTAATACCTTAAAGTGGCCATCTTTACTCACCAAGTTACCCCACCAAATCAACTTCAAATGGGTTGATATTTTTTTTCTTGGCCTTATAATATCCCCTCTGGTCATCCATCAGAGTTTGAGAAATATTTGAGGCCCATAGACCATATCTTAATTACATACATGAATTATTAAATTATTATAAAAATTATGGAAAAATCATCTCCAAAAATTTTGATTTTTGGATATGTTGTAGTCCAAGGCTAGACCAAATTATGGTCAAATTTTTAGTCCATTTGACTGAGTGTGCCACTAGGGGCACTCATTTCAATTTCTGGTTAGCCTTTGGACAACTTGCACCAAAAAGTGTGATGAGGGAAATCCAGTGATCCAAAAGGATTGATTTAAATTTTGTATTAAACTACACTCCAATGACTAGGTTTTCTATGTTGGACAAATTTACTGAAACAACAATAACTATTTTTAATAATTAAAACAATGTAGCTGAACTATTGTGATAAAAATACATTAATTTATATATATGAATAATTTGGCCTGCATATAAACTGATCATGCCGATCCAACGGCCAGGGGTCATCATTCACGATGAGCCAAGGGCCACGATTGATTCTTCATGGAGCTTTTCAAGCCCCAATTCCCGACCACCTCCCTGGCCAGCCACCGCCAGCACCACCTTCGTCGAGGTGGTGGTTATCGCCCGACGGCGGCACGACCGCTGGAGGGGCCGTTTCCGGCGAACTAGAGGGGTTCGATTTTCATGTAAAACACACATTTTCTCCTCACTGATCGGGCTCAATTGAGCCCAATTTCTCCACCTAATGATTTACAGATCTAGCACAGAGAAGAAGGAAGAGGATTAGTCCTGCAGGCGTGCTTGGCGGTGTGTGTGGTGGTGATGTGCCATGGTAGGCGATCTCAAGCTCCTTCCTTGCCGAATTCTCTATTCTCCTCATAAACCAGTGATATAACCATCCATTTTGATTGATTGGAAGCTTTAAAGATGATGGAGGGGTTGTTTTGGGAAGAGGGAGAGGCTATACTTGAATAATAATTAATGTCCATGAAGGGGGTGTTCGACCAAGGTGAATTGGTGCCTCTCCATATGCTGGGCGTGCTGGAATTGATGGCAAACTCCTCCCAAAGGTCATGTGAGATGAACGGAAGCTTAGGGAAGGAGAAGGGGAAAGCCTCTTTTCATTTCACCATTAACTCCCTCTTTCTCTCTCCTCCCTTAAATGAAAAACTCCACCTTCTCTCTCCTAGTAATCACCTCCAGAAATTGAGTGGCTCTTTAGGTAATTTCCACTTGCTAGAGCCAATGGGCCATCACATTTGGGCCTAGCCCAATTGGATTGGAGTTGGGCCTAGTTCCCCCCCCCCATTTGAGCTTGGTTTGACCAAGGTTGAGTTAGAGGGTTCAACTTGGTCAAATAAGTGGGTTGACTGGTCAACTAAGTGTCTTGAGTCCCTTGCCACCACCCAAGTCCATTTGTGGCTTGGTGTAATCAACTTAGGTCAAATTAGGGCAATTCGACCTAACTAGGGTTAAGGTTGACCATGGTTAGCTTGACCCCTTAGGTTGACCCCAAATGGGTTGTGTGGGCTTCCAAGGGTCCCTATGAGGTTGAAAGTGGTATGGTGGGGTCAAGTAGTCATGTTGGGAATCATTGTCCAAACTCTAGCTTAGGTGTCCAGAAACTACTATTTGTAGATCAAGGTGCTTTCACCTATCTACATAGGCACTCATGGTTCTCTTGGTCCTCTTAGAGCTTTGTCTTGACCTAGTCATGACAAAAACTTCCTACGGGTCTGGTTGTTTGTGGGATTAACACACAGAATGTACACTAAATCTAACAAGAATAAGAAGATCAATTTTGTTAAAACATAAATTCTTATAAGCTATGAATTAAATGAATCCATCCAAAAAATGGTTCAAGGGGTAAGAAATGTTGAAATTTCACAAGATGATCAAGAGATAGCTCTAATATCAAGTAAAAAACTTCCAGAGCTATCAAGTTGACAACTTGATCAAGCGGAAAGCGGGAACCAGACACAGGAACACTCTAGCCATAAATTGAGCTAAGTAAATCAGAGATAATAGAAGGCAACAAAAAGTCTTGTATTATCAACTACTTCTTTACAAGGCTAGGTATACATGACGAGACATGATTTCGCCAAGTACAATAGAGAAGCATACAAGCAAGCAGGAAAATCAAGCCGGGCGGACTGCCACAGAGATCGCCGAGTCCACCGAGTCCGCTGAGACCGCCAAGCCGCTGCTACACCACTGATCTACGGAGTCCGCGAAGTCCGCGGACAGCTCGTTATTCTCCTGAACGACTGTCGAGACTGCCGAGACCGGCAGACAGGTTATTGAACGAAATTGCTGAAGGAAAGAAGACTGGCTGTCCGTAAATGCGACCTACTCCAAACCCGCTGATTGTTAACTGCAAGCTCTACTGTTCCCTGACCGCAGTCAGAACCAGACTCTTGTCTACTCAGTGCTAGTCGCACAACCTGCAAACAACAACCAGTTAAACCTTCTCAATCCACGCTGATAAGAAAACCGAGGCCACAATAATTAACCCACGCTTAACTTACTGTTCATTCAGTTACTGTTGATGTGATGGGGGTTCCTATTTATAGGCGCGGAGAGGAGTGTGGTCACCGCCCTAGTGGATAGGGTCACCACCCCAGCCCGCACCAAGCACCAAGTAGTCTGCCAATTCTACAAGGACAAGACCGGATACTAGCCAATCTGCCAGGCACCAATGCAGAAAGCTAGTCCACAACCAGGCAGACATCAAACCAGTCTGCACGTTGTAGTGGACACAGCACCAGCCCGCACAGCCCGAGAACAGCACAGCAGCCCGCAACACAAGTCCACAACCAACAGGCACAAACCGCCTGGTAAACCAGCGGACATTGCGGACTATGCAATCAACCTGGATTTGTCACAGATTGTGACCAAGTCCAGCAACCAACCAAAAACTGGCGCTAGCTCGGCGGATACGAACATCTGTCCGCTTAGTCTGCCAGACATGATCTAGTAATTCGCCTAACCGCAAACTCTGCGGCTATCTTCAAACCGCACCAATCGAGATCAAGGGCAACAATCGAAGCCGATCTCGCAAGCTCTAAGAGTAGTCCGCAACAAGCGGACTTTGTGGATTCAGAAGAGCCCGCCACTTCCCTGCGGATACACCACCTATCCGCACAGTTATACCAGGGAACAGTCAACTGCAGAACGACAAGCAGAACAGGCAGGTCGCCACCACCAGGCCGCGACATCAGACCGCCCAGGCCGCACCATCAGTCCGCCAAACTCCGCGTAGGCCGCACGGTCTGTCTAATCAACCCTCACTTTCACTTCACAATTTTCAACAAGAAAATCAAATAAGAAACATATATTTTTATCAATATAATGAATTATAATAACACAAATTAGAGCACAAAGACATTGAGCAATAACACAAAGACATTGAGTCATCACTGCAAGCAACACTAGCTAAGATAGCCTATGAGAAGGAGAAAACTGTTACCTAATTATCACTTGTTATGGTGAAGTCAAGCACAACAACTGTGTACCACGTGTACTGAGATTTTGTTAAAGATTGGGGATTGTTACAACCAATCTCGAAGAACATATGGCTAAGGAATGAGCTAATTCTACTGTGCAAGTTCATATATTTCTTAAGAAAATATAGAAAAACACGAGATTTTTTTTTGAAAAAACATGACTTCAATGAGCTAATGTAGGTAGGGAGGAGCTTTTGTCAATGATAATTTGTTTAATATTATAGAATCTCCACATTGGTGGATTAATCTTTGACCAAAAACTAATTTATAATGTTGTACAACTTGCAACTTTTTGGATAACATAACATATCAATAACATATAATTAGCAATCATAGAAGAGATGTTGAGATGGAATCTTAAAATGTATGTTTGACATGACAATGGTTATGTCCGCCACCAAAAAAAAGAAAACTATTTTTGAACATAAAAGTCAATGAAGTCTCATAGGTGAGGTCGAACGTTCACGAACGAAAGTTCAAGAACATTATCCACAGTTGGCTTAATTTTATGTTATGACTATGTTTTAGTTTTATACTTAATTGCTCAATTAAGGCTGAGTGAACATGGATTTTATAAAGTAGATCCTAAAGGAGCCTAGAATGGCTTTATGTTCCAAGGTATAATTTTTCTTCCAATCCAACTTCTCCATCTCTAGACTTCTCCTCTTCCCGGTAAA
The DNA here is from genome assembly GCA_039583875.1 of Platanthera guangdongensis. Lineage (NCBI taxonomy): Eukaryota > Viridiplantae > Streptophyta > Magnoliopsida > Asparagales > Orchidaceae > Platanthera > Platanthera guangdongensis. Next base: position 27,311,750 of record CM077153.1, on the reverse strand, counting down.
TCATTCAATTCGGATGAATCACGACACTATAAAATTTCAATTACAGCTCCCTTTGGCACCGTGTTTTTGCTCCGGTGAGTTTCGGCAAAAATGCGACCGTCATAGAATGTGTGCTTGGCATGACAGCCACCAAGAACGATAGTTCATAATAGGGAATGAAGTTCCTTAGGTGAGGTCAGACATTCACGAACGATAGTTCATAATCATTGCGCTCGCGTTCACGACCGCTACCGTCGTGCTAAACGAAGCCTAAGCAATCTTGATTTCCTCTATAATAGTTGACAAAAATAGGCTTGCCCCAAGAAGACGGGACTGCTCAAAGGAATAAGTAGAAGCACCATTTGCTTCATCAAAACACCAACTAAACTTTGCACTTTTCGCGAACTAGGACAACCACATTGAGCTGTCAAGCTCTGTTTGTCCACCAAATAACTATTTTTTGGCATTAGTTTTCCCAAGACTAATATAAGGAAGGTATGACCCTTTATTGTACAAAACACAACCCCCTTTAGTTTGGCCCATGGTCAGGACTTGGGATACTTGGGAGGCAAATATTTCAAGTCTCTAAGAGATTCAATTGATTATCCAAGTTAGTAATTCAATAATAAAAAAAATCATAGTTGAGTTCAAAACTTTGAGTTAATTCTATGTTTCTTTTGAGCATGTTAGAAGTTAACAATCAAGATAAACAGCGCCATTTTCATACCAATTAGCAAAAATAAAGGACTTCATCATCTTCATCTTGGTTTTTTTGCATAGTAATTGGCAAAATAAGAATCCATGTATGCATGAGGGGTCTTCTCATTGTATCTATAGAGCTGTTCATAGAGCCCAGCTATATCCTTGATATAGACCAACTGTATAGAGTATGCACATTCAAATAAATAGGTAGTTCGATATATAACTCGCATGGTGCAAGTTTTCCTTCCATCTCCAGAGCATTATTGAGCTCAAGAGGCACTACATGTAGAAATTCAGACTGGGAAGGTGGTAGGGGGCGAGGGTTGTGTGTGTGTGTGTGTGTGGTGGGGGGGGAATGGGTGGGGGTGAACACACGTAATGGAAATCTTTTCTACCGAGTGAATACAAAAAGTAACGATCTCTTAACAGAAAATATCAAAGACGGTTATTTTTGCGGTCTTATTGGGCACTCTAGCAGGGTGTGTCCCTCCCAGTTTGATGAGGGCTTCTTGGACCTAGAAGATAATCCTCCTTTTGGCTCGTGGTTGTGGGTGCACTCGTCAGCCTCTGGGTTCCCTTATTTGGTGAACTGGCCAAATCTAACATTTATTTCGCTGACTGCTACCTCTGTCACTACCACCCGCCGACCTCCTGCTTCACCCTTTCGGCCGTCCGACTCAGCACATTTTTGTGCGACCAACACTTCGAGAACTTCCACTTCTTTAGCTCATACCCCTAGTGTAACGCCCCGAAAATTGTATTTGAGTTTGTCGCGTGAAAAAGGGGGTTTTGGTGCCGGTATTGGGGTACACGACCTAGGACACGGGCGTGTCCAAGGCCGTGTCTGGCTGGTGTTTTTGGCCATTTTCATCCCGAGAAGGACACGGCCAGGAACACGGATAAATGACACGGGCGTGTCATTTGACACGGGCGTGTGCCTACCCGTGTCAGTACCCGTGTTCAGTTGGGTCGTGTCCGTTGCCGTGGCGGTTATGCGTGACACGCCCCCCGAACACGGGCGTGTCGAGGACCCGACACGGGTGTGTTAGGTGAGACACGAGCGTGTCTTTGCCCGTGTGTCTTTTCTTCATTCGACGATCGTGCCTGGATCGAGGCACACGGCCTGGGACACGGCCGTGTGCCAAGTCGTGTTCGGCCCAGGTTTGGAGATTTTTAAGCGGATATGAGCCGTTCGTTTTCTTTAAATAAGATCCAACGGCCCAGATGATTTCCTGCTCTGTTAAGGCCTGGAATAGGGGAGTTAATCCTTCATTTCTCTCCAAGGCTTTCTCTTTCCAAGGTGTTAGAGAGAGGAGGAAGTAGAAGGAGGATTCCGGCCGCCGGCGGAGCATCGGAGCACTGTTTCGAGATCTGAGAGCGGATCCGTGGAGGAAAGTTCATTGCGAAGACTTCCATCCGTGTATTTTTTCCATGGCGCCAAAGCGGACTACAAGGGTAACGATTCTCCACTTGAGCATGTGAAGGTCTTCCTTTCTGCATAGGGAATCCCGCTCCCGCGAGTGTGCGGCGAGTGCGTGGTGTTCCTTGGGGTTGATGTGAATAGTCCTCCTTGTGTTGCATATAAAGTCCGGAATCGTAAGTACGGACATAGTCATTGTGTGTGAAGCCTACCCGGACATGTTGGTCTGGATCGGTGATGTTGCATTTGTATGTTGCCGGAGAAGACTCCGTGCTTTGGGTTTTCGGGTTTCTACACGGTAGATTGCAGCAGGGATCCTTGGAGGTTAGCTTCAAGGCGCACCCGAAAAACCGAGCGGAATTATTGTTCTGCTAACTTAGCGGTCTGGGAACCGACCTTGAACATAACTGGGTTATGTGATTGTTTGGAAATGTTAGGATACGAGAGAAGCTTGGCCCGCGCGTAGGACTTAAATTGACTCGGGGGTATGAGCAACAGGCAAGTGGAATCGAACCTAGGCTATGTGGTTCGGTGTGAGAGACCCGAAGACGGGGACTGACCGTTGGCATAATCGGGAGCCTTAGACTAGTCAGGGTCAGAAATGCTAAATGCTCATGTTGTTGCAATCCTGGGGGTGGTGGTGAAGATGTTGATTGGTCAGGATTCACAGTTAATGTGACCTGAGTGCACGGGATGTTTGGCCGTGCGAGCCTACACCTGTGGCGAAGTATGTTTTATATAATTGTTTAGATGGGCTAATGAAATGCAGGGAAGGAGCACCGCCGTCCCGAGTAAGGGGTGGGGTCATTATAATTTGGTCGGCTTTTGCTGACCGTTGCCTGTTTGCCACCGTGCGGTGGAATGTTGTTTGCAGGTGCTGCGGAGCCGAGTGCAAAATAGCGGGCTAGAGCCCATGTTGTCGTGCTGGCCCTCGAAGGCCGTAAAGTATAGCTGTTTTATTTTGTCATGTGTGGCCGGCCTGCGAGCCGATGTATGTAAGACATTATTTTATTAAGTGAACAATTGTAAGACCATAAGACCATGTACCCTTTTCAGTGTATTTGAGGTTTAATTCCTGTTGTGTGGATGTGGACATTCATGATTATGGATTTAAGATTTGGGTTCTTTCAACTTTTAAAAACTTCTGCTAGAATGCTCTGTGTAGGACATGTAGTCTTAATTAGATAGTTTGAATATTCTTATGTAACCCTTCCGACTGTCTGTGGTATATGACGTCGGGTTCTAGCTGGACCTTCTGTTATATGTCATGTGACGGATGGGGGTGTTCAAACTAGCTCTTCCTCCTCCCTCCAGTCATACCAATACAATCTTCCAAATTCCTCTCTTTATCTTCCATGCTCCTCTTTAACTATTTTCCAGCCACTACTATCCTCATGTCCAACTATATATTTCCTGGAGGACTCTCCCCCTCTCTTCTTCTTACCTTCAACCCCTTTTATCTTCATCTCTATTTAGACTTATCTTGGATCCTCCTCCACATCTCTGATTTCATGGGCAGTTGGGACCCTCACCCTTAATGGTTCCTTGCTTGCTCCCACCTCCCCTCGTCCTTCTTTGAAGACCCTACCGTAATTTGCTATGACAGGCTGTGCGCGATGTTGTTATGAGGAGACCTCGACAAGATCGTCTTCTGGGGACTCTTTGCTCTTCTGCTCGAGGGGGGGGGGGGTGTCTCGACCGTAAACGACCTGTTCCAGCACCTCTAGATTGTGATGATCCTCATTTGGATAAGAAATTTAAGATGGTTGCTCTGTATTAAGATACTGCTTTATCGGCGGAGTTTGCAAGGCATCCCTGCTGATCATGAAAACTTTATGTTGGAACAGTCGGGGGGGGGGGGGGGGAGGGGGACTGTACAATTCATCATTTGGGTGAGCTTATCAAGTCTCATCAGCCCTTCCTAGTCTTTGTTTCTAAGACTAGGCTTTTCTGTCCCAAGGTTGATGCACACATGCTAGCGGCTCGCGATAACAGTGGTGGCTTGTTAATTTTCTAGGAGAAGCATATAGATATTTGCCTCTTGTTTTTTCGTCGCATCATATTGATGTTATGGTGTGTGTGTGTGTGCGTGGGGGGGGGGGGGCATGTGACTTCATGGCGATTTATAGGTTTTAATGGTCATCTGATTGCTTCTCAACGTATATTCACGTGAATCTCCTTTGCCATCTTCCAACGGCGTCATCGCTGCCTAAGGTTTGTGGTGGTGGCTATAATGATATTCTCACACAGGTTGAGCTGGATAGTCGGGCCCATCGACATCGTTGGCATTTGGAGGCCTTTCGGTCCACATTATTGCATTGTCGGTTTTCTAATTTGGGTTATGCGGGGGACAAATTTACTTGGACGAATAGATGGGTGGCTCACGTTTCTGTTCGTGCCTCGGCTTGACCGATTTTGTTCTACTACGGCATGGAAGACCTTATTTCATGAGCTTGAGCGGAACTTTTATAGACGATGTACTCAGATGATCAGCTTATTTTGCTTAGTGGAGCATGTTTTCTGAAACTTGGGGATTGATCTCTACAGTCTAGGATGGTATCTCGGTTGCCTAAGCCGCATCTCCGTTGGGGTCAAGTTGTACGAGGTGTCTATCCTCACTTGTGGTTGGAGTCGGGACTAGTTCGAGGACATTTTGATGCGGATCCGCCAATTAGAGATGAACATTGCGGCTATCCGGAGGATGCCCCTTATTCGAGAATCACTTTTTCGCGAGGCTGAGTTACGGGCTATTCTGGAGGATCTCATTTATTCGGAGAATAAAAAATGGAAGCAGCTGGATAAGGCGGCGTGGTTGATTGGAGGGGACCGGAACACTGCATACTTCCATTCTCGTGCCTCGGCTCGGCGACAAAAGAACTGTATTGATTTGATTTAAAATGATGAGGGAGTACGAGTGGAGTGTCGTGTGGGGATTCAATTGTTGATCTCTTCGTACATTTCTGAGCTTTACACTTCCACTACCCTTGCAGTTATGGATTTTAAAGAGGTTTTTGTTGGTGGCCAGAGTGGTTTTGGATGAAATGAACACAACATTGTGTCGACCTTTTACGCTGATTGAGGTACATTCCACTCTCTCCTCTATGTCTCATCTCAAGTCTCCTGGCCCGGATGGCCTTCCGCTGGTGTTCTTTCAGAAATTTTGGCCGACGACAGGTGCTAAATTACTTCTTTGATCTTAAAATTTTTAAATTTTAGTATTCCCACTTCTGACTTTCATGAAACCATTATTATCTTGATTCCTAAATGTACTGATCCGAAATCCTTAATTTTTTTCCGGCCAATTAGTTTATGCAATGTGATTACCAGATCGCGTCCAAATGTATTGATAATTGGTTATGACCACTTTTGGATTCTCTAATTTCTCCATTTTAATCGGCCTTCATCCTCGGGTGGCTGATTATTGATAATATCCGACTTGCTTTTGAGGTTAATCATTTTTTGTCTACAGGTAAAAGTGCTCCTCACTCTTGTTTCACTGTTAAGCTTGATCTTTTGAAGGCGTTTAATCATATTGATTGGGGATTTTTTGCTCAGGCCTTGGCTTGTTTGAGACTTCACTCTTTCTTTACTTCTCTTATTATGACTTGTGTTTCCTCTTTTCGATATTCCTTTATGATTAATGGAGGCAGGTTTGAGCACCTACAACCTACTGGAGGTCTTCGACGGGGTGACACAACCTCACCATATTTGTATTTGATGAGATCGAAGTTCCTTAGCAGGTTGTTGGAGCATGCCGAGCCAGCGGGCTTAGTTAGGGAGTGAGCATTTGGCCTTCGAATCTCTCACTTGTTGTTTGCGGATGACACCCTCATCTTTGCACCATCAGAGATGCGGGCCGCGATGGCTGTTTTTGAGTTACTGAGTTCGTTCGTCCGCGCTTCAGGCTTGTGGTTAATCGTCAGAAGTCAAAGGTGGTGTTTGGTCGTGGTACTTTCGAGCTGGTTGCGTAGGATTTATCTACTATTTTGGGCGTGGAGCGCACTGCCCATCATGACTAGTAATTGGGTATATCGTCTTCAATAGGCCGTTCTCACCACGCAAGCTTTAAATTTCTTTATAAAATATGCAGAAAAAGGAAATAAGAGGTTAGAATAGTCTATTTACAACGCCATGTACTCGCCCTAGAGTATTGCGTAGGGATGCCACATTATAATTAAGCACATTTTTTGGTTTTTATTGATTGAAATGAAACTCACATGCCCAAATTGTTCCAATAACAAATATTTCATCAAATAAGGAATACACATCGCACTGTACTTACTCTGAAAGCTTAAGTCCTTGCTTACATCATTTTGGTGGGATGGTGGTTGTAAGTGCCGGTCACGATGAATTTCTTGGCGCTTATTGTGTGGTGCCAAAGTGGTTGGTGGTGTGAGTTTTGTTAGGGAACGGGGGTCCGAAGATAACGGCAACCCCCACCGATCAATAGAGTCAACACAATAAGAAGCAAAACAAAACAACACCACAGATGAACAAAGAGATATACGTGGAAAACCTTCACCACTTGAAGGTCAAAAACCACGGGGCACGGCACAACGAAAATCCACTATAACAAATAAGGATTACAAAATTTATCTAGGTTTGCCCAAAACCTAGAAAGCCCTCCGGATTTGACACACAAATCCACTCCTCTCTACCACCAAGATCAAGCCACAACTTCTCTACAACAAGGATAAAAATCCTACTCTCTCTTCAAGCAAAATAGCAAACGAAGACAAGAAAGGGAACACCTGAAACCGTAGACGAAGAAGCCCTTGAAACGGTAGAGAAATCTCCTTCCAATAGCACCGAGGAAACACTTCCTTCCAGCGGCGAAGAACCGCCTACAGCAGCGGCAAAAGTTCCTTGCAGCAGCGGGAATGGCGGCCGAGGACGGCGCGGGCGCGGCGATGGCGGCCGGCGAACGGGCTGGAGTTTCTTCCTTCGAAACGGCGAGAGCGGGCTGGGGCTGCTTCGGCTCTCACAAAGAAAAAATAACCCTAGCCTCTTCTAATCGGGAGAAATCAGGTTTTAAAAAGGCACGCAGCAGCTTTTATAAAGAAAAACTGCACAGTTTTTTTAATAAAAAAAACTGTCCATTCAGCCCAAAAGCAAACAGCACTAAAAAGGTTGCCACCTCAAAATCAAGGTTGCAACTCCTGAAAATCTGCACACACTTCTTCTGAAATTCTGCACACACCTCACCTTTAGGGGCTGAACCCCAACAAACTCCCCCTTCAGACCATAAAGGAGAGTATCCCACCTTGACTCCTTCAGGTGGGGATCATGCCGATCAACCGCCGGCAGAGATCGTGCTTTTCCCTTGGGACGACCTTCGTCATCATATCCGAAGGATTTTCATCCGTGTGGATCTTCTCCACCACCAACAGTTTCTCCTCCACAGCATCCTGAATCCAGTGATACTTCACGTCAATGTGCTTTGTCCTGGAGTGAAAGGCGGGATTCTTGGCCAAAAATATAGCACTCTGACTGTCACAGAAAACTGTGTACACGTCCTGTCGGAGATTAAGCTCTAGCATGAACTTCTTCATCCAAATAAGCTCCTTTGACGCCTCAGTCAACGCAATATATTCAGCCTCCGTCGTCGACAGTGCCACGCACTTCTGAAGCCTTGACTGCCACGACACTGCTCCCCCTCCAAAAGTGACCACGAATCCAGAAGTAGATCTCCTCGTGTCAACATCTCCTGACATATCCGAATCCGAGTACCCAACAAGTTCTGGTGGACCTCCACCAAACTGTAAACAAAGGTCTGAGGTACCTCAGAGATAGCGGAGTATCCATTTCACAGCACTCCAATGGACTTTCCCTGGGTTTGCCAAGTAACGGCTCACAGACCCCACAGCATGAGCTATGTCTGGCCTAGTGCAGACCATAGCATACATCAGGCTCCCCACTGCGGATGCATAAGGAATTTGGCTCATCTCTTCCACCTCCTTCTCAAATGAGGGGCTTTGAGAACTAGAAAGTCTGAAGTGCCCGGCCAGAGGAGTAGCAACGGGTTTTACCTTGTCCATCATGAACCTCTTCAGCACTTTCTCCACATACTCAGACTGAGACAGCCATAGTTGACCAGCACTCCTGTCCCTGGTAATTTTCATTCCAAGAATCTTTCTTGCCGGTCCCAAATCCTTCATTTCAAAGGACTCACTGAGCTTCTTCTTCAACTCAGCTATGCTGGCCTTGTCATCCCCAACAATCAACATATCATCTACGTACAACAGCAGAATAGTGAACATCTTCTCAGTCCTCTTCACATACACACAGTGATCAGCCCTGGTCCGTTGGAATTTGCTCTTCATCATGAAAGAGTCAAATTTCCTACACCACTGCCTGGGTGCCTGCTTCAACCCATAAAGGCTCTTCTTGAGCCGGCAGACCAGATGATGCTTCCCCTTAGCCACAAAGCCTTCGGGATGCTCCATATATAGCTCTTCCTCCAAATCTCCATGTAGAAATGCCGTCTTGACGTCCATCTGCTCGACTTCAAGATCCATGGAGGCAGCCATACCCAACACCAGTCTGATAGAGGACATTTTCACCACTGGGGAAAAAATCTCGTCGAAATCGACACCTTGTTTCTGACTGAAACCTTTCACCACAAGTCTCGCCTTGTACCTTGGCTGAGAGCAACTTTCATCCAACTTTAGCTTGAAGACCCACTTGTTCTTCAAAGCTCTCTTCCCTTTGGGCAATGAGACTAAATCATACGTCTCGTTCTTTTGAAGAGAGTACAACTCCTCTTCCATAGCAGCTGTCCAAGCCTCACGATCTTCAGCACTCTGAGCCTCCACATAGGACTCAGGCTCTCCACTATCTGTAAGCAAAATATACTCATGAGGGGAATACCTGGTATTGGGCCTTCTGACTCTCTCAGATCTGACAAGAGGAACCTCCACCACAGGTGGTACATCAATTGGCAGAGCTCCCCCTGCATCCGGAATCATCTCCTCATCAGGAATAAGCTCACCAACTTCCTCCTCAGCATGCCCATCATCAGCAACAGTCTCTACTGGTCCATCATCAGCATAGAGTCTCTCCTCCGCAGGTGGAAACTGTGGAACCTGTGACTCCACAGCATTATGATCACCAACCACTTGATCTTCAACAAAGATCACATCTCTGCTTCTGATCATTTTCTTGTTCACAGGATCCCAGAGTCTATAGCCAAACTGCTTATGGGGAAATCCCATCAAGATGCACTCCCGGGATTTCTCATCAAGCTTCGATCTCTCTTCCTTGGGGACATGAACGTGAACTTTGCACCCAAACACCCGCAAATGTCCGTACGACACTTCCTTTCCGGACCAAACACGCTCTGGAATATCACCATTCAGAGGTGCAGAAGGAGACAGATTTATCAGATGTACAACAGTTTGCACAGCCTCAGCCCAAAACTGTTTGCTAATGCCAGCTTGAGAAATCATACATTTGATCTTCTCAATAATCGTCCTGTTCATCCTTTCTGCTAACCCATTCTGTTGCGGCGTCCTCGGGATTGTCCTTTCATGTACTATGTCATGCCTTCTGTAGTAAGCGTCGAAGGCACCAGTGTACTCTCCCCTGTTGTCAGATCGAACTCGCTTTATTTCTTTCCCGGTCATCTTCTCCACCTTCGCTCTGAACTCTTCAAACTTTGCTAGAACATCACTCTTCTGCTTCACAGAATATGCCCAGACTTTCCTGGAGTGATCGTCAATGAACGTCACAAAATAAGCGGCTCCGCCCACAGACTTGGGCTCAATAGGACCACACACATCAGTGTGTATCAAGTATAATAACTCCGCCTTCCTCTTTGGTTCAGAATCAACAAAAGAAACACGTTTCTGCTTACCGGCCAAGCAGTGCGAACACGTATCAGGAAGCCCTCCTGATAGCTCTGGAAGGACCTTATTCTTCACCAAGATCTTCAAGTTCTTCTCGCTGATATGCCCAAGTCTGCGATGCCATAACTCCATAGAGTCGCCCTCGGCCTCATTCACACTTGGACCACAGATCTTGGCTTTAGTACGATAAAGGCCACAATACTTCCTTCCTCTGGCTACTACCAAAGAGCCCTTTACCAACTTCCAGATCCCTCCACCTTCAATGCTTGTGAAACCACCATCATCAAGCCTACCAATGGAAATCAGATTCATTCTCAAGTCAGGAATATGCCTGACGCCCTTGAGAACAATCTTCCCCAATTCAGTCTCCAAGTGGACATCACCACTACCAACAATCAATGACTCACCGAAATTTGCCATCCGGATCACACCAAGATCTCCCGCAGAATAGGTATAGAAGTAGTCTCTGTGAGGAGTGCAATGATAGGATGCACCTCCATCCACGATCCAGTCTGTGTCAACGCAGTCCTGGCAAGACGACCCACTGCACTGCAAGCATAACGGCTCAGCCTCCACAATCGAAGTCGTCGCATCACCACTGGATTCTCCAACCTCCTTTGTCTTGCCCTTCAGGTCTCTTTTCATTTGGAAGCAATCCTTCTTGAAATGACCCTTCTTCTTACAATAGTAGCACTCGATGTCCTTCTTAGACTTATCCCTGGACTTACTCCTGGAACTGTCCTTGTGCTTCACATCCTTCTTCACAGACCGACCTCTTCCCTCCATGAGAAAAACACCCGAAGTGGAAGATCCAGAATCCTTCCTTCTCAGTTCTTCGTTCAGGAGACAACCAGACACCATCTCCATGGTTACCACGCCATCAGGTGCTGAGTTGCTCAACGATACTACTAGAGTCTCCCAACTCTCGGGTAAAGAACTAAGGATCATTAAAGCTTGGAGTTCATCTTCCAAAGTGATCTTCATGGACTCCAACTGATTGATAATACTTTGAGCAAGATTCAGATGCTCAGTCATCTGTGAACCTTCCCGGTACTTCAAATTGACAAGCTTCCTAATCAGAAATGCCTTGTTACCTGCAGTCTTCCGCTCGTACAAGGCTTCAAGCTTTTTCCATAATGCCTGAGCCGAGGACTCCGTGGAAACATGATGAAAAACAGAGTCATCGAGCCACTGTCTAATGAACCCTACTGCCTTTCGATCCATTTTCTTCCACTCCTCATCATCCTTAACTGAAGCAGGTCTCCCCGTCAACGGAGCATGGAGATCTTTACAATATAAGAGATCCTCCATCCGAGGCTTCCAGATGCTCCAATTCTTGCCATTCATACTGACCATCCTTGTGTTCTGTTCCATTGCTTTCTCAAACAAGCAACTCTATTACGGTTCACAAGTCGATTTATTTCAAGGGATTAACAAGAGAGGATAGGGAGCGGACCGATGGTCGTCACCTACCGCACCAAGTTAGAAACCGAGAAATAAAAACGACTAGCCAAAGAACCTGGCTCTGATACCACTTGTTAGGGAACGGGGGTCCGAAGATAACAGCAACCCCCACCGATCAATAGAGTCAACACAATAAGAAGCAAAACAAAACAACACCACAGATGAACACAGAGATATACGTGGAAAACCTTCACCACTTGAAGGTCAAAAACCACGGGGCACGGCACAACGAAAATCCACTATAACAAATAAGGATTACAAAATTTATCTAGGTTTGCCCAAAACCTAGACAGCCCTCCGGATTTGACACACAAATCCACTCCTCTCTACCACTAAGATCAAGCCACAACTTCTCTACAACAAGGATAAAAATCCTACTCTCTCTTCAAGCAAAATAGCAAACGAAGACAAGAAAGGGAACACCTGAAACCGTAGACGAAGAAGCCCTTGAAACGGTAGAGAAATCTCCTTCCAATAGCACCGAGGAAACACTTCCTTCCAGCGGCGAAGAACCGCCTACAGCAGCGGCAAAAGTTCCTTGCAGCAGCGGGAATGGCGGCCGAGGACGGCGCGGGCGCGGCGATGGCGGCCAGCGAACGGGCTGGAGTTTCTTCCTTCGAAACGGCGAGAGCGGGCTGGGGCTGCTTCGGCTCTCACAAAGAAAAAATAACCCTAGCCTCTTCTAATCGGGAGAAATCAGGTTTTAAAAAGGCACGCAACAGCTTTTATAAAGAAAAACTGCACACAGTTTTTTTAATAAAAAAAACTGTCCATTCAGCCCAAAAGCAAACAGCACTAAAAAGGTTGCCATCTCAAAATCCAGGTTGCAACTCCTGAAAATCTGCACACACTTCTTCTGAAATTCTGCACACACCTCACCTTTAGGGGCTGAACCCCAACAAGTTTTTGGTGTCTTGAGGCATTTAACAATGTATTGTTGGAAAAAAAGTATGACGTTTGTTGAATAGGCCAAATTTCTTGGAGGCACGGGTTTTTTGTGGTGTTATTATTCTGGTGGAGATATTTTATGCCACTTCTTGCTTGTTTTTTCTTCAAAAAAGCTTAAAAGGTGAGATGGAAGAGAAAGGCGGAAAAAAAGCTATGGGGAAAGATAAAGTGAGGCGCTTTAATGGAATGAAGGGTTTGATTGGGGAGCAGATTTAAAGGCAAAAGAAAAAGGAAGGTTATTTAGAAGAGAGGTTGAACTGGCCTGGCCTGTGCATGATGTGTAATATATTGGTGCTTTTAATTCTTCCATCATTTTTGTTCTATAAAAGCGAACTAAAAAGGATCCACAGAGAGAAGAGCTCTTAAATTTTAATGCGTGACATAAAATCAATAACACTTCACAAAATATATAATTATTGATGTAGATATGAATTCTCATATTTATCAATTAAGATGAAACAAATCATATTTATAATAATAAATGTTCACCATCACGACCAGGCTAACAAACAATAATAAAAGACAAATACTGAAATACATAATACTAAAAAAACTTTAAGAAAGTAAAAAAAACATTTTTATTTTTTGGATTTCGGCGGAGAAGGCGGCGAGGATTCCGGCGGGAAACACCAACTTAGAAAATATGCCACTTTTGGTCTCCGTTTTCACTGCTGCCAAATTCGCCTCCGTCAAAGAGTCCTTCGTAAACTCTTGTTCGATGCAATGAAATCTCTTATTGACGGCGTGCTCTGTGACCTGCCCTGCTTCAATCACATTCTCATCGGGATGCAGGGGAATGACGACTCCACTGTCGCCCTCGACGCCGTCATTGCCGCAAGGGGCGGAGGAGACCACCATGGATAGATCGGAGCAGACCTGCTTTGACGGCAAGGCCTCTTTGGCCGGAGAAAGCGTCTCCTCTGCATATGCAGCCTGATCGGAAATCTCAGAGTACTCTGAGACGATATTCTTAACCTCTTCCAAGAGCTCCGCCGCCGCCGCCGCCGCTGACTCCATCACCGAAGTAGGCACAGTGTCGGTATCCACCGGTGGTGAAACGTCCGTTTCTGCAGCGACAGCCTCCTCTGCTTCCAAATTCAACTCCACCGGCGGGGATACGGCGGCGGCACGATTGGCGGGGATACAGCAGCGGTGGAAGCTAGCTTGGCGGTGAGAAGCTTCATCTGTTTCCGCAGCTCCACCGCATCTGTAACGAGACGGGCATTCACGATTCTTAACTGCTGCAGAGGGTTGTCGGTTGAAGGGTTGTTCGCCGGAGATTTGCGTCTGGACGAAGCAGCGGCTGCGGCACGATTGGCGTTCTTCTTCCCCCGGGCCATGTTGGGATGAGATTTTTGTGAGCAGAGAGAGAGAGAGAGAGATTGGCGTGAGTGAGAGAGAGAGAGAGATTGGCGTGAGAGAGTGAGAGAGAGAGAGAGAGAGAGAGAGAGAGAGAGAGAGAGAGAGAGAGAGAGAGAGAGAGAGAGAGAGAGAGAGAGAGAGAGAGAGAGAGAGAGAGAGAGAGAGAGAGAGAGAGAGAGAGAGAGAGAGAGAGAGAGAGAGAGAGAGAGAGAGAGAGAGAGAGAGAGAGAGAGAGAGAGAGAGAGAGAGAGAGAGAGAGAGAGAGAGATTGACGTGAGAGAGAGAGAGAGAGAGAGAGATTGACGTGAGAGAGAGAGAGAGAGAAATTGGGCTGAGAGAGAGATTAATTGGAGTGAATTGTAGGCCAGGCATCTATTTATTGAGAGAAGCGGCAGCCATTATTTTAGGCAACTTATTATTTCAGCCGGATTAATTATTATTTTAGGAGATTATTTTAGGCTATAATATATTAAATACCTATTATAGAATTATTTTAGATTATTTTAGGTAATTATTATATGAACAAATCATTTTAAATATTAGATGTCTAATAAGTAATTTATTAGAGAGAGATTGGCCTGAGAAAGGAAATTGGCGTGAGAGAGAGAGAGAGATTGGCGTGAGGGAGAGAGAGAGAGAGATTGGAGTGCATGCCAGACATCTATTTATTGAGAGAGACGGCGGCGATTTCATATTAACCAATTATTACCGCTAAAATAAGCTCCGGATTAATAATTACTAACTAAAATTAAACTGATAATTGGAACCTAATTCTATTTATAATTTTTTGAATTTTCAATTTCAATTCCCTTCAAATTATTTAACTACAACTTACAAGTAAATTTGTTTTAGATTATTTTAGGCAATAAATTTAGGCAATTGATATGTGCAAATCAATTTTGAATAGGTTCAAATTAAATTTTATAATAAAATATATTACATACCTATTATAAATTTATTTTAGATTATTTTAGGTAATTGTTATATGAGCAAATAAATTTTAAATATGTGTAAATCAAATTTTTAAATAAAAAATATTAGATTCCTAATAAGTAATTTATACTAAAAATGATTGGGGGGCAAATCTATACGGAACCTACATGAAATAATTTCACAATGGTTATTTATTTGGAATATACTATAATAACACTAGTATAAAAGGTTGTAGTTATTAAAAGGCTCGAGCTTGAACTCGACGAGCACGGTTCGAGCTCGAACTCGACGAGCAAGGTTCGAGCTCGGCTCGAACTTAATATTATGTTTATAATATAAAAATATTATTTTTAATAATATTATATAAATATTATGTTAATATTATAATATATTAAAATATTAAATACCATTAATATATATTATTTAATTAAAAAAACTCGTGAACCGGCTCGCGAGCTCGTGAATAGGGTTACTTAGGCTCGAGCTCGAGCTCGAGTCGAGCTTTTTTAGAACTCAATAACAAATAAAAATCAATGACAAGGTGACGATCAACATGATCACTAGCCTAAGTAACATCTGCGTAAGTACGGAGATGTAGAGAACAACTGTTGGAGAAGAAAAGATCACGAGAAGTCGTCGCACGGAGATAGCGCAGGAGCCGCAACATGTGACCATTATAAACGGAGGTGGGCGCACTAAAAAACTGACTCAATACACGAACAACGTGGGCAATATCGGGTCGAGTAATGGTGAGGTAGACGAGACTCTCAACGAGGTGGTGGCAGCGAACATGATCAGAGAGTGGAACCCCATTGTTGAAACCCGGATATCAATTTAACGGAGTTCAGACTAAGAGAGAGCAGTTTGAGTTACTAAACCAGATGTCGAGCGCTCTAGACCAAGGTATTCCGAGCCTGGTGCTGACCCTCACAACTTGTGAACTTCTTGTCTACGCACTGTCCCTTGAGCCGCAACGAAGAGATCCCGCAACATACCCGGAAGCGATAATCGTGATTTCCCCTCCCAAAGCCAAGCTGAGCTCGACATCTTGGATGGCACGGAGCGAGAACTCGCAAAATCCAAACCTCTAGGAGGCTGGATTTGCCTCTCCAATGTCCATTTGGGGTCTATTAATAGGCAAATTCTTATCATGAGAAATAATTTCTATCTTTTGAAATTACAAAAAACGCACATGTAATTTACATTTCATAAGATGCATGCACGAAAATAGCCCCATGAAGAAAAGCTCCGGGGGATATTTTTGTGCATGCGTGTTATGAAATGTAAACTTACATGTGAGATTTTTATAATTTCAAATGATAGAGGGGCACGACTTATAATTCTGCAAACTTATAGAGGAGGTCCAAGTAAATGACTGTAAATATATATAAGGGAAAAGAATCTTTAGTGAAACATTCATCTTTCTAATTATACCCACATTTTATTATATGCATTATATTTTTTTAAAATGTCTTTAATTTGTGTGTTTTGTTATTTTTTAAAAGATGTGACCTGCTTTCAATTTCTATTGAATTTTGTATTTGGCTAAAACTTTCAACGCAACAAGTGGCATGTTGGAACACCCTATTACTAATTTGGGTCAGGATCACTATGTCTCTAGGAATCAATGCTTGACCTCCTGTATAGCTCAATAGGTCAATTAGAATTGAGTCTAAGGGTTAGAAGTCTAGATTTGGAAGCTGCCCTGGAGACCAAGATTTTCTGTTTAGAGACTAAGTCATATCGTCGAGCTCAGCACGACGATTCGTCGAACTCCGATCGACGATCGTCTAGCTCAACTTCGACAGATCGCCGAACTCCATTCGACGATCGCTGAGCTCAACTTCATCATATCGTCGAACTCAGTTCGATGATCGGTGAGCTCAGGTCGACGATTTTGACTCTGCTTTGGATCTTTATCTCTGAGCTCAGTTCGACGATCTTTGAGCTCAAATCGACGATATTTTGCTGCTGTATATTTCCAGATCGCTGAGCTTAGTTCGACGATAGCAGAGCTCAGTTCGACGTTTTCAGATAACTTCAAAGATGTTTCTAGATTCAAATTCAAATCAGTTAAGGAGTTATTCTGCAATTAATTCAGAGATTTTCTAGCCGTTTTCATTCATATCTGGACCAAGTTTCAAGGGATTTTTCAAGGAATATTTTTGTGGACTTTCCTCCAGAAGAGAATTTGCAATTAAGGATGCAATTAATGCAGGCCAACGGCTATTCTTGACAGAGAATGTTATTCTATTTTGTATCAGAGAATAAAAGATAGAATTTTTTTGAATCTCCGAGATAGATTATAGTTTTACAGACACACAGACAGACATCAATAATCTTCAACAAACTCTTCTGTCTCAAAGAATTCTTAAGAACACTCATCCAAGGAGATCAATCTTTTCAGAAATCTTCAGATCTCTTTAGTTTCAAAGTGTTCAAGGCCAACATATTTCAAGACTCCAGACATTCAACATTTCAGCTATTGCTGAAATCATCTATTGCTGGAGTTCAATCTTTGAAGGCCTATCACCCTCAGCAAAGCTTTTCTTCCTGAAGATCTCAAGGATTCAGGGGGAGCTTTGACATCAACAATCCACATAGTCTTCTCAGTTGTTTGAGAAAGAGAAGACTTCCATCACTCTCCCACCCCCTCTCTGTAAAGGGTTTCTCAAACGCTCTTCAAAAGTTTGAGCTTGGTTTTTGAGCACCTTGTCAAAAGCTCATTGGTGGCAAGACACCTGATCAAAAAATCTGCTTTGGTTTTTGAGCACCTTATCAAAAGCTCATTGGTGCCCAGGACACCTGATCAACTCATCCTGCAGTGGATTCCTACCTAGGGTGGTAGAAGAGTGGATGTACCCAAGTTTAGGGGAACCACTATATTTCCTTGTGTCTTCTGGTTTTGCTTGTCTTTATGTTTGTTTCTGGCCTTGATTTTTCTGTGATTAGTTTTTGTATAGTTTAGTTCTGTGATTAGATTTTCAATTGCTTCCCTGCTCACTCTTATTATAACAATTGTTGTAAAAAGTTTCAAAGCACCATATACTCTATTCACCCCCTCTAGAGTATATCAGATCTAGCCACACTTTCAATTGGTATCAGAGGGAGGTTGGTTAAACATATCATACCTGATTGGTTGTACAGGCTAACACCTGAACCCAAAGATCCCAAGTTAGATCTGCTTTCTTTTGTATTTTATTATTAGATTTTGCTTTCACAAATCATGGCCCAAAACAAAGATTATGCTAGCACCAGACCTCCAGTGTGCAATCTATCCAAGTTTGCACTTTGGAAAGCAAGGATCAGACTGTACATGAATTCTATTGACGAAGATATTTTTAACTCTGTTTTGACAGTGTGTCCAAGACCCCCAGAGAACACAAGTACAAATGCTGTTCCAACTCCATCAGGAACAGATGCTGATATCAAGAGATGGAAGGTAGCTGATGCCAAGGCTATGAACATCTTGGCCCAGACAATGTCTGATGACATATTTCAAAAGATGGCTGAATGCAATTCAGCAAAGGAAATTTGGGACAAACTCTCAGAAATAGTCTCAGGCTCAGCTGATGAGAGAAAGGATAGGAGATCTCCATCTCATCTCTCAATATGAGAATTTCAAAAAGGGAGAAACTGAGTCAGTGGGAGACATGTACAACAGGCTAAGTCTAATTGTCAGTGAACTCAGGACATTGGACAAAGAGATCTCTCTAACTGAACTCAATGACAAGATCCTAATGTGCTTCCCTAGCACTTGAGATTCAAGAATCCGGCCAATTAAAGATGCCAGAAGTCTGAATGAGATCACCACTGAAGCTCTATTGGGTAAGCTCAAATCTTATGAGCTACTCATCAAAAATAGAGAGGAAGAACAGAAGGCTGCCTCACCAGCCACAAGAAAAGAGAAGACCATAGCCTTCAAGGCAACTGAAGATCTGCCTGAAGACAAAGCCACAGGCAATGATGAACTACTCAGTTTGTTGGCCAAAAGATTCTACAAGATGACCAGAAAGGACTTTAGAAGGAGATCATACAAGGAGCAGGATAAGCCAAGGTATGACAAGTCCATCAATAATAATAATAAAGACGTTATCTGCTTTGGTTGCAGGAAACCAGGACACATAGTTCCTGACTGTCCAGAGAACAAGAACAAGGACAGAAGGGACAGGAAAGAAAGAAGAAAAGAGAAAGACTCCAAAAGGAATGGCAATGGCAAACCCTCATCAAGCAAAAACAAACATACAAGAAAAGGGTTTGTTGCTGAATCCTGGAGTGAGACTGAAGAAGAGTCAGAAGCCTCATCCAGTTCCAGTGATGATGAGGATGATGCAGAAGAAAAAGAGTTCTGCATGATGGCAATCAATGCCTCACAGCATAATTCAGAAGAAGAGGAGTCAGAGTCAGACTCAGAGACTCAACCTGAAGAAGATTAGGTAATTGGTTCTTTTGATTTTAATTCAGAGGACTTTAAATCTGAATTTAAAGCACTGTGTTTAGACCTGCTAAAGTCTGAGAAAGAAATTATCTCTCTCAAAAATCAATTATCTGAACACAATACTTTAAAGTCAGAAAACCTCAAACTCTCTCAGGAGTTGGAGTGCTGTAGGGAACAGATAGCTTCACTGAAAAGTGAGCTCTCTGAGGCCAAGAAGCTTGAAGAATCCCTTAATGGGAGAAGCATCAAGCTGATGGACATCACAAGCACAGTGAACTCCAGATTCAATAGTACACTGGGCTTGGGTGCTTCATCCAGCCAACCCATAGTTCTAACAACTCCAATCAAATTCATTTCTGACAAAGGAAAGGGAGTTGTAGAGGTTGCTAGGAAAAATTCTGATCTGCCTCAGAAAACTAAGTCCCAGCAGAAATCGTCGAACGGAGATCGACGATCGCCGAATGAAGATCGACGATCGCCGAACGCAGCTCGACGATCTCGGGCAAAATCGTCGAACGCAGATCGACGATCTCAGCCAAAGTCGTCGAACGCAGGTCGATGATCTCAAATACCTGACCTCAGCCATAGTCGACCGTCGAACAGAGCTCGACGATCTGACCCAAGATCGTCGAACGCAGCTCCAAGATCGTCGAACAGAGGTCAGAGCTCTGGAAAATTTTTCAAACGCAAATCAAAATTGAATCCTAAGGGTCCTTCATCCCAAATCTTTAACCCTTATACTGAATGGATTATACCTCCAAGGAGATATCATCCTGAAGGATATAAGAGTCAACCTGGGATGTCTTTCATTTCAGAATTTAAAGGTTATCAACCTAGGCCCAAGGTAAACTGGGTCAAAAACAAATGAATTATCTTATGTGCAGGTGAAGACCTATCCAACATCTAACTAGCAATGGTATTTGGATAGTGGGTGCTCTAAGCACATAACAGGGAACAAGGACAACCTCACTTTCTTTAGAGCTAAGCTTGGACCCAAAGTTATCTTTGGTGATTCAAACTTTGGACATACTAACGGATATGGTGCAGTCCAGATTGGATCAGTAACTTTCAAGAAGGTAGCTTATGTGGAAGGACTGAAGTACAACCTAATTAGCATCAGTCAGCTGTGTGATGAAGGCTACCAGGTGACCTTCAGCAAAGCCTTATGCAAAATCAAGTCAGAGGACAACACAACTGTGTTGACAGGTAAAAGAAAAGGTAACATCTATCTAGTAGATTTTCTTTCAACGGATGTAGATATTTGCTTGTTCAATTCTGTCTGTAGACCAAATATTTTATGGCATAAGAGACTAGGACACCTAAACCTTAGAACTATTGCTAAGCTATCCAAGGACAACCTTGTTAGAGGACTACCTTCTGGCCCTTACAAGAAGGAAGGACTCTGCATGACTTGTCAATGAAGCAAGCAAACTAAAAACAGCTTTAAGTCACTTAATAAGAGTGATTCACCTAGGATATTGTATCTGTTACACATGGATCTCTTTGGACCCATCACAGTACAAAGCCTAGGAGGGAAATCTTACACTTTAGTAGTTGTAGATGACTTCTCTAGATTCACTTGGGTGTTCTTTCTAAGAAAGAAGTCTGATAACTTTAAGTGTCTGACAGAGTTTCTCAAATGTATACAGATTGAGTTCAATACTCACATTGCCCTGATCAGAAGTGATCATGGGACAGAGTTTGATTCTCTTCTTATGCAAGAGTTCTGTCAGAGTGAAGGGATCAGACATACTTTCTCAGCTCCTAGAACTCCTCAACAAAATGGGGTAGCTGAAAGGAAAAATAGAACCCTTATTGAATCTGCCACTACATTGTTGTCAGATGCTCATCTACCTCTATCCTTCTGGGAAGAGGCAGTGAACACCTCCAACTATGTGTTGAATAGAAGTTTGATATATAAACTAAAGGGAAAGACTCCCTATGAATTACTCAAAGGGAAGAAACCTAAAGTTGACTATTTTAGAGTCTTTGGTTGTATTTGCTACATTCATAATAATGACAAGAAATATTTAGCAAAATTTCAAGCTAAAGCTGATGAAGGAGTGTTTCTGGGATACTCCATGATCGGCACGGCTTATAGGGTTTATAATAAATCATCTTTAAAAATTGAGGAATCTGTTCATATATCTTTTGATGAATCTAACATGTCTTTCAACGAGAAGATTTCTTCTACTATAAAACCCTTGCAGGAACATTCTCTAGTTGAAGACTTGGACAAGCTACATGTTACTGAAGAGGATGAAAGCAGTGAAGATGAAGGACATGCTCAACATATTGAAGAACAACTTGAAGAGCCAGTTGTTGTACCACAAGAGGAAACAACAACACAGGTTGGTGAACAATCAACACCCCCGGTTGATTTATTAACATCAAGAGACCATCCAATTTCTCAAATAATTGGAGAAATCTCAGCTGGTGTGCAAACCAGAAATCAGGTCAACCAAAACCTGTTGCACACCTGCTTCCTATCTCAAATGGAACCTCAGTCTATTCAAGATGCAGAGCAAGATCCACACTGGATCATTGCAATGCAAGAGGAGTTGCATCAATTTGAGAGAAACAAAGTATGGGAACTAGTGTCAAAGCCTAAGGATCACTCCATTGTTGGAACAAAATGGGTATTCAGAAACAAATTGGATGATCAAGGAGTAATTATAAGGAACAAGGCAAGGCTAGTTGCTCAGGGATACTCTCAAGAAGAAGGAATAGACTACGACCAGACTTTTGCACCTGTTGCAAGATTGGAAGCCATCAGATTATTTCTAGCTTATGCAGCACACAAAGGCTTCAAAGTATATCAGATGGATGTCAAAAGTGCATTTCTAAATGGAGACATCAAAGAGGAAGTTTATGTCAGACAACCTCCAGGTTTTATCTCTCCTACTTTTCCTGATTATGTTTTTAGATTGAATAAATTATTATATGGTCTCAAGCAAGCTCCTAGAGCATGGTATGAGACCCTAGCATGATTTCTTTTGGAAAATGGTTTTATAAGGGGTAGAGTAGACCAAACTCTTTTAATTAGAACCCATAAGTCTCATACCCTACTAGTACAGATTTATGTAGACGATATTATTTTTGGTTCTACTGACTCCAAATTGTGCAGAAGGTTTTCTAACCTGATGCATTCTAAATTTGAGATGAGTAGCATGGGTGAGCTATCCTTCTTCCTAGGATTGCAAGTCAAACAGCATGCTGAAGGCATCTTCATTTCTCAAACCAAGTATGCAAATGAATTGGTTAAGAAATTTGGTATGTCTGAAGCATCTTGTATGAAAACACCTATGCCTACTAATGCTGTATTGGATGCTGATGAACATGGGAAACCTGTTGATCAGACAACATATAGAGCAATGATTGGCTCTTTACTGTATCTTACAGCTAGTAGACCAGATATAATGTTTGCTACATGTATATGTGCTAGGTTCCAAGTAAGCCCTAGAGAGTCACACCTAACACTAGTAAAGAGGATTCTCAGGTATGTTAAAAGTTGTCCAAATCTAGGTCTCTGGTATCCAAAAGATTCAGCATTTGATTTAACTGGATTCTCTGATGCTGATTATGCTGGATGCAGAATTGACAGGAAAAGCACCAGTGGAACTTGTCAGTTCCTTGGTGTCAGACTTGTCTCTTGGTTTTGTAAGAAACAAACATCTGTGTCAACTTCAACTGCTGAAGCTGAATATATGGTTGCAGGCAGTTGTTGTTCACAAATTTTGTGGATTCAAAACCAACTCCTAGACTATGACTACAACTTAGAGAAGTCTAAAATCTTTTGTGACAGCACCAGTGCTATTTCTATAGCTCAAAATCCAGTCCTGCATAGTAGGACAAAACACATAGAGATTAGGCATCATTTCTTAAGGGATAATGTTGAAAAGAATAAAATTGAACTACACTATATCCCAACTGATTTACAAAGGGGAGATATTTTCACCAAGCCATTGGATGAAAAGAAACACACCTTCTTCCTAAATCAGTTAGGAATGTTAGATGGAGGAAGTCTTAAATAATATCCAAGATTTTGAAAGCTTAAAAATTGACCAAGACTAGGCAAACATTCTGATTTTTTCTTAGTGTCTAGAGTGTATTTCTGGTCTCTGAACTGCGCTCGACGATTTGCCCCAAGATCGTCGAACGGAGATAGACGATTTCCGAAATCGTCGAACTGAGTTCAGCGTCTCTCAGATAGTATGAACTATCTCTTCCGGTCAACGATCGTCGAACGGTGCTCGACGATTTTGTTCTCTGAACGATCGTCGAACGGAGCTCGACGCTCTCCAATATCGTCGAACGGAGATCGACGATGTTGAAGACTCTTCAGATTCCTTTAGAAGCCTCGATCGTCGAACTGAGTTCAACGATCTTTCCAATTCTGCGTCGAACCCTAATATAAAATTCATTTTTCGCCGTCGTTCTCCTTTGCGCTTTCGATTTCTCTGCAAGAATTTTCTTTCCCTCCAAACAGTTCTACACTTGATCGTTTTGTTTGTTGAATTTTTGCAGGTACTCATGGCCGTGTCTGTTGCTGTTCTTGCTGCCATGAAGTTTGATGCAGGTTTCGATATTGACATGGAATCATTCAGCACAACTGACCAGGCTTTTCAAGATATCCTGGGGTTATTCAAAGAGCAGAACTTGACTGCAATAATGACCACAAGGATCAAGCTGGCATCTGATGAGATAAAGGAGTGAGTCTACACTGCCCATAATCAAGATAACAACACCATTGTTGAGTCTATATCTGGAACTCGGGTACCCTTAACCCCAGCAATTTTAACAGAAGTTTTTGAGTTAAGGAATGGTGAAGATACTGCTGACCTATCTGGAGAAGAGTATTCTGCACTGCTTGCCAGAATGGGTCATTCAGAGGGAAACCCTAGCAAGCTCTTCAAAAGGAACCTATCTGTGGAATACAGATTTATGACAGATGTTGTTGGGAAAGTGCTACTGGCTAAGCACTCTGCCCATGATACAATTTCAAGTTATCAGCTCTGCCTCATGGGAGCTCTTGTGGACAGAAAAAATCTGAATTGGGGAGAAGTGTTCTTTGACCTTATCAAAAAGAAAATCAACAAAAGTTTTGTAAACTTTGGAAGGATCATTGGGGTGTTTCTACAGCACAAGTGCTCTGCTTTGCTGGTCTCCTCTGGAATTCATATAAATGCTTCCAAGAGACTGTCTTGTGCCCTCTTTGGAAAGTGGGACAGACAAATCAGCAAGCCCAGCAGGCCCTCCTCCAGCATTCCTTCAGGCACAAGGACTCTAAGAGTCACTTCTCCACAGGTCTCTGCCCCTGCAGATGACCTGCCTGCTGTTGTTGCCTCTCCTCCTCCTCCTCCTCCAATTCCATCCCTTCCCATACCATCTACCATTCCAGCTCCATCCACCATCATTATATCCAGCCCCTCTCCAACATCCACACCATCTCCAGTACCTATTCTTCCAACATCAGAAGATCAATTCCATCCCTTATTCTCCTACCCTCCACCAGATGTCACTTCATCACCCTCTCATCCATCCTTCACCCTCATTGATGATTCCTTTATGGATGATTCACCATCCTCTCCTCCTGAGCTACCCTCATCCTCCACTTCATTTCAAGACCTTCTACACCAAATCATTGACCAACCAACATTCACCCCATCTATCTCCATCCCAATGTCCTCCATATCCACCTTACCAACACCTCAGCCATCCCTTCCACCATTCTCCAGCTCTCCAATACCTTCACCATCAGCTGCTCCTCTATCTTCTACCTCTGCTCCAGTCACCCTTGAGCAAGTAGACCTCTCAGCCCTTGCTGACAGGTTGTATGAGTTGCTTGCCCCCAGGCTCTCTCTTCTGTTGGAGACCTCCTTGGCTCCACTACACCTGTCAGTGGCAGCTCTCTCTGCCAGGCTCTCTTCCCTATTCCCTCAGGCGGCCCCTACAGCAGGGTGCCTTGATCCAGACTTGTCTGAATCCAGGCAGGGGGAGGTGCCCTATGAAGTGAGCCTTCATGCTGCTGCTGCTGTTTCTGTAAGCCTGTCTGCTACTACTGCTGCTATTATTGCTGCTTCTTCTGCTCTTGCTGCTGTTGCTGTGCCTCAAGCACCAAGTCCTCCTGCTGCAGTCCTTGCAATAAACCTAAGGTCTTTGCTATCAGATCTTGATTAGTTTTACTTCAGCTGTCTGTCAGAGGTCAATGCTGTCCAGCCTCCAGAGGATCTATCCAAGGCACTTGTGCCATTTTCTTGCTGTGACCCAAGCATTATCACCTCCTTTATCAATTCAGTGTATGCTGCTGCTGCAAATGTTGATACTGCTGCTGAAGCTTCTGTCATTGCTATTGAGCCTATTTACAAGGAAATTCTTATGTCAGAGGCACCTGAAATTGAGCCTTTTGCAGTTTCTGATGATATTCCTCCTGTTATGCTGCTGTTAGTGAAGTTGTTGCTGCTGCCACCTCTCCAGAGCCTACTGTTGCTGTTGTTGTTGTTACCGCCTCTACTGTATCTGCTGCTGTTAGTTCTGCTTCTGCTTCAACAACTGCTGCTACACCATCTGCTGCCTCATCTGCTTCTGTACAGCTCAAGAAGTATCTGATGAAGAAAATTGATGCTCTCTATGATGACCAGAGTTCTGAAAGTGATGAATTTAGAACAGACTCTGATGACTCTTCTGCTACCATTGCCAGAAAAAGAAAGGCAAGGAGCAAAGCTATGAAGAGAGTACCTCCTGCTAAGGTCAAAGACAACAATGATATTCCATACTACATTCTTCATGACTGCCCTATTTCTGAGCACTGGATGCAGTACTCCAAGAACCAACTGAAGGCAATGAAAAAGAAGAGAAAATATGAGAAGGGTTCCTCCCAATTCCAACACTCTCATCCTCCTCCACCACCTCCTCCTGATGCAGGTGCAGGTGGAAGCTCTGCAGCTCAACCCCCAGCCAGAAGTCAGGCTCCCTATCAACCTCATGCTAGATCTTATAATAGGGGAAGCCAATCCAGGGGATCTCAATCCAGGAGAGGAGGATACAGAGGAAATCAAAGAGATATTCAAGTCTACTCCAAAGGTTACTCCAGGAAACACCCATATTCCAGGGGAGGACAAATTTCTACTGATACAACATCTGGTCCTTTCCCTTATAAGATGAAAGAAACTGTGCTTTCCAGGCCTTCTCAAGACAATCCCTCTAACAGATATGAGCCACCTGTACCTTTTGAGGATCCTGAAAACAATCCAGCTGCTTGGACTGCCAGATTAAAAGAACTAGCTGTACTGGATCAGATCAAAAAGGCTAGAGAGCAAGGAATAGATTCATCTAACATCTCAACAATGTCTGAACAGAGACAGAAAGAGCTAGAAAGATATGCATCAAGCAAGTTCTTTGATGCTGACAGGTATATGGAATTACATCCTGAAGCTGTAGTTCCCAGGCCTAAAAAGCAAACATATTTAGGTGCAGCAGATGATACCAGATCAAACAAAGAAGCCCTCAATCCTAACAGAGAGATCAAACTTGTTAAGGGCAAGGAAAAGAAATGATATTGTAAGGTGACATTTTCTGTGATTTCCGATTACTATCTGGATGCTATATATCTTTGTGGTTCTGCAATGTCTAGCTTGTTGTTTTTCTGTTTTACTGCTTGTATGATGTTATTTAAAATTTTTCAAAGTTTGTAAATAGTAATCCTAACCCAAATAGGGGGAGATTGTTGGAACACCCTATTACTAATTTGGGTCAGGATCACTATGTCTCTAGGAATCAATGTTTGACCTCCTGTATAGCTCAATAGGTCAATTAGAATTGAGTCTAAGGGTTAGAAGTCTAGATTTGGAAGCTGCCCTGGAGACCAAGATTTTCTGTTTGGAGACTAAGTCATATCGTCGAGCTCAGCACGACGATTCGTCGAACTCCGATCGACGATCGTCTAGCTCAACTTCGACAGATCGTCGAACTCCATTCGACGATCGCTAAGCTCAACTTCATCATATCGTCGAACTCAGTTCGACGATCGGTGAGCTCAGGTCGACGATTTTGACTCTGCTTTGGATCTTTATCTCTGAGCTCAGTTCGACGATCTTTGAGCTCAGATCGACGATATTTTGCTGCTGTATATTTCCAGATCGCTGAGCTTAGTTCGACGATAGCAGAGCTCAGTTCGACGTTTTCAGATAACTTCAAGGATGTTTCTAGATTCAAATTCAAATCAGTTAAGGAGTTATTCTGCAATTAATTCAGAGATTTCCTAGTCATTTTCATTCATTTCTGTACCAAGTTTCAAGGGATTTTTCAAGGAATATTTCTGTGGACTTTCCCCCAGAAGAGAATTTGCAATTAAGGATGCAATTAATGCAGGCCAACGACTATTCTTGACAGAGAATGTTATTTTATTCTGTATCAGAGAATAAAAGATAGAATTTTTTTGAATCTCTGAGATAGATTATAGTTTTTCAGACACACAGACAGACATCAATAATCTTCAACAAACTCTTCTGTCTCAAAGAATTCTTAAGAACACTCATCCAAGGAGATCAATCTTTTCAGAAATCTTCAGATCTCTTTAGTTTCAAAGTGTTCAAGGCCAACATATTTCAAGACTCCAGACATTCAACATTTCAGCTATTGCTGAAATCATCTATTGCTGGAGTTCAATCTTTGAAGGCCTATCACCCTCAGCAAAGCTTTTCTTCCTGAAGATCTCAAGGATTCAGGGGGAGCTTTGACATCAACAATCCACATAGTCTTCTCAGTTGTTTGAGAAAGAGAAGACTTCCATCACTCTCCCACCCCCTCTCTGTAAAGGGTTTCTCAAACGCTCTTCAAAAGTTTGAGCTTGGTTTTTGAGCACCTTGTCAAAAGCTCATTGGTGGCAAGACACCTGATCAAAAAATCTGCTTTGGTTTTTGAGCACCTTATCAAAAGCTCATTGGTGCCCAGGACACCTGATCAACTCATCCTGCAGTGGATTCCTACCTAGGGTGGTAGAAGAGTGGATGTACCCAAGTTTAGGGGAACCACTATATTTCCTTGTGTCTTCTGGTTTTGCTTGTCTTTATGTTTGTTTCTGGCCTTGATTTTTCTGTGATTAGTTTTTGTATAGTTTAGTTCTGTGATTAGATTTTCAACTGCTTCCCTGCTCACTCTTATTATAACAATTGTTGTAAAAAGTTTCAAAGCACCATATACTCTATTCACCCCCTCTAGAGTATATCAGATCTAGCCACACTTTCAATTGGTATCAGAGGGAGGTTGGTTAAACATATCATACCTGATTGGTTGTACAGGCTAACACCTGAACCCAAAGATCCCAAGTTAGATCTGCTTTCTTTTGTATTTTATTATTAGATTTTGCTTTCACAAATCATGGCCCAAAACAAAGATTATGCTAGCACCAGACCTCCAGTGTGCAATCTATCCAAGTTTGCACTTTGGAAAGCAAGGATCAGACTGTACATGAATTCTATTGACGAAGATATTTTTAACTCTGTTTTGACAGTGTGTCCAAGACCCCCAGAGAACACAAGTACAAATGCTGTTCCAACTCCATCAGGAACAGATGCTGATATCAAGAGATGGAAGGTAGCTGATGCCAAGGCTATGAACATCTTGGCCCAGACAATGTCTGATGACATATTTCAAAAGATGGCTGAATGCAATTCAGCAAAGGAAATTTGGGACAAACTCTCAGAAATAGTCTCAGGCTCAGCTGATGAGAGAAAGGATAGGAGATCTCATCTCATCTCTCAATATGAGAATTTCAAAAAGGGAGAAACTGAGTCAGTGGGAGACATGTACAACAGGCTAAGTCTAATTGTCAGTGAACTCAGGACATTGGACAAAGAGATCTCTCTAAATGAACTCAATGACAAGATCCTAATGTGCTTCCCTAGCACTTGAGATTCAAGAATCCGGCCAATTAAAGATGCCAGAAGTTTGAATGAGATCACCACTGAAGCTCTATTGGGTAAGCTCAAATCTTATGAGCTACTCATCAAAAATAGAGAGGAAGAACAGAAGGCTGCCTCACCAGCCACAAGAAAAGAGAAGACCATAGCCTTCAAGGCAACTGAAGATCTGCCTGAAGACAAAGCCACAGGCAATGATGAACTACTCAGTTTGTTGGCCAAAAGATTCTACAAGATGGCCAGAAAGGACTTTAGAAGGAGATCATACAAGGAGCAGGATAAGCCAAGGTATGACAAGTCCATCAATAATAATAATAAAGACGTTATCTGCTTTGGTTGCAGGAAACCAGGGCACATAGTTCCTGACTGTCCAGAGAACAAGAACAAGGACAGAAGGGACAGGAAAGAAAGAAGAAAAGAGAAAGACTCCAAAAGGAATGGCAATGGCAAACCCTCATCAAGCAAAAACAAACATACAAGAAAAGGGTTTGTTGCTGAATCCTGGAGTGAGACTGAAGAAGAGTCAGAAGCCTCATCCAGTTCCAGTGATGATGAGGATGATGCAGAAGAAAAAGAGTTCTGCATGATGGCAATCAATGCCTCACAGCATAATTCAGAAGAAGAGGAGTCAGAGTCAGACTCAGAGACTCAACCTGAAGAAGATTAGGTAATTGGTTCTTTTGATTTTAATTCAGAGGACTTTAAATCTGAATTTAAAGCACTGTGTTTAGACCTGCTAAAGTCTGAGAAAGAAATTATCTCTCTCAAAAATCAATTATCTGAACACAATACTTTAAAGTCAGAAAACCTCAAACTCTCTCAGGAGTTGGAGTGCTGTAGGGAACAGATAGCTTCACTGAAAAGTGAGCTCTCTGAGGCCAAGAAGCTTGAAGAATCCCTTAATGGGAGAAGCATCAAGCTGATGGACATCACAAGCACAGTGAACTCCAGATTCAATAGTACACTGGGCTTGGGTGCTTCATCCAGCCAACCCATAGTTCTAACAACTCCAATCAAATTCATTTCTGACAAAGGAAAGGGAGTTGTAGAGGTTGCTAGGAAAAATTCTGATCTGCCTCAGAAAACTAAGTCCCAGCAGAAATCGTCGAACGGAGATCGACGATCGCCGAATGAAGATCGACGATCGCCGAACGCAGCTCGACGATCTCAGGCAAAATCGTCGAACGCAGATCGACGATCTCAGCCAAAGTCGTCGAACGCAGGTCGATGATCTCAAATACCTGACCTCAGCCATAGTCGACCGTCGAACAGAGCTCGACGATCTGACCCAAGATCGTCGAACGCAGCTCCAAGATCGTCGAACAGAGGTCAGAGCTCTGGAAAATTTTTCAAACGCAAATCAAAATTGAATCCTAAGGGTCCTTCATCCCAAATCTTTAACCCTTATACTGAATGGATTATACCTCCAAGGAGATATCATCCTGAAGGATATAAGAGTCAACCTGGGATGTCTTTCATTTCAGAATTTAAAGGTTATCAACCTAGGCCCAAGGTAAACTGGGTCAAAAACAAATGAATTATCTTATGTGCAGGTGAAGACCTATCCAACATCTAACTAGCAATGGTATTTGGATAGTGGGTGCTCTAAGCACATAACAGGGAACAAGGACAACCTCACTTTCTTTAGAGCTAAGCTTGGACCCAAAGTTATCTTTGGTGATTCAAACTTTGGACATACTAACGGATATGGTGCAGTCCAGATTGGATCAGTAACTTTCAAGAAGGTAGCTTATGTGGAAGGACTGAAGTACAACCTAATTAGCATCAGTCAGCTGTGTGATGAAGGCTACCAGGTGACCTTCAGCAAAGCCTTATGCAAAATCAAGTCAGAGGACAACACAACTGTGTTGACAGGTAAAAGAAAAGGTAACATCTATCTAGTAGATTTTCTTTCAACGGATGTAGATATTTGCTTATTCAATTCTGTCTGTAGACCAAATATTTTATGGCATAAGAGACTAGGACACCTAAACCTTAGAACTATTGCTAAGCTATCCAAGGACAACCTTGTTAGAGGACTACCTTCTGGCCCTTACAAGAAGGAAGGACTCTGCATGACTTGTCAATGAAGCAAGCAAACTAAAAACAGCTTTAAGTCACTTAATAAGAGTGATTCACCTAGGATATTGTATCTGTTACACATGGATCTCTTTGGACCCATCACAGTACAAAGCCTAGGAGGGAAATCTTACACTTTAGTAGTTGTAGATGACTTCTCTAGATTCACTTGGGTGTTCTTTCTAAGAAAGAAGTCTGATAACTTTAAGTGTCTGACAGAGTTTCTCAAATGTATACAGATTGAGTTCAATACTCACATTGCCCTGATCAGAAGTGATCATGGGACAGAGTTTGATTCTCTTCTTATGCAAGAGTTCTATCAGAGTGAAGGGATCAGACATACTTTCTCAGCTCCTAGAACTCCTCAACAAAATGGGGTAGCTGAAAGGAAAAATAGAACCCTTATTGAATCTGCCACTACATTGTTGTCAGATGCTCATCTACCTCTATCCTTCTGGGCAGAGGCAGTGAACACCTCCAACTATGTGTTGAATAGAAGTTTGATATATAAACTAAAGGGAAAGACTCCCTATGAATTACTCAAAGGGAAGAAACCTAAAGTTGACTATTTTAGAGTCTTTGGTTGTATTTGCTACATTCATAATAATGACAAGAAATATTTAGCAAAATTTCAAGCTAAAGCTGATGAAGGAGTGTTTCTGGGATACTCCATGATCGGCACGGCTTATAGGGTTTATAATAAATCATCTTTAAAAATTGAGGAATCTGTTCATATATCTTTTGATGAATCTAACATGTCTTTCAACGAGAAGATTTCTTCTACTATAAAACCCTTGCAGGAACATTCTCTAGTTGAAGACTTGGACAAGCTACATGTTACTGAAGAGGATGAAAGCAGTGAAGATGAAGGACATGCTCAACATATTGAAGAACAACTTGAAGAGCCAGTTGTTGTACCACAAGAGGAAACAACAACACAGGTTGGTGAACAATCAACACCCCCGGTTGATTTATTAACATCAAGAGACCATCCAATTTCTCAAATAATTGGAGAAATCTCAGCTGGTGTGCAAACCAGAAATCAGGTCAACCAAAACCTGTTGCACACCTGCTTCCTAGCTCATTGGTGCCCAGGACACCTGATCAACTCATCCTGCAGTGGATTCCTACCTAGGGTGGTAGAAGAGTGGATGTACCCAAGTTTAGGGGAACCACTATATTTCCTTGTGTCTTCTGGTTTTGCTTGTCTTTATGTTTGTTTCTGGCCTTGATTTTTCTGTGATTAGTTTTTGTATAGTTTAGTTCTGTGATTAGATTTTCAACTGCTTCCCTGCTCACTCTTATTACAACAATTGTTGTAAAAAGTTTCAAAGCACCATATACTCTATTCACCCCCCTCTAGAGTATATCAGATCTAGCTGCACTTTCATGACAGGTATACTATTTGTTGGATTTGGTCTTTGTTTGACCAAGTCAAACTTATGTTTGATATTATTTTATGTGTTAATGAATAGGAGAGAGAGTATGTAATGAATAGGAGAGAGGTTGTATTAAATGGGTAGGTGAGAAGTTGTATTTATTAGGAGAGAGATATTCTTATTTTTGCTTGGCCTATATAAAGGCCCCCTTTGTATTCCTTTCAGATTTGATGAAATAGAGAGAGAAGCTCCAAATCCCGGTTCTTGCCTTAGAGAGAGAAAGAGAAGCGCTGCAGCGCAGGAGTCTTGCCGAGCTGGTAGAGAGGCTAGCCGGGCGAGTTGGTGTACTCGCCGGTTAGGGAGATCTCGAATTTGATCTCGCCGAGCTAGTTTGCTCCCGACGGTTTGAAGTTATAGCCGCGTGGCTTGTGTTCTCGATGTAACGCCCCGAAACTCAAAGGAGCGACGGGGGACGTTTTGGGCCAGTTTTGGGGTTCTGGCTGCAGGCACACGGCCTGGGACACGAGCGTGTCCCAGGGCGTGTCAAGCTTGTGTCGACACTGAGCCGGGAAGTCGACACTTTGGTCTCGACATTGTGTTGAGACTGGGCACACGGCCTGCGACACAGGCGTGTCGCAGGGCGTGTCGACCCGTGTCGACACTTAGCCGCGAAGTCGACACTCTGCATTAGACGAAGTGTTGAGACATGGCACACGACCTGCGACGCGGGCATGTCGCAGGGCATGTCAACCCGTGTCGACACTCGTCCCGGGAAGTCGACACTTTGGTCTCGACATTGTGTCGAGACAAGGCACACAGCCTAGGACACGGGCGTGTCCAAGGCCGTGTCATCAGGTCGACGATCTTCCCTCGACGAAGTGTCGAGTGTCGAGACCGTGTACACGGCCTGGAGCCCAGGCGTGTTGAGATAACACGGGCAAGGACACGGGTGTGTCCTAGAACCCGTGCAGTGCTCGGGTTGTTTTCGGGGAAAAATGATGGGGGTACACGGCCGTGTCAGGTGGAACACGGGCGTGTCAGCTCGAACACGGGCGTGTTCGATACCCGTGTGAGATTTCAGGCGAGCCGATTTTGACGGCGAATGAGGCACACGGCCCTGGACACGGGCGTGTGCCAGGCCGTGTTCGGTCCAGATTGGGCATTTCAGTCCCGAATCAAAGCCGTTCGTTTCTTTATTTTGGGATCCAACGGCCGGGGGTTGTTCCTGAAGGGATATACCCGGGATTGGACTTAGAAACCCTCACTTTTCTTAAGTTGTTATCTTTCTAAAACCTTAGAGAGAGAGGAGATCCAAGGGAGGAAGAAGGAGCTAGATCCGTCCATTGGAGGAGCTTCGAAGCTACAAATCGTGAGCCGACTCCGGATCCACGGAGGCAAAGCTAGTGCGGTGCTTTTCATCCGTTTACTTTTCAATGGCGCCAAAGAGGAACGCTAGGGTAACGATTATCTTCTTGAGCATGAGTAGCTCTCCTTCTTTGCATAGGAAGCCCGTTCTCGCGAGTTTGCGGAGAGTTGGAGGCGTTCCTTCGGGTAGATATGTGAAGTCCCCGTTGTTTAGAGTCCGTAAGCGAGAACGGACATATGCATGATGTGTGAAGTCTACCCGGACATGTTGGTCTGGATCGGTGATGTTGCATTGCATAAATGCCGGAGAAGACTCCGTGCTATTGGTTGTTTTTTGGGTTTTCTACGCGGTAGATTGCAGCAGGGAGCCTTGGGGACTAACCCAAAGGTGCACCCGGAAAACTGGGCGGATACGAGATCTTGCCAACTTGGTGGCCTGAGAGCCAACTTGAACATAACCGGGTTATGTGAATTGTGATGGAAATGGGACTCGGGAGAAGTTTGACCCGCGCATATGGCTTAAATTATCGTTGCGATGTGAGCACGGGTTAGATGGAACCGTACCCGTTCTATGTCGTTCGGTTAAAGAGACCTAAAGGCACGTGGCACTTGCCGTTGGCATAGATTAGGGTCTTTGGCGGTCAATGGCTTAAATTGTCGTGACCCAGGCCAGGAAGACAAATTGCTCATAGGTTTGGCCGTCAAAGTGGCGGTGGTGAGTCCGGAATGTCTATGGCTTAAATTGACGTGACATCGACCGGTTTACCGAGAATGTGCCCTGAGAGCACGGGGCGTGTGGCCGTGCGAGCCAACGTCTGTTATGTAAAGGCTGTATATATATATATTGCTCGCTTATGCTAATGAAATGCAGGGAAGGAGCATCGCCGCCCCGAGTTGGGGGCGGGATCGTTATAATTTGGTCAGCATTGCTGACCGTTGCCTTGTTTTGCCACCGTGCGGTGGTTTGTTGCTTGCAGGTGCAGCTGGACCAAGCGGTCAATAGCGGGCTAAAGCCCGAATGCGAAGCCGGCCCTCGAAGGCCTAATTGGAAGTGTTTACTGCTTTATTCATGTGTGACCGGCCTGCGTGCCGTGGTTTGTAAAACATGTAATTTGAAGTGAAACATTTTGTAAGGCCTTAAGGCTTATGTTGGGTATTTTGTATAACATTCCTATTTGGATTAGTGGACATTCATGCTTTAGTGCTGGGTTCTTTAATGCAACTTTTATAAACTGCTTCCGCTAGAATGCTCTGTGTAGGACGTTGATTGGTTGGATGGTTTTCATAAGTAACCACCCGGTCTGTCTGTAGTATATGACGTCGGGCCCTGGCCGGACCTACTGCTATATGTTATGCGACGGATAGGGGGTGTTACAATTTGGTATCAGACTACTGGTTTTGGTCGGGCTTAAACTGAATTCGTGGGCGAATTCTTTTTAAGGGGTGGTGAGCACATTGTGTGTGTCATCGTTATAATGGTAAAAGAACCCATGAATGTCCACTTAGGAATGAAAATACTCGTGTTTGAGGAACCTGCGTGTTCCTATAATTGCTGTTTGCAATTTTATTTGGTCACTTAACGGTGTTTTGTACCACTATAGGTGACCAGAAGTGGTGTTGGGCCGTCAGAACGCCGAGTTTCTGAGGCTAGTAGTGCACCGGATGTTGCTCCTACAACACCTCTGTCGGCTGAGAACATACGATTGGTGGCTGAAGCGGTGTTGGCCATGATAAATACGCAGCCTGCAAGGCAAACGCAGCAGCCCGCTCCTGTGATGGAGCAGGTACCTCTTCAAGAGGCTGAGCCGAGGAGAGTGGAGCAAGTGGTTGTGGAACCGGTAGTGCCAAGGAGGGCAACTGAGAGGCAGCTTAAGCATGTAATGAGCTTTAACCCTCCGTTATTCTCGGGGTTGGGAACCCCATCTCAGGCTGAAGACTGGCTCTCCAGGGTGAAGAGAGTCATGATAGCAACGGAGACGGAGGAGTGGCAAATGACCACCATCGCTACGTTCCTTCTGGACGGTGAGGCGAGGATGTGGTGGGAAGGTTTGGATCTGCATCATTTGAGAGGTAGACAACTTATAGACGTTCCGATGGAAGAGTTCTCGGGATTGTTCTTAGCAAGATACCTCCCTTCTACTCAGAGGATTTTGATGGAGAACGAATTTCTGAAGTTGGTTCAGGGTGAGAAGAGCGTGGATGAATATCTCCATGAGTTCACTCGTTTGAGTCGATATGCTAGCTCCACCATCATGGATGAGGAGCGCAAGTCTAATTGCTTCTATGAAGGCTTGAGGGATGAGTTGAGATTACTACTTTCGGGGCCGATGACGCAGGGTTTCTTAACCTTGGTCAATACTGCCCGGTCCTTGGAGAAGGACATGAAGAATGTGCAAGCAAAGAAAAGCTTGGGTGATAGGAAATCTGAGTTTAAAGTGTCGACTACTTCAAAGTCCGACTATCGGAGGTCTTTCAAGAAGCATAGGACTTCGGGTCTAGCTCCTTCTGGCGCTTCTGGGGCGACTACGGGTCGGACCCCGGGTGCGTGTTTTACTTGTGGCAAGACGGGGCATTTTGCCCGTGACTGTTGGAGCGGACGTCCTAAGTCCGAGAGAAGGTCGGGAGCTACTTATGAAGAGAAGGGAAAGGCGGTGGAGTCGACCGCATCCCATTATGCTCCGGCCCAACCAAGGGTCTACAATCTTGGCCAACAGGAGGCCATCAAACAGGCTGATGTGGTGACAGGTATGGTTTAATTTATAGCAAGTCAATTTCTTTAAATACTTGTTATGCACATGTTACCTTACCACTGCTTGTTTAGGATTTGTATTGATTTGTGAAAATCCGGCACGAGCACTCTTCGATACGGGAGCTTCACACTCCTTCTTGTCCGAAGGATTTATATCACGCATCGGAGTCCCTTCTTCGATGGCGAAGGATAAGTTGGATGTGTTGTTGCCCAATGGGTGTTCGATGCGAGCGGATAGGACCTACGATGTTAAGATTCGTATTGGGAAGCAGGAGTTCGACCTGCGGGCGTCTTTACTTCTGTTGGTGGAGTTCGACGTCATATTTGGCATGAACTGGCTCTCGGAGCAGCAGGCCCATATAGATTGCGGTAGCAAGGAAGTCAAGCTGGGAGCAAGTCGTGAAACGACTTTTACGGGCTTAAAGGGGTCGAGCAAGACGTTGATGTCTGCTCTTCAGGTGATGAAGGTGGTTCGTGCCGGTGCAGAACTGTTCTTTACACTAGTGGAGGTTGCAAAGCCGAAGCCCGCGTTGGATTGTATTTCAGTGGTATTGGAATACCCTGATGTGTTCCCCGCAGATCTTCCTGGAGCCCCGCCTCAGCGGGAGATAGATTTTACGATTGAGCTAGTGCTAGGTGCAAAGCCTGTGTCACGATCTCCTTATCAGCTAGCGCCTAAGGAAATGGCGGAGCTGAAAGTTCAACTGCAAGAGTTGTTGGAGCAAGGGTATGCGCGCCCGAGTTCTTCGCATTGGAGCGCACCGGTCCTCTTTGTTAAGAAGAAGGACAGAAGCTTGAGGCTATGTATTGATTATCGGGAGCTCAACAAGTTGACTGAGAAGAACAAGTACCCAATTCCCCGGATTGATGATCTTTTTGATCAGTTAGTCAGGTCGACGGTGTACTCGAAGTTGGATCTCAAGGCTGGGTACTATCAGCTGCGAATAAGGGAGAGTGATATCCCGAAGACAGCGTTTAGTACGAGATACGGGCATTATGAGTTTACGGTCATGCCGTTTGGGCTGACTAATGCGCCGTCAGTGTTCATGGATTTGATGAACAGAACTTTCAGGGAGTACTTGGACCATTTCGTGATCGTCTTCATCGATGATATTTTGGTGTACTCGCAAAGTGAGGAAGATCACTTCAAGCATCTTCATTTGGTGTTGGAAACGCTATGGAGAAATCAGTTGTATGCCAAGTTCTCGAAGTGCGAGTTTTGGCTATCCTTAGTGGCGTTCCTCGGGCATATAGTAAGTGGAGAGGGTATTGCTGTGGATCCGGCGAAGATTATTGCGATTCGGGAGTGGCCTGAGCTTGTTACGGTAGTGGAAGTCCGGAGTTTTCTGGGGCTTGCCGGCTATTATAGGCGCTTCGTAGAGAACTTCTCGCGGATAGAGTTACCTCTCACTACTTTGATGAGGAAGGAGCATAAGTTCGTTTGTACGCCGGAGTGCGCACGAGCTTTTGAGGAGTTGAAGTGTCGGTTGACCACATCGCCTGTGCTGAGTTCGCCATGTGGGACCGAAGGCTACGAGATTTATAGTGATGCTTCGGGCATCGGTTTGGGTTGCGTGCTACTGCAACACGGAAGTGTAATAGCTTATGGCTCGAGACAGCTAAAAGTGCATGAGAGGAATTATCCGGTCCATGACTTGGAGTTAGCGGCCGTGATTTTTGCCTTAAAGCTGTGGAGACACTATTTGTACGGTGTGAAGATTGATATCTACACCGATCACAAGAGCCTGAAGTATCTTATTGATCAGAAGGATCTGAATATGCGGCAGCTGATAACTTCCCAAAAGAAGTTATCTAGCCACGTTTTCTGACATATTACTCGGCATATCCGACACGAATTAACACAGAAAGCTATAGAAATGAAAGTAATTATTTGATTATCTAATTCAAGGCTAATTTGGTCTCTTTTCATTGTATGTTTACTAGTGGTGCAAGAGGAATAAGCTCATGGACGGAAATCTGCCAAAATATAAAATCTGGAAAAAAGGTTGCAACGCACGAAAAAATAAATAGTTGCAACAACTCGCGTGCTGGTTGGCAATGCAAGTAGGCACAGCGCAGGTGTTGCAACACCCCAAAAAAAATGAAGGTTGCAACGTCACCTGGGCGGTTTTCAGATTTTGAAATTCGAATTTTGCCACCTTTTCAAATTTGGAAGGAGGCATCCCTTGGCATATTTGGAGGCGTTTTAAAGGACAAAAGCAAGGAAATAAAAGGGAGTGCTGGAGGAAATAGAAGGGAAAAAGAGGGAGCTTTTGGAGGAGAAGATCCATCTTGGAGACAAACCCTAGGCAAGAAGAAGAAGAAGGCTACTCTGGATCGTCAAGAGCAACGGATTTTGCACTTCCAAGTGAATTATTTCCTGAATCTTTTGAATTTTCCGAAGCATGTCTAGTAAGATCCATCTAATTTGGTTTCATCTCTCCGCCATGAACTAATTTCTTAGATCTTGTGTGTTGTGAGTACCTTACTTGTTGTGATGACTTGATTCAAGGTTTTGACTTAATGATTGTTTGATTTTCTATCTTTGTTGGAATTGTGTTCTCTATTTGTGGATGTTTTGAGCAAGTATTCATCTTCTAGTTAGCATGGCGAGATTCGAGAGAGGAGTCATGCTAGTCTAGGGTTGAATCCTTTATATTACGTGGCGAGATTCGAGAGAGGAGTCACGTAATTCTTTAGTCAAAATTCCATCTTTTTACTGCACTGCGAGATTCGAGAGAGGAGCGGTGTAAGTGTAACCTAACTTCTAATATAACTTCGGGAGAGAAAGAGATTTCCTCTTGGGTTAGCATTGTGGATTTGTGCGCTTTTCGTTACTTTCTTTCCACCCAAGTTAGAGATAACTGGGGGAATTTGGGTGACCGGATCTCGGAAATCGAGGGATAAAGAGATCCGCTTTTGCATCCCTGCAGGATAGAAGTCAAACAACTCATGAAAGCTTTTTCTATAAAAAATCATCGCAATAGGTAAGGGAAACCAACATGCAAGATTGCTTCCCTAAAACTTGGATAACAATATTTTCTTGTCCGCGCATTTTAGTTCTTGTCTAAAGAGTACTTATTTAAATAAATCTAGAAATTCACCTTAATTATTGTCTTGAATTTAGAGAACGGGAAGAGCTAGTAATTGTGATCACTAGGTCAGTCACCTCCTCGAGGGAACGATCACTTCTCACTTTATATTACTTGATCCGGCACGTGCACTTGCGTTATTATATACATCTATTTCGGGCGTATCAAGTTTTTGGCGCCGTTGCCGGGGAGGTGCTTCTGAGTTAGTGTTACTTATTTTCATAATATTAGTGAATCCCTAGTATTTAGAGATCAAGTCTTTTTTTTTTTTTTTTGTTTTTTGTTTGTTTTTTTTGTTGAATCAAGTTTATTTGAAACTCGGTGCAGTGTATGTCCAGGTATAGACAAGTAGAATTATTGCCTTTGAATTCTGAAATTGAGCGTACCTGTAGACAAAACAGGAGAGACTTTAGGACTGTTAACATTATTCATCCTGCGATGGATAATCATGTGCAAAACAACATTGATGATAATGAGGAGCATGTTGAACAAAATGTTCAACCTAATGCTCCTCGCTTGACATGCTACGACTATAATACACCTCTAGGTAGGGGTTTACATTTCAGCATTGCTCGTCCGGCAATTGCAGCGAATAACTTTAAAATGGACCCACTAATTATGCAACAAGTTCAATACAATAAGTTTGGGGGTCTCAATCATGAGGATGCAAATTCTCATTTAAAAACTTTCTTAGCCATCTGTGATATGTTTAAGTGTAACGGGGCATCCGATGATGCAATTATGTTACGACTGTTTCCGTTCTCACTAGAAGGGAGGGCTAAGGATTGGCTAGATTCTTTACCTGATGATTGTATCACAACTTGGACGCAACTAGTCGAAAAATTCTTACATAAATACTTTCCTCCTTCGAAGACTGCAAAGCTAATAAGAGATATAACCACATTCACACAGGGAAACGGAGAGACACTGTACGACGCTTGGGAGCGTTTTAAGGAGCTACTGAGAAAGTGTCCCCACCATAGGTTAGCCCTACATCAGCAAGTTTCCACCTTCTATAATGGTTTGCAAATTGCAACCATGATCTTAGTAGACGGGGCTGCAGGAGGATCGTTGCTTAAGAAGTATCCCGAGGATGCGTATGCAATCCTTGAAGACCTCACTGCCAATAATTACCAAGCCTATGAGCGTCAAGGGAACAACAATCCAGTTGGTATCCACCAAGTGGACCAATTCACATCCTTGGCCGCTCAATTGGCATCACAATTCAACCTAATTAATAAGAGATTAGATTCATTATCACAGCCTTCATCTAGTGCTCCATTGACAGTGGAGCAATTAAATCAAATTTCTGAAGAGGCAAATTATGTAGGAGGAGCACAAAGGCAAATTCCACCGGGATTCGCCAACCATTATCACCCCGAGTGGCGGAATCATCCGAATTTCTCCTGGAAAAATAATCAAGGGATGAATCAACCACAAGGGTTTAATCAAAATATAAATCACCTACCTATCAATAACAACTCTCAACCCCAACAATTAAACCAAAGGAAGATATCAGATGAGTTTATCTTAGGCATGTTCCAAAAGTATGACTCAAGAATGGGAGGAATAGAATCTTCATTAAGATCACTAGAAACAACTATGGGTCAACTTGCAAATTCATTAAGTCAAAGACCCATTGGAACTCTACCTTCTGATACCACACTAAATCCAACAAAAGAAAATCATAATAATCAATGCAAAGCTATTGCCTTACGGAGTGGTGTAGAGATTCCAAGTGGGGAGGGGTTGCTTGAGAAAGCTAGCGAAGAAGAGGCAAGTAAGATGCCGAGCGAGTCGAGCACATTAGAGAAGGAGGCGGGAGAGAAGCAAAA
This sequence comes from Platanthera guangdongensis, assembly GCA_039583875.1. Taxonomy (NCBI): domain Eukaryota; kingdom Viridiplantae; phylum Streptophyta; class Magnoliopsida; order Asparagales; family Orchidaceae; genus Platanthera; species Platanthera guangdongensis. The sequence goes on along the minus strand of CM077153.1, from coordinate 27,270,238 downwards.
AGAGAATTAAATCAAAAGAAAGACGTAATCTACCCACCACCCCCATTTCCATCTAGACTAGCTAAACCCAAACTTGACATGCAATTCCAGAAGTTTATGGATATTTTCAAAAAGCTAACTATAAATATCCCATTTGCTGAAGCACTTGAGCAAATGCCAAGTTATGTCAAGTTTATGAAGGATATCTTGTCAAAGAAGAGAAAGTTTGTTGATAAAGAGATAGTGGCGTTGACTGAGGAGTGTAGTGCTATATTGCAGAAAAAGCTGCCACCTAAGCTTAAGGATCCCGGCAGTTTCACAATTCCTTGTTCTATTGGAGTGAAGTTTGTTGGGAGAGCGTTATGTGACCTTGGAGCGAGCATCAACCTGATGCCATTATCTATCTATAAGAAGTTGGGTCTAGGGGAGATTACACCTACATCTCTTACTCTACAGTTGGCCGATAGGTCGCTTGCATTTCCTAAGGGAATTGTAGAAGACGTGTTGGTTAAAGTGGAGAAATTCATTTTCCCCGCTGATTTTGTAATACTTGATATGGATGAGGACAAGGATGTCCCCATCATTCTTGGTAGACCATTCTTGGCCACCGGAAGAACACTCATTGATGTTCAGAAGGGTGAGCTTACGATGAGAGTTAATGATGAGAATGTGACATTCAACATCCTCAAAGCCATGAGATTTCCGGATGATAAAGAGGAGTGTCTCTCCATTGAGGAGGTGAGTGCACCTATAAGCATGATGCATAATGAAAATAATTTGGAGCACAAAATTCTTAGTGCTTTAACAAATGAAGAAATAGAAGAGGATCCAGATTCGAAGGAAACTGAGGAAACGTTATGTACTTTTGAGCATTTACCAAATGCTAACATGTTTGAGTTAATAAGCAGGTCAAGCGAGTCGGAGATCATGAAGCCTTCTATTGTAGAGCCACCTTTGCTTGAATTGAAACCGCTACCCGAAAACCTAAAGTATGTTTTTCTCGGTGAGGATAACACATTACCGGTTATTATTGATGCATCCTTAGTTAAGGAGAATGAAGATAAATTGATTGCGGTTCTGTGTGAGAACAAGAGAGCATTAGGCTGGACTATTGCAGACATTAGAGGGATAAGCCCTTCAATTTGCATGCATAAAATCCTTCTAGAGGAAGAGTCAAGAGAGTCAATAGAACCCCAACGAAGACTTAGCCCACCCATGAGAGAAGTGGTCAAGAAGGAGATAATCAAATGGCTGGATGCAGGTATTATATATCCTATCTCTGATAGTCGGTGGGTAAGTCCTGTTCAGTGTGTGCCAAAGAAGGGGGGTATTACGGTAGTTAGAAATGAGAGCAATGAGTTGATTCCCACTAGAACGGTGAACTGGATGGAGGATTTGTATGGATTACCGAAAGTTGAATAAAGCAACTAGGAAAGATCATTTCCCACTCCCATTCCTTGATCAGGTCCTTGATAGGTTAGCAGGAAATGAGTATTTCTGTTTCCTAGATGGTTACTCGGGGTATAATCAAATCATGGTAGCTCCCGAGGATCAGGAGAAGACAACCTTCACCTGTCCTTTTGGAACATTTGCATTTAGGAAAATGCCCTTTGGATTATGTAACGCTCCTGCCACATTTCAGCGTTGCATGATCGCCATCTTTACTGAACTAATTGATGAGGGGATCGAGATCTTTATGGATGATTTTTCAGTGTTTGGGAGATCGTTTGATGAATGTTTAGAAGTGCTAAAGAAAGTTTTGAACAAATGCATTCAAGCCAACTTAATTTTAAACTGGGAAAAATGTCACTTCATGGTCAAAGAAGGGATTGTTCTGGGACACAAGGTGTCCAAGAAGGGTTTGGAAGTAGACCGAGCGAAGACTGAGGTTATAGAAAAATTACCCCCACCAACTAATGTTAAGGGAGTGCGTAATTTTCTGGGCCATGCAGGCTTTTACCGTCGTTTCATTAAAGATTTTTCTAAAATCTCTAAGCCGCTAAGCCAGCTGTTAGAGAAAGATTCCCACTTTAATTTGGACGAGGAGTGTTTAGCCGCCTTTCATACATTAAAGCAAAGTCTAGTTTCTTCACCAATTATTATTGCACCTGATTGGTCTCTACCATTCACCATTATGTGTGACGCAAGCAATTTTGCTGTGGGCGCAGTTTTAGGACAAGTGCGCGACAAGGTTTTCCATACAATCTACTATGCTAGCAAGACACTGATCGACGCACAAATAAACTACACCACTACCGAGAAGGAACTATTAGCAGTTGTTTTTGCTTTTGACAAATTCCGCTCCTATTTAATATTGTCTAAGGTGATAGTTTATACAGACCATGCAGCTATACGATTTTTGATAGAGAAAAAGGATGCTAAACCTAGATTGATTAGGTGGGTACTCCTCTTGCAGGAGTTCGACTTGGAGATTAAGGATCGTAAGGGGGCGGAGAATCCTGTAGCAGACCACCTATCACGTCTGGAGTCTGAGTATGGGAAGCATGTAAACATTGAGATTATGGAGAATTTTCCTGATGAGAGGCTATTGGCAGTATCGGAGGGGAATACCCCATGGTATGCTGACATCGTAAATTTCATTGTGAGTAACATTTTGCCATCAGATTTAAATTATCAGCAGAAGAAAAGGTTTCTTCATCAGGCCAAGTTTTATCTTTGGGATGCCCCTTATGTATTTAGGATATGCGCTGACCAAGCCATTCGTAGGTGCATACCTGAGATGGAAGTTCGTGATGTCCTAGAAAAGTGTCATGCATCTCCTTACGGAGGGCACTTTATGGGAGAACGAACTGCTATGAAGGTACTAGAGGCTGGTTTTTATTGGCCAACGCTATTTAAGGATGCTCACTTGTTTGTCAAGGCATGTGATAGATGCCAGAAGACGGGCAATATTCATCGGGGGGCAAGTATGCCTATGACCAATATTCTTGAAGTAGAGGTATTTGATGTTTGGGGCATAGATTTTATGGGGCCGTTTGTGAATTCTGGAGGAAATTTCTACATATTATTGGCAGTAGACTATGTGTCAAAATGGGTAGAGGCCATCGCCACACAAAAAAACGATGCTAAGGTTGTACTCAAGTTTATAAAAGCAAATATATTTACGAGATTTGGCACGCCTAGGGCGATAATTAGTGATGGGGGCTCACATTTTTCTAATACACAATTTAAATTACTTTTAAAAAAATATGGTGTAACGCATAAAATGGCCCTAGCATATCACCCGCAAACCAATGGGTTAGCCGAAGTCTCCAATAGAGAGATTAAGTCCATCTTAGAGAAGACAGTGAGTACAACCAGGAAGGATTGGGCATTTAAATTAAATGACGTGCTATGGGCTTATAGGACCGCTTACAAAACGCCCATAGGAGTGACTCCCTTTAGGATGGTGTATGGAAAGGGCTGTCATTTACCGGTAGAATTGGAACATAAAGCTTTTTGGGCGATCAAGAGACTTAACTTTGACTTTCAAGAAGCGGGTAAAAGAAGGCTTCTGCACTTGAATGAGTTAGAAGAGCTTAGATTTAACGCTTATGAGAACACGAAACTTTATAAAGATCGGGTTAAAAAATGGCACGATTTGAGACTGCAGAAGAGAGAATTTAGAAGCGGACAACTTGTGCTTTTGTATAATTCATGCCTTCGATTATTTCCAGGAAAGCTGAAATCGAGATGGTCTGGACCATTCCGAGTTGTTGAGGTGTTCCCACATGGTGTAGTAACAATATGTAACGAGAAGGACGGATCAACTTTCAAGGTGAATGGACAGCGACTAAAAATTTATTATGAGGGTGGTGACCAGCGCGATGCGATGGTCATAAAATTTCATTGACGAGTACAAGGAGAGCCGTCTTGCCGAGACGATTAACTTAGGCGCTAGGTGGGAGGCAACCCATCGCTTTATGTTTAGTACTGTTTGAATTTATTAGTTTTTTTTTCTTCAAGTTTTTCTTTGGTTTTGATTAGGAGAGTAGTGGTGGAGGAATGAATTCAAGTGCTGACGGAAAAATTGGTAGCAGCAGTAGTGGTAGTTGCAGCGCTAAAATGTTTTCTTTGACAAATTTCTGTTTGGAGAGTGTAAACCGCGCAGGTGTTGCAACGACAGCAAAAATAAATGGTTGCAACACTTTAGTTTCGGCCCATATGAGTAGAAATCGTCGACCGGGCTTCATATAAGAAATCGTCGACCGGCTTATTCATATTAAAAGCGTCGACCGGATTCCTCTTTAATACCGTCGACCGGGCCTTTTCCTTACTGGACGATTCCTGCCCTAGATCGCGATAATCCGGCGAAGACGGCGAGTTCTGCGGGCCGTAATCGACGGCGTGAGTGGCGGCGAACTGCTATAAGTTGATTCCCGGCGAGCCCATCGCCATTTCGCGACCTGACGACGAGAGCAACTTCGCTGGACCCCTTCCTACTGTTGCATCTCAAGCCCGATCAGGTAATTTTCGAAATCGCCTAACACCATTCTTATTCCAGTTCTCTTCTCCATGCCTGAGTCTCGAATGTGTGAGGGTGAGGAGTTCCTGATCTTGCTAAGCCCATAATGTAGTAATGTCGACTAAAAGGAAAGGGAAATCGATAGCGAAGAAAGCGTCACGGTTTGTTAGCAAGGATGCAGCTTATAGATTTGAGGATCTAAAGACGTTACCAGTGATTTATGAAAGGGGATTCCTGATGGAGAAGCGAGCATGGAGTCTTCCCTACGCTCTCCAAATGCATGAGTTACACTGGGAGACGTTCTGCCATCACCGGTCGGAGGCCATTCTATCCTGGGTATACGAATTCTACGCTAACGCTAAGCAAATGGAGGACGAGGTCGTGACGGTACGAGGGAGGCTGATCAACACATCTTCCAATGTAATTAACGAGCTGTATGGAGTAGGTGCTGATGAAGACTTGGAGAGTCTGAACAATAAAATTACATCCGACGAACTGGCAGCTGCGATCTGCAATTCACCAGACCCGGAATGGTCACAGAGGTCGATGAAGGCGCTGAAATCAACATCACTGTCCAGGGAAGCTAAGGTGTGGCTTCTTTTCATAAATGCTACCGTTATGCCTACCCGCCACCTGAACAACGTCACTTTGGACAGGGCAGAGCTGATATATCACATTTTGAAGGGGAATAGGATTAACGTGGGAGCTATAATTAGCAACCATTTGAAGATGAAGATACAGGAGGACAAGGCCAAGCTGCTATGGTTCCCAACCTTGATCACAGAGCTTTGTAGGCAGGCGGGGGTAGTTTGCGGTACTGATGATTTGATTACCCAAGTGCGGAGGCCGATAACTGGACAGGTGGTGGAGGTGAATATCAAAGTTGGGACTGAGATGGACAGCGGTTCTAAGACACCTCATAAAAGAATAGGAAGTAGACCTCCAACGTCATGGGCCGGAAAGCGGGAGAATGTAGCAGTGCCATCCGGAGAAGGGGTCACATTACATGAAGCTATGGATAGTATTGAGTACATAAAAGTATACTTGAGATGCCAGCACTGCTACTTCAGTTCCCGACTGGATATTATGGAGAGGAAGATTGATAGTCTCTTGAAGAAAGCAAAGTTGCAGGAGGATGTAGAGCCGTTTCGATATCAGTGGCAGTTCAACAACAAGGGAGAGCTGCTAGCAGCTGATGGAAGGACTCTTGACCCAACTGAATTCGATGAAGAAGAAAGGAATCAGGAAGAAGAGGTGGAGCCGGAAGGCGAGGAGGATCAAGAAATGAATGAACCCGAAGAAGACGATGAAAGGGGGTCAGATTAGATCCTTTTGGTTTTATTTGTTTTTGGATATTATGTGTTAATGGTTGATGGATACCCTTTTGTTTATTTTACGCTCTGGATGACCTTATTTTGCACCATTTTGTTTAACTGCATGGTGAATGATTACTCTGCACTACTTGCATGATATGATATGATCTTGCGTAATTATTTGGACTCATTAAGTGCTAGATTTTGTTTGGAAATCCTAAATTTCATTTGCTTTATTACTCTGCTCTTATGTTCAAATTGATATGTCAAGTTTTAGGCTATTGCTATAATACAGTTATGACATGAATATGAAGGCGATTAAGTTATTCTGGTTCATTGTTGTTGCTAATCCAAACTTGATTAGATTGCCTCCATGTTTTGTTCTCTTCTGTCATAGTCAAGATAAAAACTGGGCTGGTCAATATGGTACGGAGTAATGTAGATCATCGGAGCACATGAGGAGCACATTAAAGAAACTCAAGAGACTTTGAGGAAATCATTTCCTTATCAGGGGAGTTTTACTGTTTCAATTTCATGTTTATTTAATTCATGCAAAGGCTGAATAGTATAGATAGAATATTATTTCTTATATAACACATTAACCTTGTTAGGGCCTAGCAAGCCCTTAAGTGTGGGGGTGTTGGCTAATATCGCCCCTGCAATTGTGGTGGTAGATAATTTGATTTGATCACTCGTAATTGCAAGATTTCGTATATTGACCTGTACTTAGTGATAAGTTATTCTTGAAGTTCAATGATAATTAATTGGTACGGCTAGGGAATCTTAGGAGTTCAGATTTTGAATTTGAAATTAGCAAGATTTTTTTTTTTTTGATAAAGCACTCTAAGGCATTTGATTCATGCACATCCTTCTCCAGTTTTTGTTTACTTCTCTGAAAACTTTTGATGTTGATTTCTAAAATTAGGAAATGGGGTGAGCAAGAACTAAGTAATAATGTGAGTCAAGATAATGTTTTAGTAGCTATACCATTTTGAACTTTCATGAGATTCTTTGATTGGTTCTATATCATTTTGCTACCCACTACTGAATGACCAAATTCCCTATATTTCCCTAGTTTTATCTTAATCCACTAGCTATTTATTGGGTGTTCCAATTCAGCATTTATATAAAAAAAAGAGAAAAATTGTGAATTGCCATAGTGATATGTGGCCTAAGTATGTACACGCCTATCTAGAATGATCCCAACTGTGACTATATATAAAAAAAGAAAAAGGAAATAATCAAAACTTTTGTCATAGTGATATGTGGCCTGGGTAGGCAATTACATACTTAGAATGATCCCAACTATTGGCACAATATGTTTATATATTCAAGGCTTAAGGATTGAACCTCGTAATATGGTGAAAGATTGAGATTATTAACTAGGGAATTACCATGCCACTATTTAAGCCTATTCATGAATTGCCAACCAAGCCAAAGCTAAACCTATGCTCTCGTATGCTGCTAATTCTTATCAAGGCTAGCATAATGACTTAGCTTAGTCTTACCCTTTTGAATTATTGAGGATTTTCAATAAAAAAGTACGGGGGAGTAAATAATCTGGAAGAAGGCGCACACACTACACAAAATTCTTTAGTATGCTTTATCTTTTATCAAGCTAATGGATTTGTGATGTTTGAACTTTTAATAATAATCAAGCTTATCAATTGAGTAAAGCGAACTTCTTGAATATCTTAGACTAATGTTGGTCAAGATAGGATTGTTCTGATTTGGTGAGTGATAATTATCGAACACCCATTTGAAATAATTATTTCTCTTTGTTCGGGACTAGCAAAGGTTCAAGTGTGGGGGTGTGATAACTTCCCAAAAGAAGTTATCTAGCCACGTTTTCTGACATATTACTCGGCATATCCGACACGAATTAACACAGAAAGCTATAGAAATGAAAGTAATTATTTGATTATCTAATTCAAGGCTAATTTGGTCTCTTTTCATTGTATGTTTACTAGTGGTGCAAGAGGAATAAGCTCATGGACGGAAATCTGCCAAAATATAAAATCTGGAAAAAGGTTGCAACGCACGAAAAAATAAATAGTTGCAACAACTCGCGTGCTGGTTGGCAATGCAAGTAGGCACAGCGCAGGTGTTGCAACACCCCAAAAAAATGAAGGTTGCAACGTCACCTGGGCGGTTTTCAGATTTTGAAATTCGAATTTTGCCACCTTTTCAAATTTGGAAGGAGGCATCCCTTGGCATATTTGGAGGCATTTTTAAAGGACAAAAGCAAGGAAATAAAAGGGAGTGCTGGAGGAAATAGAAGGGAAAAAGAGGGAGCTTTTGGAGGAGAAGATCCATCTTGGGAGACAAACCCTAGGCAAGAAGAAGAAGAAGGCTACTCCGGATCGTCAAGAGCAACGGATTTTGCACTTCCAAGTGAATTATTTCCTGAATCTTTTGAATTTTCCGAAGCATGTCTAGTAAGATCCATCTAATTTGGTTTCATCTCTCCGCCATGAACTAATTTCTTAGATCTTGTGTGTTGTGAGTACCTTACTTGTTGTGATGACTTGATTCAAGGTTTTGACTTAATGATTGTTTGATTTTCTATCTTTGTTGGAATTGTGTTCTCTATTTGTGGATGTTTTGAGCAAGTATTCATCTTCTAGTTAGCATGGCGAGATTCGAGAGAGGAGTCATGCTAGTCTAGGGTTGAATCCTTTATATTACGTGGCGAGATTCGAGAGAGGAGTCACGTATTTCTTTAGTCAAAATTCCATCTTTTTACTGCACTGCGAGATTCGAGAGAGGAGCGGTGTAAGTGTAACCTAACTTCTAATATAACTTCGGGAGAGAAAGAGATTTCCTCTTGGGTTAGCATTGTGGATTTGTGCGCTTTTCGTTACTTTCTTTCCACCCAAGTTAGAGATAACTGGGGGAATTTGGGTGACCGGATCTCGGAAATCGAGGGATAAAGAGATCCGCTTTTGCATCCCTGCAGGATAGAAGTCAAACAACTCATGAAAGCTTTTTCTATAAAAAATCATCGCAATAGGTAAGGGAAACCAACATGCAAGATTGCTTCCCTAAAACTTGGATAATAATATTTTCTTGTCCGCGCATTTTAGTTCTTGTCTAAAGAGTACTTATTTAAATAAATCTAGAAATTCACCTTAATTATTGTCTTGAATTTAGAGAACGGGAAGAGCTAGTAATTGTGATCACTAGGTCAGTCACCTCCTCGAGGGAACGATCACTTCTCACTTTATATTACTTGATCCGGCACGTGCACTTGCGTTATTATATACATCTATTTCAGGCGTATCAGCAGCGTAGATAGATGGAGTTCTTGGGGGACTATACATTCAAGATCCACTACGTGCCTGGTAAGGGTAATGCGGTTGCGGACGCGTTGAGTCGCCGAGCCCCAGCTCAAGCCAATTGGCTATCGGTGCATGATGAGCGGTTGGTGCGGGAGTTGGAGGCGTTGGAGATTGTTTGTGTGGACAGGCAATCAAGTGCTGAAGCAGTTCTGAATTGGACTGAAGTCCAATATGACCTGGCTGATCGTATTCAGCGGGCTTTGGATATGGATGCTCATATGAAGCAGTTCATGGTAGAGGCTCTGGATGGGTCAAATTACCAATTCGTCGTGAAGGACGGATTACTTTGGAAAGACGGTCGTCTGTGCGTCCCAAGTGTGGGCAATTTACGGGTGGAGTTGTTGTACGAGGCACACCATACCAAGTACTCGATTCACCCGGGGAGCACGAAGATGTACCGTGATGTGAAGAAACTGTTTTGGTGGCCGGGTTTGAAGAAAGATGTGGCGCTCTACGTAGCGAAGTGCCAAACTTGCACCTTGGTGAAGGCGGAGTGCCAAAAGCCGGGAGGATTTCTTAAGTCCTTGCCTATTCCGGAGTGGAAATTTGACGACATCTCTATGGACTTTGTGCACGGTTTGCCAAGGTCGCAAAAGGGGAATGACGCCATTTGGGTGGTTGTTGATCGATTAACGAAGGTGTCGCATTTTATTCCGCATAGGAAGGATGATCCGGTGGAGAAGTTGGCAAAGCTTTATGTGGATAACATAGTACGACTTCATGGTGTGCCCCGCAACATCGTGAGTGACCGAGATGGGCGGTTCACGTCCAATGTTTGGAGGCTAGTGCAGCAAATGTTGGGAACAAAACTGAAATTCAGCACAGCCTTCCATCCTCAAACGGATGGGCAGACCGAGAGGGTCAATAGAACCATGGAAGACATGCTTCGCATGTGTGTCTTGGATTTTGGAAAGCAATGGGAAGACCACCTTTATTTGGTGGAGTTCGCATACAACAACAGCTACCAAGCGAGTATTAAAATGACGCCCTTCGAGGCCCTATATGGTAGAAAGTGTCGCACGCCGTTGTCTTGGTTAGAAACGGGTGAGTCAAAGTTGTATAAGCGATCGGAAATGGAGGATGCTACTTCTTTGGTGAGAACCATTCGGGAGAGGTTGCTTATCGCTCAGGACCGGCAAGCAAAGTACTATAATGCCAAGCACAGGAACGTGGAGTTCGCTGTGGGCGATTATGTATACTTAAAGATCAAGCCGTTCAAGGGTGTCTCGCGGGTACGGCGATTGAAAAAGCTAAGCCCGAGGTACCTTGGACCGTTTGAGGTTTTGGAGCGAGTCGGTGAAGCGGCCTATCGGTTGAAGCTTTCGGTGGAGCTTGGTGGATTACATGATGTATTCCATATTTTGGTGCTTCGGAAGGCGGTGCAAGAGCCTACGCAAGTGATCGCGGTTAATCAAGTGTCGGTGGATAGTGGGCTAACGACAAAGGTCAAGCCTGTGCGGATTGAGGACTCGGAGGTCAAGCGGCTACGCAATAAAGATATCAGGATGGTCAAGGTCCGGTGGGACAATTGCGGTCGTGAGGAGCTCTCTTGGGAGCGAGAGCAGACTACGCTTGACGAGTATCCGGAGTTGTTCCGCTCAGGTACAAATTTTGGTTTTGTACATGTCTTTCCTTTATATAATTTCGTGGACGAAATTCTTTTAAGAGGGGGAGAGTTGTAACGCCCCGAAACTCAAAGGAGCGATGGGGGACGTTTTGGGCCAGTTTTGGGGTTCTGGCTGCAGGAACACGGCCTGGGACACGGGCGTGTCCCAGGGCGTGTCAAGCTTGTGTCGACACTGAGCCGAGAAGTCGACACTTTGGTCTCGACATTGTGTCGAGACTGGGCACACGGCCTGCGACACGGGCGTGTCGCAGGGCGTGTCGACCCGTGTCGACACTTAGCCGCGAAGTCGACACTCTGCGTTAGACGAAGTGTCGAGACATGGCATACGACCTGCAACACGGGCGTGTCACAGGGCGTGTCAACCCGTGTCGACACTCGTCCCGGGAAGTCGACACTTTGGTCTCAACATTGTGTCGAGACAAGGCACACGGCCTAGGACACGGGCGTGTCCAAGGCCGTGTCATCAGGTCGACGATCTTCGCTCGACGAAGTGTCGAGTGTCGAGACCGTGTACACGGCCTGGAGCCCAGGCGTGTTGAGATAACACAGGCAAGGACACGGGCGTGTCCTAGAACCCGTGCAGTGCTCGGGTTGTTTTCGGGGAAAAATTATGGGGGTACACGGTCGGCCACACAGCCGTGTCAGGTGGAACACGGGCGTGTCAGCTCGAACACGGGCGTGTTCGATACCCGTGTGAGGTTCCAGGCGAGCCGATTTTGACGGCGAATGAGGCACACGGCCCTGGACACGGGCGTGTGCCAGGCCGTGTCCGGTCCAGATTGGGCATTTCAGTCCCGAATCAAAGCCGTTCGTTTCTTTATTTTGGGATCCAACAGCTGGGGGTTGTTCCTAAAGGGATATACCCGGGATTGGACTTAGAAACCCTCATTTTTCTTAAGTTGTTATCTTTCTAAAACCTTAGAGAGAGAGGAGAGCCAAGTGAGGAAGAAGGAGCTAGATCCAGCCATTGGAGGAGCTTCGAAGCTCCAAATCGCGAGCCGACTCCGGATCCACGGAGGCAAAGCTAGTGCGGTGCTTTTCATCCGTTTACTTTTCAATGGCGCCAAAGAGGAACGCTAGGGTAACGATTCTCTTCTTAAGCATGAGTAGCTCTCCTTCTTTGCATAGGAAGCCCGCTCTCGCGAGTTTGCGGAGAGTTGGAGGCGTTCCTTCGGGTAGATATGTGAAGTCCCTGTTGTTTAGAGTCCGTAAGCGAGAACGGACATAGGCATGATGTGTGAAGCCTACCCGGACATGTTGGTCTGGATCGGTGATGTTGCATTGCATAAATGCCGGAGAAGACTCCGTGCTATTGGTTGTTTTTTGGGTTTTCTACGCGGTAGATTGCAGCAGGGAGCCTTGGGGACTAACCCAAAGGTGCACCCGAAAAACTGGGCGGATACGAGATCTTGCCAACTTGGTGGCCTGAGAGCCAACTTGAACATAACCGGGTTATGTGAATTGTGATGGAAATGGGACTCGGGAGAAGTTTGACCCGCGCATATGGCTTAAATTGTCGTTGCGATGTGAGCACGGGTTAGATGGAACCGTACCCGTTCTATGTCGTTCGGTTAAAGAGACCTAAAGGCGCGTAGCACTTGTCGTTGGCATAGATTAGGGTCTTCGGCGGTCAATGGCTTAAATTGTCGTGACCCAGGCCAGGAAGACAAATTGCTCATAGGTTTGGTCGTCAAAGTGGTGGTGGTGAGTCTGGAATGTCTATGACTTAAATTGACGTGACATTGACCAGTTCACCAAGAATGTGCCCTGAGAGCACGGGGCGTGTGGCCGTGCGAGCCAACGTCTGTGATGTAAAGGCTGTATATATATATTGCTCGCTTATGCTAATGAAATGCAGGGAAGGAGCATCGCCGCCCCGAGTTGGGGGCGGGATCGTTATAATTTGGTCAGCATTGCTGACCGTTGCCTTGTTTTGCCAGTGTGCGGTGGTTTGTTGCTTGCAGGTGCAGCTGGACCAAGCGGTCAATAGCGGGCTAAAGCCCGAATGCGAAGCCGGCCCTCGAAGGCCTAATTGGAAGTGTTTACTGTTTTATTCATGTGTGACCGGCCTGCGTGCCGTGGTTTGTAAAACATGTAATTTGAAGTGAAACATTTTGTAAGGCCTTAAGGCTTATGTTGGGTATTTTGTATAACATTCCTATTTGGATTAGTGGACATTCATGTTTTAGTGCTGGGTTCTTTAATGCATCTTTTATAAACTGCTTCCGCTAGAATGTTCTGTGTAGGATGTTGATTGGTTGGATGGTTTGCATAAGTAACCACCTGGTCTGTCTGTAGTATATGGCGTCGGGCCCCGGCCGGACCTACTGCTATATGCTATGCGACGGATAGGGGGTGTTACACTCGCTGGGTCTGGTGATCTCGCCGCGAGGAGGTGCTCGCGGATTGTACTCGCGAGAAGGAGAGCTCGCGGTTTATAGGCTCGCTGGAGGAATCCAGCTCGCGAGCAGGGGAATTCGCGGGTTGAGGGCTCGCGCCCGGTGCTCTAGCCGCAAGGTGTTGTAGGCGGTCTCGCTGGGTTGAGTTCGCGTGTGAAGGTGGGAGCTCGCTTGCGCGAGTTGGTACTCGCCTTGTAGGAGGAAGGTCGCGCAGTTTGTGGTAGCGGTCTCGGTTTGCTAGGTGTTGAGCTGTTGTTTGTGAAGTTGGGATTGAGCGGGAACCCATACACGTTTCCAACAAGTGGGATCAGAGGGAGGTTCGACCCCCTGGGAGTACTTGGACGTGTTCAGTAAAGAGTTGAGATGGAAATGGGAAGCGCCATGTCGGGGCAAGTCCCCAAGTTGATGGAACAATACCTTAGAATTTTTTAACACGAGCACCCTCAGAAATGGTCAGATTATCTTAATTCAGCAGAATATCATTATAATACCACTTATAACTCGTCGACCAACATGACTCCTTATGAGGTCATGTATGGTCGGCCACCACCGGGTCTACTTCCGTATAATCCAGGTACTACCAGCAATGAAGCCGTGGAAGAAACACTCCAATCCAGGGATGAACTGCTCCACTGCCTAAAGCAGAATCTACAGAAATGACAACTTCGAATGAAGCCGCGGGCCGATAAGAAAAGGAAGGAATTAAAACTAGGGAAAGGGGACTGGGTCCTACTCAAGCTTCACCCATACCGACAACTAACCATGACACGCCCAAGGGGGAGAAAATTGAACCTAAAGTACTATGGACCTTTCCAGGTTACGGAAGTTATTGGAGCTACAACGTACAAACTACTTTTCCAACCTGCATCCAGGATTCATCCTGTATTTCACGCGTCCATGCTGAAACCTTACACAGGTGACCCCAAAATCCAGATCGTGGACTTACCAACCGGCATCTGGAGAAATAGCCCGCTATATCGACCACTCGCCGTCATCAACACCCGGAATATCCTCTGAAAGGGAAAAACAGTAAAGCAAGCATTAATCCAGTGGGCAGGGCTGTCACTAGACGACAGTACTTGGGAGGACATCACAGCTATAGAGGAGTTCATACAACACTCTACGACACCAGAACAAATTACCACCGATAGGCCAGAACCTAACTGGTCCAGAAAACAGCGACGGACTCCCCGGCGACGCACACAAACCATGGATCTAACGCTACCCGCGGCTTGGAAACAAAAGCAACAGCGAACAACGCACAAGAAGAACACTCGCCCTATCACCAGCCCCAACACAGAAGCACCCCGGAGAGAATGGGTAAAGCGTAGCCGGAGGAAGGCCGGGAGGGAATGGCCGGAGGGAGGAAGCAGACAGAGGGGAGGGGAGGAAGAAGAACAGTAACTTAATATTTCATTTCCTTAACATCCAGCAGTTACAGTAGGCTAATATATATAATCTGGTCATTCGACTGTTACAAAAGCATGGGTGGTATTCACCCAAAGGACCGTTGCCAGCTCATACATTAATGACATACATAAAATATAAATATTAATTCCCATCTACAGAAATGGGGATGGTTGCTGGGAAGAAGGGTTCCATCGTGGCTGTTGATATAATGGAGGGCTGTGATTCCGTGCCTGTGATGCATGTGGGCCCCGCGATAAAAACTGTGCCGGTAACTTTGTCTTCCCTGCTTTTATTGGGGACAGCGGTGGCCATTACTTCACTCCGCCAGCTGTTTAGGCGGCGTTCGTTGGATTTGATGCTCCTGTCTGAGGCCGTAGGATGAGCCCCCGTGATTACCCTAACAATCTGCGGCCTGATCTGAAATCTCAGAGTACTCTGAGCCAATATGGTTGCCCTCTTTGTGGAGCTCCACAGTCGCCGCTGACTCCATCTCCGAAGTAGGCACCGTGTCGGCATCCACGGGAGAAACGCCCGTTTCTACAGCGACATCGTCCTCTGCTTTGGAATTCAAGTCCACCAGCGGGGATACGACGGCGTAGCCTTTGGCAGCGGTGGAATGAGGAAGGTCGGAGGAGACAGCTGGGCTGCATTGCAGGGAATCCTTGGAAGCTAGCTGGGCGATGCGAAGCTCGATCTGTTTCCGCAGCTCCACGGCCTCTGTAACGAGACGGGCATTCAGGATTCGTAGCTGTTGCAGAGGGCCGTCGGTGGAGGGGTTGTTCGCCGGAGGTTGGCGTCTGGACGATGCAGAGGCTGCCGCACGATTGGCGTTCTTCCACCGGGCCATGTCGGAATTTTGGGAGCAGAGGAAGTGATTGGAGAGAATCGCAGAGGAGGCCAGCCATCTACTTATACTAATCCAAGGCGACGACCGCGATTTCAATTTCTCAACTAACTTTTACCGTTAAACATGCTCCGGATTAATAATTATTACCCAAAATTAAATTGATAATTGGAGCCTAATTTTGTTTATAATTTTATGAATTTCTAATTTCAATTTTCTTTAAAGTAGTTACGCGCAATCCAAATTTGTTTTAGATTATTTTAACTTCAAAATTGTAAATAATAGGAATTGTAATTCACACTTATAATAGAAATAGAGCAATGCAAAACACATGTCAATAATGACTATGTGCAGGCACCAGATTTCATTGAATCCTTATTATTTTGATACTGCAGAATTTTTTATGTGCACCCGATTTTATTTTCCTCCAAGCTGTCGGATCTATTTTTTTCATTTCTTGTCAAAAGATATTGGAAGCCGCGACATCCAGATTTCGCCATCGAGATTGCGCCGGAAGACGCCGGAGGACGCGCCGGCTTCCTCCACCGACATCTAGGTTTCTAATTCTTGCAGGGAGGCGTCGGAAGCCGCAACATTTCGGGACTTTGTCGTCGAGATTGCGGGGAAGACGCCGGAAGACTACAAGGAGCCATTGCCGGTAAAAGAAGACTACGAGGAGTCATTGTATGCATACGGTTATCTCGGCAAACTGCTCTTGTAATTGGACCCTCAAGTAAATTCCACTCAAGATTTTGGGACTTTGCAATCTTGTGCTCCCAATTTTATAACTTGTGAAGTGATTTCAGGATATGTTAAGCTTTTATATTGGATTCTTTTTGGCACTTTGCACCCCCGAATTACGGGATTTTGACACCTTGCACCCCCAAAGTTTAAAATTGGCAGTTTGCTCCCCAGAATTTCTAAGTGTTAGCACTTTGCACCCCAAAGGCTGAAATTTCAGAGGTATTTAGGTCCGTATCTTACAACCACCCTCTCCACCGCCCCCGCCGCCACGCGGCAAGCTAGAACGCCACGAAGCCGTTGTAGCTCATCCCCGTCGCCGCGTACTTCTCCACCCCCAAATCCCCCATCGCGACGGCGACGCGTTTGGACTGAAACCCCACCGATCCGGGATGTGTAGAGATCGAAGGAGCGTGAGAGGGTCTCCCCACCGATTGTGGATGAGAACAAGGGCTGGTTTTCCCTACCTCCGGCGGCGTGCGACCCAGATTTGGATGGAACGGGCGGTGCTGCCGACGGTGAAGTATACAGTACGGGTGGAGAGGCCGCATAGGAGTAAGAAGCGGGAGAGTTGGAAGTCCTTGAGAGCGACGAGGCTGGGGAGGTGGTTATTGAGGGGAGGGAAGTGGGTGAGAAGGACGACGGCGAGGCGGTGGAGGAGAAGGGGAAGATGGAGGTGGCGGTGGAAGAGACCAAAATACCTCCTCATAGGATGCAAAATGCCAAAAATTACAAATTCAGGGGTGCAAACTGCCAATTTTAAACATTGGGGGTGCAAAGTGCCAAAATCCCGTAATTCGGGAGTGCAAAGTGCCAAAACTCAGATTCTTAATTTCAGTTGCATCCGATGACGGATGCCTTCAAGTGTCGCCTCTTTGCGATTGCATTGAAGGAGAAGGTAATGGACTAGTTCCATCAACTCCCTCCAAGGTCGATCTATGGGTTCGAGGACTTGAGCCGGAGCTTTCAGCTTCGCTTCTCCACCTCCAAGAAGCGGAAGAGGAGTCCTGAGTCCATCTTCCTGATAAGACAGGGGGCCGAGGAGTCACTGGCCCGTTACGTAGACAGGTTCCAAGAGGAGATCCTGGAAGTCCAGGAGATGCGAGGGTATGCTCTCCAGATGGCCTTCACCGTTGGGCTGAAGGAGGGCTTCTTCAAGATGAGCTTGACCCGGAAGGCCCCCCTTTCCTTCGAGGAG
Source organism: Platanthera guangdongensis (assembly GCA_039583875.1). NCBI lineage: Eukaryota > Viridiplantae > Streptophyta > Magnoliopsida > Asparagales > Orchidaceae > Platanthera > Platanthera guangdongensis. The sequence continues at coordinate 27,252,921 of CM077153.1, read as the reverse complement.
CTAATGGAAAGGGCGGCGGAGGAGATTGCCATGGAGGCAGCCAACCCGACATTTGTCAAGAAGTTGGCAAAGCTGACAGAGACGGAAGCAAAGGAGCAAGGTGGCTCGAGGCCTCAGGAGGGAAGAAGGAGAGAGGAGCGGAGAGCTCAGGAGGGTCCGGAACCAGGTTGGAGGCAGCAGGGAGGACCCGCTCAGGGCCCGGGAAGAGGTTACGCCCATGATGGGGGAAACTTCCATGGGGGCCAAGCAAGGTTCAACTTCCAGAGGCAAGCCCCTAGGCAGCTCCTACCCCCACCACAACAAGCAATGAAGATTGGTCGAAGGGAGAGGAGGAACCGCCAGGGAAGGAGAAGGGTCAGGGTAGAGTTGCCATACTGTGACTTCCACCAGGTGGAGGGGCACGCCACAGCTACCTGCCCCAAGTTCCTGGAAGTGAGGGGGGGGGGGCGAGAGACCCTGCCCAGCCACAGCCACCAGTACGGGTTGAAGAGGTTCTGCCCAGAGAAGGAGGGGATGATGTTTGTGAGGGCCGGGTCGATGTCAGACCCCGAGGCGGTATAGCGGTGATCCATGGTGGAGTGGGGATCAAGGCCACTCGGAAGGCAAGCCTCCATGTCATGTACCGAAGGAGCGTCGCCTCAACCTCTCAGACCCCGCCCCAGGAGGAGAAGATCACCTTCTCGGTGAAGGACCTACCGGATCATGAGGATCCGTTCTGTGATGCGCTGGTCATCCAGACGGCCATCGAGGGCTACAGCGTCTCCCGAATCTTGGTTGACAACGGGAGCTCCGTCAACGTCGTTTTCAGGAAGGCGTTTGATGAGATGAAGGTAGAGCCAAGGAGGGTGTTGGCCTCGGACGGACCCCTGTTCGGATTCTCAGGAGAAAGAAAGGAGGTCAAAGGTGGAGTAGGACTCCAAGTAAAGTTGGGAGGGGCCTCAAGGAACTGCCGGTTCGTCATTGTTGACGCTCCGAGCAGCTACAACGCCATCTTCGGAAGGCCCCTCATCAGCGCCTTTCGTTGCGTGCCATCTTCCTTCCACCAATGCATCAAGCTCAGCTCCGGAGGGATCCAGGTCAGAGTCAAGGGGGACTCCAGGATGGCAAGGCAGTGCTACGTCACGGCTGTCAACACCATCTTTGGTTGGCCCACACAGAGGAGATGGAGAAGGTCATGGAGAGCTTGAGCAAGATGGAAGTGCCCGAGGAAAAAGAAGCGGAAGACGGTCGTCATGCCCAGGCCCCATGAGGAGGCCTCACCTTGCGGTAGTTTTTTCATCTTTCTTGTATTGTAACAAGTGCTACCCCTGACCAGCTGAGTCGGGGGGACCATGTAACTCATGTCCCCCCCCCCCCCCGTTTGAGGATGTAGGATTTGGTAAAGAATGATTGCGATGCTTAGTTCTTTTGCTCCGAGACGGTCCCGCTGTCTAGGCTCTCACTAGATGGGCAGGGCCGGTGGTACCTCTCCTTGATGCCTAGTTGTCTCACCTCGAGATGGATTCCGCTGCCAGGCTCTCACCTAGCTGGCAGGGCAGGTTGATCTCTCGGAGGGTGGGAAGGTCTCACCTCGAGATGGATTCCGCTGCCAGGCTCTCACCTAGCTGGCAGGGCAGGTTGATCGCTCGGAGGGTGGGAAGGTCTCACCTCGAGATGGATTCCGCTGTCAGGCTCTCACCTAGCTGGCAGGGCAGGTTGATCTCTCGGAGGGTGGGAAGGTCTCACCTCGAGATGGATTCCACTGCCAGGCTCTCACCTAGCTGGCAGGGCAGGTTGATCTCTCGGAGGGTGGGAAGGTCTCACCTCGAGATGGATTCCGCTGCCAGGCTCTCACCTAGCTGGCAGGGCAGGTTGATCTCTCGGAGGGTGGGAAGGTCTCACCTCGAGATGGATTCCGCTGCCAGGCTCTCATCTAGCTGGCAGGGCAGGTTGATCTCTCGGAGGGTGGGAAGGTCTCACCTCGAGATGGATTACGCTGTCAGGCTCTCACCTACCTGGCAGGGCAGGTTAATCTCTCGGAGGGTGGGAAGGTCTCACCTCGAGATGGATTCCGCTGCCAGGCTCTCACCTAGCTGGCAGGGCAGGTTGATCTCTCGGAGGGTGGGAAGGTCTCACCTCGAGATGGATTCCGCTGCTAGGATCTCACCTAGCTGGCAGGGCAGGTTGATCTCTCGGAGGGTGGGAAGGTCTCACCTCGAGATGGATTCCGCTGCCAGGCTCTCACCTAGCTGGCAGGGCAGGTTGATCTCTCGGAGGGTGGGAAGGTCTCACCTCGAGATGGATTCCGCTGCCAGGCTCTCATCTAGCTGGCAGGGCAGGTTGATCTCTCGGAGGGTGGGAAGGTCTCGCCTCGAGATGCATTCCGCTGTCAGGCTCTCACCTAGCTGGCAGGGTAGGTTGATCTCTCGTGGAAGCCAAGTCCTTTGCTCCGAGATGGATTCCGCTGTCAGGCTCTCACCTAGCTGGCAGGGCAGGTTGATCTCTCGGAGGGTGGGAAGGTCTCACCTCAAGATGGATTCCGCTGTCAGGCTCTCACCTAGCTGGCAGGGCAGGTTGATCTCTCGGAGGGTGGGAAGGTCTCACCTCGAGATGGATTCCGCTGCCAGGCTCTCATCTAGCTGGCCGGGCAGGTTGATCTCTCAGAGGGTGGGAAGGTCTCGCCTCGAGATGGATTCCGCTGCCAGGCTCTCACCTAGCTGGCAGGGCAGGTTGATCTCTCGTGAAAGCCAAGTCCTTTGCTCCGAGATGGATTCCGCTATCAGGCTCTCACCTAGCTGGCATGGCAGGTTGATCTCTCGTGGAAGCCAAGTCCTTTGCTCCGAGATGGATTCCGCAGTCAGGCTCTCACCTAGCTGGCAGGGCAGGTTGATCTCTCGGGGAAGCCAAGTCCTTTGCTCCGAGATGGATTCCGCTGTCAGGCTCTCACCTAGCTGGCAGGGCAGGTTGATCTCTCGTGGAAGCCAAGTCCTTTGCTCCGAGATGGATTCCGCTGTCAGGCTCTCACCTAGCTGGCAGGGCAGGTTGATCTCTCATGGAATCCAAGTCCTTTGCTCCGAGATGGATTCCGCTGTAAGGCTCTCACCTAGCTGGCAGGGCAGGTTGATCTCTCGTGGAAGCCAAGTCCTTTGCTCCGAGATGGATTCCGGTGCCAGACTCTCACCTAGCTGGCAGGGCAGGTTGATCTCTCGGGGAAGCCAAGTCCTTTGCTCCGAGATGGATTCTGCTGTTAGGCTCTCACCTAGCTGGTAGGGCAGGTTGATCTCTCGTGGAAGCCAAGTCCTTTGCTCCGAGATGGATTCCGCTGTCAGGTTCTCACCTAGCTGGCAGGGTAGGTTGATCTCTCGTGGAAGCCAAGTCCTTTGCTCCGAGATGGATTCCGCTGTCAGGCTCTCACCTAGCTGGCAGGGCTGGTTGATCTCTCGTGAGAACCAAGTTTGTTACCCAGAGAAGCTCTCGCCACCCAGGCTCCCATAGCTGGCATGGCAGGTTCACCCCGCAGGGAAGTTACACTCCGCGAATACGTTGGGTTGGATGTTTCTTTCCGAGCTTGTGTCAACCTCGAAAAGAGCGGGGATTGTGTACAACCCCGTATTCCCGAAGAGTGGACCCTGAAGGAGACGTGCTTAGTTTTTAAGCTTTTTGAGTATTTTGAACTCTCAGAGGTCAATTTTGGCTTCAACACAATGTAGGCTTCTTCTTCTTCACTATCTGACCCATAGGAAGAATCAGACCAGTTCTTTTCCTTCTTGGCCACAAGGGACTTCGCTTTCTTTTTTCCCTTGTGGCTTTTCTTCACTCCTTCTTTCCTCTTCACTGGGCAGTCAACAACTACATGCCCAGGTTTGCTGCAGCAGAAATAAATAACATTAGAGGAAGAATGTTTGTTAGAGTTAGAAGTAAACCTGTCCTCCTTAGAGGAGTTCCTTTTGTACTGTGAGGAAGAGGATGACCTTCTGTTCTTCCAATGCCCCTTCTTTATGAATTTTTGAAACTGCTTGGAGAAGGCAACAAGGTCCTCATCAGATATATGGCTGTTAGAGGAGCTGGTCCTTAAGCTCTCAGATTCTGAGTCGGCAGTTCTTCCGATTAGAGAGGTCTTCCTTTTGCTCCTAGTTGAAGCATCAACTCTGAAGGCCACTGATTTCTCCTTGCCCAGTGACTTACTGCTCTTCTCTTCTTATTCCTTCCTTGCAGCAAGCTGCATCTCATAAGACAGTAGTTTTCCAAACAGTGTTGGAGGTGGAGTGTCAGCTAACTTGCCCATTTCTCTGATGACACAAATCTTTGTGTCCCAATCTTTTGTGATGGACCTAAAAAATTTGTCATTCAGCTCATATGTGATGAATACCCTTCCATATGTTCTCAGTTCATTGACAATTCTGAAAAATCTTTCAAAGCACTCAGCAATGCCCTCAGACTTTCCTTATCTGAACGCCTCATACTCCTGGTTGATCATGGATTTCCTGTCATCCCTCACCTCTTTGGAACCCTCCATGAACACAACTAGGGTGTCCCACATCTCCTTGGAGGTCTTGCGGTGCACCAGATTCTGGAATGTTAAATTATCTACTACACTGGCAATAATAATTTGTGCTCTCTTGTCTATGGAGGCAATAATGAGCTCATCTTTGTTCATTTCTTCATAAGACTTGGGTGTCTGGATGTTGGCATCCAGAACTGAGACTTTCATATGGATGAAAGGTCCCTCTTTGACTGTAATGTATATCCTAGGGTCAACAACTTCCATGAATAGCCTAACCTTTCCTTCTAGAGGCCAAGGCCTTCATTTCTGTAGATTGGTAACTTCATGGCTCCCAATTCCTTATAGTTTACACCAGACCCCATTCTTTATCTTATAGCTAACCTTGGAGGTATACTCGGATTGTTAAATCCCTTTTTGAGGAACCTCCCTCTGATACCACTTGAAAGTTATTTAACTTAAGGTTAGCTAATCACCTAGAGGGGGGAGGGGGAGGTGAATAGGTGTTTGAGGTATTCTTAGTTCTTTTGCTGATTTTTAAGATGATCTATCTAGAGCTTGTCCCTAGCACCTGCAATAAAACAGAAAACAAGCACACAACAAACACACAAAGATTTATAGTGGTTTCCCAATTGGGTACATTCACTTTCCCTCCCACCTATCCAACTGATTTGTTGTACTAGGCACAAACTCCACCAATATGCTCCTCAGAGCTTACAACACAGGTGTAACACCCCCTATCCGTCGCATAGCATATAGCAGTAGGTCCGGCCGGGGCACGACGCTATATACTACAGACAGACCGGGTGGTTACTCCATGGAAACCATCCAACCAATCCAACGTCCTACACAGAGCATTCTAGCGGAAGCAGTTTATATAAGTTGCAATTAATAACCCAGCACAAAGAGTACGAATGTCCACTAATACACCAAATAGGAATGTAGTACATACACAAGTACTGGCCTAAGGCCTTACTAATTTGTTTACTTAATATTACATGTTTTTCAAACAACGGCACGCAGGCCGGTCATACATGAATAAAAGCAGTAAACACTCCAATTAGGCCTTCGAGGGCCGGCTTCGCAATTTGGGCTTCAGCCCGCTATTGACCGCTTGGTCCAGCAGCACCTGCAAGCAACAAAACCACCACATGGTGGCAAACAAAGCAACGGTCAGCAATGCTGACCAAATTATAACGATCCCGCCCCCAACTCGGGGCGGCGATGCTCCTTCCCTGCATTCTATTAGCATAAGCGAGCAATGTATAAATATTCATTTCATCATAGACGTAGGCTCACACGGCCACACACCCCGTGCACTCAGGGCACATTCTCGGTGAACACAGTCTAAGTCTGTCGACTCACCACCGTCCCTTTGGACGGCCAAATAATGAGCAATTTGTCTTCCCGGCATGGGTCACGGTAATTAAAACCATAGACCGCCGAAGACCCTCTTCTATGCCAACGACAAATGTCACGTAACCTTAGGTCTCTTTAACCCGAACGACATAGAACGGGTACGGTTCCATCTAACCCGTGCTCACATCACAGCGGTAATTTAAACCATATGCGTAGGTCAAACTTCTCCCGAGTCCCGTTTCCATCACAATTCACATAACTTGGTTATGTTCAGGTTGACACTCAGGCCACCAAGTTGGCAAGATCACGCATCCGCCCAGTTTTCCGGGTGCACCTTTGGGTTAATCCCCAAGGCTCCCTGTTGCAATATACCACGTAGAAAACCTGAAAATCAAACAATCGCACGGAGTCTTCTCTGGCATTTATGCAATGCAACATCACTGATCCATACCAACATGTCCGGGTAGGATTCACACATCATGCTTATGTGCATTCTCGCTTACGGACTCTACGCAACGGGGACTATTCATGTCTACCCATAGGAACGCCTCCAACTCACCGCAAACTCGCGAGAGCGGGCTTCCTATGCAAAGAAGAAGAACTTTACATGCTCAAGAAGAGAATCGTTACCCTAGCGTTCCTCTTTGGCGCCATGGAAAAGTAAGCAGATGAAAAGCACCGCACTCTCTTTGCCTCCGTAGATCCGAAGTCGGCTCGCAATTTGGAGCTTCGAAGCTCCTCCAATGGACGGATCTAGCTTCTTCTTCCTCCCTTGGCTCTCCTCTCTCTCTAGACTTTAGAAAGATAACCACTCAAAAGAAATGAGGGTTTCAAGGGTCCAATACCGTGTATATCCCATCAGGAACAACCCCCAGCCGTTGGATCCCAAATTAAAGAAACGAATGGCTTTGATTCGGACCTGAAATGTAAGATCTGGACCGAACACGGCCTGACACATGCCCGTGTCCAGGGCCGTGTCCCCCATTCGCCATCAAAATCGACGCACTTGGAACAACACACGGGCATCGAACACGCCCGTGTTCGACCTGGCATGCCCGTGTTTGACCTGACATGCCCGTGTTCCAACTGACACGGCCGTGTGGTCGGCCGCGTGCCCCCATCGACACAGCCCGAAAACAACCCGAGAAGGACACGGGTTGTTGGACACGCCCGTGTCCAAGCCCGTGTCTACTCGAACACGCCTGGGCTCCAGGCCGTGTTCACTGTCTCGACACTCGACACTTCGTCGAGTGAAGTTCGTCGACACCCAACACGGCCTTGGACACGCCCGTGTCCTAGGACGTGTGCCTTGTCTCGACACTTCGTCAAGCGAAAATCATCGACTTCTCTGGTCGATCGTCGACACGGGCTCGACACGCCCTGAGACACGCCCGTGTCTCAGGCCGTGTTCTCTGCTCGACGATCGTCGACTGCAAAATCGTCGACCTCTCGACCAAATCGTCGACTCCAGCCTGACACGCCCTGGGACACGCCCGTGTCCCAGGCCGTGTGCCTACTGCCAGATTCCAAACTCAAGACCTTGGATAAAGAGATCTCACTGACTGAACTAAATGATAAAATCCTAATGTGCTTCCCAAGCACTTGGGACTCAAGGATCTGGTCAATCAAGGATGCTAGAAGTCTGAATGAGATCACCACAGAAGCTCTCTTGGGCAAGCTCAAATCTTATGAGCTGCTCATCAAAAATAGAGAAGAAGAGCAGAAGGCTGCCTCACTAGCCACTAGAAAAGAAAAGACAATAGCTTTCAAAGAAACTGAAGATCAGCCTGAAAACAAAGTCACAGGCAATGATGAGCTACTTAGTCTACTGGCTAAAAGATTCTACAAGATGACCAGAAAGGACTTCAAAAAGAGATCATACAAAGAGCATGATAATCCAAGGTATGATAAGTCAAATAATAAAGAAATTGTTTGCTTTGGTTGCAGGAAACCAGGGCACATTGTGCCTGACTGTCCAGAGAACAAAAATAAGGACAAAAAGGATAAGAGAGAAAGAAGAAAAGATAAGGACTTCAAGAAGAGTAGCAATGACAAACCCTCCTCAAGCAAGAACAAACACACAAGTAAGGGATTTGTTGCTGAATCCTGGAGTGAAACTGAAGAAAAATCAGAAGCTTCATCCAGCTCCAGTGATGATGAAGATGATGCTGAAGAGAAGGAGTTCTGCATGATGGCAATCAATGCCTCTCAACACAATTCAGATGCAGAAGAGTCAGAGAAGAACTCAGAGACTCAACTTGAAGGGGACCAGGTAATTAGTTCTTTTGATTTCAATTCTGAGGACTTTAAGTCTGAGTTTAAAGCACTATGTTTAGACTTACTAAAATCTGAGAAGGAAATTATTTCTCTCAGAAATCAATTATCTGAACATAGTATCTTAAAGTCAGAAAACCTCAAACTCTCTGAGGAGTTGGAGTGTTGTAGGGAGCAGATAGCTTCACTGAAAAGTGAGCTATCAGAGGCCAAGAAGTTTGAAGAATACCTTAATGGAAGAAGTATCAAGCTGATGGACATCACAAGCACAGTGAACTCCAGATTCAATAGTACACTAGGCTTGGGTGCTTCATCCAGCCAACCTATAGTTCTAACAACCCCAATCAAGTTTATTTCTGATAAAGGGAAGATAGTTGCAGAGGTAGCTAGGAAAAATTCTGATCTGCCTAAGAAAACAAAGTTCCAGCAGAAATCGTCGAACGGAGCTCGACAATCGCCGAACGCAGATCGACGATCTCAGGCAAAATCGTCAAACTCAGCTCCACGATCTCTAATTCCTGAACTCTGCCATAGTCGACCGTTGAACGGAGCTCGACGATCTGACCCAAGATCGTCGAACGCAGCTCAACGATCGTCGAACAGAGATCAGAGCTTTGGAAATTCTTTCAAGGGTAAATCAAAATCCAATCCTAGGGGTCCTTCATCCCAAAGCTTTAACCCTTATACTGAATGGATAATACCTCCAAGGAGATATCATCCTGAAGGTTATAAGAGTCAACCTGGGATGTCTTTTATTTCTGAATTTAAAGGTTATCAACCTAGGCCCAAGGTAAACTGGGTCAAAAACAAGTGAATTATTTTATGTGCAGGTGAAGACCTATCCAACATCAAACCAACAATGGTACTTGGATAGTGGGTACTCTAAGCACATGACAGGAAATAGGGACAACCTCACATCCTTTAAAGCCAAGCTTGGACCCAAAGTCATATTTGGTGATTCAAACTTTGGACAAACTAAAGGATATGGTGCAGTCCAGATTGGGACAGTGACATTCAAGAAGGTAGCCTATGTGGAAGGACTGAAGCACAATTTGATCAGCATCAGTCAGCTATGTGATGAAGGCTACCAGGTGACTTTCAACAAAGCCTTATGCAAGATCAAGTCAGAGGACAACATAACTGTGTTGACAGGTAAAAGGAAAGGTAACATCTATTTAGTAGATTTTCTTTCAACAGATGTAGACATTTGCCTATTTAATTTTGTTTGTAGACCTAATGTTTTATGGCATAAGAGACTAGGACATTTAAACCTTAGAACCATTGCTAGGCTATCCAAGGACAACCTTGTTAGAGGACTACCTTCTGGCCCCTACAAGAAGTAAGGACTCTGCAGGGCTTGTCAATTAGGCAAGTAAACTAAAAATAGTTTCAAGTCACTTAATAAGAGTGATTCACCTAGGATCTTGTATTTGTTACACATGGATCTTTTTGGACCCATTATAGTATGTTAGAAAGTAGAGAACAAGAAGCGAAAAGTAGAGAACAAGCGAACAAACTTTTGAATAATTGAAATTTTATTATCCAAAAAAGATATCATTTACAAAGGTATGGCCTCCCTTATATAGAATGGAGGAGATAAGAAAGAGAGTATACAAACAATGTGGGACTAAACATTTACAGTACTGAGCGGCTAGAATAATGGAGACCGCATAGGCCGCGCGGTTAGACAGATGGGCTAACCGCTCGGCAACTCCAGCAGGATAGAACAAACCGCAGAGGTAGACCGACAGACCGCCCGGTCTACAAACCGCTGGATCAGACCGCTAAGCCGGTCGGTCAACAAACCGCTGGATCAGACCGCTAAGCCGTCCGGTCTAATACTTCAACACTCCCCCTCAAGCTGGAGCATAGATATCAATCATGCCCAGCTTGTCACAAATGCGGAAGAAGGAAGTAGAAACCGGCTTGGTGAAGATATCTGTCAACTCCTTGTCAGAGGTGACAAAAGGAGTACAAATCTGATTCTTCAAAATCTCCTCCCGAATGAAGTGACAGTCAACCTCTATATGCTTCGTTCTCTCATGGAAGACCGGATTTCTGGATATGTGTATAGCGGCCTTGTTGTCACAGAACATAGGGAGAGGACAATCATATACCTCGCCCAGGTCAAGCATGAGAGCTCGCAACCACTTTAACTCACACGTAGTTGATGCCATACTCCGGTATTCTGCTTCGGCACTGGATCTGGAAACAACAGACTGTTTCTTGCTCTTCCAACTCACGAGATTACCTCCAACAAAGGTACAAAAACCTGACGTGGATTTACGATCACCTTTGTAATCCGCGTAACTTGAGTCTGACTAGGCCTCAACCCTCAGATGGCCATTTTTCTGGAAGAGTAACCCTCTGCCCGGTGCTGCTTTGATATACTCTAAAATCTTCAGGGCGGACTGAAGATGACACTCCCTGGGAGCTTGCATAAACTGACTGACCTTTCCTACAGTATAGGCGATGTCGGGTCTAGTCACCGTGAGATAGATGAGTTTCCCTACCAAACGTCTGTACCGTGTGACATCAGATAGAGGAGGCGATTCATCCGTCCACGTTTTGTCTTCTCCAACAGCCATGGGAAGATGAGCTAGTTTGGCACCTGTCAAGCCTGCTTCTCGAAAAAGATCAAGGGCATACTTCCGTTGAGAGAGAACCAAGGAGTCAGGTTTCCGAGAGATTTCTATCCCCAAAAAGTATTTTGGGGAGCCCATATCCTTCGTGACCAAGTGCTGACGGAGGTGCTTATTCGTCAAGTCCACCCCATCTCGGTCATCACCAGTAAGGAGAATATCATCCACATATATGGCCAAAACCACCAGTCCCGAGGCCGTTTTGCGAATGAATAAGGAGTGATCGGCCGAACTCCTTTGAAAGCCGATGGTTGCCACAATACCACTGAATTTTTCGAACCATGCCCGAGGGCTCTGCTTTAGGCCATAAATGGCCTTCTTCAAATGACAGACACGTGTCTCCCCCTGAGCAACATACCTAGGAGGTTGCTCCATATAGACGTCCTCCTGAAGATCGCCATAGAGAAAGGCATTCTTCACATCAAGCTGGGAAATATCCCAAGCCCGGTTAACAGCCACAGAAAAGAGAACCCGGATGGTGCTGAGGCGAGCAACCGGAGAGAAGGTATCAAAGTAATCAACGCCATAAGTCTGAGTAAAGCCCTTGGCCACCAGCCGGGCTTTGTAGCGATCCACAGTGCCGTCGGGGCGAAACTTCACAACAAAGACCCAGCGACAGCCAACCACATCAGTGCCCACGGGAGGAGGAACCAGGGTCCAGGTACCCCGTTCAGTAAGAGTAGCCATCTCCTCATCCATGGCAGACTTCCAATGAGGGAGAGCGAGAGCCTCCTGGTAGGTACGAGGAGTAGAAGTAGCAGAGATAGCCAAGACAAAACACCTGCGAGAAGGAGAAAGCTGATCATAAGAAACAACAGCCGTGAGCGGGTGTTGAGTACACGCCCGCACCCCTTTGCGAAGGGCAATGGGAACATCCAGATCATCGGGAGCGTCGGCGACGGGAGCGTCAGCGACCGGAGCGTCCGTGGCGGAGAAGGCTGGCCCAGGACTAGAGAGAGACGGCAGCGGAGAGGAGGGTGGAGGGGTGGGTGGGGAGACGGACTGAGAAGGAGTCGGTGGAGGAGGAGACGAAGGTGGGAAAACGTCGAGATGTGTGGAAGGAACGGAGATATCAGAAGGAAGAGAAGGAAGAGAAGAGGAAGGAGAGAAATAGGAAGCATTTTCGAAAAAAGTCACATCTGCGGAGACAAACTGCTTGCGGAGAAGGGGGTCAAAGCAGCAATAGCCTTTTTGAGTGGTAAAGTACCCCAAAAATACACATTTGGTGGAACGGGGGGAAAGCTTGTCGCGGGTAGCGGAGGGAGCGTGAACAAAGGCCGTACAGCCAAAGACACGGAGAGGAAGAGGAAAAGGTTCCTGGTGGGGGTAGAGAAGGGAGAAGGGAGTCCGGCCGTGGAGGACCGTGGAGGGAATGCGATTGATAAGATAGCAAGCGAGGAGCACAGCGTAGCCCCAGTAGGAGCGAGGGACGTGCATCTGCGCCATGAGAAAGAGACGCTCCAATCGGGATAGTTGGAGCCCACAAGCTTGGAAAGGGTGCCAAGGTTGCCCGAAGGAGGAGGAGGAGAAGGAGCTGTAGGAGTAGTGGTGAGACCGGAGGTAGTCATAGAACCCGGAAGCAGAAGAAGCCGCACGAACAGGAGCGGTTAGAAAACAGAGGAAGCCGCGCGAACAGTAGCGGCTAGAAAGAGGCACTGCGGGGAAGAGGTCGCGCGGACTGAAAAGGCCGAGCGAACAGAAGAGAGGAGAAGAGCAGGTGACCGCGACCAAGATGCGGGTAAGAAAGAGACAACCCGCACGGTCAGGCAGATCACAGCAGCGGCTAGAAGGTGGTCAAAGGCTCGGCGGGGAAGAAGTCGCACGAACTGAGAAGCCCGAGCGAACAGAAAAGAGAAGAAGAGCTGGCGACCGCGACCAAGATGCGGGTGAGAAAGGAACAACCCGCACGGTCAGGCAGATCACAGCAGCAATCCGCGAGTAGAGAGACAATACACACGCGGACAGGGACAGACCGCAACGACTAGGAAGTCGGAGAGGCAAGAAAGAACAAGGAGCGCGGCGACAACGAAACAGGTCGCTGCGACAACAAGGAGAAGGAGAAAGCCGCGCGAACAGGTTGGCAGACAAAACCAAGCCGCGCGGATAGAAACAGGCCGCGCGGATAGAAGAGAGGGCAAGCCGCGAATCAAGTCGCAGAGCGCGGAAAAGAAGTCGCGAACAACAGAGGGCGCACAGAATCAAGAGGAAATGACCGTGTGCTCTGATACCATGTTAGAAAGTAGAGAACAAGAAGCGAAAAGTAGAGAACAAGTGAACAAACTTTTGAATAATTGAAATTTTATTATCCAAAAAAGATATCATTTACAAAGGTATGGCCTCCCTTATATAGAATGGAGGAGATAAGAAAGAGAGTATACAAACAATGTGGGACTAAACATTTACAGTACTGAGCGGCTAGAATAATGGAGACCGCATAGGCCGCGCGGTTAGACAGATGGGCTAACCGCTCGGCAACTCCAGCAGGATAGAACAAACCGCAGAGGTAGACCGACAGACCGCCCGGTCTACAAACCGCTGGATCAGACCGCTAAGCCGCTCGGTCAACAAACCGCTGGATCAGACCGCTAAGCCGCCCGGTCTAATACTTCAACATAGTACAAAGCCTAGGAGGGAAATCTTACACCTTATTAGTTGTAGATGACTTCTCTAGATTCATATGGGTGTTCTTTCTGAGGAAGAAGTCTGATAACTTTAAGTGTTTGACAGAGTTTCTCAAATGCATACAGATTGAGTTCAATACTCGCATTGCCCTGATCAGAAGTGATCATGAGACAGAGTTTGATTCTCTTCTTATACAAGAGTTCTGTCAGAGTGAAGGGATCGGGCACACTTTCTCAGCTCCTAGAACTCCTCAACAAAATGAGGTAGCTGAAAGGAAAAATAGAACCCTTATTGAATGTGCCACTACATTGTTGTCAGATGCTCACCTTCCTCTATCCTTTTGGGTAGAGGCAGTGAACACCTCCAACTATGTGCTGAACAGAAGTCTAATATATAAACTAAAGGGCAAGACTCCCTATGAATTACTCAAAGGGAAGAAACCTAAAGTTGATTATTTTAGAATTTTTGGGTGTATTTGTTATATACATAATAATGACAAGAAGTATTTAGCAAAATTTCAAGCTAAAGCTGATGAAGGGCTGTTTTTGGGATACTCCATGATCAGTAAGACTTATAGGGTTTATAATAAATCATCTCTTAAAATTGAAGAATCTGTTCACATATCTTTTGATGAAACTAACATGTCTTTCAAGGAGAAGAACACTTCTACCATAGAATTTTTGCAGGTACATTCTCTTGCTGAAGACTTGGACAGATTACAAATTGCTCAAAAGGATGAAAGCAGTGAAGATGAAGAAGACAATCAACACCTTGAAGAAAAATAACTTGAAGAGTCAGTTCTTGTACCACAAGATAAAACAATAACACAGGTTGGTGAACAATCAACACCCCCTGTTGATTTAGTAACATCAAGAGACCATCCAACTTCCCAAGTAATTGGAGACATCTCAGCTGGTGTGCAAACCAGAAATCAGGTCAACCAAAACATGTTGCATACTTGCTTCCTATCTCAAATTAAACCTTAATCCATTCAAGATGCAGAGCAAGATTCACATTGGATCATTGCAATGCAAGAAGAGTTGCATCAATTTGAAAGGAACAGAGTTTGGGAACTAGTGCCAAGGCCTAAGGATCACTCCATTGTTGGAACAAAGTGGGTGTTCAGAAACAAATTGGATGGTTAAGGAGTAATTGTAAGGAACAAGGCAAGGCAAGTTGCTCAAGGATACTCTCAAGAAGAAGGCATAGATTATGACCAGACTTTTGCACCAGTTACAAGATTGGAAGCCATCAGAATCTTCTTAGCATATGCAGCACACAAAGGCTTCAAGGTATATCAGATGGATGTAAAGAGTGCCTTTCTCAATGGAGACATCAAAGAAGAAGTCTATGTCAGACAACCTCCAGGTTTTATCTCTCCAACCCATCCTGATTATGTTTTTAAATTGAACAAAGCATTATATGGTCTCAAGCAAGCTCCTAGAGCATGGTATGAGACCCTAGCATGCTTCCTTCCGGAAAATGAATTTATAAGGGGTAGAGTAGACCAAACTCTTTTTATTAGAACCCATAAGTCTGATACCCTACTAGTCCAGATCTATGTAGATGATATTATTTTTGGCTCTACTGATTCAAATTTGTACAGAAGGTTCTCCAACCTAATGCATTCTAAATTTGAAATGAGTAGCATGGGTGAGCTATCCTTCTTTCTAGGATTGCAAGTCAAACAACATGCTGAAGACATCTTTATTTCTCAAACCAAGTATGCAAAAGAATTGGTCAAGAAATTTGGTATGTCTGAAGCATCTTGTATGAAAACACCTATGCCTACTAATGTTGTATTGGATGCTGATGAACATGGGAAACCTGTTGATCAGACAACATATAGAGCAATGATTGGCTCTTTAATGTACCTTACAGCTAGTAGACCTGACATAATGTTTGCTACATGCATATATGCTAGATTCCAAGTAAGCCCTAGAGAGTCACACCTAACATTAGTAAAAAGGATTCTCAGGTATGTTAAAAGTTGTCCAAATCTAGGTCTCTAGTATCCAAAAGATTCAGCATTTGACTTAACTGGATTTTCTGATGCTGATTATGCTGGATGCAGAATTGACAAGAAAAGCACCAGTGGAACTTGTCAGTTTCTTGGTGACAGACTTGTCTCTTGGTTTTGCAAGAAACAAACATCTGTGCCAACTTCAACTGCTGAAGCTGAATATATGGCTGCAGGTAGTTGTTGTTCATAAATATTGTGGATTCAAAACCAACTCCTAGACTATGACTACAACTTAGAGAAGTCAAAAATATTTTGTGATAACACCAGTGCTATTTCTATAGCTCAAAATTCAGTCCTCCATAGTAGGGCAAAACACATAGAAATTAGGCATCACTTTTTAAGGGATAATGTTGAGAAGAACAAAATTGAACTTCAATATATCCCAACTGATTTACAAAGGGGAGATATTTTCACCAAACTCTTGGATGAAAAGAAACACACCTTCTTCCTAAATCAGTTAGGAATGTTAGATGGAGGAAGTCTAAAATAATATCCAAGATTTTCAAACTTCAAAAATTGACCAAGACTAGGCAAACATCTTGATTTTTCCAGTGTCTATAGTGTATTTCTGGTCTCTGAACTGCGCTCGACGATTTTCCCCCCGATCATCGAACGGAGCTCGATGCTCTCCAATATCGTCGAACGGAGATCGACGATATTGAAAACCTTTCAGATTCCTTTAGTAGCCCCGATCGTCGAACTGAGTTCAACGATCTTTCCTTTTCTGCGTCGAACCCTAATATAAAATTCATTTTTCGGCCGTCGTTCTCCTTTTGCGCTTTCAATCTCTCTGCAAAAATTCTCTTTCCCTCCAAACATCTCTACACTTGGTCGGTTATTTGTTGATTTTTGCAGGTAACAATGGCCGTCTCAGTTGTCGTTCTAGCCGCAATGAAGTTTGATGCCGGATTTGACATAGACATGGATTCGTTCAACACCAGTGATCAGGTTTTCCAAGACATTCTGGAACTATTCAAGGAGCAAAAATTATTCTACTATCATGTCCACAAGAATCAAATTGGCTGCTGATGAGATCAAGGAGTGGGTCTATACTGCCCACAACCAGGACCAAAATACAATTATTGGATCAATTTCTGGAACTCGGGTACCTCTGACCCCAACCATTCTGACAGAGGTTTTTGAATTGAATTCTGGAAGAGATTCTGCTGAGTTATCTGGAGAAGAATTTTCTGATTTACTTGCTAGAATGGGTCATTCTGATGCAAACCCTAGCAAGCTGCTGAAAAAGAACTTAGCTGTGGAATACAGGTTCTTAGCTGATGTAGTGGGAAAGGTTCTGTTGGCCAAGCATTCAGCACATGATACCATCTCCAGGTATCAGCTGTGCTTGATGAGAGCTTTAGTGGATAAGAAACAGTTAAACTGGGGAGAAATCTTCTTTGATTTGATTAAGAAGAAAATAAATAAGAATTTTGTTAATTATGGAAGGATTCTAGGGCTGTTTCTCCAAAACAGATGTCCTGCCCTGCTTGTCTCTTCTGGAATGCATATCAATGCCTCTAAGAGGCTCTCATGTGCCCTCTTTGGAAAATGGGACAGGCAAATAGTGAAGCCCAGCAGGCCCTCTGCAAGCACTACTTCAGGCACAAGGACTGTAATAGTCTCTTCCCCTCAAGTCTCTGCCCCTGCAGATGACTTGCCTGCTGCTTCTCCTCCTCCTCCAACTCTTATTTCATCTCCACCAGTCCCCTCCACCATTCAAACTTCATCCACCATCATTATTTCCAGCCCATCTCCTACATCAATTCCATCTCCAATCCCAACTCTTCCAATAATAGAGGAAATCTTCCATCCATTACATCACTACCCTCAACCAGACATTGACACATCATCCCACATTCCATCTTTCACACTTCTAGATGATTCCTTTATGGATGATTCACCTTCATCCCCTCCTGATCCACCCTCCTCATCCACCTCATATCAACAGCTTCTACAATATATAATTAATCAACCCTCCTTCACACCTTCTATCTCCATACCACTGTCTTCCATCTCCACAATCCCCACACCTCAACCTTCTCTTCTACCATCCACCAGCTCTCCACTAACATCACCAGTTGCTCCACCATCCTTCTCTACCTCTGCTCAAGTCCCTGCTGAGCAAGTAGATATTCGTGCCTTAGCTGACAAATTATATGAGCTGATAGCCCCCATGCTTTCACTTATGTTGGAGACTTCTTTGGCTCCACTCCTAAAGTCAGTTGCAGACTTATCTGCCAGGCTCTCCTCCATTTTTCCTCCTCAGGCAATCCCTTCATTTGGGTGCCTTGATCCAGCTCTCTCTGAATCTAGGCAGGGGGAGATGCCTCATGAAGTGGTGAGATTGCCTGTTATTGCTGTTGTTACCTCAGTTCCTGCTGCTGTTATTACTCAAGCTCCAGTTTCAACACCACCACAAGTTGCAGTTTTTTCAGTGGACCTCAGGTCCCTGCTTTCAGTTTTTGATTCAGTCTACTTCAGCTGTCTTCCAAAGAAAATTGCAGTCCAGCCATCAGAGGATCTCTCCAAGGCCATTGTGCCCTTCTCCAGCTGTGACATCAGTGTTATCCATTCATTTGTAAATTCAGTTTATGTTACTGCTAATGTTGTTGTTTCTGTTTGTTCTGATGCTGCTGATGTTTCAGTTTCTGATGATCTACATATGACAGAGACATATGACCTTGAGCCTGCTGTCACTGATGATGCTACTCATGCTGACATTTCTGTTTCTGAAACTGTTATCTCTGTATCTATTATATCTGAAACTGCTGATGTCTCTTCTAAGAGTATTGCTCCTGAAAGTATTGTATCTGCTGTTACTATTGCTGCTGCTACAACTGTTGTCACCTCTGTCTCATCTGCTCCAACCCAACTTCAGAAAGATTATCTGAAAAAGATTGATGTTTTATATGATGAGCAAAGCTCTGAGAGTGATGAATACATGACTGATTCTGATGATTCCTCAGCCACTATTGCAAGAAAGAGAAAAGCAAGGAGCAAGGCTATGAAAAGAGTTCCCCCAGCCAAAGTCAAAGATACAAATGACATACCTTATTACATTCTTCATGACTGCCCCATTACTGAACATTGGATGCAATATTCCAAGAATCAACTTAAGGCCATGAAGAAGAAGAGGAAATATGAGAAAGGTTCCTCTCAGTTTCGTCATCCTCATCCTCCTCCACCACCTCCTCCTGATGCAGGTGCAGGTGGAAGCTCAGCTACTCATCCTTCTGCTAGAAGTCAAACCCCCTATCAGCCTCATGCAAGATCTCAATATAGGGGAAGCCAATCAAGAGGTTCTCAATCAAGGAGAGGAAATTATAGAAGAAACCAAAGGGAATTCCAAGTTTACTCTAAAGGCTATTCAAGACAACATCCATACTCAAGGGAAGGACAAGCTTCATCTGACACTACTTCAGGTCCTTTTCCCTACAAACTGAAAGAAATAGTCTCATCCAGAGCTCCTCTAGATAATCCTTCCAACAGATATGAACCTCCTGTGCCTTTTGAGGATCCAGAAAATAATCCTACTGCATGGACTGCTAGAATGAAAGAGTTAGCTGCCTTGGATCTGATTAAGAAAGCCAGAGAGCAAGGCAAGGACACCTCCAGCATTACTACATTGTCAGAACAAAGAAAGAAGGAACTTGAAAGATATGCCTCCAGCAAATTCTTTGATTCTGAAAGATACATGGAGCTGCACCCTGAAGCTGTGGTACCAAGGCCTAAACAACAAACTTCCTTAGGTGCAGCTGATGACAGAAGATCCAAAAAAGAAGCTCTTAATCCTAATAAAGAAATTAAACTTATAAAGAGCACGGAGAAGGAATAATTCTGTAAGGTGACAATTATTCTAATTTCTAATTTCTGTCTGAGATATATCTGTGATTCTGCAATGTTGTTGTGTGTTTTATTGTTGCTTTGTATGATGTTTTTAATTTCTCTAATTTTTGTAAATAGTAATCCTAACCCAAATAGGGGGAGATTGTTGGAACATCCTATTACTAATTTGGGTCAGGATCACTATGTCTTTAGGAAACCTGTTTTTGACCTCATTGTATAGATCTAAAGGTCAATTAGAATTGAGTCTAAGGGTTAGTAGTTAGGTTTGGAAGCTGCCCTCAAGACCAAGGTTTTTCAGTTTGGAGACTAAGTCATTTCATCGAGCTCAGTACGACGAATCGTCGAACTCCAATCGACGATCGTTGAGCTCACTTCGACGGATCGTCGAACTCCATTCGCCGATCGCTGAGCTCAACTTCAACAAATCGTCGAACTCCATTCGACGATCTTCGAGCTCAGTTCGACGATCTTGACTCCAGTATTGATTCTCTATCTCTGAGCTCAGTTCGACGATATTTGAGCTCAGATCGACGATCTCTGTTGCTGTCTAAGTCCAAATCGCTGAGCTCAGTTCGACGTTTTTCTGAAGAGTTCAACGACTTCCAAGATTCAAATTCAGAACAGTTAAGGAGTTATTGTCAACAATTAATTCAGAAGATCTTGTAGCCGTTTTCATTTATTCTGAACCAAGTTTCAAGGAATTATCAAGGAATGTTTCTTTGGACTTTCCCCCAGAAGATAATTGCAATTAAGGAAGTCATTTAATGACAGACTAACGGCTATTCTTGACAGAGGATCATTTCTATTCAGAACAAAGGAATAAAAGATAAGATTTTTGAATCTCTCATAACAAGCAATCAAGAAGAAGAGAGTGCACAAGAAGAAGAAAAAAAAACATATTCTCTGCTACAACTCTTCTCTGGAACAACAGCTTTCTCAACAACAATCACTCAAGAGAAAAAAAAAAGAAAGCTTGTTCAAGGCCATCAACATTCAAGACTCCAGACACCTCACATTTTAGTTGTTGCTGAAATCATCAATTGCTGGAGTTCAATTTTTTGATGGCCTATCACCCTACTGCAAAGCTTCATTTCTTGAACACCTCAAGAACTCAGGGGGAGCTCTGACAACATCAATATCCACATAGTCTTCTCAGCTGCTTTGAGAAAGAGAAGACTTCCATCACTGTCTCATCCCCACCTCTGTAAAGGGTTTTTCAAACTCCCTTCAAAAGTTTGTGTTTGGTTTTTGAGCACCTTATCAAAAGCTCATTGGTGGCAAGACACCTGATCAAAAAATCTGGTTTGGTTTTTGAGCACCTTATCAAAAGCTCATTGGTGCCCAGGACACCTGATCAACTCATCCTGTAGTGGATTCCTACCGAGGGTGGTAGAAGAGTGGATGTACCCAAGTTTAGGGGAACCACTATAGCTCCTTGTGTCTTCTGGTTGTTTGTCTTTATTTTTGTTTCTGGCTGTGATTGTTTTGTGATTAGATAGGTTCTGTGATTAGATTTTCTATTTGCTTCCCTGTTCACTCAGATTACAACAACTGTTGTAAAAAGTTTTTAAGCACCATATACTTTATTCACCCCCCTCTAGAGTATATCAGATCTAGCTTGCACTTTCAGAGTCCTTATAATTCTCAGTAACGAATTATCCTCAATAATAAATCCCATTACTTTTTTGTTCTTCGTTTGATTGAGTGGTGGCAGGAGGAGCCGGCGGTGTACAACCTCATATTCACGAAGAGAGGGCCCCAAACAAGGCGTGAGACTTGGTGCACGGTTTTAAGCTTTTTGAGGATTTTGCACTCTTAGGGGCCAATTTATGGCCGGCCTTCAGAATATACAAGTAGGGGGGATGCAATATTTGCCTCCCCGACCTATTGTCAGTGGGTAGGTGCGGCGAGAGGCTGCCTCAGTCCGCAGGCAGCCCCAGCTCGTAGGCCGCCCCATCTCGCAGGCCGCCCCAGCTCGCCGGGCACCCCATCTCGCAGGCCTCCCCAGCTTGCAGGCCACCCCAGCTCGCAGGCCGCCCAACTTGCAGGCTGCCCAGCTCGCCCTAGGTTGCCAGTTCGCCCGGCCTAGTGCTCTCCCAGCATGGCTCGCCCGGCTTGAGGGTCTGCCCCTTTTGCCCCTGGTGGGCTGCAAATAGCTGTTCAAAACAGCATGATTTGGCTGTTGGCAGGCCAACCCGGGGGCAGTTCAGTAATTTTGGGACAACGGAGATTGGTTATTTGTAGACCATTTCTAGAAAACTATAAATAGACCCTTAGTGGTGCCTTGAAGAGCATTGCTTCTTAGCCACTTGAATCCCTCTTTCTTAATCCTCCAAGACACCTAGCTCAGCATTGGCTAGGAAGGGGGAGATCACCAAGGTCTTCCTGGTGTGAGATGAGACCTCCACGCTAGAGCCGAGGGTCTGTTCCTACTTTCCCGAGCCTTTGGTTTGTGACATCCCCTTGAGTGTACTAAGTGTGAGGTCACCCCTTTCTAGGGACCCCGAACTCCACAGAGACCGATTTCTCGATTTCAACATCTTGGTGCGGTGAGCATGAAGAGTGACCAACACAAAAGATCTCGGAAGAGTGTCATGGCTTGAGGTCAAGGAGATAGTGATGATCTCGGCAAGCTCCCCAACCCAGGACCCTTTGGGGGAGGGAAGAGTTCATGACATCCATCCAAGGCATCATGGAAATGTTGCGAAGTATTGCTCCTCGAGATAACTACCCAACTCCCACCCCTCAGGACTTAACTCTCAGGGGTCTTGGCGAGACTGCTCTCGGGGT
Organism: Platanthera guangdongensis; assembly: GCA_039583875.1. Lineage (NCBI taxonomy): Eukaryota > Viridiplantae > Streptophyta > Magnoliopsida > Asparagales > Orchidaceae > Platanthera > Platanthera guangdongensis. Next base: position 27,230,882 of record CM077153.1, on the reverse strand, counting down.
TCTCGGCGAGCTGTCTCCCAGGAACTTAGGCGAGGTGACCCCAGCAAGGGGGAAGGTAGTGTACTAGGAAGATGACCCGGGAAGGAAAGGATGGAGGATGGGGTCGAGCGAGACCTCACCGGCCGTGAGTTGTTCTCCAGCCCGGCGAGTGCCAGCCTTCCAGGCGAGCGGGTCGCGTGAGTAGAGGCTGCGAGACCACCCCTCAGGGGGTCACCCTTCAGCGAGCTGATCATCTCAGCTCCCGTTCTCAAGGGGTTCAGAGAGCCTGACATGGCTTACTATAACGGGAAGGATGACCCAGTCCAGCACCTGCAGTTGTTTGAGGATGTCATCTCCATCAGCCCGATGATGGGTGCCTTCAAGTGTCATCTCTTTGCGATTACGTTGAAGGACAATGCAAGGGACTGGTTCCACCAACTGCCATCGAGATCGATCTATGGGTTCGAGGACTTGAGCCGGAGCTTTCAAATTCGCTTCTCCACATTCAAGAAGAGGAAGAAGAGATTCTGGATATCCAAGAGATGTCGGGGTATGCCCACTAGATGTCGTTCATAGTGAGGTTGCGTGAGGGGTTCTTCAAGATGAGCCTGACCCGAAAGACCCCCCCCCCCCATTTCCTTCGAGGAGCTGATGGAAAGGTGGTAGAGGAGATAACAACTGAGGCAACCAACCCGACATTTGTCAAGAAGTTGACAAGATTGACAGAGGCAGAGTCGAAGGAGCAAGGTGGCTCGAGGCATCAAGAGGGGAGAAGGAGAGAGAAGCAGAGAGCTCAGAGGTTCCAAGGACCTCAAGAAGGTCCGGAGCCAGGTTCGAGGCAGCAGGGAGGACCCGTTCAGGGTCTAGGAAAAGGTCTCGTCCAAGATGGGGGGAACTTCCATGGAGGACAAGGGAGATTCAACTTCCAGAGACAATCCCCTAGGCATCTCCTACCCCCACCACAGCAAGCCATGGAGATAGGAAAAAGGGGAAGAGGTTACGGGAGAAATCCCCCAGCCCGTCGAAGGAGGGAAGGAAGAGTGTTATCGTACTGTGACTTTCACCAGGTAGAGGGTCACGCCACAGCTACCTACCCCGAGTTCCTGGAAGTGAGAGAGGCGAGAGCCCCAACCCAGCAGCAGCCGTCGGTGTGGATTGAAGAAGTTCTACCCAGAGAAGGGGAGACGACATGTGTGAGGACCGAGTCAACAGAGGTGTATGAGTGATCCACGGTGGAGTGGGGATTGAAGCCACTCGGAAGGCAAGCCTCCATGTCATGTACCGACGGAGCGTCGCTTCGACATCCTAGACCCCGCCCCAGAGGAAAGGATCACCTTCTCAATAAAGGACATGCCGAATCACGAGGATCCATTCTGCGATGCGCTGGTCATCCAGGCAGTCATCGAAGGCTACACCATCTCCCAGATCTTGGTTGACAATGGGAGCTCCGTCAACGTCATTTTCAGGAAGGCGTTTGACGGGATGAAGGTGGAACCAAGGAGGGTGTTGGCCTCAAACGGACCCCTATTCGGATTTTCAGGGGAAAGGAGGAGGTGGAAGGTGGAGTCGGACTCTAGGTCAAGTTAGGGGGAACACAAGGAACTACCGATTTGTCATTGTTGACGCTCCAAGCAGTTATAATGCCATCTTCAGAAGTCCCCTCATCAGCGCCTTCTGCTGTGTGCCGTCGTCTTTCCACAAGTGCCTCAAGTTCAACTCAGGAGGGGTACACGTTAGGATCAAGGGAGATCCCAGGATGGCAAGGCAGTGCTACGTCGCGGCTATCAATACCATATCATAGCTAGCCAAAGAAAAAGAGATGGAGAAGATCATGGAGAACCTGAGCAGGATAGAGGTATCAGAGGAGGCGAATGATGACCACCGTACTTAAACAGCCTAAGGGAGCCTTGCCTTGGTAAGGTCTTTTATCTTTCCTATTCTTGTAATAAGCTCTACCCCTGACTAGTTGAGTCGGGAGGTCATGTACCGTAAAATTTCCCCATTTGAGGACGTTGAATTTAGTAAAGTTTGAATGACACGCCAAGGCCCACCCCCGAGAGGATCTCCTCATCCAGGCTCCCATTAGCTGGTTGGGTCGAATGTGCCTCTGGGAGAGCAAGCCCCACCCCCGAGAGGATCTCCTCATCTAGGCTCTCACTAGCTGGTTGGGTCGAATGTGTCTCGGGGAGAGAAAGTCCTACCCCCAAGAGAATCTCCTCATCCAGGCTCCCACTAGCTGGTTGGGTCGAATGTGCCTCGGGGAGAGCAAGTCTCACCCTCAAGAGAATCTCCTCATCCAGGCTCCCACTAGCTGGTTGGGTCGAATGTGCCTCGGGGAAAGCAAGTCCCACCCCCAAGAAGATCTCCTCATCCAAGCTCCCACTAGCTGGTTGGGTCGAATGTGCCTCGGGGAGAGCAAGTCCCACCCCTGAGAGGATCTCCTCATCCAGGCTCCCACTAGCTGGTTGGGTCGAATGTGCCCCGGGGAGAGCAAGTCCCACCCCTGAGAAGATCTCCTCATCCAAGCTTTACCGTACTGCAATTAGACCTGCGATGCTCTATGGTTCTGAGTCTTGGGAAGTGAATTGTGTACATGAGCAAAAAATGGGAGTTGCGGAGATGAGAATGTCTAGGTGGATGTGTGGACACACGAGATTGAATAAAATTAGGAATGAAAGTATCATGGATAAGACATGAGTAGCACCAATTACAGAGAAGATGCGAGAAGCTCGTCTAAGATGGTTTGGACACGTACAAAGGAGACCATTAGAGACACCTATTAGGCGTTGTGAGAGTCTAGTCACAAGGCATGTTAAACAAGGGAGTAGACCAATAAAGACTTGGAATCAAACTGTAAGGAAAGACATGATGCACTTAGGCATTAGTAAGATTATGACAAAAAATAGGTCACAGTTGCGACAAAGGATCCATATAGCCGACCCCACTATAGTGAGATAAAGACTTGAATGTTGTTGTTGTATATATTATTTGTATATTTAAAATGTTAAAAGTATACTTTTTTAATACTTATATTTCTCATCCTATTTTTTTAGTTTTATATTTAAAATGTTACAAATAATTTTTTTTAAACAATATATGTATGTATAATATATAGGTGCACGTGCTTCATTTTATATATTATTAAAGATGCATTAATATATTATAGTTCTTTAAATGAGGGCATAAGCTTTGTTGGTCTGTTGGATAAGGCAGTTTGGTGTGAAGGAGCCCTATAAAATTTATAGGTTTAGGACACCCTATCATCTTAGACCTAGAAAAAGATTTGGACGATCCTGATTCATTCCAGTGATCGAATGACTGAGATCCTGAATCCCAGCAAAAGCAAGTCTGTCATTTTATTTTGATCCGGTTCGCCCGCCCGCCCGGTTCAACATTTTTTAACATTTGGGAGCCTAATAGTCCAACATGACTTGTTGGAACAATTTTTCTGCTGTATATAAGCTTATGCCATTATATCCATAACTAAGTAATTGAGCAGGCTCAAAGCTGGGTCCTCGAAGTGGGATCCAAGCTGGGCCACATAATGGGCTTATTTTCAAATAAATGTGGCGTGAGTTATGCATAAAGACTATATAATTCAATTTTCTCAAAATTATATAGGTAAAATTGACAAAATTATATAGGTAAAATAGTAATTTTACTTTGTAGGATAGTAAGGAGCCCTATAAAAATTATAGGTTTAGGACACCCTACCATCTTAGATTTAGGAGACATAGAAAAAAGATTTGGACGATCCTGATTCATTCCAGTGATCGAATGACTGAGATCTTCTGATCTAATCAGAGCGGCAACCCTCATCTAGATCGGCCATCCAGGTAAGTATTTTTTAACCCGGGTTTTCTTTTTGAAATAAACCGAAACTTGCTTATTTTTATTCAATCACTGAGTAGTGTAAGTATGCCCTGATTTTGCATATTTTAGAAGTATGTCTTGTAAATGGAATTTCAGAAAAAAGTGCTCAACATGAAAGTTGTAGAACTCGTCAAGATCTACAACTTTTATGTTGAGCACTTTTTTGGAAATTCTATTTACAAGACATATTTCTAAAATGCGCAAAATTTAGGCATACTTACACTACTCGGGGATTGAATAAAAATAGGCAAGTTTCGGTTTATTTCAAAAAGAAAACCAGGGTTAAAAAATACATACCTGGATCGCCGTTCTAGATGAGGGTTGCCGCTCTGATTAGACCAGGAGATCTCAGTCATTCGATCACTGAAATGAATAAGGACCGTCCAAATTGCATGTACAAAGCGTATTTCAAAAAGGCGCGAAAATTTAGGAAATTTTGGAGTGCGACTAGCCAATAACTGGTTGCGGTTAACAATCGCCTAAAATAAAGGCTGATGCAGTAAAGGTTTCTTTTAAAACTCTACTGTTTGTAATCCTGAACAATTTTTTCTAGTTAATTAGATCAAACATTTTTTCAATATTGTTTGTAATGATGGAAAATAGGCAGCAAAAGTCAAGAATTTGCAAAGAATTGGCGATCTCTTCGGGTCCGTTTGTTTCGCAGAAATTGAACTGCAGGAATTGGAATTGAATTCAATTCTCATTCCCGCAGGAATTGGAATTGAATTCAATTTCAATTCTGCTGTTCGGCTGAATGCAGGAATTCTGTTATAGGAATTGGAATTAGCAATTCTGATGTTCGGCTGTAGCCTGTAATTCAAAGTACAAAATTCAAATTTGTAATTTTTATTATAAACTGGATTGAAATTGCTAAACAAAAATCATACTTCAACAGAATTAAAATTAATAGTCCACGAACCGAACATTAAAAAAAATTCAAATAATCTACAACATTATAATAGTCCGCACATGATGCCAAAAGTCTTTAACATAATCTAATCAATCACGTAGATGTAAGCGGAGCCAGGTCCTCCTAATTGGCATCGGTAAAGCCATGAACACGTCGGCCTTCTTGTCGTCATCACTCCGCATATCGATAGCCTGTATGACCTCAGTCTCAGTCAAATCTGCAATAGCTGCAATGGCGGCATATATCCTGTCTGCCCTTGAGATCGGAGGCGATGGCGGTGGCGGCTGAGAAGTCACGCTGCTATCATGCTCCATGTTCCTCGCTATCGCAGAAACAGCATCAGCAATAATATCTACCGCGGATGTTTTCTCCTTCCTCTTCTTGCTCTTTGGCTCAACCTCCTCCATGTCATTTTCGTCCACTGAGTCTTCAATGTGGATCTCGTTCATTTGCTCAGTCGCAGTAGCAGCATTAGCTCCAGTGGCCCGATCAATCCCACAAATCATAGCTAAGTCGCCCCAATTGATGATCACCTTGCTCCGATAATGTCTCACTATCGGATGCGCCTACAAGTTTAGTTTAAATTAGAATCAAAATTTAATATAATTTCTACACAGTTAAATATTTGTTCAATTAAAATATTACCTGTTCGTAGTTAGCCCAGACTTCTTCGCTGTCAACGTTCACCACATTACGCTCCCAATCCCATCTGAAACCACTGGTATCCAGCATAGTCGATATTTCCTGGTAGTATTTGTTCCATGTTTTAATCATGGCCATTATCTTCTCCTTACTAATATCAACGTGGCAATCATTCTTTAATGTCTGTATTGCTGCCGTGTACGCGACACTTTTCCAGCCGCTAGCTGCCTTATTTCCCAGATTTTGCTGCTCAAGGAGAGCAGTCGATAACGCACAATCCATCTGCGGCGTCCATGGAACATAGGACCGTTCACTTGGTTTGACCCTCTTTCCTTTTTTATCCATTTATTTCTGCATAATATAGAAGTTAACAAAAAAATGGAGTAGAACCAGTGTATTAAATTGAAATTAACCAAATATACACAGACACACACATATAACATACCCACAAATTTGCACATAAATGCATTATAAAGAAGTTAACAAATTAAACACATTTTAATTGCCCCGATGAGCACAATACTCATTAAACATATTCATAGCCATAGTTTCCCTAAACGTGCTTCACTCCGCTGTTGCTTGCACTGGAGCCAATGTATCCGCGTACTCGAAACTAGCAGAAGTTGTATCTTGATTTAATATTTCCGCATCTATCTCGGCAAGCAATCGACCATGATTTTCTAATATTCTCTCTATAAGAAAATTATGCAGAATGCAGCAAACGTTTATAATTTGAACCTGTTAAAATTAAAAGGTGTTGAAGTTGGTGACCGGGCGGTCTGGCGGTCTGTCTTGGCGAGTTGAAGACCGCGCAGTCTGGCGGTTTGTCTCAGCCGGCCTGGAGACCGTGCGGTCTAGCGGTCTACACTCGCAATCTCTCTTTCTCTCTGGTGGTAGCCGTGCGGTTAGCCCTTCTGTCTAACCGTGCGGCTTGTGCGGTTTGTTTTGTATAGTCCGCTTAGTCCTGTAAATTTTTAGTCACACATCTGTTATTTGTATTCTTTCATCTCTCCTCCATTCTATATAAGGGAGGGCATACCTTTGTAATAGATATCTTTTTGGATAATAAAACTTTCAATTATTCAAAACTCCGACTTGTTTTTGGTCATTTGTTTGCTACTTTAACATGGTATAAGAGGACTCGATTTTCTCCTCCTGATTCTGTGCGCCCTCTCTGACCTCGCGACCTGTCCGCGCGGCTTGCTTCTTCTTCTCGCGGACTGTCCCCGCGGCTTGTTTCTTCCGCCTGCTTGCGCCCTGTTCGCGTGACTTCTTCTCTCCTTGTCGTTGCCCTTTGTGTGCGCGACCTCTTTGTTTCTTCTTCTTCTTGTTGCGACCTGTTTGCCTCCCAGTGGACTTTTCTCTATTCGTGTGGTGTCTCTTTCTTCTGTTCGCGCGAGCTATTTTCTAGCCGCTCGACTTATTTCCCCCAGCCTTGCTCTGCACCTTGGTCGTGGCCCTTCTTGCCGCTGGTGTGCTGTCACCGAGATCGCTGCAGTTTTTATTCCTCCCTTCATAGCTTTCATACACTCCTCCAAGCCGTTCGCCTCGGTTGTCACGTCTTCTGGCAGTGCCCACATTGTTACTCAAGGAAAATGGCTGATCGACACCGGTGCTACAAATCATATGACCGGCAATCTCCAGTGTTTTTCTCTCCTAGAAACACATAATCGGTTGCCCATGGTTATTCTCGCTGATGGCTCTTCATCATCAGTCCATGGGACAGGGATAGTTCATGTCACTCCGTATCTTTACTTGGCGGATACTCTATATGTGCCTCAGTTCCCGCGCAACTTATTATCTGTTACCTCTCTATGCAAGCAATTACAGTGTTCCGTCACATTTACTTCTACTTCTTGCTCTTTTTCATGATCCGGACTCCCAACGGATGATTGCTACTGGGACTGAGAGTGGCGGCCTATACTTCCTGGACAACATTTCTGCTTTTTCACCTTCTCCACCACCTCCACAGATATTCTCCAATGACATCTCCGCCTTGGTCATGATCCTCCGCGCCTTCTTTGTCAACTTCTGCCCCACCTTCCTCATAAAGTCCTCCTCTCAACTGTGAGGCCTGTCAGCTTGGCAAGCATCACCGCTCCTCCTTCCCTCCAAAGCACGTTCGTGGCTCTACCCGTCCGTTTGATCTCATCCACTCCGATATTTGGGGTCCTTCTCCTACTCTTACCATTGGTCGGGGTAGTTCATATTTTGTCACGTTCATTGATGATTTCTCTTGCTGTACGTGAGTGTATCTATTAAAAGATCGCTCTGAATTATTCTCTATATGGACGTCCTTCTATCTCATGATCCAAACTCAGTTTAATGTTTCTATCAAAGTTTTTCGATCTGATAATGTCAAAGAATATATCAACCATGACTTTTCTACATTCTGCATGCAAAATGGGATTATTCATCAAACTAGTTGTGTCTATACTTCACAACAAAATGGTGTGGCCGAACGCAAAAATCGTCACCTCCTCGATGTCGCTCGCACCTTGTGACCCAGATGCATGTTCCTCGCTCCTATTGGGGCTATGTTGTTCTCCTTGTCTTCTACCTTATCAATCGCATTCCCTCCACGGTTCTCCACGGAAAAACCCCATTCTCCATTCTGTATCCGGGCAAGGAGCCGTTTCCTCTACCTCTCCAAATCTTTGGATGCACTGCCTTTGTGCATACCCCTTCTGCCACCAGTGATAAGCTCTCCCCTCGCTCCACCAAATGTGTCTTTCTGGGGTACTCCACCACTTAGAAAGGCTATTGTTGCTTTGATCCCGTCCTTCGTAAGTAGTTCGTCTCTGCTGACTTCACCTTCTTCGAGAATACCTCCTACTTCTCGGATGACTCCTCTCCTCTTCTCCCAGCTTCTGATTCTCATGTCGTTCCCTTCGTTCCCTCGCCTCCTACTACGATCTCCACACCTACACCGTCTCCATCCACTCATCTCCCTCCACCTCTCTCTCTCCCTCCTCCGCCACCCTCTCCCTCATCTCCGCCGCCGTCGCTCTCAACTCCCGGGCCAGCTTTCTCTACCACGGATGCTCCGGATGCCGCGGGACCCGCTGACCTGGATCTTTCTATAGCTCTTCGCAAAGGGGTGCAGACGTGTACCCTACACCCCCTTGCTGCTGTTGTTTCCTATGATCGTCTTACCCGTTCTCGCAGGACATTTGCACTGGCTATCTCTGCCACTGCCACACCCCGCTCCTACCAGGAGGCCCTTACTATTCCTCATTGGAAGATGGCCATGGATGAGGAAATGGCGACCCTAACTGAGCGGGGTACCTGGACTCTTGTTCCTCCTCCCTTCGGCACTGATGTTGTTAGCTGTCGCTGGGTCTTTGTGGTCAAATTTGGCCCCGGCGGCACTGTGGATCGTTATAAGGCTCGCCTTGTTGCCAAGGGCTTTACTCAGACCTATGGGATTGATTACTTTGACACCTTCTCCCCCGTGGCTCGTCTCAGCACTATCCGGGTCCTTCTTTCTGTGGTGGTAAATAGGGATTGGCCGATTTCCCAGCTGGATGTCAAGAATGTCTTCCTTTATGGTGATCTTCACGAGGTCGTTTACATGGAGCAACCTCCTGGATATGTTGCTCAGGGGGAGACACGAGTATGCCGGCTGAATAAGGCAATTTATGGCCTCAAGCAGAGCCCTCGAGCATGGTTTAACAAGTTCAGCGGCATCGTGGCGGCCGTTGGTTTTGCGCGAAGCTCTGCCGATCACTCTCTATTTATTCGCAAAACTCCTTCGGGGCTGGTTGTTCTTGTTGTGTACGTCGATGATATTCTTCTCACTGGCGATGACCAGGAAGGGGTAGCCCTGACAAAGCGACATCTTCGCCAACATCTGATCATGAAAGATATGGGCTCTCCAAAGTACTTTCTGGGGATCGAAATCTCTCGGAAGCCCGACTCCTTAGTTCTCTCTCAGCGTAAGTATGCCCTTGATCTTTTAAAAGAGGCAGGATTGATTGGAGCAAAACCTGCCTGATGCCCCATGACAACTATAGAAGACAAAACCTGGACAGATGATTTGTCTCCTCTTTCAGATAGTTTGCGGTATAGGCGTCTGGTTGGTAAGCTCATATATCTCACAGTGACCAGGCCCGACATCTCCTATGCTGTGGGCAAGGTGAGTCAATTCATGCAAGCACCTAGGGAGTGCCATCTACAGTCCGCCTTGCGGATCTTGGAGTATGTCAAAGCAGCGCCTGGGAAAGGATTACTTTTTCAGAAGAATGGTCATCTGAGGATTGAAGCATACTCAGATGCAAGTTATGCTGATGATAAAGGGGATCGCAAGTCAACCTCAGGTTTTTGCACCTTTGTTGGGGGAAATCTGGCGAGCTGGAAGAGCAAGAAGCAGTCTGTTGTCTCCAGGTCCAGTGTAGAAGCTGATTATTGCAGTATGGCGTCGACCACTTGTGAGTTAAAATGGCTGCGGGCTCTCATGCTAGATTTAGGAGAGGTCTACAACCATCCTCTACCTATGTTTTGTGATAACAAGGTCGACATATACATCTCCAAAAATCCGGTCTTCCATGAAAGAATAAAACACATTGAGGCCGACTATCATTTCATTCGTGAAGAGATCTTAAAGGAACAAATTTGGACTCCCTTTGTCACTTCTGATAAAGAGCTGGCTGACATCTTCACCAAACCAGTTTCCGCCTCGTTTCTTCATGTTTGCGACAAGCTGGGCATGATCGATATATATGCTCCAGCTTGAGGGGGAGTGTTGAAGTTGGTGACCGGGCGGTCTGGCGGTCTGTCTTGGCGGGTTGAAGACCGCGCGGTCTGGCGGTTTGTCTTAGCCGGCCTGGAGACCGGGCGTTCTAGCGGTCTACACTCGCAATCTCTCTTTCTCTCTGGTGGTAGCCGTGCGGTTAGCCCTTCTGTCTAACCGCGCGGCTTGTGCGGTTTGTTTTGTATAGTCCGCTTAGTCCTGTAAATTTTTAGTCTCACATCTCTTATTTGTATTCTCTCATCTCTCCTCCATTCTATATAAGGGAGGGCATACCTTTGTAATAGATATCTTTTTGGATAATAAAACTTTCAATTATTCAAAACTCCGGCTTGTTTTTGGTCGTTTGTTCGCTACTTTAACAAAAGGTAATTAAAAATTCATTATAAATTAACTTATTTTAATATTAAAGGTTTAAATGTATAAACCTGGACTTTGATGCCATAGAATGATGGTCCCCTCAAAATTGCACATCTTTTTTTAAGGAGGCCGAATGTTCGCTCTATGATATTCCGTTCCTTTGAGTGTCGGAGATTGAACAACTCTTTATAATTGGTGGGGTTATTGCCTTGTGCAGACCACTCTTTCAAGTGATATCTGGTTGACTTATATGGAGCTAGATAGTCAGGGCCATTGTTGTATCCCGCATCCACCAGATAGTACTTTCCAAGTGGCACCTCAAAACGATCTACTCTTTCTAGTGCATTGCGCAAAACTCTGGAGTCCGATGAGGAGCCCTCCTATCCCGGTAACACATACAAAAATCTCATATTTGAATCACATGCGGCCATTACATTCGTTGTAATGGCATGTTTCCTATTCCGATACCTACCCTGATCTTTAGTAGGCACTATAACTTCAATATGAGTAACGTCAATCGCACCAATGCAACCCTATATGGACATCTGGACAGTTTAGATATTTTAAAATAAAACTTAGGATTGTAAAAAATATAACTTACAGGAAAATGACGCCATCTTTGTACTGTTGACGCATCAGGGAGTTTTATAAACTCAGGACCTAATTTCAGAATTGCTCGCAGCACCATTTTGAAATGACTGCTAATTGTATCTGTTGATCGTAGATACGTCCCGCCCACAACCCTAAATTTTTTGTTGTGCCCCAAAACATGTAAAAAAACGCTGACTGCCTCTCTAATTCCTACATTTTTTGTCTCTTAACAAACCACGCTGGATTAGCATGTTATACAAAACTTCAAACGAGCTTCTATTCATCTGAAGCTGGTTAAAACAATTTATATCTGTTCCGCCATACAAATGGCTAAACAAACTTTCCCTTACAACATTTTTTGCATCAGCCCCCACGATATTTCTTCTAACCCCACATTTCATCATCACTATGACAGAAGCAGCAAGAGCAGCAGCTACTGCTGCTCTCCTACGCCTACGACGTTTCACTATTTCATCCATCTAAACATAAAAAAACACATGTTACATAGTCAACCACAAAAGCACACACAACCACATACAAGCTTCAATATTTGGAAGAAATCATGAATTTCCAAACACGTGTGTAGTACAAAAAACTTCAAGCCTTGCATGATACTCTAACAGCTTAACTTTATGTGAGTGAAAATTATAACACATAACTACATGTAGCGATTACTGATTTTTATCTCATTCCATGAAAGTAAATTTACGACACTAAATAAAAAAAATTGGTCCAGAATTCTTGTGAAAACTGGACTGAAATCAGTCCAGATTTCTTATGAAATCTGGACTGAAATCAGTCCAGAATTCACAAGAAATCTGGACAGATTTCAGTCTAGATTTAACAAGAAATCTGGACTGATTTCAGTTCAGAATTCTTGTGAAATCTGGACTGAAATCAGTCCAGATTTCTTGTGAAATCTGGAGTTATTTCACAAACAATTACACTGAAATAATCTGGAGATAATCTGGACTGATTTCAGTCCAAATTTCATAAGAAATCTGGACTAAAATCAGTCCAGAATTCTTGTGAAAACTGGACTGAAATCAGTCCAGAATTCACAAGAAATCTGGACTGATTTCAGTCCAGATTTCACAAGAAATCTGGATTGAAATCAGTCCAGATTTCTTGTGAAATCTGGAGTGATTTCACTAACAATTAACTGAAATAATCTGGAGATAATTTGGACTGATTTCAGTCCAGATTTCACAAGAAATTTGGACTGAAATCAGTCCAAAATTCTTGTGAAAACTGGACTGAAATCAGTCCATAATTCACAAGAAATCTGGACTGAAATCAGTCCAGATTTCTTATGAAATCTGGAGTGATTTCACAAACAATTACACTGAAATAATCTGGAGATAATCTGGACTGATTTCAGAAGAAGATTTCAGAAGAAGAAGAAGAAGATTTCAGAAGAAGAAAAAGATTTCAGAAGAAGATTTCAGAAGAAGATTTCAGAAGAAGATTTCAGAAGAAGATTTCAGAAGAAGATTTCAGAAGATGATTTCAGAAGATGATTTCAGAAGAAGATTTCAGAAGAAGAAGATTTCAGAAGAAGATTTCAGAAGAAGATTTCAGAAGAAGAAGAAGAAGAAGAAGATTTCAAAAGAAGAAGAAGAAGATTTCAGAAGAAGAAGAAGAAGATTTCAAAAGATTTCAGAAGAAGAAGAAGATATCGAAGATGAGCGGCGCGACGGGAGCAGCAGCAGCAGCGCGCGACGGGAGCAGCATCAGGAATCGCGAAATCTGACCTAGCGAGGTCAGAATTAAATATCGCACGTTTACCTTACACCCAATTCCGACGAATTCCGATTCATTTCCGATTCCCACGGTTTTTTTGGCATACCGAACGGCCCTAATTGGAATTGGTAAATGAATACCAATTCCAACGGCCCAATTCCCGCGTAACGAACGGGCCCTTCGAGTTCTCCAGCTCCAAGTATTTTGTTACAAATAAATTATATAAATGCTCTCATCCATCTTCTCTTATCTCTTTGAAACATTAATATAAACGTGTTAGTTTCATTAATGTTCGATTAATAGTTAACAATATTAATGCCTATTTGAGTTTAGATAATTTGATTGAGAGAGTACTTCTTTGGTGTTTGGTTTTCATCAGTTTGCTCGCTTTTGTTTTAGTTTTGCGTTAAACAAATGTTTGTGTAAGCGTATGAATCTTAGTTTAGTCGAATATTTTAAATATGGGTCTTGGACTGGTTCAAATAGAGTCTTTGACATTGTTTGCGCCTCTTAGTTGTCGTAGGCAGTTTCAGTTTTACCTTAAGGCAAGTAGAGAATTTCCTCCCACTTGCAAACTATGGATTTAGTTCTCGTATCTGTTTCATATGATTATAAATGTTATCGGACAACATCTGAACCATCACTTTATTAACGTAACATAATATGATACAATGTCTCTAAAGCTATGAATCATTTAATCCAGTATTGTCATAAGCAATCTTTGAAATGTAACAGTTAAATGGTGCAACTCCTTGCTTGCATGGTCATGACAAGCAAGAATCCTTCTAATAAGACTTGCGTCTGAACTGAGAGTGAACCTTGTGCACCCACTATAAACAGCTACGCATGTATAACCCCATATCCGACAAGTGGGGATCGATAGGAGCTAGACCAGCCAAGACATCATGTTCAAGCCCCAGGCGAGCCAGGCCCCTGGCGGCGAGTCCACTTGACGCCTTCCGCCGGCGTCAAGTCCACTCGACGCCTTCTGAGGCGAACTCACTCAACGCTTTTGATCTCGGCAGTGAGTGGGGCTTGTTCACCTGACGCCTCTTCCTTGGCTTTGAGTGAAGCTCAAACACTCCACACCTCTTTCTTGGCGTTGAGTGAGATCTCGGCAGCCCCGTCGGCTCGCTCAGGTGGGATAGAGCGGAACAGTTGGCGAGTGGAGCAGCAGACTCACACTCGCTCATGGATCTCGGCAGATAGTTGGCAAGTGTGCCATTTCTGGCCTGCACTCACCCAGGGTAATAGGGAGGTGGCGAGTACTAGCACCATCGAGCACTCGCCACCTCATGTGAGTGGAGGTTTTCAAGGGTCACTCGCCCAACACCGTATGATGTATTTTTACAATTTTACACCCGTTGGACTGCCCATAGCCCTTTAGAACACCGGAGTTATACTGTTGGCAAGCCAAATCTGGACTGCATATAGCTGTTTAGAACAACAGAGTTTGACTGTTGGCAGACCATTTTCAAAAAACTATAAATAGACATAAGAGGGTACCTCAGAAGGCATGCTTACATGTGTCATGATCTTCTTGCGCTTTCTGAGGTATCCTTAGCTCAACACTTAGCTAAGGAGGGGAAGCGCTCCAAGATCTTTCGGGTGTGTGGTGGGACCTCTGTGTTGGAACCTTGAGTCCGTTTCTTGCTCTAAGTATCTAGTTGTTTGAGTTTGTGAGGGAAAAGTAAGTGCGAGATCACCCCTTCCCCAAGGGTTTGAACTCCACAGAAGCCGATTTTCGGTTTCAACATTTTGGTGTGGTGAGTGTGGAGAGTGATCAGCACCGAAAATATTTAGTGAGCTCGATGACTAGAGTAGAAGGACAAGGTTCAGGCAGGACCGACTTGCCATCCCCTCCCCCTCTCACCACCCTCGCGATGTTCGAGGATTTTTGTAAGGTAGTGCTTAGCCTCGTCAAGTTCGCACTTGTCACGCGCGTCAAGTGCTCGACGCCAGCAGTCCCAGTTGTCCCGACACCAACCTAGGGCGAGAACGCTCCTGATAGGCGACCTGGAAAGAAGGTAGCAGAGGTGGGGAGGGAGCGAGATCTATAGTGGCAAGTGTTGTTCCCGGGCTCAGCAAGTGGAGGCCGGATCGACGAGATGGGTGTGCGAGATCCCCCGACTCGCCCAGCAGGGGGAGGCAGCCCCTTCAGTAAGTTGGTTTCATCTGCCCCAGTTCAAGAGGGGTTTCGTGAGCCGGAGATGTCCTACTACACTGGGAAGGCTGATCTGGTTCAACACATCTAGTGGTTTGAGAATGTGATCTCGATCCGACAGATGTTGGATACGCTCAAGTGCAGGCTCTTCGTCATCCCCCTCAAGGAGAAGGCAAGAGATTGGTTCCACCAGCTATCTGCCAGTTCTATCTACTGTTTCGAGGACCTACGTCGGGGGTTCATGCTGAGGTTCACCACTTCCAAGAAGAGGAATATGAAGTCCCAGTCCCTTTTCCACATCAAGCAGAGGGTGAACGAGACACTAGGGAGCTATATGGACCAGTTCCAAGAGGAGATCCTCCAGGTCCAAGAGATGTCAGGGCATACCCTGATGATGACCTTCATATTGGGGCTGCAATAAGGCTTCTTCAGGATGGAGCTGAAGAGTGTGCCTCATCTCTCCTATGAGGAGCTGATGGAGAGGGCAGCAAGGGAGGTCGACGGAGAGGCGTCGAACCCCAAGTTTACGAGGAAGCTGGCCAAGTGGGCCACGAATGAAGAGAAGGAGCCAAGAGGTCGTAGAGGTCAAGAGGTGAGAAGAGTTAAACCCAGGCAGAGGAAGCAGCAGCAACAACTGAGGTGGGGGGCGCTCGGAGCCGAACAATCGGCTCGGCTGGAGGCAGCAGGAGTGGTAAGACCAAGGCCAGCAAAAAGGTTTATATGGAGGAGACAACCGCCAGGGGGCAGGGTCAATTCAACCCTCCAGGATTGGGGAAGGGCTAGAGGCCTCCTCTCCTCGATCAACATTAGGCTACAATGATAGCCCAGAGAAGGAGGAGAGGTTAGCAGAGGAGAAGGCAGGAAGTCAGGGTGGAGTTGCCCTTTTGCGATTTCCACCATAAAGAGGGCCATGCCACGGCCACATGCATGAAGTTCCTCAAGATAAGGGGGAACAAGGAGCAACGACAACAATCCCACCAGGAGGTGCGGATTGAGGAGGTCCTGCCCGGGAGAGAGGAGGACAGGTGCAAGGATCGGGTTGATGTCGGAGCCCGAGGAGGGATCAGGGTGATCCACAGGGGGGAGGGGGGGTCGAGGCCGCTCGGAAGGCGAACCTTCACACCATGTACCATCATAATGTTGCCTCCACATCCCAAACCCCACTCCTGGAAGAGTAGATCACCTTCTCCATGTAAGGCATGCCGGATCATGAGGATCCTTTCTACGACATGTTGGTCATCCAAACCTCGGTCGATAATTTCGCTGTCTCTCGGATCCTCATCGACAGCAGGAGCTCGGTCAACGTCATCTTCAAAAAGGCAGTTGACGCGATGAAGGTAGAGGCACGGAGGGTGTTGGCCTTAGACGGACCTCTGTTTGGATTCTCGGGAGAGAGTAATGAGGTGGAAGGAGGAGTGGAACTCCATGTCGTCCTGGGGGGCAGTCCAGGAACTACAGATTCGTTATCGTGGATGCCCCCAACAACTACAATACCATTTTAGGACGGCCCCTCATCAGCGCCTTACGGTGCGTACCCTCCTCCTTCCATCAGTGCTTGAAGTTCAGCGCCAAGGGGAATAGGTCAGGGTCCGAGGAGATCCCAAAGTGATAAGGGAGTGTTATATTACTGCGGTGAACTCCATATCTTGGCAGGGTGGTGCCGAAGAGATGGAGAGGAGGATGAATGAGCTGTCCAGGCAGGAGGACAGACTAAAGGCAGAGGATATGGAAGTGGAGGAGGAGATCTGCACCCAGGTGGAGGTGGCGGAAGGAGTTCTGGAGGAGTCGGCCGAGGATGGCTATGGAGGAAGCTGAGGAGGAGGTTCAGGTCCCAGGTAAGGGGGCTGCTAGCGAGTGGGAGGAGCAGTCTCGGCTGGAGGCTGCGGAAGAGGTGGTAGAGATGGAGGTTCTCACCCATGAATGACGGGTGGAGAAGGTGCGCATCAGCGGGGGGTTGAACCCGGAGGACCAGGGGAGGATGTTGGAGTGCATCCAAAAGAACATCTATATCTTTGCATGGAGCGCGACCGACATGTCGGGGATCAATGAGGATATTGTCTACCACCGTCTCAAGCTGGATCCATAGGCCCGCCCCATTCAGTAAAAGAAGAGGTTCACCGCGAACAAGCTAGCTAAGCCCATTAGAGAGGAGTTGGCCAAGCTCCTCAAAGATAGGTTCGTATACGAAATCCAATACCCCAGCTGAGTCTCCAATGTTGTAATGGTAAAAAAGGAGACGGTCGTTGGAGAATGTGTGTTGATTTTTTTTTGTTAAATAAATCATGTCATAAGGATTGTTACCTCTTGTCTCAGATCGACGCACTCGTTGACTCAGTCGTCAGTTTTTATGTTATGAGTTTTTTGGATGAATTTCCAGGTTATCATCAAATTAGGATGCACCCACCTAACATCAAAGATGTCCCCTTCATCACCGGGGATCTGGAGGAGACTAAAGAACGAAGGGGAGACGTATCAAAAAATGATGGATCGAATCTTCCTAGAGCAAAAAGGAGGAATCTGGAGGTGTACGTGGATTATCTTATGATCAAGAGCTGGGAGGTGGATTCTCATCTCCGGGATCTGGAGGAGACCTTCAACACCCTACAAATGTATAAGATGAGGTTGAATCCCTTGAAGTGTGTCTTCAGGGCGAGCAGGGGGAAGTTCCTGGGTCATCTTCTTACTCCCGCTAGGGTGAAGCCTAATCCTGATAAAGTCAAGGCAATCATGGAGTTGGTATCGCCGCAGAATGCCAAGGAGGTTCAGCGGCTGACGGGAAAGTTAATAGGACTTAGCAGGCTCCTCTCTCGGGCAGTAGAAAAGTACTCTCCCTTATAAAAGACGCTGAGAGGGGGCCAGAAGTTCAAATGGTGCTGGTAATGCGAGGAGGCGTTCCAAGCCTTGAAGAGGTAGTTGACCAAGGCTCCACTCCTCCAAGGGCCTGAGGAAGGGGAAGATTTGTCCCTGTACATTGGGGTTGGGATCGAGGCAGTAAGCTATGTCCTGGTCCGGGAAGAGGGTAAGAAGCAGTTGCCTATCTACTACGTGAGCATGGTCTTGAGGAAAGCCGAATTCCGATACTCGATCTTAGAAAGCTGGCCTTCCCTCTGGTCACCTCAGCCCGAAGGCTCCGACCCTATTTCCAGGCACACTCCATCCGGGTGGTGACTGGACATCCCCTCTGAAACATCTTTGAGGGGGTGGAGCATTCTGGGAGGTTGGCAAAGTGATCAGTGGAACTGAGTAAGTTCGACATATCCTTTATTCCCCGCCTCTCAATCAAGGCTCATGCGATGACCGACTTTCTTGCTGATTATGTGGTCGGGTTGGCGGAGGCGGAACTCACTCGCCCAGTTCCTTGGAAGATAATGGTGGATGGCGCCACGGGGAGGCATTCCTTGGGGGTAGGGGTGATCTTAGAGAGCCCCCAGGGAACAAGGATCGAGCAGACGGTAGTCTTATACTTTCCCGTCACTAACAATCGGGTCGAGTGCAAAGCAGTAATAGCAGTGTTGCGCCTGGTCAAGGAGCTAGGGGTGCATGATGTGGAGGCCCTCACAGACTCCATGGTGGTGGCCTCTCAGATCAATGAGGAGTCTGAGGCAAGGGATCCTACTCTCCAATTATATTTGACAAAGGTGAAGGGGGTCATCAGCATGTTTCAGACCTTCTCCATCTGATATGTGTTGCGGAAGGAAAACAAGCAGATCGACCAATTGGCCAAGTATGAGCCCCAGGTGGGGGGAACCATCACTAACTTGTTCCGCCCATCCATCTATGAGAGAGAGATGATGGAGGTGGACCAGCACCCCTCATGGATGGATCCTTTTGCAACTTTCCTATCCACAGGGGAGTTCCCGGAGGGGATGAATAAGAAGCGATTCAAGTATAAGTCGACATACTATCTCATGCGCGATAGGCAGTTATACCGGAAGATCCTCTCGGGGTTGTTGGCACATTGCGTGGATAAGAGGGAGGTCAAGAGGATCTTGGAAGAAGTCCATTCTGGAGAGTGTGAGAGTCACTCGGGGAGCAAGACCTTGTAAGGATGGATAGTCAGACAAGGGTACTTCTGGCCAACCCTGGGCCAGGATACCACTGAATTCACAAAGAAGTGTCACAAGTGCCAGTTATTCCCCCATCTCCAACTATAAAAGAGCGAGCTGAGGCAAACCTCGACAACTACACTCCATCATATCAAGATTTTACTTGGGAAATTTTGTGTTGGATCCCTAGTTTGATATGGGCTAGGTTCACTAATTAGGATGATTGACCCAACATGTATAGCCAGTGTCATGTCTATGTCCTAGAGTCTAGGCTGTCCTTAGAGTCAACATTGCTTGGACCAGCCAACAGATGACACCAAAAGACACAAGACTTAGAGAAAAATTAGTTCAAGAAAGTGAGTTCGACGTTCGTCGAACCTAGCACGACGAAAGTCGTGCTCAGCTCAATGAACTCAGAGACAATTCTCTGAGTTGAGCTTGACGATATTCGAGCGTAGGTCGACGATTTCTGGAAGATCAAATTCAACATTCTAAGTCCAGAATCCTTTCTCTGAACTCCAGTCGACGAAGTTATGTTATCAGCTCGACGATCTTAGAATACAGAATTGGCAAGTTTTATCAGAAAGCAGTTAGTTGTTCTCAGGTCGACGAACTTGGATCTCAGCTCGACGAACAATAATTAACATGTCGACGAACATGATTTCTCAGCTCAATGAACTCTGGACTCAGGTCGACGAAATCTGTTCTTTGCTCGACGAATTCTGTGCAGATCCATACTTGAATTTTTCCTTCTTTTGTCCTTACTCTATTGTAGTAATTCCTGAATAATCAATGCTTAATATTCACTGAATATAACCGTTATAAGCAACATTGATTATGGTATTCATCAGGATTATTGATTGCCGCTTTTTAATGGGAGAGTTGGGGAAATCCATTAATGCAGATATTCTCTTTAGCCTCATTTTCCTTCTTCAGGCCGTCAGCAATCAATGCAGACAATTCAAAAAATCAAAGGAGAAATTCGACTGATCATATAAAAAGAGATTTTCTCTCTTTTTAACAAAAAAAGACAGTCTGGACTAGAAAAAAATACAAGGCACACAGAGAAGATCAACAACAACAACATTCTAATCCTTCTCTGTGCAGAAAATAATCTGGTCTTCACCTTAACATTGCTGAAGAAGAAGAAGAACATTCATTCCAAATCAAGAGTCTTCTTCAACCTTCCCTTCAGGATTCTTCAAGAAAAACAAACCACTATCAGTCAAGAAGTTCTTGGATCTGTTCAAATTTAGGCTGATGATAGAAGACCTATACCCTGAATCAAAGCTCCAATCTTCTTGAACAACTCAATATCTCAGGGGAGTTTTGAAAACATCACCATCCACTTGTCTTCTCAATAGTTTTGAGAAATAGAAGACATCGTAAATCTCTCACCCCTCACTGTACAAAGGGTTCTTTAACTCCCTTCAAAAGTTATTCCATTGGTTGCAAGTCACCTGATCAAAAGACTTGAGGTGGTTTTTGAGCACCTGATCAAAAGCTCATTGGTGGCAGTCACATGATCAAAACCTGTAGTGGATTCCTACCAGGGTGGTAGAAGAGTGGATGTACCCAGGTTGGGGAACCACTATAAAGTTCTTGTGTCGTCTGGTTGCCGTTTTTCTTCTTGCTCTTGATGTGCCTGTGATAGATTAGTTTATTTCTGATGTGGCTGTGTTAGGTTAAGATATATTAGGTTGCTCCTTTGCTTACTGTGTATATTAGTTGCTTTACTCTGATAATTTTATAAACAACAAATAGTTTTCAGATACTCTATTCACCCCCCCCCCCCCCTCTAGAGTATATCAGGTCTAACCCTCACTTTCAATTGGTATCAGAGCAGGTTCCTTTGGCTGTACAAGCTAACCCTTGAGCCAAAATATCCAGTGTTAGATCTAATCTTTTATTTTCCTTGGGATTATTTTCACAGCATGGCACATAACAAGAATTATGCAAGTACCAGACCTCCAGTGCACAACTTAAATAAGTTTACCATCTGGAATGCAAGAATTAAACTTTATATGAATTCTATTGATGAGGACATCTAAAATTCTATTTTGATGGGTCCTCCTCAACCAACTGCATCTACCTTAACATCAAGAACACATGATGTTCCACCACCTGAGTGGACAGATGATCAGAAGAAGGCCAAGATTGATGATGCAAAGGCCATGAATATACTGGCTCAGACTATGTCTGATGACATCTTCCAGAAGGTGGCTGAATGCACATCAGCCAAGGCTATTTGGGACTCTCTTAATCATATGGTAGCTAGTTCTGCTGATAAGAGGAAAGATAGAAGATCAACTCTCATTTCCTAATATGAGAACTTCAAGAAGGATAAGTCAGAATTTGTTGCTGACATGTACAACAGAGTAAGCTCAATAATCAATGAGCTGAAGACTTTAGACAAGGACATCACTCTTACTGAAGTGAATGATAAGATCCTCATGTGCTTCCCAAGCTCATGGGATTCCAGGATCTGGTCAATCAAGGAGGCCAGGAGCTTAAATGAGATTTCCACAAAATCTCTATTGGGAAAGCTCAAATCCTATGAACATCTGATAAAGTCTAGAGAAGCTGCAGAACAAAGGACTCCTCCACCAGCAAGAAAAGAGCAAAATATAGCATTCAAGGCTACTGAAGAGACAGAAGCTTCAACAGTTAATGAGGAACTAATAAGTCTCTTTGCCAAGAGATTCTACAAAATGGCAAGAAGAGACTTCAGGAGAAAAGCATCCAGGCAGGATGATAAGCCCAGGTATGATAAAACTCCTACTAAAGAAGTAGTATGTTTTGGTGCAGAAAACCTGAACACTTTATCTCAGAGTGTCCAGAGAATCATAAGAAAGAAAGAAGAAGAGAGAAAGACTCCAAAAGACAACAATACAGCAGGCGTTCCTCCAGCAAATAGAAAGAAAAGGAGAAGGGCTTTGTTGCTGATACCTGGAGTGACATAGAAGATGAATCCACATCTTCCAGTTCTAGTGAAGAGGAAGAAGAGGCAAAGGTCAGGGAACTCTGCCTCATGGCCATCAATGCCTCTAGCAACCCATCAGATGATGAAGAAGTATCTGATAATGAAGAGACTTCAGAATCAGAAGTTGATCAGGTATTATCCTTATTTGATTATAATTCTGATAGTTTCAAAACTGAATTTAAAACCATGTGTATTGATTTAATTAAATCTGAAAAAGAAATCAAAATACTTAGAGAAAGACTCACTAATCAAGAAAATGTGATTTCTGAAAATACTAAATTAAAAGATGAACTAATCCTAGCTAATGAACAAATTATTTCTTTAAAAATAAAGTTATGTGAGGCTAAGCAACTTGAAGAATCTCTCAATGGGAGAAGCCTTAAGCTGATGGACATAACAAGTACAGTCAATGTCAGACTGAATGGCAAACTGGGCTTGGATGCATCATCAAGCATACCCCCATACTTAAGAAAAACATATTAACAACCCCTATAACATTTGTTTCTGCTAAGGGTAAAGAGGTAATAAACAATAAACAATCTATGGAAGAATTACCTAACTCTAAAAATCAACCGAACAGAAACCAAAAAACTCTAAGTAAAAACAAAGTTCAACAGATTTCGTCGAACTTAGGTCAACGAAATGTGCCTAGTTCGTCGAACTCCGATCGACGATCTATGAACGCAAATATTAGCTATAATAATTCATCTTACTACGATCGACAAACTATGTATGGTTTGTCGAGCAGAGATCGATGAACCTGAGGCACAAAAAAATGAATATCTTCATTCTCTGAGCAGAGAACATCGATCTCATCCCATTTCATCGTACTCTGATCGACGAACTCACAACTTTTCGTCCAACACAGTCAGACTTAATAAAAATCATAATTTTAAAAAAAACTTAAATCAACCTAGAAAACCGTTTAATCTACTTACTGATTGGATTATTCCACTAGAAGATTTCACCCCTTAGGATATAAAATCCAACCTGAATGTTCATACATTTCCAACTTTTCTTATGAAAAGAGACAAGGACCCAATGTGACCTGGGTCAAGAACATCTAACTTATTTCCTTGCAGGTGAAGAACTATCATATCACTCAAAATAAGTGGTATCTAGATAGTGGGTGCTCAAAGCACATGACTGGATGCAAGGACATCCTAATCAACTTCAAGGCAAAGCTGAGTCCAAAAGTGATATTTGGAGATTCCAACTTTGGACTAACTGAAGGCTATGGAGACTTCAACAGTGAATCTGTCACATTCATAAAAGTGTCATATGTAAATGGTCTCCAACATAACCTAATATACATAAGTCAGTTATGTGATGCAGGTTATCAGGTTTGCTTTACTAATTCCAAATGTATTATTTCTTCAAATAATCAAATTGTTTTAACATGGTGTAGATAATGGAACATATACCTAGTAAACTTTAACTCTGCTAATTCAAAACTATGTTTATTCAATCAAGTTAGTAATAACAATATTCTTTGGCATAAGAGACTAGGTTATGTTAACCTTAAGAATATATATAAGCTATATAGGGACAACCTTGTCAGAGGATTGCCTTCTGGCCCCTACAAGAAGGAAAGCCTATGCAAGGCTTGTCAAGAAGGCAAACAAACTAAAAATAGCATTAAGTCAATTAATAAGAGTGACTCACCTAAGATTATGTACTTGCTACATATGGATATTTTTGGACCCATTGATGTACAAAGCTTAGGAGGGAAGTATTACACTCTAGTTATTGTAGATGACTTCTCTAGATTCTCTTGGGTGTTCTTCTTAAGACACAAGTCAGATAATTTCAAAGTCCTTACAGACTTTCTTATGGGCATAAGGATTGAGTATTCTACTCCAGTTGCATTGATCAGAAGTGATCATAGTACTGAGTTTGAATCTCTTCCCATGCAAAGATTATGTGAGGAGGAAGGTATTAGGCATTGTTTTTCTGCTCCTAAAACTCATCAACAAAATGGGGTAGCAGAAAGGAAAAACAGAACCCTCATTGAATCTGCAAGAACATTGCTTGCAAATACACACATGCCCCTATCCTTTTGGGCAGAGGCTGTGAGCACAGCAAACTATGTGCTGAATAGAAGTTTGATACACAAACTTAAGGGTAAGACCCCCTATGAGTTACTTAAAGGGAAAAAAACCTAAAATTGATTACTTTAGAATCTTTGGGTGTAGATGTTTCATTCACAACAATGGTAAAAAACACATTAGAAAATTTGAAGCCAAAACTACAGAGGGAATTTTTCTAGGATATTCCCAACTTAGCAAGGCTTATAGGGTCTTCAATAAATCATCATTAAAAATGGAAGAATCTGTACATATTTTTTTTGATGAAACTAACATGTATTACAAGGAGAAGGATTCTTCTAACTCAGATTTATTGCAGGTGCCTCACTTGTGTGAGAAATTGGGAGAATTAAATCTTACTCAAAAGGTCATATCTCAATCTCCTCCACAAGTTGATGAAGACAGTGAAGAAGAATTTTTGGAAGTGGCTGAACCTACTTCAACAGCAGACATCATTCCACAAGAGAAATTAACTTCAAATGATGTTGCTGAACAAACTCTACCCACTGACTTTATCACACTAAGGGACCACCCTAGATCTCAAATGATTTGAGACATGTCAGTAGGTGTATAGACAAGGCATCAACTCAACCAAGATGTGATGCATCGATGTTTCATCTCTCAAGTTGAGCCTCAATCCATTAAAGATGCATAACAAGATCTCCACTGGATCATTGCAATGCAAGAAGAACTCAATCAATTTGAAAGATGCAGAGTTTAGGACTTGGTTACAAAGCCCAAAGGCTATCCTGTAATTGGAACCAAGTGGATATTCAGAAACAAACTTGATGCCCAAGGTATTATAGTCAGGAATAAGGCAAGGCTTGTTGCTCAAGGTTATATGTAAGAGGAAGGGATTGACTATGACCAAACTTTTGCACCAGTTACAAGGCTGGAAGCAATCAGGATTTTCCTTGTATATGCTGCATACAAGAAGTTTAAAGTCTAGCAAATGGATGTCAAGAGTGTCTTTCTGAATGGAGTACTTAAATAAGAGGTTTATGTTGAACAACCTCCAGGTTTTATCTCTCCAACGTATCCTCCATATGTCTTTATATTGCATAAAGATCTTTATGGTTTAAAGCAAGCTCCAAGAGCTTGGTATGAGACCTTAGCTAGCTTCCTGATAGAGCATAAATTTACTAGAGGCATTGTAGATAGGACATTATTCACTAGGCATCATAAGGATAAAATATTGTTAGTACAAATTTATGTAGATGACATTATATTTGAGTTTACAGATTCCAAAATATGCAGGAGGTTTTTTGACCTCATGCATTCAAAGTTTGAAATGAGTAGTATGGGTGAGCTCTCCTACTTCCTTAGTCTACAAGTGAAGCAGTTACCTGATGGAATCTTCATATCCCAGGCTAAGTATGCTAAAGAGCTTCTCAAAAAGTTTGGGATGACTGATGCCTCAGCAAAGAAAACACACATGGCTACTAATGTTGTAATAGACTCTGATAAACATGGGAAACCTGTTGATCAGAAATTATATAGGGGCATTATTGGGTCCCTACTATACCTTACAGCAAGCAGACCTAACATAATATTTGTTACATGTCTTTATGTTAGGTTCCAAGTGAACCCTAAAGAATCTCATCTAGTTTTCTTAAAAAGAATTTTGAGATATATAAAGAGTTGTCCTAGTCTATGACTCTGGTATCCTACTGAGTCAGAGTTTGAGTTAACTGGATACTCAGATGCTGACTTTGTTGGATGCAGAGTAGACAGAAAAAGACCTCAGGAACATGCCAGTTCCTTGGTATGAGATTAGTCTTATGGTTTAGCAAGAAACAATCATCCGTGTCTACATCAACTACTGAAGCAGAATATATATCTGCTGGCAGTTGCTGTTCCCAGATGCTGTGGATTCAAAACCAACTCCTGGACTATGGGTTCAACTTAAATAATTTGACTCTGTTGTGTGATAACACAAGTACTATATCCATAGCACAAAATTCATTCCATCACAGTAGGACCAAGCATATAGACATTGGGCATCATTTGATAAGAGAGTGTGTAGACAAAAATAAAATTAATCTTGTCTATATCTACAATGATTTA
Source organism: Platanthera guangdongensis (assembly GCA_039583875.1). Classification (NCBI taxonomy): domain Eukaryota; kingdom Viridiplantae; phylum Streptophyta; class Magnoliopsida; order Asparagales; family Orchidaceae; genus Platanthera; species Platanthera guangdongensis. The sequence continues at coordinate 27,204,687 of CM077153.1, read as the reverse complement.
CAAAGGGCAGATATCTTCACCAAACCTTTGGATGAGAGGAATCATTTGTTCTTCATAAATCAACTTGGAATGATAAATGGAGAAGACTTAATTTGATTTCTGTCTGCGATCGATGAATTTTTCAAAGTTCGTTGAACGGAGATCGACGAACTGTGAAAGGTTATAGAGACATTCGTCGAACGGCGTTCAACGAACTCTCTGTGAGTGAAGTTATTTTCGTCGAATGGAGATCGACGAATCTGCTTCAGAAAAGTTTCATCGAACGGAGCTCGACGAAATATTTTCAAATCTTCTAACTAAGATCGACGAATTTTTTAACTATGGAATATTTCGCCGACCTCAGATCGAAGAATTTTTTAATTTTTCGCTGAACGGAGTTTGTCGATTCATATTCTGAAAAATCTTATATCTAAGTTTTTCTTCGACCTCCGTCCCACGCTTTCAGTTCTCTTGCACTTGATCTCCTTTGTGTTTGTTTCAGGGGAACTCATGGAGATTCCATCAGGCAGTCTTGGAGCAATGAAATTTGATACAGGCTTTGACATCAACTTTGAGTTGTTTCAACACTCAGATCCTATATTCCTGGAAATTTTGAAACTACTTGAAGATCAGTAGTTAAAGTATATGATGACCACAAGAATAAAGATAGCTGGAACAAAAATAAGAGAATGGGTTTACACCTCCTCCTCCCTAGATGAAGACACCATGACGGGAACCATATTGGGTAATGCAATATCTCTTACCCCCGCCATCCTGACTGATATTTTTGGATTAGCTAATGGTGAAGAAGAACTGGAGATCGACAGTGATGAATTCGATGAAATGTTGAATAAGATGGGTTATTCTAGAGACACTCCCAATAAACTTCTAAAGAAACATTTGTCTGCTGAATACAAGTTTCTAGCAGATGTTGTAGGCAAGGTACTGCTGGGAAAACACACAGCCCATGACTACATCACTAGGCATCAATTCTTGGTGATGTGTGTTGTTGTGAATCAGAAGCCTGTGAACTGGGCTAGGATTCTGTTTGAGATGATCACGAAGAAAAACACCAAGAAAGAGGTGTGTTTTGGAAGGATTCTGGAAATCTTCCTTCAAGAAAAGGCTGCTAAATCCCTGGTCACACCGACCATATTCATTAATGCCTCCAAGAGGATAACTTGTGCCCTCTTTGGCAGGTGGGAAAGGAATATCACCAAGCCCTCCAAGGCTTCCTCCTCTTCCTCCAGGCCTTCTGAGAGTACAAGGGCTGTTCCAGCCACTCCCCACCCTGCTGAAGATGTTCCATCTTCTCTTTCACCACCTCCAGCTTCCCAAATTCATCTCCCATCACCAGTTCATACCACAGTCCATACTCCAACACATCCATCCTCTCCAGTACATCATCCACAAACTCATATTCACTCTCATACACCACCTCCCTCACCCCATGGTACACCAAGTCCATCACAACATGGTACACCAACTCCAACACAAATTCATATTCACTCTCATACACCAACTTCATCACCACCATCATCTCCTCTACCACAACATCTAGATAACATCCCCCTTTCCAACCTTCTATCACTCCCCTCCTTTGACCTACTGTCATCCCCCCTTCATACTCCACCACCTGCAAATGAACCAATGCAAGACCATCTACCTTCACCACCACCATCATCTTCCATTCACCCTTATGTCTCAACTGAGACACCCCCTGAATTCCTACAATTGGACCCCTCACTCATTCAACCTCTTCTGGTAATTCTCACTCCCCTCCTCAAACACCTAATAGCAGAGGCTATTTCCCCTCTTGCTACCTCCATCTCCTCACTTGCTGCTCAAATTTCTGCCCTCTCTGTCCCTCCTTCTTCAGTCAAGGGCCTGACTCCAGTGACTATTGAAACCAGGCAGGGGGAGATACTTCATGAAGAAGTAGTTCCAGCCCCAGCAGCAGCAGTAGAAGCAATAGTAGTAGCAACAGAAGCAGCAGCAGACTTAGCTATTCCTGCTGATTTACTTGATTTTATTGAATCAGATATGGATTTGGATGAGACAGATACAGTTTAAATAAACATTGCTGGTGATTACATTATCAATCCCACAGTGGATTTATTCTGTTTATTGAATACTTTTGATACAGTTTATTTAAACTTTCTTCCAAAAGACAGCATAAAACCATCCATGGCTATAGTTTCCTACACCTCTTCAATAAGCAGCAAAGTTGTCATGCAACTCAAGGCTAGTTTTGCTAATACAGAGGCTCCAGTTATTCCATCTCCACCAAGAGCAGATTCTCTCATTGTTTCACCTTCTCCCAAAGCTATCTCTTCTCTAGAGGATATTTCTGCTCCAACATATATAATGGATGATAGCCCCATGCCAGATCTAGATGAGTTAATAATGATAGATATAGAGGCAGAGAACCAATCAGCTACTATACATAGTCCTCCAACTCCAACACCAACTCCAGCTCCAACTCCAACTCCAGCTCCAGCACTAGCTCCAGCTCTAGCTCCTCCTCAGGCTGAAAATATATTGATATCTGCATAAGCTTTAAAAGAAATAAATGCTTTATATGATACTCCTCAGGGATCTTGTAATGATGGAGATGAGGAAGATCAGATGATAGTTCCTCTACAAAGAAGAAGAAAATCTCTAAGAGAAGGAAAGCCCCTCCAGCTGCTGCTCCAAAACCAAACTCAACTCATGATACCCCTTATTATATTCTTCAGAATATCACTCTATACATGGGTATGCCAGCTTGGATGTGGCTGTCCAAAAATCAGCAGAAGGACAAAAAGAAGAGCAAAAAATACTCTCCTCCTCCACAGAGATACAGGAAAGATCCACCTCCTCCTCCTGCACCTGCTGTTGGTGCTTCAGGCAGTTCCTCTCAGAGATCTACCCAATTTTAAACTTATCAGAGACATCAGGATAGATCCTCCTCTCATTCTGGAAGCAGTCAGCATAGGTACTCCTCAGGCAAGCAACATCATCATCAACAACAACATATACAACAAGCACCTGAATCTCAGAAAGCTAACAGTCCAAAAAGATCTGAATCTCCTCTTATTCCTTTTGAGGATCCTGAGACAGCAAACACAGCTAGAATGGCCAGATTTCAAGAACTGGTTGGATTATCCATGATAAATAAGGCCAAAGCTGAAGGAAAGGATCCCTCCCAATACTCAACAATGTCCAACTACATGAAAGAAGAGTTAAACAGGTTTGCAAAAGCTAACAAATTCTTTAATGTTGATGATTATATGAAATTGCATCCAGAGGTTGTTGTGCTAAGGGCTACTTCCCTCAACATCATTGGAGCTGCTGATATGACTATGTCAAAGAGTCAAGCAGCTAATCCAAACAGGAAAATCAAATTCACTCAACTTGGTGATAAAGCAAAGGAGGATAAGCAAAAGGATTCAAAGAAGAAGAAATGAGTTTAAACTATTTAGTCCTTTTGTATGTCTTAAACATTGTTTATTTATATTCTATCACAAAGCTACTTTGTATAAATATATGCTGCATGTTTTGAATTTTCCTACCAGATATATTTTTCTGCTTTGTGATTGTTTTTATTTTTCTTGTTGTATTAGTGACCTCACCCAAATAGGGGGAGATTGTTGGATCCCTAGTTTGATTTGGGCTAGGTTCACTAATTAGGATGATTGACCCAACATGTATACTCAGGGTCATGTCTATGTCCTAGAGTCTAGGCTATGTTTTTAGATTCAACATTGCTTGGACCAGTCAACAGATGACAGCAGAAGACTCAAGACTTAGAGAAAAATCAGTTCAGGAAAGTGAGTTCGACGTTCGTCGAACTCAGCTCGACGAAAGTCGTGCTCAGCTCGACGAACTCAAAGACAATTCTCTGAGTTGTGCTCGATGATATTCGAGCTCAGGTCGACGATTTTTGGAAGATCAACTTCAACATTCTAAGTCCAGAATCCTTTCTCTGAACTCCAGTCGACGAAGTTATGTTATCAGCTCGACGATCTTAGAGCACAGAATTGGCAAGTTTTATCAGAAAGCAGTTAGTTGTTCTCAGGTCGACGAACTTGGATCTCAGCTCAACGAACAACAATTAACAGGTCGACGAACATGATTTCTCAGCTCGACGAACTCTGTACTCAGGTCGATGAAATATATTCTTTGCTCTACGAATTCTATGCAGATCCAGACTTGGATTTTTCCTTCTTTTGTCCTTATTCTATTGCAGTAATTCCTGAATAATCAATGCTTAATATTCACTGAATATAACTGTTAGAAGCATCATTGATTATGCTATTCATTAGGATTATTGCTTGCCGCTTTTCAATGGGACAGTTGGGGAAATCCATTAATGCAGATATTTTCTCTAGCTGCATTTTCCTTCTTCAGGCCGTCAGTAATAAATGCAGACAATTCAAAAATTCAAAGGAGAAATTCGACTGATCATATAAAAAGAGATTTTCTCTCTTTTCAACAAAAAAAGATAGTCCAAAGTAGAAAAAGAATAGAAGGCACACAGAGAAGATCAATAGCAACAACATTCTAATCCTTCTCTATGTAGAAAATAATCTAGTCTTCACGTTGACATTGCTGAAGAAGAAGAAGAATATTCATTCCAAATCAAGAGTCGTATTCAACATTCACTCCAGGATTCTTCAAGGACAACAAACCATTATCAGTCAAGAAGTTCCTGGATCTGTTCAAATCAAGGCTGAAGATAGAAGACCTACACCCTGAAGCAAAGCTCCAATCTTCCTGAACAACTCAATATCTCAGGGGGAGCTTTGACAACATCACCATCCACTTGTCTTCTCAGTAGTTTTGAGAAAGAGAAGACAACACATATCTCTCACCCCTCACTGTACAAAGGGTTCTTTAACTCCCTTCAAAAGTTATTCCATTGGTTGCAAGCCACCGGATTAAAAGACTTGATGTGGTTTTTGAGCACCTGATTAAAAGCTCATTGGTGGCAGTCACCTGATCAAAACCTGTAGTGGATTCCTACCAGGGTGGTAGAAGAGTGGATGTACCCAGGTTGGGGAACCACTATAAAGTTCTTGTGTCGTCTAGTTGCCCTTGTTCTTTTTGCTCTTGTTGTTCCTGTGATAGATTAGTTTATTTCTGCCGTGGCTATGTTAGGTTAAGATATATTAGGTTGCTCCTTTGATTACTGTGTATATTAGTTGCTTTACTCTGATAATTTTATAAACAGCAAATAGTTTTCAGATACTCTATTCACCCCCACCCCCACCCCACCCCCCACCCCCTCTAAAGTACATCAGGTCTAACCCTCACTTTCATTTTGGTTTATAACAAGTCTCTAAAGGGTAGGAATCCCGAGGCGAGCTGGATGGTCGCAAGTCCAGCTCGGCAAATAGCCTGGCCCTAATATTAAGGGGTGGCGAGATATAGGGTTCTTTGCGCGGGTACATATCCTAACTCAAGTACATTCCAGCGAGATCTGTGGGGGCAAGTGTTGTTCCCTGGCTTGGCAAGTGGAGGCCAGATCACGGTAGACTGACTTGACAGCTTTTGGAGCTGACTTGCCTTCTTGGCAGGCTGAGGATTTAGAGACTCACGCGGCAAAGCGCTGGGAGATATAGCGACCAAGCTAGCAGCTCGAGCGGAGTTGAGCCCGCGAGTACAATCCAGCCTCTCTTAGAGCTATTTGGAAAGAGGCATCTCGGCAAGGGCAGAGTAAGGGGAATGACAAAAGTTGCCCAGGCACGCAGGCGTATATATATAGCCATTGGTGGGTCCCACCAAAGGATTCTCTCTAACTCCTGCCGCACTCGCCGCATTTTGCGGGGTTGGATGTTTCTTTCCGAGCTTGGGACAACCTCGCAAAGAGCGTGAAATTTGTACAACACCATATACGACGAGCGGGGATCGATAGGAGCCAGACCAGCCAAGACATCCCGTTCAAGTCCCAGGCGAGCCGGGCCCTTGACATTGAGTCCACTCGATGCCTTCCGCTGGCATCGAGTCCACTCGACGCCTCCCGCCTCGGCGTCGAGTGGGGATAACTCACTCCACGCTTTTTATCTCGACATTGAGGGAAGCTTGTTCACCCAACGCCTCTTCTTTGGCGCTGAGTGAAGCCCAGACACTCCACGCCTCTTTCTTGGCATTGAGTGAGATCTCGGTAGCCCCGTCGGCTTACCCAGGTGGGATGGAGTGGAACAGTTGGCGAGTGGAGCAGCAGGCTCGCACTCGCTCATGGATCTCGGCAGACAGTTGGCGAGTGGGGGCATTTCTATCCTGCTCTCGCGCAGGGCTATAGGGAGGTGGCGAGTGCTAGCATCATCGAGCACTCGACATCCCATGCGAGTGGAGGTTTTCAAGGGCCACTCGCCTAATACCGTATGATGTATTTTTACCATTTTACCCCTGCTGGACTGCCCATAGCCCTTTAGAACAGCGGAGTTACGGTGTTGGCAGGCCAAATCTGGACTGCATATAGCTGTTTAGAACAATGGAGTTTGGCAGTTGGCAGATCGTTTTCAGAAAACTATAAATAGACTCAAGTGAGTACCTTAGAAGGCATGCTTACTTGTATCCTGGTCTTCTTGCGCTTTCTGAGGTATCCTTAGCTCAGCACTTGGATAAGGAGGGGAAACACTCTAAGATCTTCCGGGTGTGTGGTGGGACCTCCGTGCTGGAGCCTTGGGTTCGTTTCTTGTTCTAAGTCTCTAGCTATTTGAGTTTGTGAGGGAGAAGTAAGTGCGAGATCACCCCATCCCCAAGGATTCGAACTCCACAGAAGCCAATTTTCGATTTTAACAACGCAGTTCATCAATTATGGCTTATGTAAATTCAAGGGTAAATTTTAGGCTTTATTCCGGAGTAGGCTAATATTATCAGACATTCTTGCTTGACTACTTGCATGTTCACTAACTTTGCTACAAAATAAATTGGTACTCAAATATTTCTGTTTAATTTGTTCGCACTTTAATTAATTAACCTGCTCACTGTTTAATCATATGTTCTGAGACATTTTCCTTCATTTTTGGATTTTGACATAGTGTCGGTGACTGCGTCGCCTGCTTCTTGAGTTGTTCTGCGCCGAGTTCATATGTTCCTAGATGTTTGTTTTTGTTGTTACTTCGTCAGGTTCATGTATTTTATTCTTGTATTGTCGGATTTGATGATTATGTATTAGTTATTTCAGTCATTTTTCTTTGTGTCATGAACAATTGTCAGGCTGTAATAATAATGTACTTGAATATGATATTAATGACATGTGCATCTCTTTGGTTATTGCATTAATATTTTGTATCAGCACTGTGTGGCATGAGATTTTTACTAAGGCTTCATTTGTTTTGGCGGTGGCGGATCGATCCGGTGGGTGGAAACAATGTTCAAAACGGAGGGGTGGTTGCTCCAAACAGAGCTTTTTGTGGTGGAAACGGAACAAACGCCGCCGGAGATTTATTTGTTTACCCTCCTTCCGGTGGTGTTTGCCCAAAACGAAGCAGCGAAACGCCCAAACAAATAGAGCCTAAAATACATGTGCATCAACTTTTTTCCACCACTTTATATTAAAGCTTCCGCATAAAAAACAACTAGTATTTTTCTCAAACTATTTTAAATTTAATAACATTAATTTTGTTTCCGCCTAACATGCATGGAACTTTGATAACTCATACTTGTGGCATCACGACCCGCCCGTAGTGCACTCTTATAATTGTTATTTGACGGGTGGTGACATTACTTTTATTTTTTAAATTAATTTCAATGATTTAAAATAATAATTTTGTTAATTCTAAAAAATAAAAATTTCAAAATACTAAAATAATAAAATAAACCAAAAAATTTTAAATCAGCCCGCCGGGGGCGGGCGTTTCCCGTCGCCGCGGGTCGAGCACTGTCGCACGGGCCACGGGACACGGGAAGCCCTGTGCACTGTCACTTGTGTCTATATATACACACATGAGTGACAGTGCACGGGCGGGGGGGTGTGCCCCGTGCAACAGTACCCGACCGCGGCGGCGGGCTTCGCACACCCCACGTGCCCCTCACCCCGCGTGGGCGAAGCTAATATTTAAAGTAACAAAACAATTAAAAAAATTAAACAATAAATATTGTAAATAATAAAAATATATTAAAAAAAGGTGATTATTATTAGCACCGCAGTTTTGGCTAGTCGCACCGCACTTTCTCCTAATTTTTCGCGCATTTTGGAAATACGTCTTGTACTTGCATTTTTATGAAAAGTGTTCAACACGAAAGTTGTATCGTGTTGAACAATTTTTCTAAAAATGCATGTACAATGTGTATTTCTAAAAAGCGTGAAACCTGAGCGTATTTTCAAAAAAAATAAATACTGTAATTAATAGTGTCGCTTGCTTTTAATAGTCTCCGCCTGCTTGTAATAGCCCCACATCGTGGGTTTGCCGGAATATTTTATGTAAAGATTATTTTGAGGCGATAACTTCCTGAAATGTAGCTGGTAGCGGGCAGGTCTGCGGGCTATGGCTTGTGTCGCTGGTTCTAACGAGCAGGCAACGGGTCCCCTTTGCCAGGGTATATGCTCCAATAGTCCAATCTGAGTGATTTTTTTTTTCAAAATCATGAGGGTAAATTTGTAATTTCATGTCCTAAGATAGAAGCTCTAATAAATTTTTAGATTTAGAACACCCTACTATCCTAAGTTTATGATACCTATGCACGGTATATGCTCCAATCTGAGTGATTTTTTTTTCAAAATCATGAGGGTAAATTTGTAATTTCACGTCCTAGGATTGAAGCCCTAATAAATTTTTAGGCTTATAACACCCTACTATCCTAAGTTTATGGGAAAATTTTTGCGGACGGGACTCGGATCTAGAAGTAGGAACGGGTGTAAATAACCTGCTCGTGGGCCCCACCGTCTTTTCGGCCTTTCTCTTCCCGGAAGCTAAATTTGCAGAAACCTCCATCGATCTTCATTTTCCGTCATTACCTTTTACCTCCATCGACCTTCATTTTCCCGCCTATTTCACCAGATTCATCAACTAAGTCGCCATCGCCGCCAAGCTTCTGTCGCTGCATCTGGGATCAATGGAGCAGGGGAGTAATGACTTGGGGGCCTGCAGTGGCGAAATGTATAAAGAAGAACATGTAAGTTTTCTTTACAACTGTATTTTAATGAACTGTTGAACCTCCATCGACCTTCAAGTACTTCTTCAAGCTTGTTCCCTAAACTGTTAGGTTGCCTAATTTTTCTGCGAGTACATGTTGTACATCCTTACAACTGTATTTTAATGTTAAACTTAAAATGTCATTCTTTTTTGTATGCTCTGTACTGTATGTATTGTTTCTTAGCGTAGCACTGCATCTGAATTACAACTGTATTTTAATATTGAACTTCAACTGTATTTTTAAAGTACAACTGTATTCTAATATTGAACTTGAACTGTATTTTAATATTGAACTTGAACTGTATTTTAATATTGAACTTCAATTGTATTTTTAAAGTACGACTGTATTCTAATATTGAACTTCAACTGTATTTTTAAGGTACAACTGTATTTTAATATTGAGCTTCAACTGTATTGTTTAAGTACGACTGTATTCTAATATCGAATTTCATATTTTTCTACAGATTCCAAGTAAATATCATACTTTTCCTGTTATCCAGTCAGAAGAAGAGGCTTATGCTTTGTATTGTGACTACGCCCACAAAACTGGATTTATTGTTCGTAAGGAACACATTATTTACTGGACACACACCCGAACTATAAAAGTACGGGAATATACGTGCTCGAAAGCTGGAAAGAAACACCCAAAACCGTCACCAATTAAGTATCGTAAATTAGACACTCGAACAGGTTGTCTTGCTTGTTTTCATTTTAGAACTGATACAAAAGGGCAGAATTGGACTGTTTCAAAGTTTGTGGAGGAGCATAATCACCCCCTTGCATTGGAGAAAGAGAAGCATTTATTGAGGTCAACTAGAAAGGTATCAGATTTGCAGGGCGATCTTATAAAAAATATGACAGGGGCTGGTATTAAAACAGTGCATGCGTACAATTTTCTTTCCGAAGAAGTTGAAGGTATTGAAAATGTCGGATTTAGTAAAACTGATGCCTATAATTATGTTCATCGTAGTAAAAAGGCTTTAATTGAATCTGGTGACTTGATTAGTTTGCTGAAGATGCTACAGGCAAGACAACGTGAGGATAGTATGTTCTCGTACGAAGTTCAAACATATGAACTAAATCGGTTGACCAATTTTTTTTGGATGGATGGGCGTGCTAAGATTGACTATGATTGTTACGGGGATGTTATTATTTTTGATACTACCTATAGACTAAATAAATATAACTTGACATGCGCTCCTTTCATTGTTGTTAACAATCACTGGCAAAGTATTTGCGTCGGTTGCACTTTCATAGCAGAAGAAACCATTGATTCATTCTGTTGCGTTTTTGATACTTTTCTTAAGTTCGTTGGTGGTAAACAACCCATCACTATTTTCACTGACCAAGATCGGGCTATGGCGGTGGCTATTGAGCGGGTTTTCACCACCAGCCGACATCGATTGTGGGGAAAATGTTCTGTGGTAATGCTCTATAAAAAATACCTCTTGTCCCTTTTGTACATCTTCACTAGGACATACAATAGAGGAATGTTCTGTGGTAATGCTGGCATAGAGAATAAAGGCAAGACATTGGCTTCCCGTAGAACACCATTCGAATCATCTGAAATCACAGCTAGTAAGGGACGAGCATTTGCAACGAAAGTCGAGACTGCGCAACGACAACTTAAATATTTACTGTCCGGCATCTGAGTACAACAAAAGAAATCCAGTTGTACAGACTAAATTAAATACAGTTGGACAAGAAATACAAATAACTTGAAATACAACTATATTTCAGATAGATATACATTGAAATACAGTTGAATTTCAACAACACAGAACTTGAAATACAGTTGGATTTCAACAACACAGAACTTGAAATACAGTTGGATTTCAACAACACAGAACTTGAAATACAGTTGGATTTCAACAACACAGAACTTGAAATACAGTTGGATTTCAGACAGATTGAACTTGAAACACAGTTGGATTTGAACAATATCGACCTTGAAATACAGTTGGATTTGAAAAAAAGAACTTGAAATACAGTTGAACAAGAGAACCTCGCACCTTCTTTATCTTCTCCTTCCGTGTTCTGTTTAATTTAATCTGCGGTTGAGGGTGTCGCTGTCGCCTGAGATTATAGCATCGGCAGAGATTAGAGGAGGCGAGCGCAGAGCGAGGCGTACCAGGGTGAATGAAGAATGTGATACAGTGTTCTAGGGTAAATGATACGAGTTCGGAAGACGGGAATTGCCGGAATCGGGAATTTGAAATGGGGAAAATGTTGAAATGATGGTGGGGCCCGCGAGCAGGTTATTTACACCCGTTCCTACTTCTAGGTCCGAGTCCCGTCCGCAAAAATTTTCCAAGTTTATGATACCTATGCAGGGTATATGCTCCAATCTGAGTGATTTTTTTTCAAAATCATGAGCGTAAATTTGTAATTTCACGTCCTAGGATAGAAACCCTAATAAATTTTTAGGTTTAGAACACCCTACTATCCTAATTTTATGAGACCTATGAAAATTGTGACGGACAATCCTAATTGACCTAATGGTATGACATGATCCAATGGTTGAAATGCGGTCCAGATTGATCTGATGGTATGTTGGGTTATACAGCATGACAGTGAAAATATTTTTTTATATAGTATATATATATATACATATATATATATATATATACATATATATATATATATATACATATATATATATACATATATATATATACATATATATATATATACATATATATATATATAGTACTATAGTGTATGTTTGTGTGTCATATAGGGTCTGTTTGGCGCAGCTCTGGCAGCTGGAAAATCTCTATTCCAGCCGCCAGAGCTGCTTTATATATGTTTGGGACAGCTCCTTGTGAAGAGCTTTTCAAAAATCTGGAGCTGTTTTGCAGCTTTTTAGAAATCTCTCCCCCCCCCCCAGCTTCTGCTCCTGCAAAATATCTTTCTCTCTCACAGGTTTTGGAAATCTAATGATTTCTTCAGTTGGAACATGCTTAGAGGCCGGACGGCCTTCCTCCGGCGATTCCGAGCCCCCGACGTCCTTCCTCCTGCGATTCCGAGCGCACTTCTGCACAGAACACTCAAACACTCTGCAGCTTTTCAAAACTGCTCCTCAGAGATCTATTTTAAAACAGTTCTATCCGGACAGCTGCTTTTCAATCCGCCAGAGCTATCCCAAACAGAGCCATAAATAGCAGGTGCGATTCAAATTCAAACATATCTGGCAATGCAATTTACTGTCAAGGAAAAGGAAGCATAGAAATATAAAATGGTATTCAAGGCCTGCTGGCAGGCCTACAATAAGTATACACATGAAGAGAGAAAAAATAAAACTGCCATCTACTATCAAATCAAAACATATAAAAATACTTAATGAATGAAATGATTATAAGCAATTTTTTTACATGAACATTAATGTTCATAAACCTCAATATTGATATACTTGTTTGTATCAGCAGAACTAGTGACTTGTATCAGCAGAACAGGGATCTCAACTGAAAATAAACTTGAATATCGAATTCCGAGGATTCCAACAATAGCTTCATAGCCGATGGATGGACGACGTTTTCGTCGAGATCTGCGCGAAATGGGGAATAATATCAATTCTATTCAACTAAACCCTTCTGCTACTCCCTTGTATGTGCATCACCCCCCTTTCATCTAAATTCAGCTAACTTTAAGAAAATAACAAGTTGGCGGCCAGGATCTACGCCTCACTCATGGTCAAAATCAGCTGGGAGATTGAAGACGAGGTATCTTAATAGGGGAGAAGACCACAGTAAGGTGGGCATGATCTGATAGGGTATAGTTCTCCGGCCACATTCCTTTCTCCACCTCTGGCGGGAAGAGTGTGGCGCCCTTGACATTAAAGCCGATGGCCGGGTTCTCAGGCCCAGTACCGAAGTTGCTGCTCTCTTGATCGGGCTTATCGGACGTCGGATTCCATATTCGTTGCTGCAAAACATCATAGATTGAATAATTAACCATCACTGCGTCGGGAGAATGATTTTGGCTCTGTTTGGGGCACCGTTTTTGTTTGACTCTGTTCTTCCTTTCAAATCAGACTTTTTAAAAGGGAGAATGGAGTTCTAAGGGTCAAGTTCAAAAGGGAGTCACCAGTCCGATTTGAAACTAAAATGAAGTCAAAACGGTGCCCCAAATAACGCCACAAATTTAGTTTTCTCCGGGTAGAAACCGGAATGGAGCAAAAACGGCGCCCCAAACAGCGGCGACGGTCCAGTTTCCTCCGATTTGAAACCGGAATGGAGCAAAAACGGTGCCCCAAATAGAGTTTTTGTTGGCATGCTTAAGTTTTTTTAATAAGTTTTAACTCAAACTTAGGCTTCGTTTGGTGCTGCGTTTTCGCCGGTCGTTTGGGGCAAATGTCGTCGGATGGCGGGTAAACAAACGCCCTCCGGCGGTGTTTGCTCTGTTTTCCCCCGCCGCCCCCTGAAAAATGTGGCAAACCGCTCCGTTTCGATCCCCAACTCCCCGCCTCCAGTTCGATCGCCGTGGGAGGAAATGCCGGATGGGTCCGCCGCCGCTGAGCCAAATAAAGCCTAAAGGCTCCGTTTGGCACGGTGGTGGCGGTCGTAAATGCATGGGTTAAATCGTCATTCGTTAAGGATCACCTAACAAACATCATATGTTGAACACAAAAGTGGATGAAGTTCCTTAAGTAGATGTTAACAAATGACAATTTAACCCTCATGTTCATGACCACCACCACCGTGCCAAACAGAGCCTTAAACAACAAAAATACTCCCTTTGATTTTTTTTATTTCAAATAAAAGATTCTACAAATAAATAAAATATTTAAAATGCATAATAAATTATGTCATTAAATACAAATATAAATATATAAGATTGTAAAAAGAGAAAAATATCATAAATATATTTATCTTCACATAATAAAATTCATAAAAATTGAAGAAAAAACACCAAAAGAGATGGCTTGGTATATCTATAGACTTATTAGGGTAAACAATACTCTTTGGTGTAGAACACACTTAATATTACAATTTTGCCCTATTTCTTTTAATATATTTCAGGAAAAACTTAAAAATCAGTCCCCAAACTAATGTCACTTTATGAAATAGGTCCCTAAGGTTGCTTTAATAAGAAATTAGTCCCAACTTTATGAAAATGATGAAATCAGTCTCTAACTTAATTGAAATCAGTCCCTTTTGTTTAAAAAATATTTTCAAAAATGGAAATTATTAAAAGAAAGATGAGTAAGCTGCTGAGTTGGGTGCTGATTGGATAAAAAAAAAAGTATTTTACAAACATTTGTGCTTGAATACAGTGGAGATAATGCCTAAAGGAGACTTAAAATCATTTTATGAATGGAGATAATGTCAAGGCTTCGTTTGGGAGGACTTATTTTCACCGGTCAAGCGGTTACGACCGCATGGTCTGGTTCATGCGATCGTAACCGCTTTACCGGTGAAAATAAGTCCTCCCAAAAAGGTCCGGTTCATGCGGTCCTAACCGCTTGACCGGTGAAAATAAGTCCTCCCAAACAGAGCCTAAATCAAAAGATGTAGCAAATTATTGATGCCATCACAAAATCCCTTAAATTCATCTGAAATATTGATTTAAATTATATTTTAATCAGCAAAGATGGACTTATTCATCCTCCAACTCAACTCCTACTCATCTTTCCATTAAAAATAATGTTACTTCTAACAAAATTTAAAATTTAGGGATTGATTTCAGCATTTTCATAAAATTGGGGACTTATTTCTTACTAAAAAAACTTTAAGAACCTATTCCATAAAGTGACATCAGTTTGGGAACTGATTTATAGGTTTTGCCTATATTTCCTGACCTTAATTGTGTCTCGAGATAGCTTAGTATATCTATAAACTTATTAGGGTAAACAGTACTCTTTTATTAGTGTTTCTCAAAAGGATCATAGATTCTATTGAGACACAAAAAAGTTTGATAATTTAGAGCTAGATAAATAATTAAAAGCTAAATAAAATATACTTGGTCAATAAAATATTTTATCATAAATCTAACAGTGAATTATAACAACAAATAAAATTATAAGAATGATTTGCTATTAAGTATTAAAATTGGATCATCTTTCATGTGCATGCAGGTGCACTGGCGTAACAATGCATGAGATCATCACACACACACAAGTGACAGGCACGGGCTCCGCCACTATGACAAATCGCGACAGACCGCAATAGGCTCGGGACTCTGCCTCTATCTATTATCCATTGTATAAAGGAAAAAGAGTGCAACATTCATAATGCCCAGATTATCATCATCCTTCTCCACTATTTACATTAAAAAATAGCCACTTTATTTTAATATAAATAATGGAGAAGGACGAAGGTATTTTGAGCATTATGAATGTTGCACTAAAACCTCTTATTTCTTTATATAATAGTATATATATATATATATTATATACCTGGAATTCTCTGTAATCCAGTACCCTGTTTGGATCAATATCAGCTCCAATCCACAAGTCTTCGATTTGTTCGGAACTGAGGCCATGTTGATGGCCACTTAGGCCTAACTGCACGAGATCAGTAAAAGGACAGCTATCAGAATCACAGTAAATATGCACTTTTCATTTCTCTAATATTTGTAGTGCCTATACACACACATACACACGAGTGTCCGACATAGGGCTCACGCAGCATAATATCCGGCTGGTGACGGCGGGCTTCGTCTGCCCGTCCCCCGAGGTGGGCTTCGCCCGCCCGCCCCCGAGGCGAAGCTCTCCTACCTGAGTGCCCCCCTCTCTCTCTCTCTATCAATTCAGCGCCCCCTCTATATATATATATATCAATTTGGCCGCCCCTGCTCTCTCTCTCTTTATAAACTTCCCCACTCGCCTCTCTCTCTCTATTAATTCCCCCCCCCCCTCCTCTCTCTCTATCAAGTCTGACGCCCGCCTGTCTCTCTCAAAATCAATTCTGCCGCCCCTCTCCTCTCTCTTTCTCTCTCTCCCTCTCTTTCTCTATCTCTCCCGTGATTCTCTTCTGTTGGCAGCCCTTCTCTCCCCCCCTCTCTCCTGCCCTCCCCTTTTTCCTCCCTCCAATCCCTCATAGGCTGTTGGTATACGAGACCTATTTTTTTTTTGCTTTTGGCCGACATGAATGATCCGATGGTAGCTGATGTACGAACGTTGATCCAAAGGCCATAATTTCTTTCATATCTTTTATAATAGGAAAGATATATATATATATAATTACCTGGGATAGTGCTTGAGAGAAACTAGCGAAGGTAATGTAATCTCCAGGACTGTTTCCTTTAAAAAAGGCAAAAGAATTATCCTCTGTTAGTGCAGCTCGGCGAATGAGAAGATGCTGATCCAAAATAGTTAGCTATGTCAGCTCGAGTGTATTTCCACATCCGAATAACAGATGAAAACAAAAACAAAAATTGTACTTAAAAAAATGCTATCTATAAAACATATTTGGCTTATAAGAAGTAAAAAAATCCAGCATTGGAATAACGGGCAAAGAGAATTTGGTCATCCGGCAAGCATGGAATTAAGATTTTGGGTCTGTTTGGCTAAGATGCAGTGATGCAGGAATAGTTGAATATACGTGTTGCATGCGGTTTTAATTCAAGTTTTTATTTTCCCCGCTTCCTATTTCGCATGATATGTCACGTGAATGTTGTCATATATATATATATATATATATATATATATATATATATATATATGTATGTTTGGCCTGGTTCAGGGCAATCAATTAATTTTCTCCTTATCACGTGGTATCAGAGCCAGGGAATTCCGCCGCTCTCCTGTCCGACCTAGTCGACAACCCCGCTCCCGCCCACGTTCGCCTTCAGCTTGCCACCTCCCACTTCTCTCCTACAGTGCGTTGTTGGATCTGGTGGCCAACCTTAGAAGGAGGGGGGAGGGTGAATAAGGTTTTTAAGTAAATTCAAAATTAAAAAAAAAATTTCACAAGGGCAACCTGTTCTTGAAGCTGCCGCGGGGCGGTAGACCACTACCGCCCGGCGGTAGGTCACAGAGCCGTTTTTCCTTGTAAAAATTTGTTTTCCGATTTCTCACACAATCCTCAATACCCTAGCAATATTCAACGACGAATTTGAGATGAAATAAAAGAATATAACTTTATTCAAATTTAAATAATGGTTTACAATAACAAAACAGGATCTCCGTGACGCCGGAGATTGGAAGCAATGAATCAAACAATCTTTTGGTTTCTATACCGACCCTCCCAGGACTGGTTGACTCTCTCTCTTTTTCTCAAGAAGATCGATGAGCCGACTCCTCACCTTCCTCCCAGGAAGAGTCTTAGAGCTCACTAGATCTCTCAGATCTATACATCCTCACAGGACGATTTCCACAGATTTCTCCCAGAAATCCGACGGCCTCTCAGACCGATTTCTCACAAACACAGACTAAATAGAAAAGTGAAAATACAAATAAGAATAAAAGAGTTTGAAATTATTGCTCCCTCAAAATAATAAATCCTTCGTAGAACGGTGCATGCTCGAGCCTTCTGAATGTCGTTCTTCGCGCACTTGATCAGCCGCTGATGGTCGTTAGAGACTTCGCTCGTCAGAGTGCTTCGATCACAAACGGGAGGGAGAAATTTTCGCTTTTTCTTGCTTGGAGGCGGCGATTCGTACCAACAGAGACGGTAGCCGAACCGTAGACGTGAAATCTGTTGGTGCTACCATTGTGATCTGTAAATGATCAAGCATGTGGTCTCACTGGCAACGCAGTATGAGCCTATCAGAGTCGCACATAAGAGCGTTTGAAGAATTTGGAAGATTGGATTATTTGGTCTTACTCATGTGATGAGTGAAGGACCATGCACTGGCATGAGATGAGTGAAAGACTGGACTTAGCCTGGCATTGAGTGTGCCAAGTCTACTCAGCCGGGCGTTGAGTGCATCGAGACCACTCGACGTTTTCGTGAGTCAAGTGTTGATTCGTCGAGTTAGCGTTGAGAGTGTTGAGACCACTTGACGATTCGTCGAGTCAATTGTTGATTCGTCGAATGATGGCGTTGAGTACTTCGAGACCACTCGACGCCTTCGTCGAGTCAAATGTTGACGTGTCGAATTAGGCGTTGAGTGCGTTGAGTTCATTCAACGATTCATCGAGTCAAGTGTTGATTCGACGAGTCTGGCGTTGAGTACACTCAACGATTCGTTGAGTCAAGTGTTGATTCGTCGAATATCGACGTGACTACTCAACGATTCGTCGAGTTAAGTGTTGATTCGTCGAATATCGATGTGAATACTCGACGAATTATGTTTCATCCGGTTTAATTCCTGTAAGTCCGATTCGGCATAATCTGCTGGTATGGGTTGGCTCGGTATTCAGTATATATACGATATGTACAGTAAATCGAGAGAGAAGAGACAAGCGACGAGACGTTTTGACCTAATCGTGAGTCGGCTTCTTCTCTTCCCCGACAGAACTGTTCCTCCAAGACCGTGAACGCTGATCTCGCCGCCGACTGTCCGCTGTCTTTGTACGTCGCCGGAAAGTGTTTCCAAGGCGTCGTATTCGTCGCCGCTGCCTCTTCTGGAGCAGACCTAGCAGTCTGTGAAGACGCGAAGTGTTTTCTTCCAACCTAGATCTGGTGCGACAAGAGTCTAAGGGTTCTCCCATTCGTGTGGATCACCTGTAGAGGCGTGGACACCATTCTACGCTCGGAACTACAGCTGTTGTCATTTGTTGGAATCATTCGGAGCACCTTGGTTGAGTATTGACTCAATCATTCAGACGTAAAAATTTATTTACAGCACTTTACTTCTTGATCAATGTTCATCGCTAGATCTGAACTATTTTGGGTTTTATTATTCTATTTCCGCTGCGCACAAGTGTTGTGACGTATAACAAAACCCAACAGTGGTATCAGAGTCAGGTTCGTGCGATGATCATTATTTCAGAAGTTGCAAAATTCACTGCGTGTAAATCTGGAAATTTTAGAAGTGTTCTAAATACCTAAATCTATTATTAGAACCCCGCCAAGAACGCGTGTGATTTCATGTTGATATCTTTGTTAACACCTTAACAGTAATCGTCCCTCTTGTTAATTTGTGAAACCAACACAAACCAAGTGTGTGTTAGATTTTGAATCTCACATAGAGAGACGAGTTTGTCTACTGTGTAAGTGGAATTTGTGTTGCTCATATCCAGTGCACGTAAATCTGAAGATTTAGAAAGGTTCTAGATGTTCAGAGTTAACTCAATTCATCAACTGTTGATGATTTTATTGTGCACATCTGGGATGCATTTGAAATATGACTGATGTAAGCTTTATTTTGTGGATGTACGCATTGATTAAATATTAACCATGATTAAGTGTTAATCAATTATCTCAAAAAACCCTTATATATTATTAAGTATTCAGATATCTTCCGATGGATGACACTCTTCCAGCCTCGATCAATGAAGTGTGGGCTTGTCAAATCAAGATGCATTAATCTATCTTGGTAAGGGTGCGAGCGGATAATTGTGATATCTTACTGTCAACATCAAGTCAATCTTAACTGGGTGACCTCAAAGGTTAAGTGCACAGATGCATAAGTTGACATGCACCATATGATGAATACGAATAAGGAGTTATCCATCAACCATACAAGAGTTGCATGATGATGCAATCGACAAGTGTTGTCTACCTAAATAACTGCATTGTGAAAGAAAAGTCAAAGCTGACTCATATTGTTGGTGAAATATGGATCATGTCCACTAAGAGAGTGACTCGCTTTAACTATCTGAATTGATATCAAGAGTTATCAGTTTGATAAAAATAGTGAGAGTAATTTCGATTAAAGTCCTAATTGAAATGAAAAATGTATTTTGAAATGTAGTACTGATTTTACTTTGCTAAATTCTTGTATAATTTTCATGGCAAGTGGATATCATTTCACCCTGTCCCGGAGCCATCCTTGAGAAGGAGAAACTGAGTGGGGCGAACTATTCGGACTGATACGGGAACCTGAGAATTGTTCTCAGGAAAAAGCGTAAGCTCTATATTTTGGAAGAGTAATCCCCTGAAGAGCCAGCTGGGAATGCGTCTCATTCTGACAAAGATGCTTATAAGAAGCATCAAGACGACTCCTTGTATGTTGAATGCCTCATGCTAGCAACCATGAACTCTGAGCTTCAGAAGCAACATGAGAACATGGGTTGCAAAGAAATTGACGAGCATCTCAAGAAAATGATTCAAAGGCAGGCTCGTCAAGAGAGGTTTGACGTCACCAAGGCATTGTTTCAATGTAAGATGGGAGCTCGTGACCTAATAGGCACTCACGTACTCGAGATGATTGGGTATATAGAGAACCTTGAGAGGCTAGGCTTTCCTTGTTGGGTTTTAATAGACGGCACAACAGTTGTGCGCGCAGCGGAAGATGAGAACAAGAAAACCCCAAAAGTTCGGATTTGGCAATATTTATGAATCAAGAAGTAAAGCTTGCTGTAAATAAAATTACCTTTGAGAAATTGAGTCTATATTCAACCAAGATGCTTCACAAAAATCAACCGGCCACTTAGCGGCTCGAGTCCTGAGCACAGAAATTATATTCGCGCCTCGACAGAAAATCCACATGATTGGGAGAACCCACAGCCACTTGTCGAACAAGCACTAGGTCGGGAGAGGACACTCAGCGTTTCTACAGACTGTTAGATCTGTTAGAGGAGAGGCGGCGACGACACTCGTTGGGATCGGGATCAGCGACAGCGACGGGATCGGCGGAACGCTTCCGTCGGGATTCTAGGGCTTCCGCCTTTTCGCACAGTAGGACTCATGTGCTTAGATAGAAAATCACATCTATCGTACAGAAGAAACCATAAAGACTTCTATTTATACCCAAAGAATAAACAGAACAGTTCCCGTCGCTATTGGCAGACTCAGACTTAGAATCCAAAAATTCGGCCAGACAACGTTTGTCTCGATGAATCATCGAGTATTTATAGCATACACGACGAATCGTCGAGTATCAACACATACTCGACGAATCGTCGAGTATCCATAGGATACACGACGAACTCAACGTCATCCTCAGTTGAATCAACGCTTGACTCTGCGAAGGCGTTGAGTGGACTCAACGCTTTCTGCGCCATACTCAACGAATCGTCGAATGACGTTGAGTGCACTCACCGCACTCAACGCCAAAAGTCAGATTTGTCGAATGGCGTTGAGTGCACTCAACGCACTCAACGCCTAAGTGCTGAATTCGTCAAGTAAACTCTTTACTCGACGAAGGCGTTGAGTAAGCTCAACGCACTCAACGCCTGTTGAAGTTGGTGACCGGGCGGTCTGGCGGTTTGTCCTGGCGGGTTAAAGACCGCGCGGTCTGGCGGTTTGTCTCAGCCGGCTTGGAGGCCGGGCGGTCTGGCGGTCTACTCTGGCGGTCTCTCTTCCTCTCTGGTGGTAGCCGTGCGGTTAGCCCTGCTATCTAACCGCGCGGCTTGTGCGGTTTGTTTTGTATAGTCCGTTTAGTCCTGTAAATTTTAGTCCCACATCTCTTATTTGTATTCTCTCATCTCTCCTCCATTCTATATAAAGGAGGGCATACCATTGTAATAGATACCTTTTTTGGATAATAAAGTTTCAATTATTCAAAAGCTTATCCGCTTGTTCTCTACTTTTCGCTTCTTTTCGCTACTTTCTAACATGGTATCAGAGGACACGGTCATTTCCTCCTGATTCTGTGCCCTCTCTGTTGTTCGCGGCTTGTTTTCCGCGTTCTGCGACTTGTTCGCAGCTTGCCTTCTCTTCTGTCCGCGCGGCTTGTTTCTATCCGCGCGGCTTGTTTCTGTCCGCTGCTCTGTTCGCGCGGCTTGCTTCTTGTTCTCTTCTCCTGGTGCCTTTTCGCCGCGACCTGTTTCCTTGTCGTCGCGCTCCTTGCTCTTTCTTGCATCTCCTAGTCTTTGCGGCTTGTGTCTACCCGCTGCGGACTTCTTCTCCCTGTCCGCTTCTGCTTTCCCCATCTCCGCTTGCCCCTATACTCGCGGTTTGCTGCTGTGATCTGCCTGACCGTGCGGGTTGTTCCTTTCTCACCCCCATCTTGGTCGCGGTCACCTGCCCTTCTCCTCTCTTCTGTTCGCTCGGCCTTTTCAGTCCGCGCGACCTCTTCCCCGCTGTGCCTTTGACCTCTTGCTAGCCGCTGCTGTTCGCGCTACTTGTTATTCCCCTCTACCCGTTCCTGCTTGCTAGTCGCGCCGGCCTCATCTTTTGCCGTGCGACCTGTTCTCCTCTGTTCGCCCGACTTTTTCAAGCCGTGCGACTTCTTTCCCTCTGCTTTGCTCTGCTTCTTGGTAGCGGCCTTCCTAGCCGCCCGACCTGTTGCTGTTCGCCCGGCTTGGTGCTCTTTTCTCTTCTTGCGGCTTGTTCTTCTCATCGCGGCCTGCTCCTCTCTTGCCTCCATGGCTTTTCCCTCCTCAGGCCTGTCCGCCTCCGTGGTCACCTCTTCTGGTAGTGCTCATGTTGTTACTCACGGCAGATGGCTCATCGACTCTGGTGCAACCAATCATATGACCGGCAATCCTCAATATTTCTCTCTTCTTGACACACATGCTCAGTTGCCCCCGGTCATTATTGCTGATGGATCTCCCTCCCCGGTCCATGGGACGGGCATGGTTCAAGTCACTCCCTCTCTCTGCCTGGATGATACCTTCTATGTGCCCAAGTTTCCGTGCAACTTATTATCGGTTACTTCTTTATGCAAGCAACTAAGGTGTTCTGTCATATTCACCCCTAGCTCTTGTACCTTTCAGGATCCGGATTCCCAACGGACGATTGCTACCGGGACTGAGAGTGGTGGCCTCTACTTCCTCGACAACGTTTCTGCTTTCTCCGCCTTCTCCTCCTCCTCTACAGATCTTCTCCAATGGCATCTTCGCCTTGGACATGCTCCTCCCCGAATTCTCCGCCAGCTCTTCCCGCACCTCCCTCCTCATCATCCTCCTCTAAACTGTGATGCATGTCAACTTGGCAAACATCACCGCTCATCCTTCCCCCCAACGCAAAGTCGAGGCTCTTCCCGTCCGTTCGACCTCGTTCACTCTGACATATGGGGACCCGCTCCTAACCTCACCATCGGTCGGGGTAGTTCCTATTTTGTCACCTTCATTGATGATTTCTCTCGATGTACGTGGGTATATCTTCTCAAAGATCGCTCCGAGCTGTTCTCTGTTTGGACCTCCTTTTATTCTATGGTTAAGACTCAGTTTGATACGTCTATTAAACTCCTTCGTTCTGACAATGCTAAGGAGTATCTTAGCCACGACTTCTCCTCCTTTTGTCTTCACCATGGTGTTATTCGTCAAACAAGTTGTGTCTACACCTCCCAACAAAATGGGGTGGCGGAACGCAAAAACCGTCACCTTCTTGATGTCGCTCGCACTATGATGACTCAAATGCATGTTCCTCGCTCCTATTGGGGATATGCTGTCCTCCTCTCCTGCTATCTCATCAATCGCCTTCCCTCCACAGTTCTCCACGGTGCTACCCCCTTCTCCATTCTTTATCCAGATAAGGATCCCTTTCCTCTTCCTCTACACATCTTTGGGTGCACCGCTTTTGTGCACTCTCCCGCTGCCACCCGTGACAAACTCTCACCACGTGCCACCAAATGTGTCTTTCTGGGCTACTCTCCCACTCAGAAAGGATATTGCTGCTTTGACCCTGTTACCCGCAAGCAATTTGTCTCTGCGGATGTCACCTTCTTTGCCAATGCCTCTTACTTCTCTCCCGCTTCCTCTTCTCCTCCTCCTACTCCTACTTCTCATACCAACCCATCCATTCCCTCTGCTCCCACTGCTGTTCCGCCCTCTCCACCCACTCCACCGTCTTCCCCATCCTCATCATCTCCCCCCTCTACTCCGCTTTCTCCCTCCACTCCGCTGCCATCTCTCTCTACTCCCGGGCCAGCTCTCTCCACCACGGATACGCCGGATACTGAGGCACCTGCTGACCTGGAGCATCAGGCCGATCAGGGGTTCGGGCCTGAGGCACCTGCTGACCTGGATCTCCCGATTGCTCTTCGCAAAGGAGTTCGGGCCTGTACCCAACACCCGCTTGCTGCAGTGGTTTCCTATGATCGTCTTACCCCTGCTCGCCGAGCTTTTGCACTGGCTATCTCGGCCACTGCCACCCCCCGTTCCTACCAGGAGGCCCTTACTATTCCTCATTGGAAAGATGCCATGGATGAGGAGATTGCTACTCTAACTGAACGGGGCACCTGGACCCTTGTTCCTCCTCCCTTCGGCACCGATGTTGTTGGCTGTCGCTGGGTCTTCGTGGTGAAGTTTCTACCGGATGGCAGTGTGGATCGTTATAAGGCTCGCCTGGTTGCCAAGGGTTTTACCCAAACTTATGGGATTGATTACTTTGACACTTTCTCTCCTGTGGCCCGTCTCAGCACTATTCGGGTTCTTCTCTCTGTGGCTGTCAACCGGGATTGGCCCATCTCGCAGCTAGATGTTAAGAATGCCTTCCTCTATGGTGATCTGCAAGAGGATGTTTACATGGAGCAACCTCCTGGGTATGTTGCTCAGGGGGAGACACGGGTATGCCGGCTAAAGAAGGCTATCTATGGCCTCAAACAGAGTCCTCGTGCCTGGTTTGACAAGTTCAGTGGCATTGTTGCGGCCATTGGTTTTACAAGAAGCTCAGCAGATCACTCCTTGTTTGTTCGGAAAACCGCCTCTGGTCTTGTTGTTCTTGCGGTTTATGTTGATGACATTCTTCTTACTGGCGATGACCAGGATGGGATATTGATGACCAAGAAACACCTTCGTCAACATCTGGTCACAAAGGATATGGGCTCCCCGAAATACTTTCTGGGCATTGAAATCTCTAGAAAGCCCAACTCCATGGTCCTTTCACAACGGAAGTATGCTCTTGATCTTTTAAAGGAGGCAGGACTGACTGGTGCTAAACCTGCACGTTGTCCTATGGCTGTTGGAGAAGACAAAACTTGGACAGATGACTCACCTCTTCTCTCCGATCCTACGAGATACCGGCATCTGGTGGGCAAGCTCATATATCTCACGGTAACCAGACCCGACATCTCTTATGCTGTTGGCAAGGTGAGCCAGTTCATGCAAGCTCCGAGGGAGTGTCATCTACAATCTGCTCTGAGGATATTAGAATATATTAAAGCTGCTCCAGGGAAAGGACTCTTATTTCAGAACAATGGTCACCTTAGGGTTGAAGCGTACTCTGATTCAAGCTATGCGGATGACAAAGGGGACCGCAAATCGACTTCAGGTTTCTGCACATTTGTTGGAGGCAATCTTGTGAGTTGGAAGAGCAAGAAACAGTCTGTCGTTTCCAGGTCCAGTGCAGAGGCGGAATATCGCAGCATGGCATCGACTACATGTGAGTTGAAGTGGTTGCGGGCTCTCATGCTTGACTTAGGAGAGGTTTACAACTATCCTCTTCCTATGTTCTGTGACAATAAGGCCGCGATACACATTTCCAAAAATCCGGTCTTTCATGAGAGAACAAAACACATAGAAGTCGACTGTCATTTTATTCGGGAAGAAATATTGAAGAAACAGATTTGCACTCCATTTGTTACTTCCGACAACGAGTTGGCAGATGTCTTCACCAAGCCGGTGTCCGCTTCCTTTTTCCACATCTGCGACAAGCTGGGCATGATCGATATATATGCTCCAGCTTGAGGGGGAGTGTTGAAGTTGGTGACCGGGCGGTCTGGCGGTTTGTCCTGGCGGGTTAAAGACCGCGCGGTCTGGCGGTTTGTCTCAGCCGGCTTGGAGGCCGGGCGGTCTGGCGGTCTACTCTGGCGGTCTCTCTTCCTCTCTGGTGGTAGCCGTGCGGTTAGCCCTGCTATCTAACCGCGCGGCTTGTGCGGTTTGTTTTGTATAGTCCGTTTAGTCCTGTAAATTTTAGTCCCACATCTCTTATTTGTATTCTCTCATCTCTCCTCCATTCTATATAAAGGAGGGCATACCATTGTAATAGATACCTTTTTTGGATAATAAAGTTTCAATTATTCAAAAGCTTATCCGCTTGTTCTCTACTTTTCGCTTCTTTTCGCTACTTTCTAACAACGCCTGAGACTCAGACTCGTCGAAACAACTCCTTGACTCGGCGAATCGTCGAGTATAGTCAATGCACTCAATGCTTAAGTGCCATACTCGTCGAATCAACAGTTTGACTCGACGAATCGTTGAATATACTCAACACACTCAACACCGTCATTCGACGAGTTAACGCTTAACTCGACGAAGGCGTTGAGTGATCTCAACGCACTCGACGCATTTAGCTTGATGGAGCTAAGTCTTTTTAACTCATCATATGAGCTATGTCATACAAATTCAATCTCCTAATTTCTCCACAATCTTATGTGCAACCCCGATAGGCTCGTACTGAGTTGGCAGTGAGGCCACATGCTTGATCACTTCCAGATCACAATGGTAACACCACCAGTCTCTCACTTGATCTTGAAAGTATCAAACAAAAGCTTCACAAATAATGAGTGGCATCTAGCAATACATCATTGCTCCCCAAACAGTGAGAGTTTATTAAACTCAAAAGTCATTGTGACCAATGTTACAGTATTGTCATGTCCCTTCATCTCTTACATCCGGATAGAACTAGAGGTATAGACCGTGTCCCCCTCATAATTATTCAAACCAGTTTCCTAATCTAGAATAGACTTTCAGAAATTGGTGAGCTCAATATCATATATTGACTCAAACAAGCATGGTCATGCATTTTTCAGTCTTATTTCATCAAGAGACACATGGGTGCAACTTTTGTTTTAAAGGAGGACAAATCTCATCTCTGCTCACACGCAAATAACCAAATGATACGTAACGTACTCAATAACCACATTTATCATCCAACTTTCTCAAGACTGGACTTTTGATGGCATCAAAACACGCTCTTCTTCACTCGATGAATGTTGTGACTTCAGGTCAAAGGACCATAAACATCATTGTCACTTGAGTCATACTTGTGACACGTTTATATAACAATCCACAAAGTATTCTCATGGTGGGTCTGTATAGTACAACTTGTTCATAACAAGTACTCATGTGATGACTTGATATCACAATATCATGACCTGTGAGGACGGGTCATCAGTCAACGCACATGTTAATCTTAAAGGTATCATCATTGTCCTTAGCTTTTAAGATGATACAACGACCAGCGACCTTTAAGAATGAAGCTTCTGGGATCATAGGTTCTCACATTCAATTCACTACTTGACCTATGAAAACAAACACTTTAAGGACATTTATTTAGTTAACTACTCTATCACAATAGAAATAATAACATAATAAAAGAATTTGTCAAAATATATAAATGAAATGCATACAATATTTTATTCATCAAATGAAATATTACAGACAACAAACATACAATCCACAAGACTCGTACTAGAGTTGATCATTCAGATATCGTTTATCCATAGATCTAACATGATCATCATGCTTTCTCTGTACGAGAGGCTTGGTCAGTGGATCTGCAATGTTCTCCTTAGTCGGCACTCTGCTAATGCCCACATCTCTTCGATCGACAATCTCTCGAATAACATGGAATCGCCGAAGTATGTGCTTGGAGCGCTGATGAGATCTAGGTTCCGAAACAAGTGCAATTGCACCGTTGTTATCACAGTAGAGATCTACGGGACAAACAATGTTATGAACTACATCTAACTCGCCGATGAATTTCCTAATCCATACAACTTCCTTCGCTGCATTTGCAGCGGCGATATACTCGGCCTCAGTTGTAGAAACGACAACTGTCTCCTGCTTGGAACTTTTTCAGCTAACAACACCTCCATTAAGACAAAATATGAAACCTGACTGAGACTTTGAGTCGTCCCTATCAGTCTGGAAGCGAGCATTCGTGTAACCCCTTACAATGAGCTTTTACTCTCCACCAAATACCAAGAACGTATTCTTAGTACATCGCAAGTACTTCAGGATATTCTTAACGGCAATCCAGTAACTTTCATCGGGATCAGAGTGATACATGCTAGTCATGCTCAAGGCATAAGAGACATCGGTTCTAGTACATATCATTCATGGTTATCAGGATCGCGATCCAGATCGTAGGATCTTACGATTCTACGATCCAGATTTTGTAAATCGATCCGGATCTTACCTAGAATCTAAATTGTCACATCTACGACTGGGACCACGATCCGAATCTTAGGATCTTTAGGATCGCAATCCTGACCCAATTCTACCGGTATGACCAAAGGTAACTAGAAACATATCCAACCTTATCCTGAACTCATTCAATCGGTCCAATGCCCATAACACAATGTTTAACCTTATCTCAATCTCGCCTTCATACCCCAACACAGAATCATATCAAACTGCTTTACCGTATCCCAAGTGTTGATTGTCGACTGCAAATAAAGGTCAAGAGCGGCTGCTTCAGCCGCTTCCAGTCCAAATTTGTTTTTATGATTAGTAAACATTGAGTGTCTTATCTGAAATTGAAATTAGTATGATATTATCTTTTTGATTTAGTTATTCAAAAAAAATTAATATAGTTATTAACATACTGCTCAATTTATTGATTTTTTTTATTAATTGAGCATGTAATTTAATGATACAAAATTCAATTTTATTTTTTTAGTCTTAATTTATGAATGTTGTAGTATCTTGCGATCCTCGATCCGATACTACGATCCGATCCGATCTAACCTCAAAACGATCACATCTACGATCTCGATCCTGACAATTTTGATATTATTGCATACATGATTGACACAATTGTCGAAGCATATGGAATCAATTTCATGCGGCCTTTATCCACACAAGACTTAGGACACTGGTCTTTAGAGAGACTCACGCCATGAGACATGAGTAAGAATCCTTTCTTGGACTCAAGCATGTTAAACCGCTTCAACACCTTGTCAATGTACGTACTTTGGGTCAAACCTAACAACTTCTTCAATCTATCTCTATATATCTTAATACCAAGTATGTAAGTCGTTTCATCCAAGTCCTTCATAGAAAAGCAGTCTTCTGGGTTGTTCTTAACAACGTGCAGGGTCGGTTTGTCATTCCTGATAAGCAGTATGTCATTTACATACAATATCAGAAAGAAAACAATGCTCCTACTAATTCTCTTGTAAACACACAGTTCATCATCGTTCTTGATAAAACCAAACTTTTTGATCTTTTCATCAAAACGAAGATTTTAACTTCGAGAAGCTTGTTTTAATCTATAAATGGATCTCTGCAGCTTGCATATTTTAGTGGCTTCACCTAGAGATACAAAACCATCGGGTTGTGTCATGTACACTTCCTCAAGTAGGTTTTCATTTAGTAAAGCCTTTTTGACATCCATCTATCAGATCTCCTAATCATAATACGCAGCAATAACAAGCAGAATTTTGATGGACTTAACCATGGCAACAGGAGAAAAAGTCTCATCATAGTCAATATCATATATTTGCTTGAAATCTTTAGCCACCAGTCGTCCTCTGAATGTCTGTACATTCTCATCCATGTCAGTCTTCTTCTTGAAGACCCACTTGCACCCTAAGGGTCGTACCCCTTCAGGTGGTTCCACCAAGGTCCAAACTTGGTTTTCAAACATGGAGTCCATTTCAGATTTCATGGTCTCAAGTCACTTCTCGGAGTTCGGTCCACTCATAGCCTCTTGGTAGGTTGCAGGTTCATCACTATGATCCATAAGAAACACATTACCAATTTGAGATACGAGAAATCCATATCTCTCAGGCTCAAACCTTGGTCTACCAGATCTACGTGAAACTTGTGTTTCCTGAGCAGGTTCTCCAGCTACAACAAATTATAGTCCTGTCTCAGGTTCTAATTCCGGTTCATTCACATTTTGTAGTTTTTGAACTTGTTCAAGTTCTACCTTGTCAGTCTTTCTACTTAAAAAATCTTTCTCAAGAAAGACGTCAGTACCAGCGACAAACACTTTGCACTCGGACGGTAGGTAGAAATAGTACCATTTAGTTTCTTTAGGATACCTCACAAGATAACACTTATCTGATTTGGGTTCCAGCTTGTCAAGCATTTGACGTCGCACGTATGTCTCACAGCCCCAAACCTTAATGAACGACATACTAGGATTCTTCTCAATCCATATCTCATATGGTGTCTTAAGAACCGCTTTCGCTGGAGCACGATTTAGTGTAAAAGCAGCAGTTTCTAGAGCAAAACCCCAAAAGGAAATAGACAGATCTGCATGACGCATCATCGACCGCATCATGTCTAAAAGTGTACGATTCTTCCGCTCAGACACACCATTATGCTGCAGTGTTTTAGGTGGAGTGAGCTATGATACAATATCACACTCTTTCATATGATCACGGAACTCATGACTTAGGTATTTGTCACCTCGATCAAATCGAAATGCTTTAACCTTCTTATCCAATTAGTTCTCTACTTCGTTCTTGAACTTTTTGAACTTTTGAAATATCTCGGATTTGCACTTCATAAGATACACGTATCTGTATCTACTGAAATCATTAGTAAATGTAACAAAGTAGAAGTACCCACCTCTGGACATAGAACTCATGGGTCCACATGCATCACTATGTACTATACCCAAGAGATCATTAGCTCTCTCATTGTTTCTAGTGAAAGGGACATTAGTCATCTTGCCTAACAAACAAGATTCTATCTCTCAAATGATTCATAATCAAATGAGTCCAATAGACCATCTCTATAGAGCTTGGATATACATTTCTCATTTATATAACTCAAACGACAATGTCAAAGATACGTAGGGTTCGAGTCATTCGTTATTAATCTTTTAGTATTTTCTATATTATAGATCAGATAGTCTAAGTTCAAAACATATAAACCATTAAACATTTGGGCTACACCATAACAAACATCATTCTTAAATATAGAACAACAATTGTTCTTAATAATAAAAGAATATACAATCATTTCCAAACACGAAATAAATATAATGTTTCTACTTATGGAAAGAATAAAATAACAGTTATCTAGTTTTATTACAAGCTCACTGGGCAAAGCAAGACGGTAAACACCCACGGTGACAGCAACAACTCTTACTTTATTGCCGACACGCAGGTTCACCTCTCCTTTACTCAGCATTCTTCTCCTTCTCAGTTCCTACACATTTATACAAATGTGAGAACCACATCCGGTATCTAATACCCAGGATGAAGGAGCAGAAATGTTTATCTCTATAACATAAATACCTGAAGTGGAAGTCATACCTCCCTTCATCTTTTGCAAACCCTCAATGTATGAAGAACAGTTCTTCTCCAATGACCAGTCCTGCCACAGTGGTGACACTTTCCCTCTTTCTCTGAACCTTTCTTTTTCAGTGCAGAAGACTTGGGCTCCAAAGCAGACTTAGGTCATACCTTTGTCTTCTTAAAGACTTTGGCCTTGCACTTGCCTTTATGCACCATCAGTATGGGGCTAGCAGGCTTGGCCTTCTTCATGTTGATCTCGGCAGTTCGCAACATGCCTAGGAGCTCTGGCAGTGTCTTGTCTATTTCATTCATGTTATAGTTTAAGACAAACAGCTCATAACTGTCCGACAACGATTGCAGGATCAGGTCTGTGTCCACCTTTTGACCCAGAGGGAAGCCTAATATCTCAAGTTTCTCTATATACACAATCATCTTGAGTACGTGAGTCTCTACTAGGTCCTGAGCTCTCATCTTGTACTGGAACAACGCCTTAGTGACATTAAATCTCTCTTGACGAGCTTCCCCTTGAAACGTTTTCTTGAGATACTCGTCAATATCCTTGCAACTCATGTTCTCATGTTCCTTTTGGAGCTCAGAGTTCATGGTCGCGAGCATGAGACATTCGACGTCTAAGGAGTCGTCAAGGTACTTCTTGTAAGCATCCTTATTAACACGGGGTGCATTCCCGGCAAGCTCATTAGGGGTTACCTCTTCCAAAACATAGAGCTTGCGTTCTTACCTGAGAACAATTCTCAAGCTCCTGTACCAGTCCAAATAATTCGTCCCGCTCGGCTTTTCTTTTTCAAGGATCGCTCGGAGGGACATGGTGGAATGTGAACCACTTGCCATGGAAATTCTACAAGGATCAAACAAAGCAAATTAGTACTGTATTTCAAAATATAATTTTATAATTTCAATTAGGTCTTTAATCAAAATAACACTCACTATTTTTATCAAACTGATAACTCTCGATATCAATTCGAAAAGTTTAGCGAGTAACCCTCTCAGTGGATAAGATCTATATTTCACTAACACTATGAGTCAGCTTTGGCTTTTCTCTCACAATGCAGTTATTTAGGTAGACAACGTTTGTCACTTGCATCACAATGCAACTCTGGTATGATTGGTGAATAACTCTTTATTCGCATCCACCATATGGTACATGTCAACCATATGCCTTTGGACACTCAACCTTTGAGGTCACCCAGTTAAGTTTGACCTGATGTCGACAGCGGGATATCTCAATTATTCGCTAGCACGCTTACCAAGATAGATTAATGCATCTTGCTTTGGCAAGCCCACACTTCATCGATCGAGGCAGGAAGAGTGTCATCCATCAAAAGTCATCTGAATACTTAATATTGTTTTAGGGATTTTAAATTGTTGATTAACATTTAATCATGATTAACAATTAATCAATGTGCACATGCACAGAATGAAACAACAGCAATCACAATCCAAATGCATCTCAGATGTGCACAATGAAATCATCAACATTTGATGAACTGGGCTAAATCTGAACATCTAGAATACTTCTAAATTTTCAGATCTACATGCATTGGACATGAGCAACACAAACTCCACTTACACAGTAGACAAGCTCGTCACTTTATGTGTGAGATTCCAAAATCTACCACATATTTGGTTTTACAAACCAACAAGAGTGAAAGTTACTGTTAAAGAGTAGCAACAAAAAAATCGCATGCGTTCTTGGTGGAGTTCCAAGAATATATTTAGGCATTTTAGAACACTTCTAAAATATCCAAATTTACACGTCATGGATTTTGCAACTTCTGAAACGATGAATATTGTCGACAACCTCCATCTGATACCACTATTGGGTTTTACTAGACGACACAATAGTTGTGCGTACAGCGGAAAATGAGAACAAGAAAACCCAAAAAGTTCGGATCTGACAATATTCATGAATCAAGAAATAAAGCTTGTTGTAAATAAAATTATCTTTGAGAGATTGAGTTTATACTCAACCAAGATGCTCCAGAAAAATCAACCGGCAACTTAGCGGCTCGAGTCCTGAGCGCAGAAATTATATCCGCGCCTCTACAACAAATCTACACGATCGGGAGAACCCGCAGCCACTTGTCGAACAAGCACTAGGTCGGGATAGGACACTCAGTGTCTCCACAGACTGCTAGATCTGTTAGAGGAGAGGCGGCGGCGACACTCGCCGGGATCAGGATCGGCGACAGCGACGGGATCGGCGGAATGCTTTCGTCGGGATTCTAGGGCTTCCGTCTTTTCGCACAGTACGGCATGTGTGCTTAGACAGAAAATCGCATCTATCGTACAGAAGAAACCCTAAAGACTTCTATTTATACCCAAGGAATAAACAGAACAGTTCTCGTCGCTATTGGCAGACCCAGACTTAGAATCCAGAAATTCGGCCAGACAACGCTTGTCTCGACGAATCATCGAGTATCTATAGCATACACGACGAATCGTCGAGTATCAACACATACTCGACGAATCATCGAGTATCCATAGGATACACGACGAACTCAATGTCATCCTCAGTTGAATCAACGCTTGACTCTGCGAAGGCGTTGAGTGGACTCAACACTCTCAACGCTTTCTGCGCCATACTCAACGAATCGTTGAATAACATTGAGTGCACTCACCGCACTCAATACCAAAATTCAGACTTGTCAAATGGTGTTGAGTGCACTCAACGCACTCAACGCTTAAGTGTCGGATTCGTCAAGTATGCCCTTTACTCAAAGAAGGCGTTGAGTGTGTTCAACGCACTCAACGTCTGAGACTCAGACTCGACGAAACAACTCCTTGACTCGATGAATCGTCGAGTATAGTCCATGCACTCAACGCTTAAGTGTCATACTCGTCGAATCAACACTTTGACTCGACGAATCGTTGAATATACTCAACACACTCAACGTCGTCATTCGACGAGTTAACGCTTAACTCGACGAAGGCGTTGAGTGGTCTCAACACACTTGACGCTTTTAGCCCGATGGAGCTAAGTCTTTTCAAATCATCATATGGGTTATATCATACAAATTCAATCCTTCAATTTCTCCACAATCTTATGTGCGACCCTGATAGGCTCATACTGAGTTGGCAGTGAGGCCACATGTTTGATCACTCTCAGATCACAATGATAACACCAACATTCCTCTGGGCCAAGAGTTGGCTACAAACCTGATTCTGCAATAGATGTCGGACAGTTATGAGCAGTTCGTCTTGAACTACAATATGAATGAAATAGACAATACACTACCCGAGCTCCTAAACATGTTAAGAATAGCCGAAAACAATATGAGGAAGGTCAAGCCGGCTAGTCTCATACTGATGGTACATAAAGGCAAGGGCAAGGCCAAGGGCTTCAAGAAAACAAATGTAGGACCTAAGTCATCTCTTGAGCCCAAGACTTCAGCACTGAAAAAGAAAGGCTTGGTGAAAGAAGGAAAATGTCACCACTGTGGCAAGGCTGGTCATTGGAGGAGGAACTGTCTTTCTTGTATCGAGGGTCTACACAAGATGAAGGGAGGTATGACTTCCGTTTCAAGTATCTATGTTATAGAGATAAAACTTTCTGCTCCTTCATCTTGAGTATTAGATACCGGATGTGGTTCTCACATTTGTATAAATGTGCAGGAACTGGGAAGGAGAAAATTGCTGAGTAAAGGAGAGGTGGACCTGCGGTTGGCAATTGAGCAAGAGTTGCTTCTGTCGCCGTAAGAGTTTAGCGTCTTTCTTTGCCCAGTGTGCTTGTAATAGAACTAGATAATTGTTATTATGTTCCTTCTATAGCTAGAAATATTATATTTATTTCATATTTGAATATAATTGGATTTTCTTTTATTATTAAGAACAATTATTGTTTTATATTTAAGAATGATGTTTGTTATGATATAGCTCAAATGTTTAATGATTTATATGTTTTGAACTTAGACCATCAGATGCATAATATAGAAAATACTAAAAAATTAAAAACGAATGACTCAAACCCTACGTACCTTTGGCATTGTCGTTTGAGTCATATAAATAAAAAACGTACATCCAAGCTCCATAAAGATAGACTACTGGACTCATTTGATTATGAATCATTTGAGATATGTGAATCTTGTTTGTTAGGCAAGATGACTAAAGTCCCTTTCACCGATTTTAATAAGAGGGCCGATGATCTCTTGGGTATAGTACATAGTGATGCATGTGGACACATGAGTTCTATGGCTAGAAGTGAGTATTTCTACTTTGTTACATTTACTGATGATTTCAGTAAATACGGATACGTGTATCTTATGAAGTACAAATCTGAAACCTTTGAAAAGTTCAAAGAGTTTAAGAACGAACTAGAGAACCAGCTGGGTAAGAGGGTTAAAACACTCTGATCTGATCGAGGTGGCGAATACTGAGTCATGAGTTTCGTGATCATCTGAAAGAGTGTGGTACTGCATCACAGCTCACTCCACCCAGAACACCGCAACATAATGGTGTGTCTGAGCGGAGGAATCGTACTCTGTTAGACATGGTACGGTCGATGATGAGTCATGCAGATCTGTCTGCTTCCTTTTGAGGTTTTGCTCTAGAAACTGCTGTTTTTACACTAAATCGTGCTCCAACGAAAGCAGTTCTAAAGATATCATATGAGATATGGACTGAAAAGCATCCTAGTATGTCATTCATTAAGATTTGGGGCTGTAAGGCGTACGTGAGACGTCAAATGCCTGACAAGCTAGAATCCAAGTCAGATAAATGTTATCTTGTGGGTAACCTAAGGAAACTAAAGGGTATTATTTCTACCTACCGTCTGAAGGCAAAGTGTTTGTTGCAAAGACTGATGTCTTTTTTGAGAAAGAGTTTTTAAGTAGAAATACTACTAGGGTAGAACTTGAAGAAGTTCAAGAACCACAAACCGTGAATGAACCGGAATTGGAACCTGAGCAAGGGCTACAAGTTGTTGTAGTTGGAGAGTCTGCTCAAGAAACACAAGTTTCACGTAGATCTGGTAAACCAAGGTTTGAGCCCGAGAGATATGGATTTCTCGTGTCTCAGATAGGTAGTGTGTTGTTTATGGATCATGGTGATGAGCCAACAACCTACCAAGAGGATATGAGTGGACCGGACTCCGAGAAGTGGCTTGAGGCCATGAAATCTGAAATGAGCTCTATGTATGCAAACTAAGTTTGGACCTTGGTGGAACCACCTGAAGGGGTACGACCCATAGGGTGCAAGTGGGTCTTCAAGAAGAAGACCGACGTGTATGGGAATGTACAGACATTCAAAGGGCGACTGGTGGCTAAGGGTTTCAGACAAATTCATGATATTGATTATGATGAGAACTTTTCTCATGTTGTCATGGTTAAGTCCATCAGAGTACTGTTTGTTATTGTTGCATATATGACTACGCGATCTGACAGATGAATGTTAAAACAGCTTTCCTAAATGGAAACATCCTTGAGTAACTGTATATGACACAACCCGAGGGTTTTGTATCTCCGGGTGAAGTCACTAAAATATGCAAGTTGCAGAGATCCATTTATGGATTAAAACAGTCTTCTCGAAGTTGGAATCTTCGTTTTGATGAAAAGATCAAAGAGTTTGGTTTTATCAAAAACGAGGATGAACCGTGTATTGACAAGAGGATTAGTGAGATCATTGTTGTCTTCCTGATATTGTATGTAGATAACATACTGTTGATCGGGAATGACAAACCGACCTTATAAGTTGTTAAGAACAACCTAGGGAACTGCTTTTCTATGAAAGACTGGGGTGAAGCGACTTATATACTTGTATTAAAATCTATAGAGATAGATCGAAGAAGTTGTTAGGTTTGACCCAAAGTACATACATTGATAAAGTGTTGAAACGGTTCAACATGCTTGAGTCCAAGAAAGAATTTTTACCCATGTCTCATAGTGTGAGTCTCTCTAACGACTAGTATCTTAAGTCTTGTGAAGATAAGGACCGCATGAAGTTGATTTCATATGCTTCGGCAATTAGGTCAATCATGTATGCAATGATATGTACTCGACTCGATGTTTCTTATACCTTGAGCATGACTAGCAGGTATCAGTCTGATCCCGGTTAAAATCACTGGATTGCTATCAAGAATATCCTAAAGTACTTGAGAATGACTAAGGATACGTTCTTGGTATTTGGTAGAGAGGAACAGCTCGTTGTAAAGGGTTACACGGATGCTAGCTTCCAAATTGATAGGGACGACTCAAAGTCTCAGTCAGGTTTCATATTTTGCCTAAATGGAGGAGTTGTTAGCTGGAAGAGTTCCAAGCAGGAGACAGCTGTCGATTCTACAACTGAGACCGAGTATATCGCTGCAGCAAATGCAGCGAAGGAGGCTGTATGGATTGGGAAATTCATCGGCGAGTTAAATGTAGTTCTTAGCATTGTTTGTCCCGTAATTCTCTACTGTGATAACAACGGTGCAATTGCACTTGCTTAGTAACCTAGATCTCATCAGCGCTCCAAGCACATACTTCGGGTTCCATCTTATTTGAGAGATTGTCGATCGAGGAGATTTGAGCATTTGCAGAGTGCGGACTGAAGAAAATATTGTTGATCCCCTGACAAAACCTCTAGCGCAGAGAAAGCATGATGGTCATGTTAGATCTATGGGTATACAATACCTTAATGATCAGCCCTAGTGGGAGTCTTATGTATTGTATATTTGTCGATTGTTGTAATAATTCATTTGATGAATAGTGTACTATGCATTTCATTTTATATTTATGGCAAGTTCTTTTGTTATGTAAAATTTATTTTTATTGTGATAGATTAATTTAACGTAATAAATATCATTATAATGTTTGCTTCCATAGGAGTCAAGTGGTGACTTGAATGTGAGAGTCTATGTTTTAGAAGCTCCATTCTTATATGATCCCTGGTCGAGTATCATCTTAGAAGTTAAGGGCGATGATGATACATTAAGACTAGCACGTGCGTTGACTGATAACCGGTTCTCACAGGTCATGATATTGTGATATCAAGTCATCACATGGGTACTTGTTAGTGAACAAGTTGTACTGGACAGACCCACCATGATAATACTTTGTGGATAGTTATATGAACGTATCACAAGTATGGCTCAAGTGGCAATGGTGTTTGTGGTTCTTTGATCTGAAGTCACAGTATTCATCGAATGAGGAAGAGCGTACTTTGATGTTATTAAAAGTCCAGTCTTGAGAAAGTTGGATGATAAAGGTGATTATTGGGTAAGTTACGAATCATTTGGGTGTTTGTGTGTGAGCAGATATGGGATTTGTCCTCCTATATGTCAGGAGTTGCATCCATG
This sequence comes from Platanthera guangdongensis, assembly GCA_039583875.1. NCBI lineage: Eukaryota > Viridiplantae > Streptophyta > Magnoliopsida > Asparagales > Orchidaceae > Platanthera > Platanthera guangdongensis. Next base: position 27,166,155 of record CM077153.1, on the reverse strand, counting down.
GGCCCCTTGATGAAATGAGACTGAGAAATGCATGATCATGCTTGGTTGAGTCAATATGTAATATTTGACTCACCAATTTCTGCAAGTTCATTCTAGATCAGCAAACTAGGATTAAACAATTATGAAGGTCACATGGCCTATACCTCTAGTTCTATCCGGATGTAAGGGACGAAGGGACGTGACAACACTGTTATATTGGTCACAATGGCTTTTGAGTTTTAAACTCTTATTGCTTGGGGAGCAATGATGCATTGCTAGATATCGCTCATTGTTTGTGAAGTTTTTGTTTGATACTTTCAAGATCAAGTGGGAGACTGTTGGTGTTACCATTGTGATCAGTAAGTGATCAAGCATGTGGTCTCGCTGCCAACGCAGTATGAGTCTATCAGTGTCGCACATAAGAGCGTTTGGAGAATTTGGAAGATTGGATTATGTTGGTCTTACACATGTGATGAGTGAAGGACTATGCACTGGCATGAGATGAGTGAAGGACTGGACTTAGCCTGGCATTGAGTGTGTCAGGTCTACTCAGTCAGGCGTTGAGTGCGTCGAGACCACTTGACGCTTTTGTCGAGTCAAATGTTGATTCGTCGAGTTAGCGTTGAGAGTATTGAGACCATTCGACGATTCGTCGAGTCAATTGTTGATTCGTCGAATGATGGCGTTGAGTACTTCGAGACCACTCGACACCTTCATCGAGTCAAATGTTGACTTGTCGAATTAGGCATTGAGTGTGTTGAGTTTATTCAACGATTCGTCGAGTCAAGTGTTGATTCGGCGAGCCTGGCGTTGAGTGCACTCAACGATTCATCGAGTCAACTGTTGATTCGTCGAATATCGACGTTAATACTCAACGATTCGTCGAGTCAAGTGTTGATTCGTCGAATATAGACGTGAATACTCAACGATTCGTCGAGTCAAGTATTGATTAGTCGAATATCGACGTAAACACTCGACGAATTATGTTTCATCCGGTTTAATTCCTCTAAGTCCGGTTCGGCGCGGTCTGCTGGTATGGGTTGGCTCGGTATCCAGTATATATACGATATGTACAGTAAACTGAGAAAGAAGAGACAAGTGACGATAAGTTTTGACCTAATTGCGAGTCGACTTCTTTTTTTCCCCGACGGAACTGTTCTGCCAAGACCGTGAACGTTGATCTCGTCGTCGACTGTCTGTCGTCCTTGTACGTCGCCGGAAAGTGTTTCCAAGGCGTCATATTCGTCGTTTCTGCCTCTTCCATAGCAGACCTAGCAGTCTGTGAAGACGCAAAGTATTTTCTTTTAACCAAGACCGTGTGCGACAAGAGTCTAAGGGTTCTCTTGTTCGTGTGAATCACCTGTAGAGGCTATTCTACGCTCGTAACTCCACCCGTTGTCGTTCGTTGGAACATTCGGAGCACCTTGGTTAAGTATTGACTCAATCCCTTAAAGGTAAAATTTTTTTTACAGCACTTTATTTCTTGATCAATGTTCATCGCTAGATCCGGACTATTTTGGGTTTTCTTGTTCCATTTCTGTTGCGCACAAGTGTTGTGAGGTATAGTAAAACCCAACTAAATCCTCCTTGTCTTTGTTGTTTTTTCCAAAAAAAGAAACGCGCTTTTATACTCGTTTTTAAAAAAGTTACCATCGGCGGTAGAGCTAGCGTCCGACGGTAGGTCTTCTCACGCGGTGTCTCCAGCTGTCCATTAAATTAGGAAAAATATCCAAAATAATATTTATGCCACTTTAGGATACCGCAACGTGATAGGCCTAACGCCTGGCGGTAGCGTTTCTTCTCGACGCATTTGCCTCGATGGTCGTCGAGATGGCTAGCGCCCGGCGGTAGGTCATAGAGAGACATCATCGCGCGCCCACTTTAATCCAGCGTCACTAGTGCCGGCGGTAGAACTAACCCCCGGCGGTAGGTCACAGAGATTGAAAATCTAGTTCTTCATACCTGAAAACATGTACATTATAAACACACAACAAACATGATCAAATACACATTGAGATTTGTTATTCTCAAACCAAGAGATGTGGAATGCATGTTCCAACACGCGTTTCTCCAGCCTAACCACGCGCCGTCTCCCGCCTCGCGTCTCCCGCGCGTTTCTCCCGCCTTGCGCCTCCAGCGCGTCTCCCCCTCCTTCTTGTGTGTTTCTCCCACCTCGCGCCTAGCGCCTCGCGCTTAGCGTCTTGCGCCTCCCGCGGGTTCCTCCTTCCAGCGTCGCGTCTCTTCTCTCTTCAGCGGCTCTCTTCGCCTGGTTTTTCGGGCGGCCCTTTGTCTCCGACCGTTTTGTCCTCCATAGGAGCTGTCGGAGACATCGCGGTCACATCCTCCGATGTCCTCTCCAGCGACACGATCTAGGGACACTCGTAGGATGTGGTTTCGACAAAGTTGAGACATTTGTCTTGCTAATTTTTCTTCCTTCGGCTTGTTATCGTTAGATGATTCCTCCGAAATCTCATCGTCTCCTCAGACCGGTGCTCTCCACAGTCCCTCTACAGATCCTCCTCGGAGTCACGACCAAACAGGCTCTTTGAAGATCATTATCGTTGTCTTGGATGACAAATTATCTAGAATGATCCAGGGCCGCGCAACATGCTATTTGAAGTCACCAGCTATACGGGCATATTGATGGTACTACTATTAAGCCACTGTGTACCGATCCCTCATGGAAAAAATGGGATGCAGACAATTCCTTGATTGTCTCATGGTTACTTCACTCTATGTCCGCTCAGGTGTACCGCAACTACATGCTTTTGGATTCGGCTTACGACATTGGGATGAGGGCCCGTGACACCTATTCTCAGGAAGGCAGTTCAATGCAGATTTATGAGCTCATGCGCCATGTTTTGGAGCTGAAACAGGGCACCATGACCGTTTCTGCAAATTACTCTGAGTTAGAACGCCTGTAACAAAACTGGATTACTTCAACACATTTACCGTTGCTTGCACTGCCGATGCACAGGCTCTTCAAAAGGATAAAGATCACTTCCGGGTTCATGTCTTTCTTATGGGATTCAATATGGAATTTGATGTTGTTCGCCTGCATGTCCTCCACCGTGAGTCTCCTCCCTCTCTTCGGGAAGCCTTCAGTATGCTCCTCGGTGATGAGAATCGTCGCCGCACACTTGGTTCCTCTACTGATCACTCTACTCTGGCTAAGAATACTCGAGGACCTCCGCCACTATGCATCCATTGTGGGAAGAAAGGACATACTAAGTACGTCTGCTTTCATCTTCATTCTCACCTTGCTCCCTCTGGTCGGGGTGTTGCTGCTTGAGGGAGGTCACCGTGGTGGGGGTCGTCAAGCTAGTGTTCGTACTCAGTATTCTGTGCATTCAACTGAAGTTTATGAGGACAACTCTGGGGGTCTTTCTGTTGTGGAGTTAGAGGCCTTTCGTCGTATGTTGTGTTCCCGGTCTGAACCTCTCGCTAATTCCATTGATGTGTTTGCTATTCAGGTATATCCTGTTCTCATGATGAGACTTCTTCCCCTTCCGAGTGGATCATCGACTCAGGTGCGACGGATCACATGACCGGCTCTGCCTCAAGTTTTACCTCTTATACTCCTCTCTCTGATCGTGATAAGATCATTGTTATTAATGGTTCTCTTTTTTCTATTGCGGGCAAAGACACTGTTGCATGTTCTCCTGATCTCTCTTTCTCTTTGGTTTTACATGTCCCTTCGTTCCCTCGAAATCTTCTCTCCATAAGCCACTTAATTGCATCTTTAAATTGCTCTGTCACATTTTTTCCTGATGTTTGTGTGTTTAAGGATCTGGATACGAAGCAGATGCTTGACAGTGGTAGGAATATTGGCGAGTTGTACTTGTTAAACCAGTCGTCTTCTCCCAGTGATCTGACTCTTCAAGACATTGGCGCTGGCATCTGCGCCTTGGTCATCCTTCTGCCCTCTATCTTAAAAAAATGTTTTTTGCTTTCAGTAGTTTAATTAAAATGTTTTCTTATGACACATGTGAACGCTCAAAACTTGTTCTTACTAGCATCAGTAATGTTTCTTTTCCTAGTTCATGTCTTTTTGATGTTATACATTCTGATGTCTGGGGTCACTCCTCTGTGTTATCTTTATCTGGCTATAAATGGTTTGTTACATTTATTGATTGTCTTTTTGTATTACTTGGTTTTATCTATTAAAAAGGAAGATTGATGTGTTTTCTTGCTTTTAATCTTTTCATCGCATGGTTGTGAATCAATGTAACGGCACCATTCGTGTGCTCCGTAGTGATAATGGGGGAGAATATGATGATCGGGGAGCGTTTGGTTCCTACCTTACCGAACATGGCAATATCCACCAAACTACGTGCGTCCACACTTCCACTCAAAACGGTGTAGTCTGACGGAAGAAAAGGCACTTACTAGAGGTTGCTCGGTGCTTGTTAATTGCAATGAATCTTCCTAAGTCCTATTGGGGGGATGTGGTTCTTATTGTCGCTCATCTCATTAATCGTATTCCGTCTCGATCCATTTCCTACGATACGCCGCTATCCCGTTTAGCCAAGAACCACATAGTCCACACCTCTAACATCGTTCCTCGCATCTTTGACTCTGCCTGCTTTGTCCATGTTCATTCCCAGCATCGCAACAAATTGGATGCTCGCTCTCTCTGATGTGTTGTTGTTGGATACTCTCATACCACCAAAGGGTATAGGTGTTATCACCCCCAACACGTCGTTATTATTGCACTGTTGATGTTATCTTTTGTGAGGGGGAGTCGTATTTTGGTCCGCGTCAGGGGGAGACGAGTAGTAATAGTGACGGGACCATCGATTCTCCTCTTCCGATTGTGGCCTCTCCTCATATTCCATGTACTCCTATTCATAGTACTGCTTCTGGTCTTGTACTGTTTCTAGTCGTACCACCTTCATTCCTCATATATTATATAACATTCCACCGGGGTCGGGGTCTGTCTCCGCTCCAGATTCAAATGATGATCTTCATGTTTCACTTGCTCGTCTTAAAGGTAAAACTGGTGGCACCAAACACTTCATTGCTAACTATAACTCTTACTCATCACTCTCAGGGTCACAAAACTTTTATCTCATCTCTTTCCACTATTGTGGTTCCTAAGCCATGGCAGGAGGTTGTTCAGATACTTGAGTGGAAACAAGCTATGGAAGAAAAGATGCGTGCCTTGAAAAAAAATGAAACTTGGCGGCTTGCTCGTCTTCCTCCTGGGAAGCGAACAGTTGGATCACGCTGGATCTTCTTTGTGAAGCAAAACCAAGATGGGGTGGTGGAGCGGTATAAAGCTCGCATCGTCGCTCAAGGGTATACCCAGATTCAAGGAATTGACTACCAATAAACCTTTGCCCCTGTTGCAAAGATGAATTTCATTCGGGTGATCCTCTCTTGTGTTGCTTGTCATGGGTGGAAGTTACAATAGCTTGATGTAAAAAATGCATTCTTGCATGGTAATCTGGAAGAAAAATTCTACATGACTATCCCTCCTAGTTTTACCAAAGAAGGGTCTAATGGAAAGGTTTGTCGTCTGCAAAAATTCCTTTATGACCTGAAGCAGTCCCCTAGGGTATGGTTTGGTAGGTTTAACAAGACCATGCTTCGACTAGGCTACACTCAAAAACAGGCTGATCATACTCTCTTCATCAAGAGGAGAGGAGCTCAAGTATCGATTTTAATTATGTACGTGGATGACATCATCATTACAGAAGATCATCTTGAGGAGATCGGACATTTGAAAGATAAGTTGGGCAAAAAATTTGAAGTCAAAGATCTGGAGAAGCTAAAATACTTCTTGGGAATTGAAGTTGTGAGGTCTCATCGGGGAATCTTCTTCTCACAGAGAAAGTATACATTTGATCTTCTGGAGGAAATTGGGATGTTTGGGTGTGCTCCCGTAGATACATTTATTGAGGCGAATCACAAGATTGATGATGATACTAGTGCAGAGAAAGTGGATGCTTCTAGGTACCAACGATTGGTTGAGAAACTCATATATTTATCTCATACTCGTCCTGACATTACGTGCTCATTTGTGGGCGGCAATCTTGTTTCATGGAAGAACAAGAAACAGAATGTTGTAGCTCGCTCAAGTGCTGAAGCAGAATATAGGGCTATGACACAGAGAGTTTGTGATGAATTGTAGTTAAAGACAATCCTCCAAGATATGGGTCTCCAGATGAACAGATCAGTTACTATCTACTGCGACAACAAAGTGGTCATCAACATTGCACACAATCTGCTTCAACATAATAGCACAAAGCATGTTGAAGTTGACAGACACTTCATCGAAGATCACCTAAACAAGGGAAATATATGTACTATATTCGTGAACTCACACCACCAACTAGCTGACGTCTTCACTAAGGGATTAAGACGTGGCAACTGTATGAACAATGTAATCAAGTTGGGAATGATCGATATATATTCTCAACTTGAGGGGGAGAGTTAAATATACGCGTTGCACGCGGTTTTAATTCAAGTTTTTTTCTCGCTTCCTATTTCACGTGATATGTCACGTGAATGTTGTCATATATATATGTATGTTTGGCCCGGTTTAGGGCAATGAATTAATTTTTCTTTCCACTGGAATCAGTTGTTTTGTAGTTGTGGAAAAATTCATGAAAGTATTTGAAAAACTGTATTTGTAGTGTTGTGTGAAACAGTGACGCGGAACTAAACAGTAATGAAAATTAAACAGTGATAATAATAATTAAAAAATTCGCAGAATTTACAAAGTCCAAATAATAATCAAACAGTTTGCTCAATATTAAATATTTATCTGAATATATATATAAACATTATATTTATTTATTTTATTTTATTATAAAAGTAAATATATTAATATTTTTTAATTGTCAAAGTTAATTATATTAAATACTAATATTGATGGGGTTCCCCAAAATAGATTCGAACGAGCCAATGATTTTTTTTCACGTTCTCGCCTGACTGGATGCTAGAATTCCAACGGGCTAATTCCCGCACAATTTCGAGGCCGTTTGGTGTTCCAAACAAACATCAAGACGCACATATGCGCGATCGACTCGCTCACAAGCTAGGGCAGATAGTTTTCGGCCGTTCGCAAGCGCCACGACTGACCCGCAATAAATATATACAGATATTATTAAACTTTAAAACATTAATAACTTAATATATTAAAAATTAAATATAAAAGTTAATATAAATTAAAAATATTTATATTATTAACTTTAATGTATATTAAAGTTAATATATTAAAAATTAATAATAAACACTAATATATTATTTTAAAATATATATTATTAACGTTAATATAATTAAAGTTAATATATATTAAAAAGTTTATATATATATATATATATGTTAATATATTAAAAAAATTTAAAAAAATTAACAAAACAGCGTTGCAGGGACCCGCGGTAGGAAAACGGTGGTGGCTTCAAGCCTCCGTCAGGGCCTATTTTTCGTTTGGCGGGGCGGCAGAAAAATCAGCTGCATGTCGTTGTTGTGTCGCCCCACCAAACATGCCCTTTATCAAACATGTACAATCCAGTAGAACAACAATGTTTGCGACAAGGAAATCAAACAAGGTTCTAATATTCTCTCTTTTGAGAATAACGAATGACAAGCACGGAACTCCGCCCATACGGCCAACCACGACAGTACCTCGATTGTGACAGTGCACGGGTTGGGCCCCCCAATGCCTCGCGTGACAGTACTTCAGCTGCGGCATTGCCCTGGCGTGAGGGCGCTTCTGCTGCTCGCAAACCCCAGAACGTTATACTTTGTCCGTCGCTCGTTTTTTTCTTGTACACGGGGTTTGCGAGCGGCGGTGAGAGCACATTTTTTATTGTAGGTAAGCGATTTTGATGATATGATATATTGATAGCACATATTTTAAAATTTAAAATAACACAAATTAATGAGACTAAAATTTTGGTAATAAAGAGGGGTAAAATCGGAAAGTTGAAAGTTTAACCAAAAAATATTTATCCTTTTAATATAGTATAGATAAATTAGATCTCTTATCTTGTCCCGTAGACGTAGGATGATACTCCATTATTCAAACCGTGTAATTTTGTGCGTCCTATTTCTTTAGAGATTTTTTTGTAGCTTTGTTTACTCATTGTCATTAAGGATTAATTCCGCAACAATTGGTATAATTGTATTAGAGCGAAGGCCAAACCGATTGAAGTTTCAGAGATTTCGTTTGGTGCGGCGTTTTGGCTCCGGTGAGTTTGGACAAAAACGGTACAATAATGGAAGGTATGTTTGGCATGACAATAGTTTATGACCGCCACCAAGAAAAAAAACTAGTCTTGAACATAAAAGTGGATGAAGTTCCTTAGGATAGGACGGACGGTCACGAACAACAGTTCATAGTCACCGTGTTCACGACCGCCACCACAATGCCAAAAGGAGCTTAAGTTCGTAACACTTCAACTTGCAGGATGATGGGAAACAAAGCAGATAGTGCCAAGTACGAGGTGGAGAGATTCGATGGCAGGAGAAACTTCTCTATGTAGCAAAGAAGGGTAAAGGTGGTCCTTGTCAAGGACTATTTAGTGTCAGTATTGGCAAGAAGTCTGCTGACATGGCGGATGATTTGCAGGACGACATGGATTAAATGACACAGTGCACAATAGAGCAGTCTTACAAACGAGGTTGTGTATAATGTTGTGATGGAAACATCAGCCATAGATCATTGGTTGAAGCTTGAGAAGTTGTACACGATAAAGTCCTTGTCAAGCAAGTGTTATCCTAAGAAGCAGCTTTACAGTTTATGAATGAACAGCAATTCCAGGCCATGTGAATAGCTTCAAGGAAAAGGTGCTTAGTGAAGTAAACTAGCAATAGATCAAGTGCTCTGATACAAATCTTCGTTGAGGGATCACGTACAAGCGCCGCCAGTCGTGAGTGGTGTGCGCTTGAACCACTTTCTATTTTGTATTAATATTTTACGTGTTTTTTATTTTTAACCTCACTTCTTGTTAATCCTTTGAGGGGCATTTGGGTCTTTTGGTTGGACTTATCCTTTATGATGTGGTTTGACTAAGAATGAAGAAAGCAAGAATTAAATCAAAATCCTCCTTATCTCTCTTAATTTCCTATCTCTCTCTCTTATTTCCTGTTCTCGTGCCCTAAGCTGCCAAACCCCTCGCCCGCCCGTCGCCAACCCGCATCGCCAGCATCCAGACACCCCCGAGATGCCGAACGACGGTCGCTCCCCCCTCCTCCTCACGATTGCTCCAAAGGGTTCTAAGTAGGGATCCCTCCTCCCTCCTGTAGGACTTCCCTCTCCATCCTCCGTGCACACGATCACAATCTCAGGTACGTAACAACTTGGTATCAGATCCACCGGTCCTTCCACCCGCCCTACGCACAGCGTCTCCTCCGCCGACCCTGTCTTTGGCTGCTTCTCCAACCGATCCGGGCTTCAGGAGCCCTAGCCGTGCAGAACCGTCTTTTTCGCGCCCGCTACAGGTGGCATCTGACTCGATCCACCCACTTACGGCCGATTCGCGCCATCAGGCACCCATACTCCTTGGATCGTCTCTCAACGAGGGCTCTTTAGTAGCCGCCTCCACCGGATTACTTCCCCCACCAAATTTTCATCTGCTCTGACCTTCTCACCTCATGGCCGACAACACTCAAGGAGGCCCCACTTTGGCCCAGATTTTTGAATCATTCAAAACCATAATGGTGGACAACCATCAAGCACTCCTCGCCGCTCTCCCCCAGGACGGCACCCCCCCCCCCCCGCCCGCCCAGCTTCGAACTCCTCTTCGTCCGTCCCTGAGCCGCCGCACAAAAACCAGCCGACCGATTTCCTGGTTCCAACTATTCATAGTGCCGCATTTTGTGAAGTTGGATTTTCCAATGTTTGAGGGCCGCGAAGATCCTCTGATGTGGTTGACTCGTTGTGAACAATTCTTTGCCGCACAATGCACTCTGTGGGAGGATTGGCTAGGTGTAGCCTCTTTCCACCTCATGGGTTCCGCACAATTATGGTTCTCTTAACTTTAACGGGAGAAGCCTAACCTTTCATGGGATGACTTCAATATTCAGTGTAGCCTACGCTTTGGCCCACCACTCCGCGGTAACCCCATCAGCGACTTGAACTCCTTGAAGCAGTCGGGCTTTATCGATGACCACTTAGAGCAGTTCCAGGTGCTCCTTGCTCGTGCTCCGTCGGTCCCGACGGCTCACCAGGTGGCCTTCTTCACCGCGGGATTATATGAGCGACTCTGCATGGACGTTGAGTTCCAGAACCCGCCAGATCTTACTACCGCCATGAGCCTATCGCGCCTTCGTAAGAAGCGCATCTTGATGGATTGTCCGCACTTTGGGCCCCGCGGCAGGGGAAGCTCCTTCCCGAATTACAGTCAGTCCCAGCCACCAACAAACGGCGGCTTGGCCAGGGCCAAGGATTGGGAGCGCCCCGCCCACGTCCGGCGTCTGTCAAACCAGGAGATGATCGAACGTCGTGCAAAGGGTCTTTGCTTCTATTGTGATGAGGCCTTTACTCGTGGGAATCAATGTAAACGTATTTTTTGGCTCGAGGTTGACAATCCTTCGGATGGGGAAGTCGGGGATGACAAGCCACCGGACCCCGCAGACTACTTGAATGCCCATCACTGTAGTGAGCCACCGACTCCTCGCCCTCATCGACATCAGCAGTACACATAGCTTCCTCAGCGATTTCACTGCCCAGCGGCTCCAGCTTCCCATTACCAGACGTAGTCGTTTGCGCGTGGTCGTGCCAAATGGCGCCGCCATGGACTGCACAGGGGTTTGCCGCAACATTCCTATCATCGTGGAGGACTATCACTCTCATATCGACTTCTTCATCATCGTCTTACGAGGATTCGAAGTCGTCTTAGGGACGCACTGGCTGCATACCCTCAATCCTATCTTGTGGGATTTGGAGGGTCTGACGATGTCCTGGGTCCAAGGACCCCACCTGACGGTTTGGCACGGTCACCCGACGACGGACATTGGCCGTGTTTTCTCCCTTCAGCCTGCTCCCTTCGTGCAGCCAGATCCTTCGGCCCATCTTCACGAGTACCATGACACCATGGTCGCGCATATAGGGCTTTTCCCCTCGCGCCGCAAAGACCACAACATTTGTCTCCTTCCGGACACCGCCCAGCTAATCATCCGCACTTACCGTCAGTCTACTGTCTCCAAGGGAGCCTACCAGAAGTCGGGGCCCAAGTTCTTCGGCCCCTTCGAGATTCTGCACCGCAGCGGGGACATGGCTTATCATCTCCTCCTCCCCGACACCGCTTAGATTCCCTCCATCTTTCATGTGTCCCAGTTGAAGTCCTTCGTCGGCGACCCTCTAGAAGCACCCTTGGTTCCACTGCCGCCGCCGCCACATGACAAGCTTGAGAACAAGCTTGAGAACAAGCTTGATGTCGAGCAAGGTGGAGATGATACAGATCCTCGTTGGGGGATCACGTACAAGCGTCATCAGTCGCGAGTGGCGCGCACCTGAACCACTTTTTATTTTGTATTAATATTGTATGTGTTTTGTTATTTTTAACCTCACTTCTTGTTAAGCCTTGTGAGGGGCATTTGGATCTTTTGGTTGGACTTGTCCTTTATGATGTGGTTTGACTGAGAATGAAGAAAGCAAGAATTAAATCAAAATCCTTTTTATCTCTCTTAATTTCCTATCCCTCTCTCTCTTATTTCCTGTTCCGTGCCCTAACCCGCCGAACCCCTCACTCGCCTGTCTCCAACCCACATCACTAGCGTCGTGACACCCTTGAGACGCCGAACGCCGGCCGCTCCCCCCTCCTCATGATTGCTCCCAAAGGTTCTAAGAAGGGATCCTCCTCCCTCCTCCAGGACTTCCCTTTCCATCCTCCATGCACGCGATCACAATCCCGGGTACGTAACATGCTCCTACTCCTATCTTCTCTTCCGTCATCATATGATCACGTGGTGACAACAATCTTTTTTATTGGAGGGCATCTCTGGAGATGGAGGTCACAAAGACACTTGCCAATGATGAGATATGAGTAAAACAAGTCCATTAGATGAGTCATTAAGTTTGATTGTCAATGAAAGGGGGAGGTTTAAGAATACAAATGAAGGCAGCGGCAGGACGAGGAATTTCAAATCATCATGGCACAAAGTTGTTGAATGCCTCTTTTGTAAGCAGTCTAGGAAACTAAAAGGCACTATTCAAAGCGTATGTAGTTATTGTAGTGGTTAGAGAATGGTGAATATGACAATCCAGGCAAGGGTCAAGTCATTGTTGCAAAAGAAACTGAAGAGCGCACATATGACATGATAATAACTCACTGTGCTCTTATCATTTGTGACCGAACAAAGTGCACTGAAACTTATAGGGAGACCAGTGATGGTGAAGTTCAATTGGTAAACTCTGCAGTGTGCAAAACCGTTGGCTGTTGAAACTTCAAACTTATAATGTCTGATGGACATACTTGTGAATGTAAGAGACGTTCCATAACAAAGAAAGAATCTGATTTCTTTGGGTTCATTGGACGCAACATGATGCAGGTTTTTTAACATAATTCAGAGCTAGGGGTAGTCAAGAATCATGGGTGGTATAATGAGAGACAACATATGTCGTCAAACTTGTATCATATTGACAGAAGCATAATGATTAATGGTCATCTGTTGGTAAAAAGAAACATGTGAAGGGTCCCACAGAGCCAACATTATAGTGTCTCGGGTATGAGGAAAATTCATGACCACAGTAGGAGGGTCTTAGTCAAAGACAACATATGTCTAAATCATGGTAAAAAACTTTGTTAGTGGTGGGGGTTATGCAGTCTTAGTCAAAGACAATGTTTGTGAAGGTAGTTTCACAAACCCAATCAAAGATTGTGTCGGTGTTACGGATCATCCGTTAGTTATCTCCTATTATGTTATGATTATTATTTATATGTCGAATCGATTCATGTTGTATGGAGTCATAGTTGTCGAAGCATTTAGATGTTTTTATTATTTGATTAATGTTTGTGTTATTTACTGTTATGCGATCGGCACCTATATATATAGGGCCCTTTGGGTCATGTAATCTTTATGCAAGAAATATTAATCAGTTCTCTTTATCTCTCTAACCTCCACTGTCTTTCTCTCCCTAGTTCTTCGCTTCTCACCCCCCTCCCTTCTAGGGTTTTCATGCTCTCTCATCTCCTCTGCCATTTCTAGGGCTAAAATCCCTTGTATTCCCACGTCCGCAGCCATCCGACAACCCACCATCCAGGCACGTAAAATATTGGTATCAGGGGATCTTTCCTCCCCTCCGGTCCATCGGTTCTGCCGTCTTTCCTCCCCATTCTGCCATCTCCTTCCTACGTACAAACAAACTCGCCATCACCCCCATCTGGCCACTCCGGTCCAACTTCCTTTCCCCCTATCTCATTTTCCACACCACCGCGCACCTCCTCCTTCAAAAACCTCCAGCCATCTCCATCGTCGCCTCCTCCCGTTTCCGCATAGCCCTCCGCGATCCCGCAACTCTCTGCCTCGCGGCTTGCCCGCGTTCCTTTCCCGTGGTGATCCAGAGCCTGCTCATTCTCGTTCTGTGCTTTCGACGTCCATCCCGCGTCTCCTCCGACGTCGCACGGTTTCCCTAAGCCCATCGCCAGCGTCGACCAATCATAGCTCTTCTCTCCTTCTGCATGTTGCTCTGTCCAGTCAAGCCATGCGCCTCCTTGAGCCCCACGCCTTCAGCCCGCATCAATTCTTTTCTTCCTTTATTTTCTGAAGCCCCATCAGCAGGGAAAATTTTTTGGTATGTGTAGCGTTCCCTGTGCTAGGAGCGCGTTTAAATAGCGCTTTCAAAAATGCGGGGCCCACTTCATTTTCGGGTTTCTCTCTTCTTCCCTAACATAACCTAGGCGATTTCCGGCGATTTCCGGCGATTTCTTGGCAGATTTCTTCCTCCTTATGCAGATTTCCGGCATATTGCTTAGGAGGCGAACTCCGTGAAAAAGTACCGGTTAATGTAGGAGTCACGGACGGCGAACTCACGAGGCGAACTCCGGTCGACAGATTGAGAAGAACCAGATACGATTTTTTTCCAAAGGCGATGCCCTCATTCCCATCTCGGTGTAATATAGGACTGTATTTGCGTATAATGTTATAGACAACTGTATTGCATGTGTAATACATGAATGTATTTGCATATAGTGTTATATACAACTGTATTCCAGGTTTCTTGTAAGACTGTATTGGCATATAGTGTGAAATACAACTGTATTCCAAGTGTAATATAGGACTGTATTTGCATATAGTGTTATATACAACTGTATTCCAGGTTTATTGTAAGATTGTATTGGCATATAGTGTGAAATACAACTGTATTCCAAGTGTAATATATGACTGTATTTGCATATAATGTTATAGACGATTGTATTGCATGTGTAATACATGACTGTATTTGCATATAGTGTTATATACAACTGTATTTCAGGTATATTGCAAGACTGTATTGACATATAGTGTGAAATACAACTGTATTCCAAGTGTAATATATGATTGTATTTTCATATAATGTTAAAGACGACTGTATTGCATGTGTAATACTGTGTTCCAGGTATATTGGAAGACTGTATTGGCATATAGTGTGAAATACAACTGTATTCCAAGTGTAATATATGACTGTATTTTCATATAATGTTATAGACGACTATATTGCATGTGTAATACTGTGTTCCAGGTATATTGGAAGACTGTATTGACATATAGTGTGAAATACAACTGTATTTCAAGTGTAATATATGACTGTATTTGCATATAATGTTATAGACGACTGTATTGCATGTGTAGTACATGACTGTATTTGCATATAGTCTAATGTTCGACTGTATTTGCTTATTCAGATGCCTGGCAGCAAATATTTGAGCAGTCGGTGTGCGGTCTCAACATTTGTGGCGAATGCCCGTCCTCTCCTCGAGGTCATTTCCGAGGAATCGAAGGTTATTCTAAGGGAAACAAACGTTTTACCTTTATTCTCCATTCCGGCATTGCCGCAAAACATCCCGCTCTTATATGTCCTGGTGAAGCTATACAGAAGGGACAAGGGGTGTTTCCTTTTAGGAAATCACTACCTCAAACTAACAGTTAATGAAGTGGCCATGATTTTGGGGTTACCAAACCGTGGTCTAGATTTTCCTTTTTCTAGACTCCCCTATTTGGAGTTATCTCACAGGGACTTGATCAACGAAATGCGCCTTCTTGTGAATGAAGAATGGTCCCTCGAGCTCGAGCAAAGGCGAGTAAATGTACTCATTAGGTATTTGTTGATTGTGTTTTTCTTCCCGATGAAGACTCTGAAGATTCCGGCGTGTCTGGGTTTGCTGGAGGATGGTATAGGTGCATTGAGAAAGTACAATTGGCCTAAGGCCATTCATGCATTCTTGCATTCACAGCTCGATTGTCTGAGTCGGGCCAATGCAGTTCGAGATGCTGACACCTGCTTAGGCTACTTTGAAGGCTGCTCGATAGTTGTGTTGGTAAGAAATGTGTTTACAATTTGGTTACTGATTTATCACTTATTCAAACTAACATGTATTTTTGTAGGTGTGGTTTTTTGAGCACACCAATGTTCAAAGAGTAGTACATTTCCTGGCTCGGCCACGAATTTGTCGGTGGTCGGACAAAATGAGATATACTGCAAAGTTTTGTTTGGATTTGCCGAGTGAGCTTAAGAAACCCAAACAGGTATTATTAATTAACTTCTTAATTAATACCAAGTTTGGTTGCTATGTAACTCTAAGACATTTTGTTATATCTTATAGGTTAGATACAAGTTTGGAAGTCTGGAGGATGATGAGAAGAGGTTGCTAGGACCGGAGGCGGTGGATTCTGATTTTGAAGATATGAAGTCAAGTAAGAGAAATGGAAGGGGGGTGAAGAAGGTAAAGTTTGAGGTGGAGTCTGATTTCGAGGATATCGAGAATGAGAAGGAGAAAAAGAAGTTCGAGGAGGCGAGGAAAAAGATTGCTGCTAAGAGTGAAGGTAGATTGCTTAGGAGGATGGAAAAGGAGAAGAAGAAGGTGAAAAGAGAAAATACAGGGGAAGATTGGAACTCAATGGAATCTCGACTTCGAGTTTATATACGGGAAGAAGTTGCTAAAGTGGAAGTCTCCATGAAAAAATTCTGTGAAACCTGGTTTAAAAAGTTGCAAGATGCGATGTCCCAATTCCATCGTCATGCACCATCACCGACATCACCCACATCATCCAAACCCCAGAAAAATGTCTCACCCACATCATCCACATCACCCACAGCACCCACATCATCCACACCCCAGATCATTACACTTCAAAGCCCAGCCAAAGAATCATCTTCTGTTCGAGTCAAAAAAATTGCATATAGGCGGAAGAAGGGTCTTAAAATGGTTCCTACCTACCCCGGTAAACCACATATAAACCCTCAAATTCGAGGTAACATTGATTTCGTCCTTAGTGAATTCAAGGACAGGTAATTATTTCTTATCATATACGTATTTTCGTACATATAGTTGCTTATCCATCTCATACTGATTTTAACTATTACTACAGGTCCGATGTTATTTTCTCGAGTGGTAACATTGTGATGACTCGAGGGGATGTGGATGATTTATTGGGGACGGCTTGGATAACGGACGCTCACATCGATGCATACGCTGTCTTCCTTGGTTCGAAGCAGAGTAGGTCATCTGATGGAATGAAGTCCTTTTTATATGTTTCGTCAAAACATGCAGTACGTTCTTCATTTTGTCCCTCTTTTGTAATGCACTTATTTTATGTTTAAGTCTGAAATTATTAATGTTTGTCACCTCATTGTCCAGTATTATAAGAGTAACAAGGTGGCAAATAGCAAGATCCTATTGAGCCATATAACATTGGCAAGTGTCACGGCTTCTGATGTCGTGCTTATGCCATGTCATGTGTCAAGTCATTGGACACTGCTAGTGTGTCGCCAAAAGGAACAATGTTGGGATTTCTACGACTCTTTTAAAAGTGGTCGTCATCGTTCCAACCTTCCTGACTTGGTACAATTTCACACTAGTACACACTCATACGACAATTGAAGGCCAAAAAAATAATGTTTTTTCTGACAATTACTGGTCATGCAGGTTAAGACTTTATACGAGGAGGTTAGTGAAGCGTTGCCAGCAGATATTATCATGTGGCCTATTAACGAGGTTCCCAATTTGCCGCAACAAGATAATGGGGACGACTGCGGCGTGTTCGTCATGAAATTCATGGAAGAGGCGTTGTCGGCCGAGACTATTTCATGGCAAGAAAAAAAGAATTGGTGTAAAGAGATGCCGCAATTTCGTGCAGAAATCACAGCGGATATTCTTCGGGCTTTTTCAAACATAATTAATACTAACATCAGTGCTTGATTCTCCATTTTTTGGCTGTAGTTTCTCATAACTAGTTGCTATGAATGAATGAATGTATGTTGCAAATAACATTGACAATTGAGTACCATAACCGTTCCTGTGTTGCGGCAAATGGAGGCGGCTGGTTTATCATAACTAATTGTTATGTTTTCTTGTAGATACTTCTAGTGATATGAATCTGGAGAATGTGGTGTGCATATTTCAATGCAATATGTGTTTTTTTTCAAATTTTAACCGGAAACAATAAATACATAAATAAGGTGATTCACTTTAAGTTTTGAAAACATCTGGGATACTACAAAAATTAAAAGACAAATCTAAGTCAAAGTTCTCTTGAGAATCAATATCTGCAGGAGTGGCCTGTGGGGTTGACTGGTGCACAGGTTCTGGAGAACCGAAGAAGTTGTAGATCTTTGATTTGGAAGTATTATCATTCATAGGGATTGTTTTGCTCTTCAGGTCACCTTGTTGATTTCCTACATTGGAAGAACAAGTATCGTTATACATGCAGTAATGAACTTGGTTTCGAAAATATTAAGATAAAAAGAAGTACTTGATGCTCTAGTGTTCTTCTCCCAATGTCCTTTTATTCGTGCGTTCGAAACCCCTTTTGGTCGTTTTTTTGGCGGGTCCCTTAATAACGTTGCCTCTTTCCCATTATGTTTGACACCCCCACCCCCAACGACCATAGACTGAACCTTTTGTGTCAAATCATTCATGGATGTCATAACAAGTTCCTTTGCCGGTTGGCAGCTCTCAATTTGTAAGGCTAAATCATATATAAATCTCATTAAATGGTTCCTGAAAACCACATTTGAATCGGATTAGGCCATTGAAGATGAGTATGGAAGGTAGATACCTTTCTTAGCATGCAAACTGAATCGCTTGAGAAAATATTGGTCGGGAATATGCTTTATATTTCTATGAATGAATATTCGCAAAACATGTTTGCATAGAATACCTTTTGTTTCAAAGCCTCGACAAGAACATGTAGCTTCGCCGGTAATAACATTGAAGTTTACAAACCATTTTTTATCGTCAACACTTTCATCACACTGCGAGGTCACATATGAAATACTATTATCCATGTATTTCGTCTCATCGACTATACTAACTCCAACAGCCCCCTCCATGAATGATTTCTCAAAGATAAAAAACATTTTCCTTGTGTAAACCTTTGAAGCCTGCTTCAGTAGCATGAAACCTTTATATTTTAAGTCGAGAGTACCCTGCGTGCACTTAAAATCTTCGTCAAACTCAGCTCTCCGTCATGTTGAAACTAGTTTCTCCAACCCAATGAAACACTCTACAATAGAGCTGGTTGCCTTGGAACAACCATGCAATCCATGATTTGCCGATTCGCTCCGTTGTGTCGACAAAATGCCAAGATCCAACACATCCTTGTTATACGCAGTTGACCACTTCCTCCTAACTGCGTATAGGTCTCGCAACCATTTGTTGTCATGTAAACTTTCTTTCAACATCATTTCATTCCAATAATGATCAAACTCATACTCACAGTCACACTTGCTCATGCATTGGTGGAATAAACCTCGAACACCTTTATCGTGGTTGAAGCAATGGACTTTAGAAGGAGCTTTCTTTGAGATGTGTCATTGGCATAATCGATGTCGGCTGGTGGTGAGAACACGCTCAATTGCAACCGCCATAGCTTGATCTTGGTCAGTAAAAATTGTTGTAGGTTGTTTACCACCAACGAACTTAAGAAATGTTTCAAAAACCCAGCAAAAAGAATCAATGGTTTCTTCTGCAATGAAAGTGCAACCAACACAAACACTTTGCCAATGATTGTTCACACCAATAAATACAGCACACGCCAAATTATATTTATTTAATCTGTAAGTGGTATCAAAAATAATAACATCAGCGAAACAATCATAATCAATCTTACCACGCCCATCAATCCAAAAAAACCCGGTCAACCTATTTTGTTCATCTGTCTGGACTTCATATGAGAACATATTATCCTCAAGTTGTCTTGCTTGTAGTATCTTCAATAAACTAGTCGAATCACCACTTTCAATCAAAGTTTTTTTACCGCGTTGCACATAATTATAGGCATCAGTCTTGGTGAAACCGACGTTTTGAACACCTCCAACTTCTTCGGAGAGAAAATTGTACGCATGCACTGTTTTTATACCAGCCTCTGACATATTTTTTAATAGATTGCTCTGCATATCCGATACCTTTCGATGTGACCTCAACAAATGCTGTTCTTTCTCAGATGCAAGGGGATGATTGTGCTCCTCCACAAACTTTGCAACCGTCCAGTTCTTACCATCTGTATCCGTTTTAAAATGACAACATGCAAGACAACCAGTCCGAGTATCTAATTTGCGATATTTAATCGGTGACGGTTTTGTGTGTTTCTTTCCTGCCTTTGAGCAACTGTATTCACGGACTTTGATAATTCTGGTGTGTGTGTAATAAATAATATGTTGCCTACGAACACTGAAACCGGTTTTGTGAGCGTACTGACAATACAAAGCATATGCATCTTCCTCCGAATGGACAACAGGAAAACATAGATGTTCTTTTTTGATTTGCATGTTAAAAAAATACATTAACCACTTTCTCAAATCGATCATGAAAGAAAGACTCTTTTTCTCAAGTCAAGAAGGAAGTGCAAAGAAATATTTACACTAATTTCTTCCTCCATTTGACCACTATTATTCCCTTTCTCCATGGACAATAGAAGAAGCCAAGCTTATAGTCTTTTATTATACCTGAAATACAGTTGTACATTACAATATAACAAAATACAATTGTATATTATATCTGACATACACTTGTACATTACACTATATGCAAATACAGTTGTATATTATACCTGAAATATAGTTATACATTACACTATATGAAATACAGTTGTATATTATATCTGAAATACAGTTGTACATTACACTATATGCAAATACAGTTGTATATTATATCTGAAATACAGTTGTATATTATACTATATGCAAATACAGACGTATATTATACCTGACATATAGTTCTATATACAGTTGTAATGACAATCACTTGAAATACAGTTGGAATGACAATCACTTGAAATAGAGTTGCACAAACAATCATTTGAAGTACAGTTGCACAAACATTCACTTGAAATACAGTTCTGAAAAATAGTTCAACATATGAAAAGAGATGGCAAAAGATCGCTGGAAAAATAATCATACATGCTTCTTCTCAAGCGCTCCTTCAGCGAGAAATGTGCCTGGAAAGCTGCCGGAGATTGCGATCGCGCAGAGAGGAATAGTTGTTTAAAGACGACGTCTACAGTAAAATGTAGAACTCGCCGGAGTTCGCCCCACAAAATCTGAGGGAAATCTGCTGGAGTCCGCCTCGACTGGCCCGGCGATTTTCCACTTCGATCGCCGAAAATCGCCTAGGTTATGTTAGGGAAGAAGAGAGAAACCCGAAAATGAAGTGGGCCCCGCATTTTTGAAAGCGCTATTTAAACGCGCTCCTAGCACAGAGAACGCTACACATACCAAAAAATTTTCCCATCAGCAGCCCCTATCTTTTCCTCATCCCCTTTGTTTTATTTGTTTTTCCTCATGTACACACCAAGTCCACTTCTTTTTATATTCTTCTTATTTTACTTTTTCCTTTCCACGCACACCACCCCCTCCTTCCTATTTTCATTACTCAACTTTGGATAAATTTAAGGGCTTCTTAATTAATTCTAATTAATTATTGCCCATAATTAATTTACGTGATTAATTAATTAGGATGTCTGCTTCGTCCTCCTCTGTCAACAATGATCTCTTCGCACAAATACTCGCTCGGCTCGATGGTTTTGAAGTGCGAGTCGAACGCGTAGTTGCGCGCTGTGGCTTGCCACCTTCCACGGGTGGCGATTCTAGCACTCCGCCTCCTTCGTCTTCCCCGTCACCGACTCGCCTTGTGCAGTCACAACCGTCGTCGTCGCCGTCGACACTGACTCGCCTCGTGTGGTTGTCGCCGCCACCGCCGTCATCGCCGTCGCCATCGCTGTCATCATCGTCGCCACCAGCCGCTGATGTACCACCTCTCTGCATGGTGGTCGTCCTTCCCCCGCTTCTGCCTCCTCTCCTGGTTGTTCCTCCGCCGACCCCGGCATTGTTGCTTTATCTGGTCCTCACACCGCCTCCCCTCCCGACTCTTGATCCGCTGGCCCCTGCCTTATCGCTACCATCAGCTGGGGAGCCGCCACTTTTACTGGCACGTGCTCCGGTGACCCCGACGGATCCATTCCTGCTACCGGCTGTCACTCCTCGGCCATCTCTGCTACTGCTGCTCACCACCACTCTACCGACCTTGCAGAAGCCCTTACTTATGCCGCACGTTTTCCCGCCGCCGCCGCCGCTACGCACTATCGGGCCTTATTCTGGCGGGAGATCAAGATGTCAGATGTTTCGGCCATCCACGTGGTATTCGAGCTTGAGATCAAGCTCGATGTCAAGGACGGATGGAGTGTTTTGGATCCTCCGTCAATTATCTCCTATTATGTTATGATTATTATTTATATGTCGAGTCGAGTCATGTTGTGTCGAGTCATAGTTGTCGAAGTGTTTAGGTGTTTTTATTATTTGATTGATGTTTGTGTTATTTACCGTTATGTCATCGGCGCCTATATATAGGGTCATTGGGGTCATGCAATCTTTATGCAAGAAATATTAATCAAGTTCTTTTTATCTCTCTAACTTCCTCGCTCTCCCTTCTAGGATTTCATCTTCTCTCATTTCCTCTGTCATTTATAGGATTAAAACCGTTGTATTCTCACCTTCATTCGCATCTTTGCAACCATCCGACAACCCACCATCCAAGCACGTAACAGTCAGTAGAGGCGGTTTTGCAGTCCTAGACGTAAAGACTGTCAAATAGTTAAGAATGTTCATAATTTTAAGCAAAACTTGTGTCCGTGAAGGAGTTGCGTAGTTTTAGAAGAAAAACTATCGGTGAAGAAATTTCACAGTTCTAGATATAAAGACTGTCATAGGACAAGTGTAGTTTATGAACAAAAAGATTGGTTGATCAAGAGGAGACCAATGAGGTTAAGTGATAATCTATAGGCCTCGGATGAACGATGTCCTAACCTACATGCAATGCAAATGAGCACGTGAAAAATGCAATGAATCTAAACACCGTCTAATGAAAGGTTAGAGGCTTGATGTGTAACTACTAGAATGCAACCCAAATATGAAATGCAATATCCGACGGCGAATTCAAGACATCAAAACAAATAATTAACTGGCACACGTATGATTTTGACAAAAGCAAACTGAATTCTTAAAGTAAATAAGCAATGATTTTCCTCTGCGTGGAGAGTCAAAGCAAGAGCGCGCGACAAATTGATCTTGCAAAAATCATGAGAGTAATTCAAAACAAAATACTACTACTCAAGAGATCCAAGTCAACATGAAATCGTTACAACATATATTAATAATGAGAATTAAAGTTCCATACAACAAATAACAACTCACAACGCATGGAGGCTGCCAGAGGTGTAGAGATCCGGTGATGGATGTCGTGATGAAGACGATTCGAAAGGGAAACATGTGGGCTAGATCTGGTTGTGGGGAGCGGGATCGAGCTACGGGAAGGTAGATCTAGTTATTTGGAAGTGAATCCGGGTTGTGGGAAGATAGTTCCGGCTGTATGGAAGCGGATCGGGGTTGTGAGAGGGTAGATTCGGCTGTATGGAGGCGGATCCGGGCTGTGAGAGGGTAGATTCAGCTGTACGGAGGCAGATTCGAGTTGTGGGAGGCTAGATCTGGCTGTAGGGAGGCATGTGGTGGGTTAGCGGAAGGTGGATGAGGGCAGGAAGGGGCTGGCAGCAGCAAAACAACAAGTGGGAGGCGATGGCGGTAGCAGGACAGCAGGAAGTTGGCGGTCGTAGTTGCAGAACAACAACAGATTTGTTGTACAATAGTGAAAGAAGGGGGTGGTTGGCTGTTGGAGAGATGTGGAGGAGGCGGTAGGGGGATTTGGAGATGGAGGAAGGTGGCTAGAGATTATGGTTACCTTTGGGAAGCGGGAGAGAGCCTAGGAGTCATCACCTATGGTTCCACGGAGTCGGCACCGTGGAGTGATCACAGGAATCTGGGAATAATCTTTCTCCAAATTCTGCAATAGCCTCCAAGCAGACTCCTACACATCTATTTATAATAAAGAAATACTAGGGCATCCCACCATCAAAGGCTATGATTGATCGGAGATAGGATAACTCGATTACATCAAAATAAAAGCCAAAATAACAATATAATACATGAAATTGTGTGCAAAAGATGGGCCAGATGCATCCATGAAATCAGATCATCAATCAGGATGTGTCATATATGGTAAGTAGTTAATCGGCCCCAAACGGGCCCAAAACTCGTCCTCCACTGCGGGTCCGCGATTCTGTTCCGCATCATTCTCCCTGTCTTGAAAGAATTCAACTCCTGATGAATAGAGATCGGAATTCTCCCGGGATATGACAGGTAAAACTCGATGAGGTCCACCAGAGATCGTCCAAGTATCGTCGATGGTAAAGTATTCTCGCCAATGGTACTCATGTGTCTGACTGACTGACGCGGCTATACATGCATGAGCCATGATATCAATAATGCTCCCAATAATTCACTGATGTGATAGAAATACCGGTGAAATCACGGGTGTAGACTGTGAAGCCATAGGCGACTAACCCAAAGGCAAGTGGAGCTCAAAAGTGGACTGGGTGCATGACTGAGGATGTGAAGGCGTAGGCTCCAAAGGATGTAGGGGTGTAAGCTCAAGAGGATCTCCATGAAATAAGTCCACATGCTCATGAGGCTTGTAGTACGGCATCAAGTTCTCAGCATTAAATATGAGACAGATACTCATGCTCGTCGGGATATCAAGATCAACGACATTTTCTCGGATCCGTCTCATGATTGTGTAGGGATCCATTCGTCTAATGCTCAAGCTTTTAGCAGGCCTCCTACGGAGACTCACAACGCGGATTCTCACCATCACCTGCTCGTTTTCATGAAATATCTGTTCTTATGAGTGAACATCTGCATGTGATTTATAAGATTTATAACCAATATTGATCCTCCGTCGGACCAACTCATGACACTCATGCAAACAATGAACAAACAACTCAACAGACACATGCAAAATGATGAAAAAATGACTCAACAGACTCATGTCAACGATATAAATAAAACACGATAGACACAACATGCTCTCTATAGTGCAGTCTGGCAATGACCTAAAAATATATGAAATGAGGTGGTCTATTAGGAGGCTCTCTCTCTGCAGTGTAGAATAACTCATCCAGTGTGTGACGAGTGTCCAGGTGACCATGTGCGACATCAACACTCAAAGAGGAGCTCATAAGTTATCAAATATCTCCTGAGATTATGATGCATCAGGGGGCTCGGTGGGAGGTATGCATAAAAATTCATTGCGGATGTGACGATCACCTGAGTGGATACCAGAAATATCGACGATAGGATGTGACTCAAGAGTGTGGTGTGTGCCCCTGTAAAGAAAGAACTCATCTGGTGGGTCAACAGGTGGTGTGTCCCAAAACTCATCAAGAGTGTGATGTATTCAAAATAAGGTAGGTCTTCAAAATATCAAAAGTATGCTCAAGTGTACTTAAGGAAAGCCCTAAATACTTGATGCTCCACTCCAGATTCATTCTCTGGGGCAAGACCAGAGATGATGACGAAAGAGACGTCAATAACTCGAAACTCATAATCAAGTGGCTCACATGAATCTCATTTTCACCAGGATGTGATGGCTCATCAGGAGGCTCAATTGGGGGCTTATCATAGAACTCGTCAATTGGGTCATGATCCTTTAGATGAGAACCATCGTAAGGGGTAATGTCCCCATAAATGAGTGAAATAGACACTATGAGATCAGCACCAGGCTCTTGGCTCTTGGTCGTGATATGGCTCGGGACAATGACAAGGGAAGAGTGATATTGACCTACACTCAAGAATAGGTCTATAGGTGGTGTGCCAGTAAATGAGTCTACGGTAGGGGTGCTAACTAACCCAGGACATGACAGAAGAAGGGGTGTAGGTGAGGGACACATCACTATATAATCAATAGGTCGCTCAGACTCACTCTCAGTCGAGGTCACAAGAGAAAAGTCAGAAACAAATGACAGACCACTCACCAGACTAAGTACCTCACTAAAGTGAGAGAAATCCGTATCAGGTATCATTTTTATCGTGTCTAACAGGACAATGGTAGACATCATGCTGACATCGGTATGGGAGAGACTCGTACTGTGGAGCTCAAGGTGTGAATCCAATCGACCAGCTCTTGGGGATCTCAAGGATTGTTCATGATGTAGCGTGAGCAGATATGTCTGCTTAAGAGACTTCGAGCTGTGATAAGCCAACTCAGTACGTATGTCAAATCGAAGTCCAAACCGAAATCGAGAAGTGGTCATGGCTGGCTCCTCTCAGATATCGCTCCTCACAACCAACTCATCAAAACAATCCATGTACTCAGTGGCAGACATAGATCCTTGCTGAAGGGAAAATAATTGTTCGATCAAGTGACTCTGATACGACAGAGGCAAACACCTCTGACACAGCACATGCTTCATATCCACCCAACTTGTGATGCGATGAAGACAATCTCGCTCATGGGTCCTCTCTACTAGACCAATATGATTTCGCCTGATCTAGAAGCCTAAGTTTCACAAACTTGATGCGTCGCTCACCGAATAACTCAAAATGATCGAGATAATACTTCACATCCACGAGCCAATAACTGATACCAATTGACGCAGAACAAATCTATAAGCGGCGGATGGACAATACCCTAATCTACAAGCAATGCAAATAAGTACGTAACAAATGCAATGAATATAAACATCGTCTAATGAAGGGATGGAGGCTTGATGTGTGATTACTAGAATGCAACCCAAATGTAAAGTGCAATATCCGAGGCGAATTCAAGACAATAATAAATAATTAACTGGCATGCGTATGATTTGACAAAAGTAAAATAAATTCTTTAAAGCAATGATTTTCCTCCGCGTGGAGGGTCAAACCAAGAGCTAGTGGCAAATTGATCCTGCAAATCACGAGTAATCCAAAACAAACAATTATTAGTCAAAGATCCAAGCTAACATGAAATCACCACAACATATATTAATAATGAAAATGAAGTTCCATACAAAAAATTACAACTCATAACGCATGGGGGCTGCCCGAGGTGTAGAGATTCGGAGAAGCACGATGCGGTGAAGACGAACCGAAAGGGAAACAAGGACTGATTGTGCTGGATCTGGCTGTGGGGAGCGGGATCGAGCTACGGGAAGGTAGACCCGGTTGTATGGAGGCAGACCCGGGCTACGGGGAGATATATCTGACTGTATGGAGGCGGATCCGAGTTGTGGGAAGATAGATCCGAGCTGTGGGATGGTAGATCCAGCTGTTTGGAGACGTATCCGGGCTGTGGGAGGGTAGATCCAACTGTACGGAGGCGGATCCGGCCCGTGGGAGTCTAAATCTGGCTATAGGGAGGCTTGTGGTGGGTTGACGGAAGGTGGATGAGGGTTGGAAGAGGCTGGCGACAGCAGGACTGCAAGTGGGAGATGGCGGTGGTAGCAGGACAGCGGGAAGTTGGCAGCAGTTGTTGCAAAACAAAGGCAGATTTGTTGGACATCAGTGAAAGGAGGGAGTGGTTGGTTGTTGGAGAGATGTGGGAGAGGTGGGAGAGGCGATAAGGGGATTTGGAGGTGGAGGAAGGTGGTTAGGGGTTAGGGTTACATTTGGGGAGCAGAAAGGGCCTAGAAGTCAACACCTAAGGTTCCACGGAGTCAGCACTGTGGAGTGATCGCCGGAATCCGAGAATAATCTTTCTTTAAATTCTACAATAGCCTCCAAGTAGCCCCCTACACATCTATTTATAATAAAGAGACTAGGGCATCTCACCATCAATGACTATGATTGGTCGGAGATGGGGTAGCTTAATTACCTCAAAATAAAAGCCAAAATAACAATATAATATATGAAATCGTGTGCAAATGACGAGGCAGACGTATCTGTAAAGTCGGATCATCGATCTGGATACGTCATATAGGGTAAGTAGTCAATCGGTCCCGAACGGGCTTAAAACTCGTCCTCCGCTGCAGGTCTGCATCTCCAATTCACATCATTAAGTGAGCTAGTTAAATCTCAAACTATATCCAGATGGTTATTAATGGAATGGGATACTGACATCATCATATAATTAAGTTGCCCTCATTAAACGAGCATTCTCTCTTTCCACTACTCAAGTCGATCAGAATGGGCTTAAAGATTGCAGAGGGCCACCCGGTTTTCCCCCAGTCCGGAGAATCAGACAGCCTTAGTTCAGAGTTGGACCGGGCGCGCAAACAGTCAATGAAAATAACAGCAATGATGGGAGGATTTTTTACCGTGGAAAACCCGTAAAGGGTGAAAACCACGTGGTCGGATCTTTACTGGGTCAAAATCCACTATATAGTTTGAGGTTACAAGCACTGGAAATCTCCTCGGAGGGTGACACGTAACCTCATTGTTACAAGTTTTAAGTACAGAAAGAGCGGGAAAATAATCTAAGTCTGCGAAGCTTTGACGAGGATGTCCTCCGGAGTGCTTCTCTGTACCTTCTTCTGCAGTAAAAATTTGGCTAAGTCTATGGGATTTGGATGAACGCGTTTTTCTGGAGAAAATGGCCAAGTCCTCGATGCTTTGGAGTCCGCGGAGCTTGGAGGCGGGCGTCCCGGAGAGTATTCTTCTAACATCTTCTATTGCGCTCACGGACGCAGACGCGCGAGCGCTCGGCTTGAAGTATTGAGCGTTGAGCACTAAGCAACTTAGAGAAGGAGCGGAGCAAATTCCAAGCGGAGGAACAATCTAAATCTCACATCCTCGCCGGAAAACCTCAGAGCTCTCTCTAGCCTCTGGACCTCTAGAGTTGCATGTCTTCAAATGAGGATTTGTAAGCCCTTTTATAGTTTTCTGGAGGGATATGCTGGTAATTGCGCCCGGGCGGATCTTAAGGTGGCGAATGGTGTTGCTCTGTTCTGGCCACCCGGATAGTCATTTTTCACGAAATGATGAAGTGCCCCCCGGGCGGCTCGGGCGGCCCCGGTAGGTTGCCCAGTGGAGTATGGAGGCGAAGGAGGCGGCCGACAGCGGTGGCGACCGCCGGCGAGCGAGTGCACGCGGGCCCATGCAGGTGCCCAAAAGGGCGCAAGTGTTGCGTGCGAGCGGACCCACGTTGCGCGCGGACGCGCCCAAGGGGCACACGCGCTCACGCTCGCGCTTGCCCAAGGGTCTCGCGGGCGCTAGCGCGCGCTAACGAGCATGCGGGGGCATGTCGCGCCTGCTCCTGCATGCCACGGGGGGCGCGCACGTGCTTGGGCCGGTTGTGTTTGCGTGTTCTTCCACTCATGCGGATGTTCGGCCTCCTACGGCTCGATTAGGGAAAGCTTAGGGGAAACCCCTTCAAATGCCCCAAAATTTTCGCGAGTCATGAACCGCAACGCGATGAGCGCGAAAATTTTTGACCTAACCTTTTTGCCTTGGGATCGTGATTCTTCGCTCGGTAAATCCTTTTTTTGTTTGTAGCGCTTTGTAGGAGCGTTGGTGCTTTGAGCTTTGCGCGTTGCGGTGATTCAGATGCATTTTGTGTTCTTTACTCCCTACACGTCGTGCGCTATCTCTGACAATTGTCCCCGAGCGTTAGTGGCAGGGACTCGTCATTTGAGTGTGATGAGTCGGGTCATCTACCCCCTTGCCTTGGCGGTGCGGATGAAATCGGAGCCCGCTCTTGTCGGATGACGCAGGAGGAGTCGGGGTCTGTCCTGAGAGGACTCTGAAAGAGGATTTGTTGTTGGCTCTTGTCTTGAAAAGTAGGACTCGGGGTCCATTCTTGTCAAGAGTTAAGGCTGACTCGTGGTTCATCCTGACAAAAATCCCTCGGAGGGTCGTGGGAGCACACTTGTCTTGGGAGGGACTTGAGGTCCGTTCTGTTGTTGTTGGATGCGGCGGAGAACCTTGGTTCGTCCGCGCCCTAGGACGATCCAGGGTCCGTTCGGTTGGAGGCGGTGAAGAACCTTTGTTTGTTCGTGCCTCGGGAGGACCAATGCCCGTCCAGGTGGATGTGGCGAAAAATCTTTATTCGTTCGCGCCTCAGGAAGACCGGGGTCCGTCCAGGTGGGGGTGGCAAAAAACATTTGTTCGTTCGCACCTCAGGAGGACCGGGGTCCGTCCGAGTGGAGGTGGCGAAGAACCTTTGTTCGTTCGCGCCCCCGTCCAGGTGGAGGTGGCAAAGAACCTTTGTTTGTTCGCACCTCAGGAAAACTGGGTCTGTCCGGGTGGAGGTGGTGAAGAATCTTTGTTCGTTCGCGGCTCAGGAGAACCGAGGTCCGGCAGGGTGGAGGCGGCGAAGAATCTTTGTTTGTTCGCGCCTCAGGAGGACTGGGGTCCGTTCAGGTGGATGTGGCCAAGAACCTTTGTCCGTTCGCGGCTCAGGAGGACCGGAGTCCATCCGGGTGGAGGTGACGAAGAACCTTTATTTGTTCGAAACTCAGGAGGACCAGGGTCCGTCCGGGTGGAGGTGTAGAAGGACCTTTATCCATCTAGCCTGAGAGGTGAAAAAAGACTTTTGTTCATCTTGCATAGGCCATTGGGGGTCATGGGGGCCAGTTCATCTTCTGGAGATCCGTCCACTGTGAAAGGGGAAACAGATGATTTATTGCTGAAAGGGAAGATACAGGTGCTTGTGAACTTCTTTTTATGACTAATTCTTTTAAAAGTATGGAAGCAATAGATGGCGCGAAGAGCGTCCCCCCCCCCCCGAATCTGGCTTAAGCTCCACGTGGCCCTTCATGGCCCGGGTCATGGCCGAGGTGTGACTGCTGCAGGTAGTAGAGTCGTGCCGCCTCCCGGTCGCCCCGTACAACGCCTATCCCACCGAAAGTGTTGAAATTCATGGGCATGTACGAAATAGAGGGGATCGCCTCGAAGAACGTCTGGAGCGGCTGACCGAAGATTGTGTTACATGTCGAACTAGAGTCGACTACTACGAACTGAACATCCCGGGTGACCTGCCTTGGGAATTGCCCTAGGGTGACGGGGAGAGTGATCGTCCCCCACACCGGGATGGGGCTGTTGTCGAACCCGTACAACGGTCATGTTGTTGGCTCGAGGCGCTCTTGGGGGATCTTCATGCTGAGTAGCGTGGATGCAAACAGAACGTTCACTGAGCTCCCGCTGTCGATTAGTATCATCTTGACCCTAAAGCAGGGGCTGTCGATTCCTGCGCTGATGACGAGGGAATCCTGGTGCGGCGTGCGCACTCCCCTTAGGTCTTCATCCCCAAATCTAATAGTGGTATCTGGTTGCGACATCGTGTCCTTTTAATCCTTCTCTGGTTGAGCAACGGAGAGGACGCGGGCGATGGGGAAGGGTGAGCCAGCAATGGTTTCAACCTCCCCAACCATTTGTCTGCCCCCAGTGCATCCTGGCGCGTCAGGGGCTGCTCTCTCCCGAGTTGGTGCGGCGGTGGCCGGTTTGGCACTTGGTTCTGCAAGCACCTCCCTAGAAGCCCCTGTTGGATGAGGCATTCAACTTCTTCCTTCAGTCGTGTGCAATCCTCTGTGATGTGCCTGTTCCCGCGATGAAACTCATAATACAACGCTTGGTCTCCCCGATTTGGTTGTAGTGGCTTAGGTCGACGAAGCATATCGATGTCCTGGATGGCCAAGAGCACCTGCGTTCGGGCGGTGTTCAGGAGGGGGGACTTCTGGTGACGGCGAGAGCCTAGCTCCCGGCGAGGGTTGTTGCGGCAGTCGTTGCTTCTGTGGTACGCTGGAGGAGCAGGCTTCGGCTCTCTCTTTCGCTTGAAGGTTCCTTCGAACTGCTGGCGGTGGGCCTCGATAGCCTAGTCTGATGCGATCTGTGCCTCGACTCGGTGGACGAGGTCTGTGTAGCTCGGCATCGTTTCCCGTATTAGAATGGAATAGAATTCACTTAAGTGAAGGCCTCCGAGGAAGACGCCGCGAAGGAGCTCAAGGTCGACTATCGAGATTTGTCGCGCCTCAGAAGTGAAGCGGCGGAAGAACTCTTTAAGAGTCTCGAGGTGAGAGGGATCCCGGACGATCCACCGATTTGCTATGAACTGGTCGATGAAGAGGCGCGTGAGCTCCCCAAAGTTGTTGATCTCTCCTTCGCGTAGGGAGTGGAACCATGTGCATGCTTGCCCCTTCAGAGTTGTGGGGAACGCTTGGCACAATAACTGATCTGACGCATTGAAGAGGTGCATGATTGTCTCGAAGTGATTTACATCCTACAGGGGATCCTCTATCCCATTGAAGGGCTAAACGTGTGGTGACTTGAACCCATGCGGTACTGGATGCGTTAGGACCTGTGGAGCGAGGGGAGACCCCTGATGGAACGGGTGCCGCGCATTCACAGGGCGGCGTCTTCCCTGGGCGTACTCCTCCTCAATCATATTCCTTCATGGCGAGTGAGCCTCTGGTCGTCTTGTCTGGCTTCCACCTCTACTAGGCGCGGGTTGAGTTGCGCGTTTGCTAGCGGTTCCGGCCTCCGAGTCGCGTGAGCGGAGCTTGCTTCATCGAAAAGCTCGTTGGCGGGGGTGAACTCGGGGCGATTTGTATTTCGAGGCTGGACACGCCCCTGTGCGGTTGTTGTTTGTGCAATTGTGCCACGCGTGCGTTACCAGGGTTGGCAGGATTGGAGACTCTCAAATCCCGCAGAAGGGTGGGTACTTCTGTCTGGCGTTCTTCCATCAGTCGGACGCGGTGCTCCACTGAGCTTGTAGATGCGGCAGCAGTGGCCCCTTCTAATGGCGAAGCGTTGCTTGCAAATTCCAAGTGGAGGAACGTTCTAAGTCCCACGTCTATGCCGGAAAACCTAAGAGAACTCTCTAACCTCTAGAATTGTCTATCTTCAAATGAGGGCATGGGGGGTCTTTTATAGTTTTTTGGAGGGATGTGCTGGCAATTGCGCCCGGGCGGATTTTAAGGTGGAGAATGACGTCGCTCCGTTCTGGCCACCCCACCCGGATCATCATTTTTCACGAAATGACAGAAGTGCCCCCCGGGCGGCTCGGCTAGGTTGCTCGGCGGCGGCTGAGGCGGTGGAGGAGACCGGCGGCGGAGGCGGCCGACAGCGATGGAGGTCGTTGGTGTGCACGTGCGCGCGCTGCGCACGCGGGCGCCTAAAGGGGTCGTGCGCGGCAGTGCCCAAGGGCTACGTGCGCACTCCCAAAGGCCGTACGCACTAGCGCGTGCCTAAGGGCCGCACGCTAGCGCACGTGGGCGGGGGGGGGCGTGTCACGCCTGCTCCCACGCACTGCGGGGGGCACGCTTGTGCTTGGGCAAGTTGTGCTTGTGTGTGCTTCCTCTCATGTGGATGCTCAGCCTCCTACGGGTCAATTCGGGAAAACTTAGGGGGAACCCCATCAAAGGTGAATCGGCAATGGAGTCAATCACAGTGCGGCTCTTGAGGATCTTCATCTTCATGACACGAACAACATACGAAATGTGATTGTAAGAGACCAAAATGAAGACTGCGCAACAAAGTTTTGTGGTTATTGTAGTGGTCTATTAGAGAGTAGTTGATATTCGAGAGCTAGACAATTGATTTGGTAGGCTAATGGAATATAGGGCAATGTAAGTGGAGTAACTAATGGTGTTAGAAGTCAAGGTTCTTTCATCGGTGAGAAGCCGAGTCGATGAACCACAACCCCGATGAGAGATGCATAATTAGATTATTTAGGTATTGAAACATAAATCTCTAATTCCCCTACCGAGGAAAACAAAGTGACAAATATGCTAAGACATTTTCTCCGATGGAGAAATCTTCTATATATAATATAGGTCAATGAGGACAAGAATTGAAAGGCTAATATGATAACCATATGGTCCATATTGTTAACCCAGAAATCGGCGATCCTTCCCAAGGTAGCCCTGGCTAGTCGCGCTCCTTAGATTCTCCCTTTTGATCGCGACAAGCCCCAGCGAAGGCGGACAGTTTTCCCTGTCCGTCTGGGTCCCCTTGCAACCGCATGCCCTGCGGGACGGCAGGCTGTTCTCATAGCTCACCCTCGCAGGCCATGCGGTTAGGCCCGCTAACAGTGCAATGCTTTTCCTTGCAGGAATCAGCCAACAGCACCACAAGGGGCGGCCTCCCAGTCCGCCCAAGGGGCTCCGGCCTCCCTGCCGCCCGAGGGGCGGCGGCCTCCTGCCGTCGTCCGCCGAGGCCGCCCACCAGGGGCGGCCTCCGCCTGCCAGGCCGCCCACCAGGGGCGGCCTCTGCCCGCCAGCCGGGCGGACTCCACCCGGAGTCCGCCCAGGCCGCCCGCTAGGGGGCGGCCCCGGCCTTGCAGGGCGGACTCCACCCGGAGTCCGCCCAGGCCGCCCGCTAGGGGGCGGCCTCGGCCCAGCCGGGCGGACTCCACCCGGAGTCCGCCCAGGCCGCCCGCTAGGGGGCGGCCCCGGCCTTGCCGGGCGGACTCCACCCGGAGTCCGCCCAGGCCGCCCGCTAGGGGGCGGCCCCGGCCTTGCCGGGCGGACTCCACCCGGAGTCCGCCCAGGCCGCCCGCTAGGGGGCGGCCCCGGCTCTTGCCGGGCGGACTCCACCCGGAGTCAGCCCAGGCCGCCCGCTAGGGGGCGGCCCCGGCTCTTGCCGGGCGGACTCCACCTGGAGTCTGCCCAGGCCGCCCGCTAGGGGGCGGCCCCGGCTCTTGTCGGGCGGACTCCACCCGGAGTCCGCCCAGGCCGCCCGCTAGGGGGCGGCCCCGGCCCTGCCGGGCGGACTCCCCTCGGACTCCGCCCAGGCCGCCCGCAAGGGGGCGGCCTCCGTTCTCTCCCGGCTTCCTACAGCTTGCTTTGCCAACCTGGCGGACTCCAATTTCCAGTCCGCGGAGTCCGCGCCGGTCGTCATGCTGACGTCACTGGGCCCCGCTTCGTGAAGATTTTCCTCGGGCCTATAAATAGCCTCTGATGCTTCTCATTTGGGGAGGAGAGAGGACCGGAGGTGGAGACAACTCCCGCCAGCAGACCCTGCGGACTCAGTTTTCCAGTCCACACAGTCCTCCACCAGCTTGCCAGCAGACTCGGCGGACTCCGTTTTCCTGTCCGCGCAGTCCTCCATCAGCCTTCCAACAAGCCCTGCGGACTCGGATTTCCTCTCCGCGCAGTCCTCCACAGCTTACCTGCAGCTTGTCAGCAGACTCTGCAGACTCAGTTTTCCAGTCCTCCAGCAGCTAGCAGCCTCTTTTACTTAGTCTCTGGCAGCTTCTTTTCCCTGCTCTCTGGCAACTTCTTCTCCCTTAGCCGTCAGCTTCCATTTGTACCCCTTTAATGCTTTGTTGTGAAGGTGTACATGTAAGCTTGTAAACTCTCGCTATTAATCAAAGGAAAGCTCGTCGCAAGAGTGGCATTTAGGCCGCGGAGGGCGAAGTGTGCTGTTGCCGCTGCTAGCGGCCCCCCCTCTTCTCCTCTCTGCTCAGCAAGCCTTGCTTCTCTGCTCAGCAAGCTTTGCTCTCTGCTCAGCAAGTCTTGCTCTCTGCTCAGCAAGTCTTGCTCTCTGCTCAGCAAGTCTTACTTCTCTGCTCAGCAAGCTTTGCTCCCTGTTTAGCCAGCCTTGCTCCCTGCTCAGCAAGTCTTGCTCCCTGCTCAGCAAGCCTTGCTCCCTGCTCAGCCAGCCTTGCCCTCAGCTCAGCTCAGTTCACGGCAACCAACCTGCAAGTGCAACCGTCGCAGTAACTGTCTGCTCGACAGCTCCTGATCAACCTCCTCTTCCTCTCTTGATCAACCCTCTCTGTTGATCAAGGCTCGCCTCTGCTCTCAGCAGCCTCTCCTCTACCCCCGCAGCCCTCCTTGAACAAGCTGTTTGCTCCACTCTCGAGCACTCAGAAGCTTCCTTCTCCCCTAACCCCGCGACCTTTCTCCTCCCTCCTCACCTAGCCTGTGAGACCAAACACCCCCTCCGTATTAGCTGTGCCCCCGGTGTCGTTTCCGCGCATCAACAGTTTTGGTGCGGTGAGCGTGGAACATCAGTTAACGCGCGATCCTTCAGAGCCGAACGGGTAGTGAAAGCGACAGTTAAACATGTCAGACCATCAATCAGCCGAGAACCTTGCTCCAAGTCCCAGTGAAGATCCTCTCTGGGAAGCCCTTGAGCAGACGCGCCGTGAGAATGC
Source organism: Platanthera guangdongensis (assembly GCA_039583875.1). NCBI lineage: Eukaryota > Viridiplantae > Streptophyta > Magnoliopsida > Asparagales > Orchidaceae > Platanthera > Platanthera guangdongensis. The sequence continues at coordinate 27,130,624 of CM077153.1, read as the reverse complement.
TCAACAGTTCCAAGCGATCAACAAAGTTCTTGCTGCAATCACGCAACGGTTAGACGCTCATCCAGCAACATCTCCAGCTGCTCCAGCTGCTCCCATCAACCCAACACCAACATTGGAGCATCAGCAAGCTTACTCTCAAGCTTGTCCGCCGTTCTATCCTCCTTACACCCCAACCTTTCCGCAAGGTCCTGCAGCTCCTGTGCGATCTCAAGACGAAGAGTTCGCTGCTCGCCATAACTTCTTCTGGGAAGCAGCCCGGGGAAGTCCTGCTAGATTTCTCAATTTTCAGGGAAGTCATCTCTACCCTTCAGCTCCTGCCTTTGCTCCTCCTGCAGCAACTTTTCCTTGTTATCCTCCTGCTTCTTTTGCAGCTGCAGCTTATGCTCCTTTCTTTCCTTATGTTGTAGGAGAGAAAGAAGAACATTCACCATTCGCGGAGAATGTTCGTCATGAGCCTACTCCAGCAAACTTCAGAGAGCCTCGACTGCCAATCTACACTGGAGAGACAGATCCAGTAAAGCATCTCCAAGCTTTTGAGTCAGTCGTTGCTCTCAAAACTCTTTCAGATGCAACCAAGTGCAAGCTCCTTGTCACCACCTTTGATGGGCAAGTGAGGGACTGGTTCTATGGCCTCCGTCCTCACTCCATCACTTCCTTCCTTGATCTTCGAAGGGAGTTTCTTCTCAGATTCTCTACATCAACCAAGAGAAATGGCGGTCCTGAAGCCCTCTTTGAGATCAAGCAGCGCGGAAATGAGACTTGGTCTCAGTTTGTTGATCTATTCCAAAGAGAGATTTTGGACATCGAGGTTACTGATCAAGAAATGTACAGAGTGGCTCTTATCCACGGTCTTCGTGAAGGGCCTCTCCAATTTGAAGTCAATGTCTGTGCTCCAAGGACATATCAAGAGTTGATTGCTCTAGCCAACTCATATATCCGAGGCGAAAAGAGCAACCCGGGCTTCGTCTCCAAGCTTTTATCCGAGGAGGATCTCTCTCGCAAGCATCCTCCAAGGTCTCCTCACAATCACTTCCCAACTCACTCAAAGAAGGAGAGAAGGATTCATCGCCATCGATACTCCTTCCCGAGCCGTGATCGTGCTCAAGACCCATTGCTGCCGCTAGCTCCGTCTTTGCAAACAGCAGCAGTTCATCAGTAGCAAGACAACGACTTGCATGAGTCTGATCTCGACGACGCCATGCAAGAAGTAATCCAGATCATGAAAGACAGGGCAAACTTCAAGAAGCCCTATCGACCAGCTGATCAAAGATCTAGGGGTTCAGAAGCTTACTGCGAATTTCACAAAGAACCAGGTCACCTAACTGAAGACTGCCGAGCATTCCGGCAACTTGTGCAAAGGATGTTCCGGCAGGGAAAGATGCATGACCTGCTTCCTAAAGAAAAGCACCATGATCCAGCAACTTCAAAGGGCAAAGAAGTTGCAGGCGTTCCTTGCTCCTCAAGGGGAGTAAACCAAGTCGAAGAGCCTCCTCTACTCGTTGTCAACAATATCGTCGAATGCTTCGATGTCGATGACGAAGGTGTGCTTGGAAGGCTATTCTAAGCAAGCGATGGACTTCACAGTCCTCCAAAGCTCCTAGCAAGCTTCATGGGTTATCTCAACTCTTGCTCTCTCTCTCTCTCTTCAAACATTTTCATTTCATCAAACACTTCTCAGTGTTCATTTCTTGCTTTTCAACAAAGCTTTTTATCAGGGATCTTATACTGACACAGTTCCCTTCTTGTGTTGCTCCTCCCTCTACTTCTCTCTCTCTGAGGGATCAGTACGCCAATGAGATATCACCGAGTCTGAAACGTTCCCTCCGTAGATTGTTCTCGCACCACCGCTACGACCACATATGGCGGGAGTATACCCATGTGTGTAGTGGGAGCAGTTCAATCGCGGGAATGGACTTCAGATTTCAGATCCTAGCCGGCATCTGACACAGAGTGTGTGCTAGGGGAGCCCCATGTGTTAGCTCTGCTGTGCTTTGCTTAGGATACATTACAGTTATGATGATCTTTGCTTGACAAGCAATGGCGATCAAGCGTAGCCTTGTCTCTTTGATCATCACCTAACTGTGATGGTTGAACACTCTGGTATCCTCGATCCGTGCCTTCTCGGGTTTTCACAACTCCACTGATCAATCCACAGACAAGCTATAGGCCTCTTGGCACAACCAGTCTCATTGATCAGTGATGCTTGTGCCCAAGGCAAGAGAGCGTTGCTTCTAGCGATCCTTCTCAGGATCTTTCCCTTGCTTTTCTCTTTTGTGCCCTCCTTGAGGATGCGCGGCCAGCCCGCTTTGAGTAGGACTATACTCGGGATGATCTTTCAGGCAAGTGATGCATAAGGCCCACGGGGAACACCTGTGGCAGCATTCAACCTTATTTAGTCATTCCGAGTATAGACCTTTTTTTGTCTATTCCCTCCTTTCACAGGTGAACAGGTTAATCCAACCTACCAAACGGATTCCGGCATTCATTCTGCTTATGTCGATCCAGCCATATCGACAGCTAACGCTCGATTCATTGATCTGGGCTTCATGATAAAGTGTTCATCAGGCATTTTCTCTTGCTACTTGGTCATATCAACCTTATCTCATCAACCTTCATGGGTTATCCCAACAGTTTTGGTGTGGTTATCTTCATGTCTTGTTTGCTTTTAATTTCCCTCCTCGCAGAGGTTAGCAAACTCTTGTAAGCCTTCTCCACAAGTACTTGCAAGCTCCTTTCATATGCATATTGTCTGCTTCTAACTTTTCTCTTTGTAGAGAACAACAGACACCTGCAAACCTCATCCAGGTACTTGCAGTTTAAATCATTATTTTATATCTGCTGCTCACTCTTCACTTTGCAGTGGTTAGCAGACGTCTGCAAGTCATATTCAGGTAATTGCAGCTTATCTTTGTATACAATACCTGCCTCTAACTCTCTTCTTGCAGAGATCACCGACACTTGCAAGCTTCATTCAGGTACTTGCAAGTTACTTTCATGCACTGTGCGTAGTTTTAACTCTTCTTTTGCAGAAACCACCAAAGATTGGCAAGTTCCTTCCAGGTACTTGTGTTATGCTACCGCTAGAAATCTAAGCAAGAGAAAACAAAAGACGGCTAGGGTTTAGTGCATGAAGAAGAAGATACCTGAAAATAGATCAATCATGCTCCAAAGAGGGGGAAAAGGGGGTATTTATGGAGCCCCCTTTTCCCAGGGCCGGCCGGCCCCAATTGAGGGCTGAACCGGTGTGGTTCAGCCCTCCCTCTTCTTAATGATTAATTGCGGGCTGAACCGGATGGTTCAGCCCGGTCTTGGTCCGGCGCTCCTTTAGGTCTTCTGGCGTACTTGAATCCTCGGAACCGCAGATCGTCCGGGGCCATAACATTCCCCTCCCCATCAAGAGGTAGCTTGTCCCCAAGCTGGAAGTCGGGAAATAACTCCCGGAACTCCAAGAAATCCACCCACGTGTTGTGAGCCTCAGAGAGATCCTGCCACTTGACCAGAAGCTCTGAACGGTACTCCGTGCCATGTTTCTTCCATCGGGACAGCAAGACAGCTTCGGGACTGGGGCGCAGCTCCCCCGTCGTAGTGGCCTCGGGTAGAGAGGGAAGCACTGTGGCGGCTGCTCCCAGCTTCTTCTTCAGCAGTGAGACATGGAAGGTGGGGTGGATGCGAGAACCCTCAGGAAGGGCAAGCGTGTATGCGACCGGCCCCACCCGGCGAGTGATGCGAAATGGCCCATAGAACCGTGGGGAGAGCTTCTGATTGGAGCGGCGAGCAACTGAAAGCTGTCTGTACGGCTGGAGACGGAGGAAGACCTCGTCGCCAACCTGGAAGGTCCGCTCCGTGCGGTGCTTATCGGCCTGCAACTTCATCCGGTCCTGAGCAACCCGGAGATTGTCCCGCAAGAGAGCCAAGGTCTGATCCCTGTCACGTAACGCACGATCCACGGCCGGCAGAGCGGTGCTGCCCGGCTCATACGACCGCAGGGTGGGTGGTGCGCGCCCGTAGACAACCTCGAACGGAGTAATCCGCCCGGCCGTGTGATACGAAGTGTTGTAGCAGTACTCCGCCCAGTGTAACCATCGAGTCCACGTCCGGGGCTCATCCATGACGAAGCAGCGAAGATACGTCTCGACGCCCCGGTTCAGCATCTCTGTCTGACCATCTGTCTGCGGGTGGTGCGCGGTGCTCATGCGCAACCTAGTGCCCTGCAACCGGAAAAGCTCTTGCCAGAATTTGCTGAGGAAGGTCGGATCGCGATCCGATATGATGGAGCTTGGGAGACCGTGAAGGCGCACTACCTCTCGGGCAAAGAGATCCGCAACTGCTTCCGCGGTGTAAGGGTGGCTGAGAGCGAGAAAATGGCCGTATTTGGACAGCTTGTCCACTATGACCAAGATCGTGGACTTGCCCTGAGACCGGGGCAGGCCTTCAATAAAATCCAGCGAGACCGTCTCCCATATCTGCTGAGGAATGTCCAAGGGCGTGAGCAACCCTGCCGGTGATGACGTCTCGTACTTCTGCCGCTGGCACATGTCGCACTGCTGCACAAAACGCTGCGCGTCCCTGCGCAACCCCCTCCAAAAGACATTGGCCCGCAGCCGCTGTAACGTGCGAAGCACCCCGGCATGACCTCCGGTCGGGGATGAGTGGAACTCCTGTAACATGACCTCCTTCCAAGCGGACGAAGCGGGAATGACCACCCTCCCGTGATAGTACAAATGTCCTCCAATCAGCTGGTACCCTGGAGCGGTGGGTTGGCCCTGAGACAAGGCCTCTACAATAGGCTGGAGCTCGGGATCCGCGGCTATCTCGCGCTGAATGTCATCCAAGGACTCAATCAAAGGTACCGACAGGCGAAAGAGAGTGCCTTCCGGTAGGCGGGATAGGGCATCGGCCGCCAAATTCTCCTTACCCTGCTTGTACACGATCTCATAGTCATACCCGAGCAGCTTGGTCAACCACTTCTGCTGGAGAGGAGATGCTAACCGTTGATCCAATAAATGTTTCAGGCTCTGGTGATCCGTGCGAACTTTAAAATGATGGCCTAGCAGGTATGGACGCCACAACGTCACTGCGTGAAGAATTGCTAGCATCTCCTTCTCGTACGTGGAGAGGCCCAAGGTGCGGGGTGCCAAAGCCTTACTGAAGTAGGCCAACGGCCGCCCCTCTTGCATCAACACCGCCCCAATTCCTACTCCTGAAGCATCCGTCTCCACTACAAACTCCTTGGTGAAATCCGGTAGTGCGGGTACCGGTGTGGTCGTCATAGCCTCCTTGAGAGCGGAAAAGGCCCGCTCCGCCTCGTCATGCCACGTAAAGGACTCCTTGTGGAGGAGCTGTGTGAGTGGGCGTGCCAGCTTCCCATAATCCTTCACGAACCTCCTATAGTACCCAGTGAGGCCGAGGAAGCCTCGAAGTGCGTGTACGGTCGCCGGCCGTGGCCACTCCACCATGCTCTCAATCTTCTTTGGGTCTGCCCTGACCCCTTGTGCCGAAACCAGATGCCCCAAATATTCCACCTCTGACTGCCCAAACGAGCATTTCGACAGCTTGGCGTAGAACTGATGTTGCCGCAGAACTGTAAGAACCTGTGCCACGTGCTCAACATGCTCCTCCCATGTCCGACTGTATATCAAGATATCGTCGAAGAATATGAGTACCGATCGCCGTAGGAGTGGCCGGAAGGTTTCATTCATCACTGCCTGGAAGGTCGATGGGGCATTGGAAAGCCCAAAGGGCATCACCAAGAACTCGTAATGCCCGTCGTGTGTGCGAAACGCGGTCTTGTGGATGTCTTCCGTCTTCATCCGAATCTGGTGGTAGCCGGAACGGAGGTACAGCTTGGTAAACAAACTCGCCCCATGCAGCTCGTCCAAGAGCTCTTCTATCATCGGTATCGGAAACTTGTCCTTGATCGTGGACTCATTCAGGTTGCGGTAATCCACGCAGAAACGCCAAGACCCGTCTTTCTTTTTCACCAGGATGATGGGTGAGGAAAAAGCGCTGGTGCTCGGCCGTATGATGCCGGTCGCCAGCATCTCTTTCACACTCTTCTCGATCTCGGCCTTCTGAATGTACGGATATCGATAGGGTCTGACGTTCGGGGGCGCAGCCCCCTCCTTCATCTGTATGTCGTGATCCCTGAATCTGGGCGGAGGAAGGCCCCGGGGCTCCAGGAACACATCTCTGAACTGGGACAAAAGTACCTGCATCTCCTCTGGAATGTCTGGTGGGTCGTGGGCCACTGCCTCTACCCCCACTACCTTGGCTAGCGGGGATCCCTGCTCCTCTAACCGCTGCAAGCTCCTCACAGAAATCTCCTTCAGTGGTGAAGACCGAATGCCCTGTAGGCAAAAATCCTTCCCCTGCTGGGTGAATTCCATCGTCAAACGAACCCAGTCGGTAGTCACCCTCTGTAATTGTCGTAACCATTGGACCCCCAACACCATGTCCGACCCCCGAATCGGAAGTAAGTACATATCCGTGTGGCACAAATAGCCCTGCACGCGGATCTCCACCCCCTTCATCACCCCCTCGCATCTCAGCTTGCTCCCATCTGCCACCATAACCTGGAAGGCCGCCCCCCTGTCGATCGTCTGTCCCACCTTTGAAGCAACTGTCGGGTTGATGAAATTGTGGGTGCTCCCACTATCCACCAGGATGGTCACACGCTCCTTGCCCACCATGCCTGTGAAACGAAGCGTCACCGGGGCGGTGCACCCCTCCATGGCCTGCAAGGAAACCCCGAACTCGGCCAAATCCAGATCCTCCACGTCGGCTTCCTCCGGATGATCCTCCTCGTCATCCTCCTCCCGCAGCATAAACACCTGGACCTTCTGGCAGGCGTGTCCCTTGGTGTACTTCTCATCGCAATTAAAGCACAGCCCTTTCTCCCTCCGGGCTTGCATCTCTGGCCATGTCAACCTGGTCACTGTCGGCCGTATGGCCGGTGGCTGCTCGCGTCGTACCGCCGCGGGAGCCGCGGGTGGCTTGGTCGTCATCCGGCTCCGCTGCCTGTTGTAACGCTCCTCCTGTATCCGGGCGATGCTAATGGCATGACTCAGACTGCGTGGTAAGTATGCGTGGACCTCGTCCCGTAAGTGGTCCTTCAACCCTGAGATGAAGCAACTCAACAAGGTCTGCTCCCCCCATGCGACACGGTTTGCTAATCTCTCGAACTCCGTCCGATACTCCGTGACGGTCCCCCTCTGCCGCAGTTTTTGAAGGGTGGCTTCCACATCCTCGTACTACAGAGGCCCAAAACGAGCCGAGAAGGCCTCGATGAACTCCGGCCACGGGGCAAAAGTGCGTCCCCGCAAAAACCATTGCGTCCACTGATACGCGTCCTCCTCCAGATGGAAGGCTGCCAGCTGTACCCACTGAGCCTCGGGAATCTCCTGGTATTTGAAAAACAGCTCTACCTTTTGTATCCATTCCAGGGCGTCCCCTCCCCGGAACTTAGGAAAATTCATCCGTGTCAGCTTGGGTTGCATGTATGGTCTCTGATAAGCCCCTCTCAAACCGCCACCGTCTGGTCCCACCCCTCCGGGTTGCCCAAAATCTCCTTGGATTCCTCCCTGATTCCACCCCGGATTCCTTCCCGGTCCCATAGTGGCCGGACCGTATCCCCCGTTAGGAACAGTTGCTGGTGGGGGCGGGAAATTCCCCGTTGTGCCCCCGAGAGGAACCGCATTTGCTCCGGTGGGGCGAAACACCCCAAATCCTTGATGCTGTGGCCTCCATGCTTGTCCTGGATGCTGTCCGGGACCTCCTCCTTGCCGCAGCAGTCCGCCGTGAGCCGGCAGGGGCTGTTCGAACCCCCACGTAGCAGCCGCACCTCCGCCCGGCCCCCAGGGCCCTCCCGCAGCCTCCGTCGCCCGACTGGGCCCAGTCCGGGACTGTTCCGGCATCCAGGAGGAAGCCGCACCTCCGCCGAACCCCCCGCTGCCCCATCCGCCCGGATCGGGGTATCCGCCCGTCAAGCCGCTGGAGCGGGACGGAAGCGGAGGCCCGCGCGCGATATCGGGCGCGATTCCCGCGCCGAATCCGGGTCCCGACGCGCCCGTCGTCCCGCCTCCGTGACTCCCGCACCCCGTGCTTCCTCCGTTAGGGAGATTGGTCGCCTCTGTGTCCGATCCCGCGCCGTTTACGGCTTTTCCTTTCAAATTTTGCAAGAGGAGGGATTTCAACTCCTCCATCTTCTCATCGAGGCGTTCCTCCAAGTGTTGTTGCGAGTCCTTCATGTTCGCTTCGATTGCCGCCACGGAATCCGTCAACGCAACGTAGTTCTCCTCGATGGCGGCCAAACGCGTCGTCTCTGCCTCCGTACGCGTCACCATGGTCGCAGGAAGGATGCTCTGATACCAAATGTTATGCTACCGCTAGAGATCTAAGCAAGAGAAAACAAAAGATGGCTAGGGTTTAGTGCATGAAGAAGAAGATACCTGAAAATAGATCAATCATGCTCCAAAGAGGGGGAAAAGGGGGTATTTATGGAGCCCCCTTTTCCCAGGGCCGGCCGGCCCCAATTGAGGGCTGAACCGGTGTGGTTCAGCCCTCCCTCTTCTTAATGATTAATTGCGTGCTGAACCGGATGGTTCAGCCCGGTCTTGGTCCGGCGCTCCTTTAGGTCTTCTGGCGTACTTGAATCCTCGGAACCGCAGATCGTCCGGGGCCATAACAACTTGCAACTCATTTTTCTTTCTTCCTTGTATACTCTTCTTCCTTCCCTTTTTGCAGAGGGTAACAGGTGTTTGCAAGCCTCTATCAGGTACTTGCGAGTTATTATGCCTTTCTGTTTTCCTCACTTTTGTTTTGCAGAACTTAACAGAAGACACACCTTCTTTGTTTTGCAAAAGCAAACTCAGGTACACACTCGATGTACCACCCATACATGTTTACCCTAACTTTCCTCTTGCAGGAAAATAGACAGGAAGCACCAAGCTTGTAAGAAGAGTCTTCAGGTTCTATCTCTCCTTGCCCCCCCCCCTTCTCTTTCCTTTGGGGTGGATCACGATTTTCGTGGGTCTCTAACTTTTTCGAAGTTCCCTTCGGAACTTAAAAAAGTGCAGGGATTATGTTAACCCAGAAATCGGCGATCCTTCCCAAGGTAGCCAGCTGGCTAGTCGCGCTCCTTAAATTCTCCCTTTTGATCGCGACAAGCCCCAGCGTAGGCGGACAGTTTTCTCTGTCCGTCTGGGTCCCCTTGCAACCGCATGCCCTACGGGACGGCGGGCTGTTCCCATAGCTCACCCTCGCAGGCCATGCGGTTAGGCCCGCTAACCGTGCAATGCTTTTCCTTGCAGGAATCAGCCAACAGCACCACAAGGGGCGGCCTCCCAGTCCGCCCAAGGGGCTCCGGCCTCCCTGCCGCCCGAGGGGCGGCGGCCTCCTGCCGCCGTCCGCCGAGGCCGCCCACCATGGGCGGCCTCCGCCTGCTAGGCCGCCCACCAGGGGCGGCCTCTGCCCGCCAGCCGGGTGGACTCCACCCGGAGTCCGCCCAGGCCGCCCGCTAGGGGGCGGCCCCGGCCTTGCCGGGCGGACTCCACCCGGAGTCCGCCTAGGCCGCCCGCTAGGGGGCGGCCCCGGCCCAGCCGGGCGGACTCCACCCGGAGTCCGCCCAGGCCGCCTTCTAGGGGGCGGCCCCGGCCTTGCCGGGCGGACTCCACCCGGAGTCCGCCCAGGCCGCCCGCTAGGGGGCGGCCCCGGCCTTGCCGGGCGGACTCCACCCGGAGTCCGCCCAGGCCGCCCGCTAGGGGGCGGCCCCGGCTCTTGCCGAGCGGACTCCACCCGGAGTCCGCCCAGGCCGCCCGCTAGGGGGCGGCCCCGGCTCTTGCCGGGCGGACTCCACCCGGAGTCCGCCCAGGCCGCCAGATAGGGGGCGGCCCCGGCTCTTGCCGGGCGGACTCCACCCGGAGTCCGCACAGGCCGCCCGCTAGGGGGCGGCCCCGGCCCTGTCGGGCGGACTCCCGTCCGCCCAGGCCGCCCGCAAGGGGGCGGCCTCCGTTCTCTCCAGGCTTCCTACAGCTTGCTTCGCCAACCTGGTGGACTCCAATTTCCAGTCCGCGGAGTCCGCGCCGGTCGTCATGCTGACGTCACTGGGCCCCGCTTCTTGAAGATCTTCCCCGGGCCTATAAATAGCCCCTGATGCTTCTCATTTGGGGAGGAGAGAGGACCGGAGGTGGAGACAACTCCCGCCAGCAGACCCTGCGGACTCAGTTTTCCAGTCCGCGCAGTCCTCCACCAGCTTGCCAGCAGACTCGGCGGACTCTGTTTTCCTGTCCGCGCAGTCCTCCATCAGCCTTCCAGCAAGCCCTGCGGACTCGGATTTCCTGTCCGCGCAGTCCTCCACAGCTTACTTGCAGCTTGCCAGCAGACTCTGCAGACTCAGTTTTCCAGTCCTCCAGCAGCTAGCAGCCTCTTTTACTTAGTCTCTGGCAGCTTCTTTTCTCTGCTCTCTGGCAACTTCTTCTCCCTTAGCCGTCAGCTTCCCTTTGTACCCCTTTAATGCTTTGTTGTGAAGGTGTATATGTAAGCTTGTAACCTCTCGCTATTAATCAAAGGAAAGCCCGTCGCAAGAGTGGCATTTAGGCCGCGGCGGGCGAAGTGTGCTGTTGTCGCTGCTAGCGCCCCCCCCCCCCCCCCCTCTTCTCCTCTCTGCTCAGCAAGTCTTGCTTCTCTGCTCAGCAAGCTTTGCTCTCTGCTCAGCAAGTCTTGCTCTCTGCTCAGCAAGTCTTGCTCTCTGCTCAGCAAGCCTTGCTCTCTGCTCAGCAAGCCTTGCTTCTCTGCTCAGCAAGTCTTGCTCCCTGTTTAGCCAGCCTTGCTCCCTGCTCAGCAAGTCTTGCTCCCTGCTCAGCAAGCCTTGCTCCCTGCTCAGCCAGCCTTGCCCTCAGCTCAGCTCAGTTCTTCTTGGCAACCAACCTGCAAGTGCAACCGTCGCAGTAACTGTCTGCTCGACAGCTCCTGATAAACCTCCTCTTCCTCTCTTGATCAACCCTCTCTGTTGATCAAGGCTCTCCTCTGCTCTCAGCAGCCTCTCCTCTACCCCCGCAGCCCTCCTTGAACAAGTTGTTTGCTCCACTCTCGAGCACTCAGAAGCTTCCTTCTCCCCTAACCCCGCGACCTTTCTCCTCCCTCCTCACCTAGCATGTGAGACCAAACACCCCCTCCGTATTAGCTGTGCCCCCGGTGCCGTTTCCGCGCATCAACACATACAACAATATTAAACTTCACCTACTATCTAACAAAAACATTGGATCAATAGGATAAGACTTGTTAATGAAAAAAAACCTTATACCTTTATCATCCCAAATACAGCTTCAATCCAACTCGTCCTCAGAGGCTTCCGATGCATGTTAGGGTTCAAGAGCCAAATGAAATCAACCCCACAGATATTTCCACGATGATTTCGATGACTTACCCACTGTAGAAAGAAAGCATAAGTCCATTCAATCAAACCACCATAGATGGTGTCCTATAACAAGTTGAAGCACAATAGTACTGTGAACTTGAAACAAAACCTTATGGGCATCTGCATCACCGTCAGAATAATGATGGGCAACATCATAAGAGGAAACAAAGCCTTGAGACCTCAGGAACTTGTATACACGCCCCCGCTTGCTTCCATTCCAATCGCTGTAATCAACATGCTGATATTCAAAAAATATTCTCAACTAGATTTTTGGAGGGAAATTTTTAAATAGCTCAACTGACCCGCACAATATGATGGGCATACGGTCAAGTTTATGTTCTTTCTCGTAGGACTCTACATATTGAAGAATCTTGTACACCTGTCAGCACCACCGGAACATAAAATAGTGAATAATGTGGGCATGTTAACAATTAATCATCAAAATAAATAGCAAATAATACCTGATGCAATCTAGCTATACACAGGGTATAATCATGAGGAAACAATAAATGCGTATTCACAATGAGGATCTGTTGATTGATGCTGCAGCTATTTTTTTGCAAGAAAGGAAAAACCGACTCAACATGATTAAGTAAAGGAAAAACTGAATCAACATGTAATAACTGAGCGACTCGATCTCCAAAGTCGTTGAAGAGAAGTTCCTTAGAGTTAATAATTCTAAAGCAATCCCTGCGAATGGCGGTAAGTAGACCTGCAGACATAAGCTACATGAGAATTGAAAATTATAAACAACATGATTAAGTAAATAAACAATCAATTGCTTTGAAAGAACATATATATTTGGATTAAACAAACATAACTAAAGGGAAATTATCAAATTAACTTTCCAATTATATCTACTACTATATTGGAAGTCTCATGTTTAGTGTAACACTCGGACTGTAGAAAAGCGCACAAACATTTGGGAAAAAACTATGAAATTTTGTATATCCTTCTTGTATATGTAAATACAAGTATGAGTACATATATATATATATGCGGAGAGAAAAGAGAGAAGAGTCTCTTTTTCAAGATGCGGGACTATTACATAAAAAGGAAGAGGGCCTATGATGGGCCATTATATGGGCCTTTACATGTTCTTTTTCTAAAACTCCTCCGCAAGCTGGAGTGTACAAGTCGTAGGCACCCAAATTGGATAAGAACTGATAAAATAGAGCACTTGGTAGGACCTTAGTGAGAAGATCAGCAACTTGGTCGGTAGCCGGAACATGTTTCAATTCCAACTTTTTCATTTGAACTTTTTCCCGAATGAAATGACAGTCAACTTCAATGTGTTTCGTTCTTTCATGGAAGACGGGATTCTTTGTTATGTGTATAGCAGCTTGAATGTCATAGAGTAAGGTAGCCAGTGAGGAAAGTTTTACTCCCATATCACTTAGGAGACTCTCAAACCATGTGAGCTCAGATACAACAGACGTCATCGAACGATACTCAGCTTCGGCTGAAGATCGAGCAACCACGGACTGTTTCTTACTACGCCAGGTAACAAGGTGACCTCCGAAGTAAGTACAAACTCCGCTAGGGTAACGCCGATCATCCAGGGATCAGCATCTGAATCCGCAACCAATGTTGGAGTAGACGAAGAAGAAGTTTTGTATACCAGCCCTTGACTATGAGCTGTTTTTAGGTATCTCAAAATACGTTCGACAGCATGTAGATGAGACATCCGAGAAGAATGCATAAATCGGCTAATAACTCCAACAACAAAGGATATGTTTGGTCGTGTGATTGTTAGATAAATCAATTTTCCAACCAGACGTCGATAGCATTCTGGATTTGGAAGAAGATGATCTGCATCAGAAACATGTGGATACAATTTGTGATTTACATCCATAGGAGTATTAACCGTCTTGCATCCAGAATAGCCAGCATCCTGAAGAATGTAGAGACAGTACTTCCGTTAAGATAGGAGAAGGGCATCAGGACATCTTGCCATCTCAAGACCAAGGAAGTATTGAAAGTTCCCCAGATTTTTGTTTGAAAAACAGAACTAAGGTGTTGTTTGACCACTTGTATTCCCTTTGAATCATCTCCTGTGATTAGGATGTCATCAACATACACCAAAATAAAAACCGTTAATGTTGTTCTATGTCGAGTGAAAAGAGAGAAATCTGTCGAGCTCCAAGTAAAGCTAACCTCCCGAACAGCCCTACTGAACTTATCGAACCATGCCCGAGGAGATTGTTTGAGACCATAAATCGACTTCTTAAGCTGACAAACTCGGGACTCCCCCGTGGTCTCAAACCTGGAGGTTGTTGCATATAAATAGTTTTTTGGAGACCACCACTGAGAAAAGCATTCTAAATATCCAGTTGATGTAAGGGCAATTGGCGATGCACGGCTACAGAAAGGACACGAACCGTGTTTAGCTTGTCCACTGGAGAGAATGTTTCCTCATAATCGAGACCATGTTGTTGAATAAATCCACGAGCCACCAGACGGGCCTTAAGACGATCAATCGTCCCATCTAGGGCTGAGCATATTATTCGAAACTCGAAAGTCGCTTGAAAATCGTTCGAAAATTGAGCAGAATCGGAATCGGTTAAAATTGATTCGACTCAATTTGAGTCGATTCAATTTGACTCAAATCTGATTTCGAGTCGATTTCGAGCCAGCCCTGAATCGCTCGAAATATGATTCGAATCAACTCGAATTAATTTTAAAAATTATGTATTTATTAATATATTCTTATTTAAACCTAACTAAAAAACGAAGGCTTTAAGTGTTTCATTTGCTAAATTTATAGGTTTCCTAATTTAATTTTGAGCAAATTAAGAATAAAACGAAAAATTGCACAATTTCGAGCCGATTTGATTCGGTTTCGATCCGATCCGATTCGATTTCGAGCCGACTCGATTCGATTTCGAGCCGACTCGATTCGATTTCGAGCCGACTCGAGTAGAAATCAATTTCGATTTCGACTCGATTTTGAGCCGAGTTCGAATCAAAAATTTCAATTTCGAGCCGAGCCAAAATCGCTCGAACTCGACTCGATATCAGCCCTAGTCCCATCAGGGGCATGCTTGTTGACAAAGACTCATTTACATCAAACAGTAGTCCGTCCCGGAGGAAGAGAAACCGGATCTCACGTCTGATCAGCCCAGAGAGCCGTCAATTCTCTGTCCATGGCACCCGCCAGCCCGGATGTTGGAGAGCCTCCTGCACAGAGTTAGGGACAGAAATCGAGGATAAAGAAGTAGCAAAGGTTTGAAGTGTCGGGGTTAGGCGATGTAAGGATACATAATTTGTCATAGGATGGGATGTGGAGGCAGAGGCCTGGTCGACAGGCCGCATAGTGCCAGAGGTTGAAGCCGACTGCAGCGGGGCGACGGAGCTGGGCGGTCGACGAGTATAAAAACAAAAGAAGTGGGTTTGTGGATAACCGGAGCTGGGGAGGGGAGGAATGGAGGTGGTGGTGGTGGTGGAGGAGATGTAACTGGGATGACAGGTCTTGGTAATGATGGTGGTGGAAAAGATGACGTTGGAGTGGAGAAAAACGGTTGATCTTCCAGAAACGTAACATCCGCTGAAACAGTCACTTTGCAAGTAGTGGGAGAGTAGCAATCATACCTTTTTTAAGTACGGGAATAACCAACGAGCATATGTTTGGCTGCCCGAGGATAGAACTTGTCGGTGGAGGGACCTAGTAAATGAACATACCAAGTACAACCAAATATTTGAGGTGTAAGAGGGAATGGATGTGTAGAAAGGAAGAGAAGGTTGAACGGGGTGGCATGGTTGAGGACGGAAGAGGGAAGACGGTTAATGAGATGGCACGTCATCGAAACCGCAAAGTGTCAATAAGTCTTGAGAACATGCATTTGAATCATGAGGGAGCGAGCAACATCAAGAAAATGTCTATTTTTGCGCTCGGCCACACTGTTTTGTTGAGCAGTATATGCACATGAAGTCTGTTGAATAATCCCAAACTCAGAGCAGAGGTTATCAAACTCATGACTAGTGTATTCTCGAGAATTATCCATCCGGCGTGTTTTGATTTTGTCGGAAAATTGTGTGCGAGTCCCAAAAACAAAAGCCCGGAATACACGAGGAAGTTCGGAGCGATCACGAATTAAGTACAATCATGTCATTCGAGAATAATCATCAATAAAGGTGATAAAATAACGATAACAAGACACACTTGTTATTTTGTATGGGCCTCAAACATCAGAATGCACTAACAAAAAAAGGAGCAGAGCTTCGGGTACAATGAGAAGAAAAAAAACGACGTTGTTTCCCCAAAAATACATGAATCACATGTAAAAGCAGAAAGAGGAATATTAGGAAGAGCCTTCTTGAGAACCGGAAGAGGAGCATGTCGAAGACGCCGATGTCAGTCAACAGAGGAGACAGATGAGAGAACGATGGGGGAGAAATCAAGAAGGTAGAGCACATTGTGCAGTCCTCCTTTACTAATGATACTCTGCGTCTGTCGGTCCTGCATCAGAAACGAAGAAGAGGTGAATGTGATAGAACAATTCAAATCGGTAGTAAGGCGACTAATAGAAAGTAAATTAAACGGAGAGCTCGGGGCATGGAGAGTCGAGCGAAGAGAAATAGAGGAATTGAGAGGTATATCAGCAGAGCCGGAGACAGGAGCGGTGTTGTCATTGGCTACGGTCATATACTTTGGATGCAGATAATCCAAGTATTGGGGTGGCTTCAAGGAGGTGATATGGTGAGTAGCACCTGAATCCACTATCCAACGCGGACTAGTGGAGAGACAAGCGATACCTTCATGAGAGACGGAGGCAACAGAGGCAGGTGAGTTGTGGAGCAACCCCTGAAGTTGTTGGAGCTGGAGGCGGACTTCATCAATATCAGCATGAGTGGCAGAATGGCTGAGGGCAGCAACAGAAGCATTTGGACGAGGAGGGAGATCATGTTTGCGGTAACAGGTCGCCTCAAGGTGTCTATCCTTACCACAGAAAGAATGCTTACGCCTCGGCCGGCCACCTCGACCCCTCCCCCGAGAGCTTGTACGTCCCCTACGGGTAGGGGGAGGGAGAGGGAGTAATGGTGCAGAAGATTGTTGGAGAAGAGCCGGTGAAGGAGGGCCGAAAGCATCAGGAGCCAGTGAAACCTTTAACAGCATGGAGCACGCATCAGAGAATGAGGGAATAGTAGCAGATGAGAAGATCTGAGTCCGGATATTATGAAGATGAGGAGGAATACGAGTCATCATCATGTCAATATCTTAGTTGTCAAGGTGCGCGCCTAGGCGCGCCTGAGGCGCCGGGCGCAGCCCGCCGCGCCGCGTCTCAGCACGGCTGAGGCGGGCGATGTGCCCCAGGCGCGCCCAGGCGCGCGTTTTTCAAGCTCCCAGGCGCGCCTGGGCCTTTCAAAATATTTTTTAAAAAAATTGAGATGGCCAAAAACATGATCTTAGACGGACCCGAGGCACCCCTAGCCGCACTTGGGCGCCCAATTCGCTGAAATTGAGCAAATTGGGAGCCCAATTCGCTGAAATTGGACGCCCAATTCGCACAATTTCAGCGAATTGGGCGCCCAATTCGCTCAATTTCTTTTTCCCCCATTTTTGTGTCTCACGTGCCACAGGCGCGCGCCTGTGTCTTGCTCCTATGCTCTAGGGGCCCTTTGCGCCTCAGTGCTCTTTGTGTCTTTGATAACTTAGCTCAATACCAACAGCTTCCTTTTGAGTGTGTTGGACAGCTAGATCCGTAATCGGGGGCTGATGCTGAATCCAGGCCTCAACCAGCGTCTTGGACCGAGCAACAAAGGAGGTTAAGTCAGCAACACTATCTGACTCAAGAGACTGAAGATCGGTGATGATGTCATACAAGTGTTGGAGACTATCCCTGCCAAAGTACAGGGAATGGAGTTCATCCCACATCACCTTGGCCGTCTCATGATACATGACCATGCAGTAAGGTTTGTCATCAAGGGAGTTGAGAAGCCAAGTCTGAACACGACCATCATCACGCAGCCAGTTATCAGTAGGTGCAGAAGGAATATCCTTAATTAGATAATGCAGAAGTCCCTTTGACTGAAGTACCCGACGGACAGAATGCACTACTTAACAAAGTTCTTCTTCCCAGTAAGAAAGATGGTGGTGATTCTCAACTCGTCACGAAGTTCAGGAGCAGGGACCAAGCGGGCTGGAGGAGAAGAATTAGTAGAGGAATCCATGACCACACAACCAGGCAGCTAGGCGAAGCGGCTAAGCAAGCACGGCAGACAAACCACCTCGGACAGGGACAGAGGCAGCAGCAGCAAATCCGGCGGACTGGCAATACACAAGCAGCAAGAGCAACAACGGATAGGCAAGACTGCAACGAGCAGCAGACAAAACCGCCAGTGAGCAGCGGACTGAGAAGCAGCGAGCGGGAGATAAGACCGCAGTGAGCAGATAACACGGCGTCGCGGTTTGAAGCAGGCTAACCGGCAAGGCTGCGGCGGACTGAGAAGGAAGCGGACTGAGAAGAGACAGCGGCGAACTGAGAGAAAACAAGAGTCCGGCCTAAGTAAGCAGTCAACACGGAGTGCGGCAGAACGACAAGCAGTGAGTGCGGACTGAGAAGAGGCCGCGGACAGGAACAGAGGGTTGCGGTTAAGACGCAGAAGCCGGCAAGCAGAGCAAAGAGGGAACTTCGGGCGAACATAGAGAGCAGACCGCAGGTCGCGACAAAAACAATCCAGCGGTAAGACACTGAGAAGAATCACGGTTAGCAGCAACACGGACCAAACCACGCGGCAAGGGCAGATCGTGGCGAACAGCAAGTAGACCGCAGCAGGTAACGTGCAGACCGCGGCGAACAAAGACAGGAGCAGTGTACAGCAATGGTGAGGTCAAAGACCAAACCGCAGCGGTTAAAGAGACAGACCGCGCGATCAAGGAAGAGCGACAGGCAAGATGAAGCCGAACCAGGCAGACCGCGGTGGACATAGAGCAGACTGCAGAGTGGCAGCGCGGTGGGACCTAGCAGTAAAGTCTATAAAAGCAAGAGAAAATCCAAAAACAAAAGGTGGGAACAGCACGCCAAGTACCCTGCGGACAGAAAGGGTCTGTCCGCCAGAGTCTGGAGAGAAAGAGGCCGCATGGGAGTTGCAGTTAGACAGAACCGCTAACCTCCTAAAGACAGGAGACCGCAGAGGGGGTTGCGGTTAGAAAATCAGAGGCCGCCCAGAGGGATCGAGTGGCTCTGATACCATGTAGAAAAGTGCACAAACACTTGGGAAAAAACTATGAAACTTTGTATATCCTTCTTGTGTATGTAAATACAAGTATGAGTACATATATATAGGGAGAGAAGAGAGAGAAGAGTCTATTTTTCAAGATGTGGGACTATTACATAAAGAGGAAGAAAACCTATGATAGGTCATTATATGAGTCTTTACATGTTCTTTTTCTAACACGGACATCCCAATTTAACCTTGCCATAAATTATAATTTTGAAGTAGTTCATTATTGAGTTAACAAGCAATGTGTGATTGATTTAGTTTTATTCTTTGGCGCAACATTTGGCATTTTCGCATCCAGAGGTACCGACATGGTCACATGACGGCCTATGATCATGACCGCTAGTTTTTTATATGAAAGAGGCCTCAATAATGTTATTTGAATTAAAGCTCAAACCTAACAATTTAAGCTCTTAATTTTATGCTCCTTGGGTGCTTCCAATCATAATTAATGCCGTAGCTTTTATGTCATGAATATGAAACCCACTGATACAGATAGAACTAATAATGTCAGAATACATAAAATAATATTTTTAAAAGCCAACGGTATTGTCCTGTTCTTGAATGTTTTAAAGACCAAGACTTGTGTTTCTTTACTCATTAATACAACAGTAAGAAATTATGTTCTTCTACCACAACTATCTTTTCTTTTGAATCCTTTTGTGGAATAGGATTTTGGATCACCTCAGGGATGGGGCATAATTATTAGAAAAATAGTTGGCCAGAGGACATAGCCCGTTTTGCCTGCGCTCGCCCAATGGGAATGCACAAAGAATAGGTCAAAGCAATATTTTTAAAACACATTTTTGCGAATGGCTGTGAGCCCCTCTGAAGTGATGTGGCAGTTAATGAGCGGCTGAGCGCTACCTCTAGGCTGTGCTCATAGCATTTATTTTTTTTTCTAATTATTATGAGGAACCTGTTTAGCATTGTGAGAGTTTAGTCATGAGACATGTTAAAAGGGAAAGGGGGTTACCAATAAAGACTTGGAATGAAACTATAAGAAAAGACATGATGTACTTAGAAATTAGTGAGTTTAGGATAAAAGATAGGGCACAGTGGCGACAACCGATTCATATAGCCGACCCCACTATAGTGGGATAAAGGCTTGAGTGTTGTGTTGTGTTGTTGCAATAACTTTGTTTATACTATGTACTTAGGCATTAGTGAGATTATGACTAAAGATAGAGCACAATGGCGACAAAGGATCCATATAGCTGATCCCACTATAGTGGGAATGTGGGATAAAGGTTTGAGTGTTGTTATTGTTGTTATAATGGAGAACCCACATTTTCCAATGATCTTTTGTATATATATCCAGCAGTACACAGTCAATGATTGGCAAACCAGAATTTCACTTTTCGGATCCAGGGTTCCTATGTCATACTTTTCTGATCTTATTGCTTTTATAATCAAAATCTCATCCTCCATTTCTAAGTGTTTACTTTATCTATCTTTCCATGGGGTGCACGCATAGGATACCTACATTGAATCTTCCTCTATTTGTTTGCTTCAAATATTACTAGAATTTCATTGCATTTCATGGCTAAAGTTTTTTTCCCATTTTTTTATCATAGAATTCTTAAAATGCAAGTCAGTTCAAGCCATCAAAAGAGAAAAGTCTACTCATAAAGCAAGTCAAAGCCTCAATTCTTATAATTGAAGATGAGTAAAAGAAAATACGAAGAGCATACCATCCCCACGATTATTTGTGCGTGCGAGCTTGAGACTTGTATACCCGGCATCTCTCAATGTATTCTCATACATCTCAACGAGTTCATCATTCCCTAACCAAACTTCCTGCAACATTGCAATCAGCAACCAGAATCACAAACAATCAATCATCACAGTCGCCATTTTGAAAATAGCTTTTCGGCACGTTGCACCCCCCATTTGCTAATGTTTGACACTTTACACCTCAAAAATTTAAATATGACACTTTGCAACCCCCCACCCCTCCATTTGCATTTATTTTGACACTTTGCACCGTAGGGTATTGTAATGAGGGGTATTATTGCACGTCTTTCTTACCAATAGACATATACGCTTGATTCCTTCTCAGCGCCGCCAAATCCTTCAGGTATATGCCATTTTTGGCACTTTGCATCCCTGAAATACGAGATTTTGGCACTTTCCACCCTTAATTTTTAAAATTAGCATTTTACACCCCCCGAATTACCGATGTCTGGCACTTTGCACCTCCAAGCCAACATTTCAAAGTTATTTAGGTCCGGGCAACACGAAAAATGCTCATTTTTATACTTTGCACCCCGGATTATTGGGGCTTCCCGGACCTAATTACCTTTCAATGACCATTTTTGGTGCTGCCCGGACCTAAATACCTATGAAATTTTGACATGTGAGTGCAAAGTGCCAGAAATCGGTAATTGAGAGTGCAAAGTGTCAATTTAAAATATTTGAGGTGCAAAGTGTCAAACCCTCTTATTTTGAGGATGCAAAGTGCAAAAAGCCTGGTTTATGCTCTTGAATTTAAGAAATTTTGGCCTCATGTGGACCGAAAATAACCCTTAAATTTAATTCTATGTACAAAGTGCCAAAACAAATGCAAATGAGATAAAATTTTGAGATCCAAATGTCAAACATAAGCAAATGGGGGTGGGGCTCACTTTTTCAATAAGGAAAGCATGATAGCCGTCTCCCCACCTGTAAGCAGATGATCGAAGATCTCTCCACCAGCAACCGATCAATGATTCTCTGATTCCTGCTCAACCAATATGCCCTACACTGGCTCTCCCTGAGACTCGGATCCTATTTTCCCCCAAACTACAAAAAATGCGTGATCCCTTTCGCAGTGGAATAGAAGAAAATCGAATCCGACGAAATCAGCGATGGCTCACCTCCTTGTCCAGCCGCTTGTAGATGGGGGCCAGAATGTTGAAGGTGGTGCAGGATACGCATCCATCGGTGCTCACTATCGCCGTTCCGCAGCCAAATCCCCTCTTCACCGCCCTCGTCTTCTTCATTTCTGCGTTGTTCTGCGAACCCCGCAGCCGCTTCATCTGACATTGGATCTTCCCCTCGCCGACGCAGCACTCATTCAACTCCTTTTTCTGCATACCGATCCATCAACACAACGAGATCGATTGATCGAGAGACATAGTGGGGGAGGAAGAGATAGAGAGAGAGAACGGCGGAGAGAGAGAGAGATTGCATTACCATGTTGAAGACGGACTGGCGGGAAGGAATAGAAGGAGAAGAAATCGGCGTGGTGTTATAACGCTTTCGACTGTTTGCTTTTTTGTCGCTCGGATTGGCATCTAATACGAGAAGGAAGAAGAAGGTGATGTGGTGACCGGTAATTGAATTCCTCGCTGGAGCGGAGGAAAAATTTTGTGGTCCGCCCACCTAAAGGAAGGTCTGGTAGCGCCCTCCAAAAATTGATTTTAAACCTAATAAAAAATATATTTTAAAATATATATATATATATTTATTTATATATATTTAATAAGAATTTTTTATCTTTAAAATAATATCTTATTTTCCTATAAAAAAAATTTAAAAAAAACCGATCGGATACTGGATAGGCAGTTTTTTTTAAAATTCGATTAGATTTCATTTATTTTATTTTATTTTATTTATAATGTGTATTTCGCAGACTGTTTGATCAAAAATAGTACGGTCAGACCTTATCTGGACCTTCCTTTAGGTTAGGGCGGCGGACCCAAATATTTCTCGGAGCGGAGGTTCGGGCGGACTATCCTCTATATTGGTTGTAGCTAGTTGGGTATTACGAACCTTCCGAGAATCCCATCACGATTTGTTATTTTTTTATTTTATTTATTTTGTTTTTAAGGGCCGAAGATTGAGTACTCAGGATTCTCAAGAATTGTATGTCGTGTATGTAATTAGGAGGCGTAATAGGGTATGTTCACAAATAGAATAGTTCATGAATAATTCAATATTTGATTCGTGAAGATTCGATTAAAATTTGTATTTTTGCATTTGAATTCGGATTTGAATCTGAATTCAGATTCGAATAATTTTTGAGTATGAATTAGAATAATTTTATTTGTATACAAAGGATTTGTGAATAGTTTACGAATACTGGATGTACAACCCGCATTCGTCAAGGGAGTACCCAGTCGTGCCGCATAGGCAAAAGTCAACATTGAAGAGCAGATCAAAGTCAGCAACCTATCAAAATAGGCATTCTTTATTAGGGGCGAGCATCATACTCGCCCAAGCTAGCAGTCAGTCAGATGCATAAGCGAGCATCAAGCATATGCTCGCCAGAGCGAGCAGTCAACATGAGGAATACTCGCATCAGGAATACTCGCATAGTCAGGGGCAAAAATTATTAGTGGATTTGAATTCCTCTCGTCGAGCCAATGAATTTTGATTACTTACATGTCAAAAATGGTGGCCGGATGAGGAGAAATAACTCAGATAGTTAGATAAAGGTGTCAAAAAAACTTTATGTGAGGAAGACGATGTTTGGCCCCCGCTTAATGATATCCCAAGATCCTCCTCAACGCATAATTGACGGCCTTCAGCAACATCTCGCCGGACTCAGGCGAGATCCTTCAATAGTCGTCAGGAAGAAGTCGTCATGTTGCAAGTCACGAGATCAATAGGTCTAGAGAGCCAACCTCATGGGACTGGGTATTCTCGCCTAGAGACCTCCCCCTCCCCCATAATTTGTCTATAAATGGGATTTTTTGGGTGCCAGGAATGACACCTTGAAATATTGCAATCTTGCCCCCCACCCCCACTCTCTTGGACTACAACTCTCTAAGGGGGTGCCTTCCTCGTACCTTGCTCCGTCGATTTGCTGGAGGGGAAGTTAATTCCAAAATTCTGGATATGCGGTGGGACCTTCTGCTGGAACCGGGATTCGGCCCAACGAGGAGTTCGGACTCAAAGGGTGCAGCTAACACTTACTTCTCCTGAGGAAGAATGCTTAACTGAAGGTTTAGAACTATGTAATGACCCTGGGCAACAACATAGAGGTCCCGTCTCACACCCGAAAGATCTTAGAACGTTTCTCCTCCCACACCAATGCTGAAGTTGGGCACATTGGAGAGCCTTTGAAGCCAACCAAATTTGACAAGAGGATGAAGAAGCCAAAAAACTAGATCCCCCAAAGGTGCCCTTCAAAGTATATTTATTGGTTTTCCTAGCTGGACCTGCCAATAGCACAATCCCGCCTTTTAGTTTTACTAAATGGACACCAAATTGGTCTACCAACAACCAAACTCCGTTGTTTGGAATGGCTATCAGTAGACAAATAAATATAACATTGCACGAAGAATATTCTTGGATGGCGAGTGCCCTGATGAAGTTGACACTTGCCAGCCTCCGGCTCGCCTCGCTCTCTATGGCGGGTGCCTTTGTAAACGAGCATATGCCTGGATTGGCGAGTGCCTGATGATACCAGCACTCACCTGCCTCTTTGGAGTGACGAGTGCATAATGAAACCAGCACTCATCTGTCTTTTCGAAGTGGCGAGTGCCTGAGCACTTGCCTTCCTGGGGCGAGTGTGGTCCTACTTCCAGATTTGCCCCACTAACTAGGTACTCGCTGCTTTAAGCGAGTGCAAGCCCACCTCCTCTGCTCTCCTGAAATTGTGGAGTCACTCTGGTTCGCCCACTAGGCGAACATGGCGTTGTACACAATCTTCGCTCTTTACGAGATTGCCTCAAGCTCGGAAAGAAACGTGCAAACCCTAGTGTTCGGAGAGTGCTTGTTGACCTGGACGAAATCTTTTGGTGGGCCCCTCTCCTACACTATAAATACCTCTAATGAGGAGGAGTGAGGAGCTTCTTAACTTCTTCCATTTTCTCTGTCTCATTCTACTTTAACTGCACAATACGGATTTCAAAGGAAATCCAAGATCGCCTCGATGCCGCGAGGGAGAAGAACAAGTCTTTCACTCTAGAGTTCGCTCCCTGGCTTGCCTGACAGGCTCTGAGCTCGCCTTTCAAGCTGAAGATGGCGAAGATGGTCAAGCGAAACCGGGGGAGGGTGGATCCTCCCTTTCGAATCCACCGCTTGACACTGAGCTAGCTCCCCTAGTATGCAAGCCAACCGTTTTGCTCACAGTGGTTTAGATGGATTGATAATGCTTTGATTACTTTGCAGGGGACACTCCCAAAGAAATAGGTTGCAAATGAACTCATGGTGAATGCACCACACTCGGCCGAAGGAGGGCTAGGCGCAGCGGCCATTGATACTAATCTCCAAGTGGTCCAAAGTGACATCTCACCCCCTCCTGGTGAGCCGCGTATCGCCCTCTCGTCCTGACCTTTCTTGGCTTTTGGTTCTCATCCATTGCTACTTCTCACAGTCGCCACCTTTGGGACTACAGGTCTGCATGTTCTACCACTGAAATCGCTGGTTTTCCTGGCCACACTCGTCGTCACCCCGGACTTTGGCTTCATGACTGAAGGAGCTTTCGATGACTCAACACCTGCCACCCACCAGATTGCCGACCATGCGCCAACCTGCCCTGGATTGGGGAAATCCTTTACACTCACCTCCAGTGAACCCTTCTAAGGTCGGCCTGTCACCTCCCGCCAAAGCCCCGGCAAGGGGATTGTACCTTCACCAGGTTAACAGGAGTACTCGCTATTCTCTCCCCCCTTAGCCTGACACCTCTCGCAGGCTACCGAGTGGCCTCATCAACCGAACTTGATATGGGTGAGGAAGAATTCTCACCTCCTCCCTCCCCGAATAAGATCGTTGACTTCTTGGGTGACCCGACGGACAATGTGGTGCTGAAGAGGCAAATGACTGAATTGTTCAGAAAGCATTGTTTGATGTTGCGCGAGATCTACAGCAAGGTCCAAGAGGATAGGGACGTCGCTGAGCATCGACTCTCAAATCTCGAGAGAGACTATGCTCAACATCTTGGAGAGATACGGCAAGGAGCTAGCAGCGAGGCGACCTCCCCGGGGATGTATATCTCGCGGGCTGAGGATTAGCTGCACCTGGTACAACAAGAGCTCTGCACTGTCCGAGAGTATTATTATCCTCGCGGGCCGCCAAATTTGGGAGTACGAGTCCGAGATAGATGGAAATGACTCCAATACTGAGCCTTCTGGCACTCGCAGTCCCCACCTTTTCTCTTAGTTCATACTCTGAACGCTTATAATCTTTTAAACTCTATAATATTTAAACAATAAACTTGCTCTAGTATTTACAATTAGAAGCTTGTGACTCTCGCCCGGTATGGGTTTTATTCTATTCACATTGTGTGTTGACTCATTTTTCACGCCTCTTTTTCTTTCTTGGGGTCGTAATTGGAAAATTAATCTTGATTTGATGTCGAATGAATGGGAAGTGGGCCGACCTGGGAATCGAGGCGTATGATGATTTATTGCTATCTGCACACCTACCCCCTCGATTTCTTCCATCTCACTCTATTTCCTATAAATAGTCCCTCTCTTTCCCCTCACCTACCACATTTAATATCTCCCCTTCCATCGTCTTCGTCCTCGGGCACTCGCCTTCAAGTTCTCGCGCAATCACTCGCACGATGGGCGGCGGTGGTGGTGATGTTGAGGGTAGATCGAAAAGCACGTGGGTTTTCTCAGATTACACCTTTCTACATTGTAACCTTACCGAGAGTGAGTACCTCCCGGGGGTCGCCCACTACATCTCGTCTGTGTTCGTCGCCCGCCTCCCGGGGGAGTTCGAGTCGATCAATGACCTCCACCTTGATGAACTCGTGATCCTCATCTCACATTTTGAGGTGGGGTTGCGGCAGCCGCTCTGGTCGGAAGTGTGTCATGTTCTCAGGTACCTGGGCGTGGTCTTGGCTCAGCTCAACCCTAACTCCGTCGTCATGCTGGTTGCGTTCGCCTGCTTCTTGCGCGAGGAGCAAATCGAATTCAGCTTTGTCGTCTTTTGCAAGCTCTTAGCCTTTCAGACTAATAAGGATGCTACCGCTTTCTTCTCTGGTCAGCATGCCAAAGTTTGCGAGACGGCCAATAAGAATCATAATTGGCTAAGGAAGTTCGTGTTCGTCAAGGGGGACTTCGGCAACATTCCCTTCTCGCACATCCAACAAGATGAGACGACCTACCACCCCCATACTGTGGTAGGTCACGAGGCCAACCTATTCACCTTCTTCGTTGGGAAAAACTTCGAGGTCGGCCACCTGAGGAAGAATGTCAACACACTCGTTCCCATCCCTCCGACACAGGTATCCTACTCTCGCACTTTCATGTGCCTTTCTTCCCTTTCTCCCCTTAACCGCTTTTGTCAAAAGAAAGGTCACGCGCTCGAACCTTTGTTTTGAGGAAATTGGACACATAAATTTTTGGGCGCAACTCTAGGCTTCAATTATATTGGAAAGACTCCAATTTTTATCCTATGGTCCTCAAATTTTAATACAATCCTTAGGGAGGCTTAAAATGATCACACAATTTTCCTCAAAATGTTCTGATCAATATTAGGCCTCCAATTTGGCCAATTAAAAATTATTTGGGCATTTAAAAATATTAAATAAATTTCAAAAATTATCAAATAATTTGTGTAGGGAGTACTTATCAAGGGGAATAACTTTCATGTTAAACACTTTTTTCCTAGGATCATATAATTTTTTATAAAAATTATTCAAGATTCTGATTGAAATTTGGTCTGCATATAGCAGATCAGCTTGATCATGCGGCCAGGATCGCGCCAGACCGGGAGAACAGCCAACTTTTCCCCACAACAAATCTGTCATGGATTTGTTGTGGGGGCACATAAGAGGAAGCGGGGGAGAGAATTAAGGCAATCACAGCTGTCCATCTCATACCGTGAGATGAACGACAGTGATTTTTTGTTGGGTACATTGGTCGCAATGTACTTGATTTGAAGAAGTCCTTTCAGCTCACTGATATACACATAGTTGTATTTGATGAATGTTAAGTTCATGTGTACAGGCAAATAAAGCTAAGTACAAAAGTGTCGAGATAATAGACAAGTATCGACACCTTTGTCAAGAATGTGCTGAGATAAGGAGGAAGTTGTGTCGACACTCAGGACTAGTGTCGACAAACTTAAACAGGAAGTACTGAGTCAAGGAGGAAGTTGTTTCGACACCCAGGACTTGGGTGGACACTGTGATACAAGAAAGCAACTGTGTCGATACTCAGGACTAGTGTCGACGCACAATGCACAAGTTGTGTCGAGACAAAGAGAAGCTGTGTCGACACTAAGGATAAGTGCTGACACACTCTATACAAGCAATGTCGAGATTGAAGACAACTGTGTCGACACTCAGGACTAGCGTCGATATGTAACGCCCCAGTTTTCCCTGAAATTCAATATCTGGGGGTTACCGTCGACGAACTGGAGACCGTTCGACGACAGTCGAAGACCGTTCGTCGATCTCGAGGTCGTTCGACGAAAGTCGAAGGCCGTTTGTCGATCTGGAGGCCGTTCGACGAAAGTCAAAGGCCGTTCGTCGATCTCGAGGCCATTCGAAGAAAGTCGAAGGTCGTTCGTCGATCTCGATGTCGTTCGACGAAAGTCGAAGGCCGTTCGTCAATCTCGAGGCTGTTCGGCGAAAGTCGAAGACCGTTCGTCGAGCTCTATTTGTCCGACGCGTGTTGGGCTGTATGGTGGAACCATTCGATGAACGTCAAAGGCCGTTCGACGAATGTCGAAGGCCGTTCGACGAATGTGCAGGCTTTTCGTCAATCTCTTACCGTTCGACGATTTCTATTGGCTGAGCTGTGAAGCCGTTCGACGCAGGTCGAAGGCCATTTCGTGGAGTTCTGAAACCTGTATACTTAGTCGTCCGATTTCGCTTCAAATTGATCTAAGGGCCCAGGATTTTCCGCCCGAGGGGCTTAAGAAGGGCTGAGCGGGATTTCTCCTCATTTCTGGAGTTGACTTATGGTTTGGGCGAGAGAGTTTGGGGAAAAAAGAAGAGAGAGAGTTTCTTTTGCCATTACTGAAGCCTCAGACCTCCGATCGTTGTTTCGAGGCCAGATCTGTGAAGAGCACGCAAAGTCGCTCGTTTTCATCTGTGCAAGACAAGGATTTCATGGCTAAAAAGAGTAGTTGAAGGGTAACGACACTTCTCCTCTCGATTTTATGATGGGTGCATGACATCTACACTTTTCTTGTTTTCTTTCAAGCATTCTAGGTACCAGATCTCTCAAGTGAGAGGGATTCGGGTTGCCATGGTTTAAGAGGAGCCACCGGGTCGATTATGTCTGTCTCAGGCATGATATTGGATTAGAGATCCGCTCCATTAGTGAATTAGGCATTGTGGGTGAAGCCGTAGTCGTGACTGTTAGTCCGACTCGGTGATATTGCATTGCGAGCCTTAAGGATTTTATAGAAATCCGTTAGGGACAAGATGCCACCTGTGATGATGTTTTCCCCTTTCTCGTGTGAGAACGTGTGGTTGGAACCGGACCGAGTGGAAATTAGAGTACACGCAGGGGCACGTGGATGGTACGGTACAAGTGTTGGAATAGGGTGGGAAAGGTATGAGATTATGATGTGACAAGGCGTGGTTTGTCTCTGGATCGAGTTGTAAAATGACTTATCAGATCGTACTCGGGAAGCGACTAGCTTGGATGAAGAGTTTCGGCCGCTTGTGGTGGAAGCTCAAAAGGGCGAAGGTAGCGTCTGGGAGATGATTGTCAGGGTCTTGAGAAAGGACAGAAGGATATGTATACTGCAGTTCGACAAGCTTCGTGAGGATTTCATGTTTGAGGCTCATTTTACGAAGTACTCCATTCACCTGGGCAGTACAAAGATGTACTTGGACATGAAGAAATCTTTTTTGTGGCCTGCTTTGAAGCGTGATATAGCTTTGTACGTGAGTCGGTGCCAAACTTGTGTCTTAGTGAAGGCCGAGTGTCAGAAACCGGGAGGGTTCCTGAAGCCTCTTCCTAATCCCGAGTGGAAATTTGATGACATCTTCATGGACTTTGTGCATAGCTTACCTCGATCGCAGCAGGAAAATGATGTGATTTGGGTGATCGTGGATCGCTTGACCAAAGTGGCCCACTTCATCCCAAATCAGAAGGAGGACATCGTGGAGAAGCTGATAGAGTTGTATGTTCGCAACATTGTGCCACTACGCGGGATTCTTATGAGTATAGTTAGTGATCACGATGGACGTTTCACGTCCAAAGACTGGAGACTGGTTCAGAAAAGTCTGGGCAGAAAGCTTAAGTTCAGTACGACGTTCCATCCTCAAACCGATGGACAAACAGAAAGAGCGAACTGTACAATGTAGGATATGCTGAGAATGTGTACTCTTGACTTTGGGAAGAAGTGGGAAGATCACCTCTTCATGGTAGAGTTCGCCTATAACAACAGTTACCAAGAAAGTATAAAGATGACGTCATACGAAGCTATGTATGGAAGACGGTGCCGAATGCTGATGTCTTGGGCAGAGGCGGGAGACACCAAACTTTTGGAAAAATAAGTGGTGGCTGATGCTTGCGAATTGGTGCGGACCATCCAAGAACGCATGAAGGTTGCCCAGGACCGGCAAGCGAAGTATTTTAATGCCCGTCATAAGAATGTGGAGTTCACGGTAGGCGACTGGATTTATCTCAAGATTAAGTCGTTCAAAGGCGTTTCGCGGGTTCGCCGACTCAAGATGCAGAGTCCGAGGTTTTTGGGACCGTTCGAGATTATATAACGTGTTGGAGAAGCAACTTACCAGTTAGCATTGTCTGTGGAGCTGAGGAGATTACACGATGTCTTCTATGTCTATGTCTTACGGAAAGCCTTGGTGGAGGCTAATGATGTGATTGAATCGCTGACGGTGCCGATGGAAGAGGACTTGAGGACGAAAGTTCGTCCAGTTAGCCTAGAGGATTCATAAGTTCGGCAGTTGCGAAACAAAGAGGTTAAGCTCGTAAAGGTGCGTTAGGACAACTGCGGGCGAGATGAGTTCTCTTGGGAGCATGAGCAAGCAATGCGGGAGGACTTCTCAGAACTCTTTTCATCAGGTATGTCATTTGTTTAAAGTTGTTATAACAATGTTTGAATGTGCTACAACTATTTTCTTGTTGTCTTCCTGTGTGAAGAATAATTTTGCGGACGAAATTCTTTAAGGGGGGAGGAGTTGTAACGCCCCAGTTTTCCCAAAAATTCAAATTCTGGGGGTTACCGTCGACGAACTCGAGGTCGTTCGACAAAATTTGAAGGCCATTCGTCGATCTTGAGGCCGTTCGACGAAAGTCGAAGGCCGTTCGTCGATCTTGAGGCCGTTAGACGAAAGTTGAAGGCCATTCGTCGATATCGAGGCCGTTCGACGAAAGTCGAAGGAAGTTTGTTGATATCAAGGCTGTTCGACGAAAGTCGAAGGCCGTTCGTCGAGCTCTGTCTGTCTGACGCGTGTTGGGCTGCGGGTAGAGCCATTTGACGAACGTCGAAGTCCGTTCGACGAATGTGCAAGTTGTTCGTCAATCTCTGACCGTTCGACGATTTCTATTGGCTGAGCTGTGAAGTCATTTGATGCAGGTCGAAGGCCATTTCGTGGAGTTTCGAAACCTGTATACTTAGTTGTCTGATTTCACTTCAAACTGATCTAAGGGCCCAAGATTTTCTGCCTGAGGGGCTTAAGAAGTGCCAAGCGGGATTTCTCCTCATTTTCTCTTCATTTCTGGAGTTGACTTAGAGTTTGGGCAAGAGAGTTAGGGGAAGAAAAAGAAGAGAGAGAGAGAGAGTTTCTTTTGCCATTACTGATGCCTCAGACCTCTGATCGTTGTTCCGAGGCCAGATCCGTAAAGAGGACACAAAGGTGCCCGTTTTCATCCGTGCAAGACAAGGGTTTCATGGATAGAAAGAGGATTTGAAGGGTAACGATACTTCTCTCGGTTTTAGGATGAGTGCATGACATCTACACTTTTCTTGTTTTCTTTCAAACATTATAGGCACCTGATCTCTCAAGTGAGAGGGATTCGGGTTACCATGGTTCAAGAGGAGCCACCCGATCGATTGTGTCCGTCCCAGACATGATATTGCATTAGAGATCCGCTCCATTAGTGGATTATATATTGTGGGTGAAGCCGTAGTCACGACCATTAGTCTGACTCGGTGACGTTGCATTGCGAGCCTTAAGGATTTTTTAGAAATCTGTTAGCGGCAAGATGCCGCCTGTGATGATATTTTTCCCCTTTCTCGTGTGAGAACGTGTGGCCGAAACCGGACCGAGTGGAAATTAGAGTACACGTGGGGGCGTGGGAATGGTACGGTACAAGTGTTGGAATAAGGTGGGAAAGGCATGGGATTGTGATGTGACAAGGCGTGGTTTGTCTCTGTGGTCGGCTGGCTAGCCCGTGACGTTGCAAGGTCATATGTGGAGAGTGTCCCGGCAAGACAAGTCCCCTTCTATGGAACTGACGAGAACGCCAAGCTTATGACAAGCCCGGACGATACCATCTGGGTCCCGCTGGGTCTCCTTCAATAGACTTGGTCTGGATTTTGGATCCGGGCCTGAGTCGTAGCGAACGGGTGGGGTCTAGCAAGGTTTCTTAGCATCAGTTTGTTTGTATGGCGGAACCCTAACGTGAGAAGTCAGAATTTGGAGGCAAGCCCGGGGTTTGAAACCCGTGAGCTGGTGGGGCCGAGACAAGAGTTCTGTGTGGCAACTTGTGTGTCGTTGGGGGAAATTAGAGTACCCTTGTGTTTGCGGCTTGAATGCCGATGGGAAAATCAAAAGTACCCAATTTGATGACGATGTGTTAGAAACATACACTTTAGGGTGCCTTGGGTGAAACCCAGGATTGCATTCATGCTGCATTGTAGGCCCCTTTTATTACTTGCTAACATAGAAATATGTTTGTTGATTGAGACATCCAAACCTGTTTTATAGCTTTACATGTTATTATTTATTACATATGAAGTGCTGACCTGCAGGGTAATGGAGTACCCCGGGGTCCATTAGGGACGACCAGGAGGAGATGTGTTGGTTGAACAATTGAGGTCGGCCTTTGCTGACCCACGTTACAATCAATTTTTACAAGGCAAGGATGGCAAGCAGGAGCAAGCTCGCCGGCCAAAAAGGCCTAAGCATCATGAAGTGGACTTCCTTTTATTTGCATATATTTTGATGGAATGATATGCTCCTTGAGATGTAATCCGGCTTGCATGCTGAGGTGGCCTAGGAGTGCATGTGCACATTACTACTCGTTATTATCGTTGCAGTTTTTGACTTATGTTGTGTGAGGCCTTAAGACCATTTTGATACTCTTAGCTTGTGGTGGATAACTTCTAGTTTTTTGTGTATGTTTCTGCTGTCGATGTCCGAGTTTTGAGTTTGGGTAGTTTTTATATCATCTTATAATGTTGAAGTTGTGGAGTCTGTATGTTGTGGGGCCTCAGACGGACTCATATTATACGATCATTATAGGGGATTCATTACATGACACACTTCACAAGCTGAGTCAAGATAGGAAGCAAGCAGTGTCGACACTCAGGACTAGTGTCGACACATTCTACATCAGCTGTGTTGAGACAAGTTGAAGGTTGTGTCGACACATTCAGAAGTATGTCGACACCACTATAAGAGAAGTGTCGACACCCAGCACTGGTGTCGACACATCCAACAGTCAAGTTTCAACACTTCAAGCAGAATTATTTCCTAAGTACAGAAATCAAGCCAGAGGGTGTGACAACAATCAGAACTGTCAAAACTGTCAGATATCAGTTATTAACCGGATCAGTCGGTTACCTTTGACATATCCTATATAAAGGGATCAACTCTTCAGAAAAGATAGAGAGAAAATTTTGGCAAGACTATATCTAAGAAGCAATCTGCTGGAATTCAGAAGGTGGAGAGAAGCCAGATCAAGAATCGTCTTCAACATTCTCCAGCCTAGATCTACTCTAATTTCAGCTTCAAGAAGTTTTGAAAAGCTAAGAAGGGTTGGATCAAATTTATCACTACAAGATCAAAGGAAGCAAACACATCAAGATCAGATCAAGAAGCAGTCGCCCATTTCTCTCTTGCTGGGTGACTAATTCTGAATCAATTTCTTTTACCTTTATTAATTTTTTAATATCTACCTGTAGATTTGAGTGTAGGGGAATCATTTTCTCTGAGTTGTAAGCCTGTGTTATAAAGGCTGAGGTAGGGCAGGGATTGTCTGAGGTAGGAGAAGTGAGTATTTCTTTGAGTTATAGGGCAGGATTTTCCAGAGGAGTAGGAGTGTGGATACATTCTAAGGTAGAGTTCTTGGGAAGAACTTGAGGTGTAAGATCTTGGTGATCTGAGTGGTTAGACTTGTAAAGTCTGAGTTGTAGGGGCCAGCTGTCCTCTGAGCTATAAGATCTGAGGATCTGAGTAAAGGAAGAAGAAGGATTTTGGCTGAATCTAATTCATTGCTAGATATGCGAAGAAGGAAAGTGGATGTACTTATAAATTGGGGACCTGTATAAAACTGTGTGTATTGTTCTGTGATAGCTGTGATTGTTGTGTTGTGATAGTTTTTAAATTGCTGTTAAGATTATCTTATTTTATCTGACTAAGATATTTAACATAAAGAAAGTATATCTCTGAATTAAAAAGGTAGCCAAGATTCAAGTTGGACCTATTCACCCCCCCTCTAGGTCACTCTCAATCCTAAAACAAACATTTACAATTGGTATCAGAGGGAGGTTCACTGAAAAAGACATAATAGCCTAGTGAGAATCCAAAGGATTGCAGAGAAAGATATATCATGGCTCAGATGGAAAATAATTCCATCAAGCTCCGTGTCTGCTCCAAAGAAAATTTTGGAATATGGAAGGAGAGGGTCAGATTATTCATGGAGGCAGCAGATCCAAGAATATACATCATAGTGATTGAAGGACCTTTCATTCGCATGAAAGTGTAAGTTCTTGATGCAAACATCAAGACACCTAAGACTTACATGGAGATGGATAAGGATGAAATCATTATGGACTCTACGGACAAGAGTGCTCAGAATATTATAGTCAGTGCAATAGATGATTCCACTTTTCAAAATCTGATTCATTGTAAAATATCAAAAGAAATGTGAGAGCCACTGATAGTCTATATGGAAGGAACTGAAGAGGTCAGAGATGATAGAAAATCTCTGTTAAACCAACAATATGAAGCTTTCAGACAGGATAAGAAAGATTCAGTGGCTGAATGTTTTGAAAAGTTCTTCAGAATTGTAAACAATCTGAGTACTTATGACAGGAGCTTTACTAACTATGAACTTAATGACAAGTTCGTGAGGTCCCTAAACAAGGAATGAGACATCAAAATCTGTGCTATAAGTGAAATGGACAATTTAGCCAATATAGACTCTCATGCTCTATTTGGCAAGCTTTTGTCCCATGAGTTATAACTCAACCTCAGGAAGTCTGAAAAAGATTCAGCTAGAGCACACAGTAGAGAAAAGTCTTTGGCCCTAAAGGTTGAGACTTCTAGGAAGGTCAGAGAAAAGCCAACACTCTCGGAGACGTAAGGCGCAACCTCTGAGTGTACAGAATCATCCTCATTAGGAGGAGACCTAACTGAGGATGGATTATCTCTCTTCTCTAGACATTTCAAGAAGATGTTGAGGAGAAGAAGCAGGGCAGCTGGAAGGGTCCAGTTGGAGACTCTTCTCTCAAGAAGACCAATCATCCAGAGAAACCCAGGAAGAAGAAATCTGGGGACAGGTATGGTTCTTCACAGAACAAATATATTACGACTAATATTGTGTGTTATTGTTGCAACAGGCAATAGCATGTCATAGCTTATTGCCCAACAAAAAGAAAGGAGAAAAGTCAAAAAACTTGAAGACTGTACAACACAAGAAGGCTGACAAGAGTCTCTTGGCAAAGAAACAATCTACATTGCCTGATAGTGAGTCTGATTCATCAGAATCAGAAGAGGAGGAGGCTCTCATGGGCCTGATGTCTGTTGAGGAAACTCAATCAGGATAAGAAGGACAAGATTGTTCAAGTCCTGCTAAGGTAAAACCAACCTCTCGTAGTCTTGCATCAGTTTCTTTTTATGCAACAGAAAATAAATCATGTTCTTACTCCTCTAATAATAGAGAATATGATTCAGACATTGAAGTTAATTTCAACACCCTTATCAATAGATATGAGAAGTTATTAAATGTCTTGATTGTAAGCAAAGAGTTTGCTAAGAATCAGGCTAGTGGATTAGAATCCTTGAGAGAAGTATCTTTTCAGTTGGAAAGGGCTAACATAAAGTTGGACCTACAAAAATTGAAACTTATAAAACTAAATAACAATATAGATAGCCATGCAGAAGTAATAGTATAACATGCCAAGACTGTCAAGGACCTGGAAGCAAAGCTCACCCAGGAAAGACAGCTCCTGACTCAATTCTCAAAACTCAAGTCAGTGCTACCTATCATAGATACATTTACTACACCATTTAGAAGTAGTGTAGGTTATGGAAAAAATAAAAAGTTTATTAAGAAGTAAGATCGTAAGGGAAAATCCCCAATGGATCCAGTTAAGCTACCCCCCAAGCATCTGACTTCTAATAAATGCAATGAATCATGTGTTCCTGGACACATGAATTCTGGTGCACTACCAACAATATCAATAAAGAGTCTTGCTGGGAGGAACAGACATCTACATGCAATAAAGGCCAAAAGCCACCACAAAGGGTGATCAATCCAAGAAGCCAAAGAATTCTTGGAGCTGGTCCTAGTGCAACACACCAAAACCTGAAAGGTAAGGGTGTAAACTTTGCACCACTACCTTGGAAGTTGGATGTCAAATCCAAGTTGCATAAAAGAACAACTTCAAATGTGCAACCAAAAAAGATATAATCGATTTGAGTGTTGGTGTTGTGGGAAAGTTGGGCATTTTGTCCTAGATTGTTGGTATAATCCAACAATACCTTCACATAAGACTCAACCAGATTTGTTTAAAAAGCCTGTTGTGTTTCACATAACAAAGCCTAGCAGTAACCAAGACCCCAAAACTATTTGGGTGCCTAAGGCAAATTAATTCTGTGTTTATAGGTGGAACTCAGTACCATTGGAAGACTAATATGATACTTGGATAGTGGTTGTTCCAAGCACATGACTGGAACAAGGAGTTTGCTAAGGGATTATACTCCAGTTAGGAATGGACCAAAAGTCATCTTTGGAGGGTTAGAGAAAGGACTCACTAAGGGATATGGTAACATTTCTAATGGCCTAGTTACCATCACAAAAGTGGCATATGTGGAAGGATTGAACCACAATCTAATAAGCATAAGTCAGCTTTGTGATACAGGTTAAGAAATTATTTTCCACAATGATAAGTGTTTGATAAGGAATCCAAGTGATCAAGAGATCATCTTGCCAGACAATAGGAGTGAGAACATTTATTCTCTAAATTTCTTAAGTGTAAATAAGAAATCAACTGTATGTCTTGTAGCTAGTGAGAAAGACTCTTTGTGTGTGCAATTGCACAGGAGGCTAGCTCATTTAAATTATAAAGTAATAAGCAAACTATTCTTTATGGACTTAGTTAGAAACAGTCGACAGTTCAAATGCTCCAAAGAAGATTTATGTACTGCATGCCAAAAATACAAACAGACAAAAGCCTCCTTTAAGTTCATACAGTCCAAAGACACTAAGAGGTATTTATACTTACTTCATATGGATCTATTTGATCCTATGCAAGTTCTTAGTTTGGGTAGGAAGTCTCATACCTATGTAATTTTGGATGATCACTCTAGGTTTGCTTGGGTATTCTTCTTAAGTAGAAAGTCTGAAACACTAAACATCCTTGCTAATTTTGTCAAACGAGTTCAGAATGAGATGAGATGTTCTGTGGTCAAACTTAGAAGTGATCATGGTACAGAATTTCAATCTGAAAAGATGACAAATTTTTGTAAGGAACGAGAGATCTTTCAGGAGTTCTCCTCTCCAAGAACACTACAGCAAAATGGAGGTTCTGAGAGGAAAAATAGAACTCCCATTGAGGCAGCTAGAACAATGTTGAGTGATACATCTCTCCCAGAATATTTTTATGCTGAGGTTGTAAACACAACATGCTATGTTCAGAATAGGGCATTGATCAACAAGAATCACAACAAGACTCCCTATGAACTAATGAAAGGCAGAAAACCAAATATATCCTACTTCAAAATTTTTGATAGTAAGTGTTATGTATTGGACAATGAGAAAACTTATCTAACTAAGTTCTATGAAAAATCCTATGAAGGAATATTTGTAGGGTATAGTGTACATATCAAAGCATACAGGATCTACAACTTGAAACATCAAGTTGTAGAAGAATCAATTTATGTAGTTTTTGATGAAACTTCTGTTCTATATAATGAGATCTCTAACACTCTAGTCTAGGTGATGTAGATTCTAGTATGGAAAAGTTTAATATAGGTGATTCACCTGATCTAGAAGATACAGTAACTGCCCAGGAGGAGGAAGAGAATCATTTTAATCCTCCTGCAGAACTAGGTGATGGTAGGCACCTGCCGGTAGCAATTAGACATCTTAGAGATTATCCTATTGATCAAATAATAGGTGATGTCAGGTTAGGTATGACTACTAGGAGTAGACATCACAATGAGGTCCTATACTCAAGCTTTCTCTCTCAGGTAAAACCTCAAAAGTTTGAAGAAGCCAATTCAGACCCCAACTTGATTATGGCTATGCAAGAAGAGCTCAATCAATTTGAGAGATGCAAAGTCTGGAGTCTAGTTCCTAGACCTAGTGATCACAATGTCGTAGACACTAAGTGGATTTATAGGAATAAACTAGATGAGCATGGGGTTATAGTTAAGAACAAAGGTAGATTAGTGGATAAAGGATATAGACAAGAGGAAGGGATGGACTTTGACCAAATCTTTGCACCTATAGCTAGGCTAGAAGCCATAAGGTTATTTTTAGCTCATGCAACATACAAAGGATACAAGGTCTACCAGATGGATGTAAAGTCAGCATTCCTCAATGGTACACTGAAGGAGGAAGTCTATGTAGAGCAGCCACCAGATTTTGTTAACCCTAAACACAACACTTATGTCTTCAGATTGCACAAGGCTTTGTATGAGTTAAAATAGACACCTAGAGCCTGGTATGAGACCTCGTATACCTTTCTTATAGAAAACAAGTTCTCTAAAGGAAAGATAGACAAGACACTATTCCTTAGGGACATCAAATGTTCAAGCATCCTAGTCCAGATTTATGTAGATGACATAATTTTTGGGTCTACTAATGAGAATCTGTGTAGAAAATTTGTCAGGCCTATGTAAGATAAGTTTGAAATGAGCAGCATGGGTGAGCTAAAGTTCTTCTTGGGATTCCAAGTTAGACAATCTGAGGATGATATATTCATCTCTCAATCTAAGTTCACTAAGGAGTTGATTAAGAGATATGGTATGGAGACTTCTACTATCATGAGAACTCCAATGGGTTATTGTGTGTCACTACACAAGGATGAATTTGGGAAACCAGTTGATGAAACCTTGTATAGAGGCATCATTGGATCGTTCTTGTATTTGACTGCTAGTATGCTAGATATTATGAGCTCAACATGTGTCTATGCAAGGTACCAAGCATGCCCCCAAAGAGTCTCATTACACCAATGTGTAGAGAATATTGAGATATCTTAAGGGCACACCCAATCTTGGGCTTTGGTATCCTAGGGATAGTGATTTTGAACTCACAGGGTACATAAATATAGATTTTGCAGGGTGTAAAGAAGACAGAAAAAGTACTTTTGGAACTTACCAGTTTCTAGGGAAAAGACTCATAAGTTAGAGCATCAAGAATCAAACAAATGTTGTAATTTCTATAGCAGAATCTGAGTACATATCTGTTGGAAACTGTTATGCACAGTTGTTGTGGATTCATCATCAACTACTGGACTACAGTGTACAACTAAGTAAATCAGTTATGTTTTGTGATTCCACTAGTGCAATTTCGATTGCTAATAATTCTGTTTCACACAGTAGAACTAAACATATTAAAATTAGATATCACTTTCTTAGAGAGAATGTTGAAAAAGAAAATATTAGCTTACAGTATACTCCAACAGAAAGACAAGTTGCTGACATCTTTACAAAACCCCTAGATGAAAGCAAGTTCAATTACTTTAAATTTGAACTAGGCATGTTGAACATTGAATTAATATTTTCAATTAGTAACAACAAAAGTTTGTACAACATATAAAAGATGACTAATCAAGTCAACAAAGAATCACAACCAAGAAAGACTTGATATAAGTCAAGAAATTATATTCAGAACACAAATTTTATCTAAGTCAAAGAATTTTGTCGAGACACCACAGTGTGTGTCAAAATTATAGGCAGTATTATGTCAAGACATCAGAATGTGTGTCAACACAATAAGTAGTCGTGTGTCGAGACACCTGACAGTGTGTCGACACTGATTAGCGACAGTGTGTCGAGACATTATAATTTAGTGTCGAGACATAAGATTGTCGAGAACTTGAGATCTGTGTCGAGAGACACGAACCTTGTGTCGACTAAGTCGACACATCTCAACAGAGTAGGTTTTTCGTGTCGACACTAGATATTTCTCAATATTGAGAAAATTACTAAATGCAGCACGACTTTTCTCCTTTAATAGACAGTTGCTATAAATAGGAGGTGTAAGGAATTGTCGACTACGCTTACCAGAAATCTTGAGAGACTGATCATTATGTGTCGAGACCTAGAAATCCTTAGTCTACACCTTTCAATTTCGAACTCTTTCAACTAGAATGACACCGAAGATGGACAACAACATCAATGAGGGTTACGAACTGGTGCGAAACACCTTCGTCTCCGCACTAGAAGAAATAAAGAATGTGATTGACCTTGTCAATGAGGCATTTCTTGAATATCTACTTTCAGAACAAACTAAGATGTGGAAGAGAGAAGTATCAGAATTCTATTCCATTGCCACACTAAACCCTAAGTTAGACAAGACGATCAAATCCAGTATTAATGGAGCAAGAGTAAAGGTCACAACCAAAAGACTGGCTACAGTCTTTCTAATTCCAAGAATTGCACAGGAAGATGAACTGGATTCAACGAAGACTGTAGAGGCATTCGAATGGTGTGGACTAGCTCCAACCACTAGGTTTGGCAGTTCCTTAAACAGGAATGGAATGAATTTCCAGGGAAAATTTTTGTCTGAAGTAATAGGAAATGTGCTCATCTCTAAGACTAGAGCACATGACAGGATTTCAACCTATATGTTTAGCTTGATGACAAGGATTATTTTTAGAATCAAGACTGATTAGAACACGGTGGTGTTTGATAAAATAGCAGAAGGGATTCAAAAGCCCAATATGGGCAGAATTGTAAGTCTGTATCTGTTAAAGGCAATACCAGATAGTATTAATCAGATGATTGGGTCCAAGATAAATCACATGAGGAGAATGGACCTAAGAATTTTGTCAAGATGGGAAAGAGTCTTGTCTAAGGACACTCCAGAACCCAAAAAGACAAAGGAGGTAAAAGGCAAGAAAGCAGTGGTAGAAGAAGAAGAATCCTCAGGTGATTCTGAAGAACAAGTGGAGTTTAACTCCGATAAGTGAAGAATAAAGAAGATCTCCAAGACTCTCACCTGGAACAAGTGATCAGGTGCAGCGGGAGAACATTCGAGAAAAAGAATAAATTGAGGGGGAGAATCTCAATGAATTGCCAATTGATATAGCTACTACTATAATAATGGATGTTGTACAGGAACTAGAAAAATCAAAAGATCCTGAGTAAGAAATGTCTGAGAAAGAGATGGAGGAATAAATTCCAATGGAGACTAAAGAAGAAATTCTTCTAATTAAAGAAACTAACATCCAGGGGGAGATAGATGAAATTCCCCAGATTGATGTTCCTGATGCTGCAATTCAGCATGCAAATGATAACTTAGATAGTATCAACATAAATGAGAAAGGTACGAGAACTGAGGGGGGAGTTGGCCCCATATACTGACAAAACCAAAGAGACACCTCAAGTTGAAGAGGTAAGTTCTTCTGAATCTGAATAAGCAGAACAACCTCAGCTAAAGAAAAGAAAGTTATCTGAAATTAAGAAGAAGAGCAAGAGCTACAAACAGTATTTACAATCTGGAACACCAGCTGCTCCTACCGAAGATACTAGCTCTCTGTTAGTCCAAATTCAGATAATGCTCGATAAGAAAAGGCGGGATCTAGAAAACTATGTAGATGAAAGCAATAAAGAACTGCAGTTTCAACTAGCTTAGAATATTAAGTCAATAAGATTTGAAGTCAATCTCTTGAAAACTGAAATGACTACTTTATTTGAAAAAGGAGCTAATGTTGCAGTGTGTCGTGATAAACAGCAGCAAGAAGCCAAGACAATTGCAGATGACATGGTTGTCAAACAAGGCTACGTCCTTCAAATACAGAGAATTTTGGATGAAAACATGACTGCTTTGCATACAGAAACAATGGTTAAACTGACTGAGCTATCTATTAAATTAGAAACCAAAATAGCCATTGTTACAAAGGCCATGGAAACTCAGCTGGCAAACCGATCAGCCTCCTTACTTAAAGATATAAAGGAATTTGACAAGAGTTTGGACAATAATTTACTGAGAGTAAAGAATACTGTCACTTCAAGTATCCATTACTTAGATGAACAAATCAGATTTCACAAGAATGATATAAGAGATCATGTTGAAAGAGAAGTCATAAAGGAGGAGAGGGTAATGATAAGAGCTAATTCTGAAAATGCTACCTGGATATTAAATAATATCAGAGACACTTTAGGCTATCCTCCCCTATGGTATGATGAAGATTAAACTGCCGAGTCTGGTTGTCAACCAGCTCAACTTGAAGCACCTCATGCTACTTATACTCATGCTGTTGAGCAAACCATATACAATACTGCAGCACAAGCCACATTTGACACTATCCAAGCAGCTGTCCAACACATGTACAGTCTTCCACCATCAGCTCAAAATGTTATATTTGAAAAGGTGGAGATGCCTTAATCTGCTATGATCAAAGAAAAAGAGGCACAACTTTCAAAGAAAAGGTTTAGAGAATAAGTTGAGGCTAGACCAAATTTTGAGCAGTAGAGCCCAACCTCCAGATCAATAATTCTCATTGCATGAAAGACACTAAATGCAAAGGCTGAAAGAAGTTATCCAGAAGTTAAGATATAATCTGAAGAAAGGAAAGCTTCCTGCTAAGTTAGTTGAGCCCAGTAAATATTTCCTAGAGCCATACCATTATTTTGAAAGACAAAGGTTGAAAGAAGAAGCAATTATAAAAATTAAATCTAAGGATGACAAAGGAAAGAAGGTTGATGATGACAAGGTACCTGAGGTGAATGTAAAGATACAATCTGGAAAAGGCATAGTCATCAAAGAACCAGAGCTGTCATAGAATGTTCTTAGTTCTAAATTTCATAGAAAACTTGATGTGTAACTATTAAATAACAAAATCTTGCAGCTGTAAACCTTGTGATGAACAATTAATGAAAATTTTGGTTTACTCAACACTTTATGTACTTTTAATTAGGATTGCAATTGTTTGCCTTACTTTCTATTCAACATTATTGTTGTTAAATATGTGTTTTTATCTGTGTAGTGCACTGAACTCTTAATGTCTTTATCATAATATATTTTTGGTATCATGTTGTATATCATTAAATTGGAGTTATGACTTCTCCAAATAGGGGGAGATTGTTGGGTACATTGGTCACAATGTACTTGATTTGAAGAAGTCCTTTCAGCTCAATAATATACGCATAGTTGTATTTGATGAATGTTAAGTTCATGTGTGCAGACAAATAAAGCTAAGTACAAAAGTGTCGAGACACTAGGCAAGTGTCGACACCTTTATCAAGGATGTGCTGAGACAAGGAGGAAGTTGTGTCGACACTCAGGACTTGTGTCGACACTGTTAAATAAGAAGTGCTGAGTCAAGGAGGAAGTTGTGTCGACACCCGGGACTTGGGTCGACACTATGATACAAGAAAGCAACTGTGTTGACACTCTGGACTAGTGTCGACACACACTGCACAAGTTATGTCGAGACAAAGAGAAGCTGTATCGACACTAAGGACAAGTGTCGACACACTCTATACAAGCAATGTCGAGACTGAAGATAACTGTGTCGACACTCAGGACTAGCGTCGACACACTTCACAAGCTGAGTCAAGATAGGAAGCAAGCAGTGTCGACACTCAGGACTAGTGTCGACACATTCTACATCAGCTGTGTCGAGACAAGATGAAGGTTGTGTCGACACATTCAGAAGTATGTCGACACCACTATAAGAGAAGTGTCGACACCCAGGACTGATGTCGACACATCCAACAGTCAAGTTTCAACACTTCAAGCAGAATTATTTCCTATGTACATAAATCAAGCCAGTGGGTCTGACGACTATCAAAACTGTCAGAAATGTCAGATGTCAGTTATTAACCGGATCAGCCGGTTACCTTTGATAGAGCATATATAAAGGGATCAACTCTTCAAAAAAGATAGAGAGAAAAAATTGGCAAGACATTATCTAAGAAGCAATCTGTTGGAATTTAGAAGGTGGTGAGAAGCCGGATCAAGAATCGTTTTCAACATTCTCTAGCCTAGATCTATACTAATATCAACTTCAAGAAGCTTTGAAAAGCTAAGAAGGGTTGGATCAAATCTATCACTACAAGATCAAAGGAAGCAAACACATCAGGATCAGATCAAGAAGCAGTCGCCCATTTCTCTCTTGCTGGGTGACTAATTCTAAATCAATTTCTTTTATCTGTACTTATTTTGTAAGATCTACCTGTAGATCTAAGTGTAGGGGAATCATTTTTTATGAGTTGTAGGCCTGTGTTATAAAGGCTGAGGTAGGGCAGGGATTGCCTGAGGTAGGAGAAGTGGGTTTTTCTCTTAGTTGTAAGGCAGGATTTGCCTGAGGAGTAGGAGTGTGGATAAATTCTGAGATAGTGTTCTTGGGAAGAACTTGAGGTGTAGGATCTTGGTGATCTGAGTGGTAAGACTTGTAAAGTCTAAGTTGTAGGGGCCAGCTGAGCTCTGAGCTGTAAGATCCGAGGATCTGAGTAAAGGAAGAAGAAGGAATTTGGCCGAATCTAATTCATTGCTAGATAGGTGAAGGGGGAAAGTTGATGTACCCATAAATTGGGGAACCACTATAAAAATGTGTGTAATGTGTTGTGATTGTTGTGCTATGATAGTTTTTAAATTATTATTAAAATTATCTTGTTTTATCTAACTGAGATATTTAACATAAAGAAAGTATATCTATGAATTAAAAAGGTAGCCAAGATTCAAATTGGACATATTCACCCCATTTAGGTCACTCTCAATCCTAAAACAAACATTTACATTTCTCCCGCTGGAGAAGGAGGCGGTGGCCTTCTGCCACCGCCGGCCGT
The DNA here is from genome assembly GCA_039583875.1 of Platanthera guangdongensis. Classification (NCBI taxonomy): domain Eukaryota; kingdom Viridiplantae; phylum Streptophyta; class Magnoliopsida; order Asparagales; family Orchidaceae; genus Platanthera; species Platanthera guangdongensis. Next base: position 27,085,706 of record CM077153.1, on the reverse strand, counting down.
CACTGCCGGACGTCGACGCCGCCCCCGATCGACTCGTCGGGGGTCGGCGAATCTCTAGGTGGTAGTCTGGTGGCCTACAGCCGCCGGCCACCGCAAAAATTTGAAAACTTGAGAGCGGGGTGGCGGTGGCTCTGCTCTCAGCACCACCCTGCCTCTTCAGTGACCATTCCGGCCACGAAACTACCCCCGGCCGGCGCACAGGGGGTAGTGCTCCTCTTTGGCGGTGGCCCGACAAACTGCCGCCACCGGTGCAAAATACAGAGAAATCCTCTATTTCTCGGGTACCCCCGGAGCGACGTTTTCCTGCGGCACCTCGACCTCCCACTACCGGGTAAGGGTATCCCCGGTGGATTAGCCCTTCCCCAGCGCCACCACCGGCACTGGGAGGGGGTAGCTTTCTGCAGTTACCACCTGACCTGGAGCCTGGCTCGGGGGATGTCGGCGGCTCTCTGGCCGCCGGGAGGCCCATGCAGGTGGTCCAAAATGTTTGAAAGGGGAAGGGGAAGAAGTTCCACCTATGGTGGTGCGGCTCGGGAGGTACCAGCCTGAGTTTCCATTAAGGTGGCAGAGGAGGGTGGCTCGGGTTGGCTTTCCCGGTGAACTATGGTTCCGGCCAAGTGGGGGAAACTTGTTCTTGGTTGGTGGGGGAAGGGAAGAGGTATCATGGCCTTATATAGTCAGGGAAGGGGGTGGATTTTGGGTTGAGGAAAGTGTGAGACTAATCCTAATGGGAGGAGGAGTTCATCTCCTCCCCTCCACTTGGTTGGAAACGTGGCTCCTCCTAAGAAGCCAAGGGTAGGTAGGTACCTCTTCCATGGAGCTTGCCTCAAGTGGGATTGGGTTTGGGGAAAAGAAAAGAGAAAGAGAGGGGAGCTTTTTGAGCTTTTGCTAAGGCCCAAAGTCCATCAATCCAAAGCTAATTTGGTGGCCCAAGGAGTAAGGGGGTAGGGCCTTAGTCACTAGCGAAGAAGTTGGGTGCACCTCCTTTAAAAACTTTCTAAAAAAAGATTTCTAGGGGGTTTTACCAAAGTCAACCCCAGGTGGGTCCCCTATGCTAGTCAAAGTCAAAATAAGTCTATGGCATCGGGAGTCGGGTCAAAGTTGGGGTGTCGTGTCATAGTTTGTGTGAGCGCGCTTTTCGGTGCATGACTTTGCTTGATTTAACCACGAGTTGACTACCTATCACTGAAATTGACCGGGACGCATTCGGTTGACTTCGTATTGATCATTCGAGTCCAATGCCACTGAACGAGATCGAATCGGAGTTTGTTTGCTAGCTATTCAAAATTTGCGCGCCGTAGTGCGCTAAAATGGTCAAAACGCGTATCATCATTATTAGACTTCAAAATGCGACACAATAAGTTCCACTGAGTTCATATTGACTATACGAAGTCATAGGAACTAACAGAACTCAAATCGGAGTTCTCTAGGTCATTATCCGAAAATCTCATTTTCGCGACGTTTTATGAGGAATGACCCTACTTATCATATGACCTCGGATTTCAACAGAATGAGTTCCAATGCGTTTGTATTGATTATACAAACCCAAAGGAGCTGACAGAACTCCAATCGGAGTTTTCTAGCTCTATATATCCTGTCTAGGGTTACCTTCTACCAGAGTGTGGGCCATGGGCAGAGGTTCGGGTCACTTTTATTGGGCCCACTAGGGTCCTAGTGGCCCAATAAAAGTCAGGATGTTACAATCCAATAAAAATAGAAGGATTTTCGTCCCCGAAAATTTGCTCGAAGTACGGGGAAAGAAACAACATACCTGGGGAAAGAAACAACATACCTAGGGAAAGAGTTCCTGGTGCTTTTCTCGAACGAGTACTTCAGGTTCCCATGTGTACTCATCTCGTCTGTGATTTGACCACAATATCTTGACCATCGAGATGACCTTGTTATGTAGATTCTTTACTTTATGATCTACTACCCTGACTGGTTCAAGGTGGACAGATCTATCTAACTACAATTGTACTCGTGGCGTAGGTTGATATTGCTCTGGTTGTCGGAGGACTCGCCTCAGGGATGAGACATTAAACACATCATGAAGATTTCCCAATTCTAGGGGCAGGGCTAATCGATAGGCAACGGGGCAAACACTCTCTATCACCCACAATTGGTCACGGCGTCGCCAGGGCATGCCCTGCTTGCGTTTGCCAGCGGTCTGCAAGTTTCCAAACTTCGTCATTTCCTCAAGTAGAGGGTTATGTCAGGATCTGCCCCCAACTCTTCTATAGGGCCCCAGCCCTTGTGGTCACTCTGCCTGCGATCGAAGGTTCGCCCTTCTCCATCAATTGGTCATGACGTCGTTAGGGCCTACCCCGCTCGCGTTCGCCAGCGGTCTTCAAGTTTCCGAACTTCGTCGTTTCCTCAAGAAGAGGATGGAGTCTGCCGAATCCACAATAGGCCGCGCGGACTGGAACTGGCTTCTGGAACTGGTCATGCTGACGGCGGACTTGGAAGAGTCCGCGCCTACTGCTGGCGGACTGAGAGGAGTCCGCCCGAACTGAGCTGATTGAGCTCGTGCCAAGATTGTGCGGACTGAGTGAGTTATCTGCCTGCTGCTAGGAGGCAGGAGCTGGAAGCTGAGCGGCGGACTGTGCATTGAGTCCCTCCTGCTGAGTTGAGCGAGCACGCGCTAAGGGTGAAAGCTGAGGGATATCTGCCGAGTTCGCTGAGTCTGCCGAGTCCGCCGAGTCCACACGAGGCTGTGCAGTCTTGGATTGCTTTAAGGAGGTTTGCTGCCTGGCAGACTGGGAAGAGTCCGCCACTACTGATCGAGCCCATGCCAAGACTGCGGGCTGAGGTTGACCATGATGTTGGGGAGAAGCGAGTGTTGGAGGCTGAGGCGGACTGTGAGAGGAATCCGCTGAGTCCGCAGTGGATCAACTGAGTCCACCCCTGCTATGAACGAATCGGCTGGCTGCTGAAGCTGGAGCTGATGTTCATTAGCATAGGTGGACTGGAAGGTTTGAATACACTTCAAGTTTGCCCAGCTCGCGGTGAACTGGATGTGCGCTGATCTTTGCGGGTAGCCGGAGAGCTGGAGCGTCCGCACTCCTTAAGCGGACTGAAGAAGCTGGTTGCCCATGCTGCTGGAGTCTGCCACTGTTGAATGGAACTTGCCGCACCTGCTGGGTGACAAGGGATTCATGACCTGCCGGACTGACGAGGCAGGCCGCGCGTGTTGTCGAGGTGGAAACTGGTGCAGCTGGCTGGCGGCCTGGGGTCAGGTCGCCAATCTGGCTATACGGCGAGCTGGAGGGTTGTCGACGCTGGTGAAGGTCTGCGGCCTAGAGGTAGGCCGCTTGTCATTGTGTCGGTCTGGGCGGATGGACATCCGAGTCCGTCAACGTTGGACGTCACCTCAGGAGCGGGCAAAGTAGCGGCTTGTTGCCGGCCTGGGTGGATAGACATCCGAGTCCGGCAAAGGGGCACCTGTTAATACAAGCTTGCGGTTTAGCTGACAAGGGGCGCGGCCTGCAGGGGCGGACTGCAGAAGTAGTTCGCGGCCCCTACCGACCAAAGGAACAACACGCGGCCTGGGCGGTCAGACCGCTGAGACCCCCCAAGCCGTGCGGCCTGAGCAGACAGAAAAACCTATCCGCCCATCTTAGGACGTCGCGACCTCCAGGAGGAACCTGTAGCAGGCCGTGACTAGCGAGCTGGCTGCCTTGGGAAGGATCGCCGATTTCGGGGTTAACATAATCCCCGCACTTTTTTAAGCTCAAAATGGAACTTCGAAAAAGTTGGTGACCCATGAAAATCGTGATCCACCCCAAAGGAAAGGAAGAGGGCAAGGAGAGATAGAACCTGATGTCTCTCCTTAGGAGTTTGCTATATTTGTCTTTTTGATGCAAAGGAAAAGTTAGTGTATGCATGTATAGAAGGTACATCTTGTATGTACCTGGGTTTGCCTTTATAAAACGAAGAAGGTGTGTCTTTCACTGAGTTCTGCAAAACGAAGGTGAGAGGAAAACTTGGAAGCATAATAACTTGCAAGTACTAGATGGAGGCTTGCAATCACCTGTTATCTTCTGCAAAAAAAGAGTAAGCAACATTCGTGAAAAGGAAAATAAGTTGCAAGTACCTGAAGGTGGACTTGCAAGCATTTGCTAGTTTCTGCAAAAGAGAAGTTAGAAGCAAATATGAGAGTAAATAAAAAGCCACAAATACCTGAAGGAAACTTGCAAGTATCTGTTGGTCTCTGCAAGAAAAGTGTTAGAAGCAGACATGATATATGAAAGTTGCAAGTACCTGCGAAGAAACTTGCAAGCATCTGCTGATCTCTGCAAAATGAGAGTTAAAAGCAGATATGATATATGAAAGTTGCAAGTACCTGTGAAGAAACTTGCAGGTGCCTACTAATTACTACAAAGAGAAGAGTGAGCAACAGATATAATATAGTGAACTAAACTGCAAGTACCTGGATGAGGCTTGCAGGTGTCTGCTAATCACTGCAAAGAGAAGAGTGAGCAGCATACATAATATAATGAACTAAACTGCAAGTACCTGGATGAGGCTTGCAGATGCTAACTGTTGATAAGATAAGGTTGATATGATCATATAGCAGAGGAAATGCCTGATGCACTCTGCTGATAGTTGAATGAAGATCAAACCCGAATAGTTGTCTTGTTAGATTAGAGAGATTTTTAGCATGAAATCCAGATCAACAAGTCGAGCGTTGACTGTTGATATGATGGGATGGATATGATCAGATTAGCAGAGAAGAAGCTTGACGAATTCTGCCAATCTTATCTAGAATCCAATAGCAAGGCTTGATGATCAAGGAGAGTTAGATTCTTTGATCAATGTTTGATGTCATTAACACTTGATAAAAGTAATGGAGCTTATACGAGTAGAGAGCTTGTAAGTCATCATCTGATAGAGATTATGCAGGTAACGCATATAAGATGAGCATAAGCAAAATGAATGTTTGCTAATCCTTTTGGTAGGTCGGATTTAACATGTTCACCTGTGACAGAGGCAGTTGATAAAAAAGAGGTCTATACTCGGAGATGACCAAGAAAGACTGAATGCTGCCACGGGAGATCACGAGTATAGTCCTACAAAGAGTGGGTTAGCCGCGCATCCTTTAGAAGGGCACAAAAGAGAAAAGCATGGGAAATCCTGAGAAGGATCGCTAGATACACTACTCTCATGCCTCGGGTTACAACATCACTGATCAATGAGACTAGTTGCGCCAAGTGGCCTAAAACATTGCTTGTCTGTGGAAATATCAGTGGAGTTATGGACCCCGCGAAAGCATGGATTGAGAGTACCATAGAGTGTTCGACCATCACAGTTGTGGGATGATCGAAGAGACAAGGCTACGCTTGGTCGTCATTGCTTGTCAAGCAAAGAACATCGTAATTGTAATGTATCCTTAACGGAGCACATCAGAGCTAACACATGGGGCCTCCCTAGCACACACTCTGTGTCATATACTGGCTAGGATCCGAAGTCCCGTATTCCTCTACATGAGAGTTGGATAGCCCCCACTACACATATGCGAAAACTCCCCGCGATTTGTGGTCATTGTGGCCTTACGCCAGAATCCAATCTCGAGGGGGCCTATAGCAAGACTCGGCGATATCTTAGTGGCTCAGTGATCTCTTTGGTAAAGAGAAAATAAAGAAAGAAGCACTCCAAAAAGGGAAATGTGTCAGTACAGGATCTTTGAAGTAAATTTTATTGAAATGCAAGAAGGTGCACTTAGAAGTGTTTTGAGATGAAAATGTTCAAAGAGTAAGAGTAGAGATAACCCGTCATGGTTGTGAAAATAATTGAAGAACTATGAAGTCCTTTGCCGGCTTAGAATAGTCTTCCAAGCATGCCCTCATCATCGGCATCAAAGCATTCGACAGCATTGTTAACAACAAGGAGAGGGTGTTCTTCGACTAGGCTCACTCCTATTGTGCTGCAAGGAATGTCTGCAACTTCTTTGCCATTTGAGGTTGCTGGATCAGGGCGATCATCTTTGGGAAGCAGATCACGCACCTTACCCTGTCGGAGCATCCTTTGCATCAGTTGGCGGAGTGCTTGACAGTTCTCTGTTAGGTGGCCTGGCTCTTTGTGGAATTCACAATATGATTGTGAGTCTTTAGATCTTTGATTAGCTGGTCGATAAGGCCTATTGCAGTTAGCTCTATCGTTTATGACTTGGCTTACTTCTAGCATGGCTTCATCTAGTTCGGACTCATGCAAGTCATTGTCTTGCTGTTGATGGACTGCAACTATTTGCGAAGATGGTGCTGGTATCAATAATGGATCTTGAGTACGATCATGGTGCTGGAATGGATATCGATGACGCTGAAAGCTTCTTTCCTTCCTTGAGTGAGTTGGGAAATCTTTGTGAGGAGACCTCAGAGGCTGCTTGTGAGAAGGATCTTTCTCTGATATAAGCTTGGAGACGAAGCCTGAGTTGCTCTTTTCGCCTCGGATGTATGAGTTGGCTAAGGCAATCAAATCTTGGTACGTTCTTGGTGCTCGGACATTAGCTTCAAACTTGAGCGGCCCTACACGAAGACCGTGGATAAGAGCCACTCGGTACATTTCTTGATCAACAATCTCGATGTCCAAGATTTCTCTCTAGAATCGATCAACGAACTGAGACCAAGTCTCGTTCTCACGCTGCTTGATCTCAAAGAGGGCTTCTGGACCGCCCTTTCTCTTAGTTGAAGTAGAGAATCTGATCAAGAACTCCCTTCACAGATCAGCAAAGGAAGTGATGGAGTGAGGGCGAAGACCATAGAACCAATCCTTCACTTGCCCATCAAAGGTTGTCACAAGGAGCATGCACTTAGTTGCATCTGAAAGAGTTTTGAGAGCAACGGCCGATTCAAAGGCTTGAAGATACTTCACTGGATCAGTCTCTCTAGTGTAGATCGGTAACTGAGGCTCTCTGAAATTAGCTGGAGTAGGTTCATGACGAACATTCTCTGTAAATGGTGAAGGCTCTTCCTGCTCTCCTACAGCATAAGGATAAAAGGGAGCATAAGTTGTAGGTGTAAAAGGAGGAGGAGGATAGAAAGGAAATGTTGTTGCAGGAGGAGTAAAGTCAAGAGCAGATGGGTAAGGATGACTTCCCTGAAAGTTGAAAAATCTTGCAGGACTTCCCCAGGCTGCTTCCCGGAAGAAGTTTTGACGAGCTGCGAACTCTTCATCTTGAGGTCGCAAAGGGGTTGCAGGCCCTTGCGGAAAGGTTGTTGTATTAGGAGGATAGACCAGCGGGCAAGCTGGAGGATAAGCTTGTTGACTCTCCAATGTTGGTGTTGGATTGACTAGAGTAGCTGGAGCAACTGGAGCTGCGGCAGGTTGTATCTGCAACTGCGGGGTGATTGCAGCAAGAATTTGGTTGATTGCTTGGAATTGCTGAGCATTTTCACGGCGCGATTGCTCGAAGGCCTCCCGGAGTGGATCATCTCTAGGACTTGATTGAGCAAGGTTCTTGACTGAATGATGATCTGACATGGCTAACTATCGTTGTTCATCGTCTGTTTGGATCTAAAGGTCGTGTGTGAACTGTTGATGCGCGAAAACGACACCACCTAGTTAATACGGAGGAGTGTTCAATCTCACGGGCAAGGTGAAGAAGAGGATGAAGGTTGCAGGGATGATGAGAGAGAGGAAGCTTCTGAGTGCTCGAGAATGGAGCAAGTGCTTGTTCAAGGGTTGCGGGGATAGAGGAGATGAAGCATCTGAGTGCTCGAGAGTGAAGCAAGCGCTTGTTCAAAGGTTGCAGGGATAGAGGAGAGGTTTGCTGAGAGCAGTCGGGAAGGCTGATGATCAGCGAAGAAGGTTGATGATCAGCGGAGGAGGTTGATCAGGAGCTGTCGAGCAGACGGTTACTTTGACGGTTGTGCTTGTAGGTTTACGCCGAGGGAGTTGGGCTGAGCTAAGAAGAAGAAAAGAGGGACGCTAGCAGCGGCAACAGCAGACTTCGCCCGCTGCGGCTTAAATGCAACTCTTGCGACGGGCTTTCCTTTGATTAATATTGAGTTATTACAGCTTATTATACACCTTTACATAAGAAAGTCAATAAAGGGGTACAAAGGAGAAGCTGGCGGTTAAGGAAGAAGTTGTCAGAAGGGAGGCTGCGCGGACTAAGCTTGGAGGTCGGCAGACCGCGCGGTTACACGAAGAGGGGATGTGGACTGAGAGATGGAGTCCGCAGGAAGTGAAGAGTGGGTTGTCTTCAAGCATGAGCGTTGAGTGAAGCTCTGAACCTTGGGGTCTCTCAACCTGACCTCAATGAGAGGTATGGGGGTCTATTTATAGGCCCAAGGAGGTAACGACTTTCGGTGACGTTACCCCCGGTGAGACGGTAACTTGAGCGAGAAGAGGATGGAGTCCGTCGAATCTGCAACAGGCCGCGCGGACTGGAACTGGCTTCTGGAACTGGTCTTGCTGACGGCGGACTTGGAAGAGTCTGCGCCTACTACTGGCGGACTGAGAGGAGTCCTCCCGAACTGAGCTGATCGAGCCCGCGCCAAGATTGTGTGGACTGAGGGAGTTATCTGCCTGCTGCTAAAAGGCGGGAGCTGGAAGCTGAGTGGCAGACTGCTCATTGAGTCCGCCCCAGCTAAGTTGAGCGAGCACGCGCTAAGGGTGCAAGCTGAGGGATATTCGCCGAGTCTGCACGAGGCTGCACAGTCTTGGACTTCTTTGAGGAGGTTTGCTGCCTGGCGGACTGGGAAGAGTCCGCCACTACTGATCGAGCCCGCGCCAAGACTGCGGGCTGAGGTTGACCATGCTGCTGGGGAGAAGATGGTATTGGAGGCTGAGGCGGACTGTGAGAGGAATCCGCTGAGTCTGTGGTGGATCAACTGAGTCCGCCCATGCTGCGAACGAAGCGGCTGGATGTTGAAGCTGGAGCTGATGTTCATTAGCCTAAGTGTACTGGAAGGTTTGACTGCACTTCGAGTCCGCCCAGCTCGCGGTGAACTGGATGTGCGCTGATCTTTACGGGTAGCCGGAGAGCTAGAGCGTCCGCGCTCCTTAGGCGTACTGAAGAAGCTGGCTGCCCATGCTGCTGGAGTCTGCCACTGTTGAATGGAACTTGCCGCACCTGCTTGGTGACAAGGGATTCACGACCTGTCGGACTGACGAGGCAGGCCGCATGTGTTGGCGAGGTGGAAACTGGTGCAGCTGGCTGACGGCCTGGGGTCAGGTCGCCAATCTGGCTATGCGGCGAGCTGGAGGGTTGCCGACGCTGGTGAAGGTCTGCGGCCTAGAGGCAGGCCGCTTGTCTTTGTGGCGGTCTGGGTGGATAGACATCCAAGTCCGTCAACGTTGGACGTCACCTCAGGAGCAGGCAAAGTAGCGGCTTGTTGCCGGCCTGGGCGGATAGACATCTGAGTCCGGCAAAGGGGCACCTGTTGATACAAGCTTGCAGTTTAGCTGACAAGGGGCGCGGCCTGCAGGGGCGGACTATAGAAGCAGTCCGCGGCCCCTGCCGACCAAAGGAACTACGAGCTGCCTGGGCAGTCAGACCGCTGAGACCGCCCAAGCCGTGCGGCCTGAGCAGACAGAAAAGCCTGTCCTCCCATGCTAGGACGTCGCGACCTCCAGGAGGAACCTGGAGCAGGTCGCGACTAGCGAGCTGGCTGACTTGGGAAGGATCGCCGATTTCGGGGTTAACAAATAGTTTTCTACCGCGTGGCGGTAGCGTAGCAGTTATGACATGTCCACATGTCACCGCCCAATTGGATTTCTAAGCGGTGGAGTCCTCGAGAAGCCGAACGATTGGGCTACCACGTGGCGGTAACTTCCTATCGCGTGGCGGTAGCTCTCGTAAACTAAATTCTTGGAGGAATCAGGATTATCCACTGGTTTTATTTGGAGATCCGACGGCTGGTGCATGCCTCTGTGGGTATATAGCCGAGAGTTAGGTTTTCCCAACTCATTTCTTCATTGGCACTCTCTTTCTAAGTACTTAAGAGAAAGGAGAGTGAAGAAGGAAGAAGAAGGTAGTGAATAGGTATTTGAATTTTTATCAATTCTTTTGTTATTTTCAAATTAAACTATCTAGAGCTTGTCCTTAGATCCTGCAATATGAAAGAAAACAAGCAACACAACAAACATAAAGATTTATAGTGGTTCCCTAATTGGGTACATCCACTTTCCCTCCCACCTATCCAACTGATTTGTTGGACTAGACACAAACTCCATCAAAATACTCCTCAGAGCTTACACCTCAGGCCATCAGCCTATAACACAAATTCTTCACAGAATACAAACTCAGAACCATAAGGGTTCCTACCTCAGAGCCCTGCAGGACACCTACAGCTCGATGATCCACTGATCACCTACCTCAGCCTTATTTTTAAGGCCTACATCTCAGGCTCTTCAGCCTTATAGCTTCAGGCACACAGCCCTACTCTCAGAGTGTTGCAACACTCCTACAACTCAGTACCCTTCCAGGTACCTACAGCTCAGCCTCCTCCAAGGCCTACAACTCAGTGACACACTTATCACATATAGCTCAGTGACTCTCTAGTCACCTACCTCAGGCACAAGACCATACACTCAGGCTGGGAGGACAGCCCTACCTTAGATCCACACTTGGATCCTACCTCAGAGAGTAGCACTCTCCTACTTCAGGCAATTAAGCCCTACAGCTCAGATCCATACTTGGATCCTACCTCAGTATCCCAACAGGGCACCTACCTCAGTAACTAATTAGTCACCTACCTCAGGCACAAAGTGCCCTACACTCAGATTCAGATAAACTGAATCTTATAAGAAAAGTGTACAAAATGATTTAAGAAAAATAAACAACTGACTTAGAGATAAATCTCTGAGTCTACCTTGCTGGACTGAGCAGATTTTAGTCCAACATACTTACTATAAAAGTAATCAGTCTTCTTCTATAGCTAACCCTTTTTTGTTGCACAAAAAAGCAGTAACCAGCTTGCTGAATGGAAGAATCAGCTTCTATGTTCTTGAAAGAACTATCTTGCTGAGCTTAGCTAACTCCTTTTTCCTTGGCAGTTATCCCTGCTGGACTTTAACTTTCAAGCTTGGTGGAGAAGATGATGTCCAGCCGCCTCTTGATTTTCTTTTTCTATTTGATCTCTTTCATTCATTGTTTATTGTGTTGCCCTAATCCCTTTTCATTTCCCTTTTTATATACGTTGATTTGAATCAACCGCACACTTGTATGTGGGCCCCAACCAAGGTTTGGTGAGCCCCACCTTCTTTAGAAAAGTAAAAGGCAGCTTTCGGAGCCACTGCAGCTTCCCACAACGGCTACATGTAAGTTGAATTTGATGACGTCAGCAAAGGTCATCGCCATCTGGACTTGGAAAATATTCCAGGAAACCATGAAGCGTTGAGTGATGTTAAGTCACTCGATACCATCTGTCTTGGCTCTCAACGCTTCTGGACTTGTGAATTTTCTCTGGATTTGTCTCTGCGGTTCTGTCTCAGCGGTCTCAGCAGTTTCTTCTTAATAGTTGTGACAGGCCTTTGTCTCAATGCTTTCTTCTTATTAGCTGAGACAAGTCTCTGTCTCAGCGGTTCTATCTCAGCGGTCTTTGCTTCTCAGCTAAGACTATCTTCTATCTCTACGTATTTCCTCTTAACTATCTCAGCGCTTCCTTCTTCATTAGAAGCGTTGAGTGAACCTGCTTCACTCAATGCTTCTGGACTTAGAGAAATTCAACCAGTTTTGTCTCAGCTGTCTCAGTGCTCTCATCGCCTTCTTCTCAACTATCTCAGCTGTCTCAATGCCTTCTTCTCAGCTATCTCAACTGTCTTAGCGGTCTCAATGCCTTCTTCTCAGATATCTCAGTAGTCTCAGGGCTTTTTGCCATAGTCAATTTTTCTGGCTTTAGCTGCGTTCGTCTATCTGTAGGCTGAGCTCGATGAAATTTGAGTTTACTACCAAACTCATTTTCTTCACTTGTCCAATCATGGACAACTTGCATGCATGAACTAAAGCACACATCAAATACATTATGCTCCTTAGCATGATTGGTGATGCCCCTTCAAATCCTGAGGAACACTGTAGGGCACAATTCCCAATAATCTTCCCCTATTTGAAGAAGGCATGACACCCATCTATGCTAAGGTGCATCAACACAAGAAATATCACGATAGGTCTAATGATAACATTATCATGACAACTAGCCAACCCAGTACAGGATAACTCCCCCTGGATGAGATGGGTTACCACTATGATTAAAAGATCAATGGTACAGGTGAATTATCAATCATTGACAATGTGATAGTATGATTAACAACTAAAGCTTTATTAATCATTAACTAGATAAATATTATGATTAAGATGAACCTAATCATTAATTAATTTAGATATCTTTAGTCAAACTGTAATAGATAAAATTTGTGATTATAAGATATCTGTCAAAGAATAGCTTATTTATAAAACACAGACATGTAAGTGAAAATTTCATGCATATTTGTTACATCAATGTAGTCAGATCCAAAACATATTCATTTCCTTAATAGAAATTTGAAAATTTTATACTGTTGAGATTCATTACAAAACATAGATTCGACAATTTTTAAATAAGTGCAAGTCTTGCAGTCTTCTATCAGCTATTCTTTGATGAGCTTACACCAGCATCCTTGGTTGCAGCAGTCTTCTTCAAGTTTTTTGCTTTATTCTTCTGCCTCTTGAAGTAGAGGAATGACTTTGGAATATATCTGGAAGGCATTTTCTTGGGTTTGCTCTTCCTTACCAGATTCTCTTTGAATACTCTTTCCCTTAGGAAATTTCTTTCTAAATGTTTTATCCATTCCTTAAAAGGATATACACTATCAATATTCTTTAAAATTTGTCCATGGATTACCCAAGCATTGATAATGATGGATTCAGAAGCATCACTTAGTTGTTCATAGTCTGGATCATCTTTATTCTCAACTCTCCTCTTTGACATGAACTCTTCAGTCATTTGAGTTCCTTCCCTCTTTCTTCTGGCAGCAAGCTATGCATCCTGTGCAATTCTGGCGTGTACTGGGAAGTCTAGGTTCTTTGGCCTCTTTCTGTCTAGGAGGGGTAGGTGTAGTGTCATCCTGGTGCCTTGAATTACATTGAAGACTTGATCTTCAATGAGTGCTACTACCTTAGCATGGCTACTCTCCCCCTTTTTGCCTTCTTCAGAGATGGTCTTTTGTAGTAAGGTGGTGTTGGCTTTATTCTTGCTTGATATAGAATTGAATATTCTTTCATTGTCAGCAAGCAGCTCATCTTTCAGAAGTATTACATTCTTCATAGATTAGACGGCAACATTGGTGATATGCTGATTTACATGATCTACTACACCCTTGATCACCTCATCAGTTGCACTTATATAATTCTTGACATATCATATGTCACATGCAGAGAGTTTTTGGCTTGTGTCCAAGTATTGCATGAGGGTGGTCAGTTTGATGCCATCAGTTCCAGCTCTATCAAACCAGGTGGTGACCTGTTTGTTTAAGTGAGAGATTTCTTCTTTATTTTCATTGACTTTGGTTGTCAGGCCATCCCTCAGTTTGGCAACTAATTGATCAACATACTCCTTGAGGGTTGAGGTCTGAGCATACAAGAGTGCATTGATTTGGTTTAGAAATTCCTCATTGGAGATTGGGGTAGATGAAGTATGGCTCATAGGAGGAGGTACAACATTCCGAGTAGGGATCTGAGAAGGCTCCCCCTCAACTACAACACCTATAGTAGGAAACATTTCCTTAGCTAAAGTTGTATTAACACTACTAATTAAGAGGGTGTGAGTAATACCTGTAGTGGGTGTAGACTCAACTATTTTATTAACAACTTGATCCAAGTTTGTCAGATCTATTTGATCATGCTCCCCCTTAGACTGAGATCCTTCTCTGGGCTTGACCTATCAAGATGAGTATCTAAAGCTTCAGGAGGCTCATGGTTATCTTTGGCCATATCTGCCTCATCCTCTGCAATAACTTCTTCCTCATTACCAATCTTTGACACTAGTCTTGACCTCGGGCTGGTATGGATTTTATCCACATGCACTACAGTGTCCTGGAGTTGAATGTTTGTAGAGGATTGACTGAGTGAAAAGTCAACCTACAGAACAATGTCAGCTGGAGAGGATGATCTAAGCTCTGGTTCAGGGCTGGAGGTTCTTTCTTGTTCAGCAGGTTTCTTCCTTCTGCCCTTTGAGGAGTCCTTTATTGCTGAAGGTTGGATCATTGGTAGGACCCTAGTGAATCTGTCCAAAGTCTTTATGTCAATTCTCTTTAGGTAGTGAATCTTCAACCATGTTAATGTTTGAAGTCATCAAGATAGGTGTTCACTAGGTATAAGGAAAGAATTCTGCCCAAGTTTGGAGAGGGTATATAGTCTACTAATCTCTGATAGATGAGAGAAGACCATGAGGTCTTTCTATTCAGGATAATTCTGGTCATGAAATCAAACACGAACTTGGAGATAGTGTCATGTGATCCAGGTTTGCAGATAAGGGCTTTCCCTACAATATCTGCTAGCAATTTGCCTATCTGATTGAAGAATTTTCTTTTAAGAGATCCAGATTTGGCCTCATTGTATCCACACCATCTGAGAGCACTGTCTCTGTCCGTAACGGCGATCTCTTCTTCCTCGCTAGGGTTGACAGAGTGTATATGAAGGGCCTTTCCTAGTCTCTTAGGGTTTACCTTTATTTTGATCTCTTCAATCTTAGATTTAAGAGAGTTATGAGAGGAAGACACTTTAATGTTTGAGAAAAATTCAACTAACTCCTTTTTAAGAATGGTGGAGGGTTCGGACAGGGCGTACTCCAGGCCTGTGATTTCAATCATCCTTATTACTGCTTTAATCTTTGGAGAGTCATGACTGAATTCATCCCTCACAATTTCGTATCCTTCCTGAAGCTCCTTGATGATAATTGACACCATTGAACCAGTGTGGCAAGATGCTGAGAGGGTATCGGTCTCGACGGCTAGGGTTAAGGATTTTAACGAGTGGAGTGGCTTTTCGTTTCTTGTCGCCTTTCTATTTATACCACCAGGGTTTAATTATCAATTAAGCATTTTAGCCTAAAACTTATATGAAAGAAATAGTGCCTAACCACCTAGAGGGTGGGTGAATAGGTGTACTTTTTCTTTTTAAATTTAAGGCAAAAACACTGTACAATTAAACCTGTATTTGCAATTTGCTACAATAATTCAGCACAGCTAGCTCAGCAATTACAGAAATAAACAAACACAGAGTGCACACAGATTTTTATAGTGGTTCCCCAAGGTCTGGGTACATCCACTTTCCCCCTTTGCCTATCTAGTAGTGTATTAGATTCGGCCTAACTTCTGCACTACTCCTCAGATACTCAGATCCTACAGCTCAGAACCCCAAACAGGTTCCTACAACTCAGAGTGTCCCCACTCCTACAACTCAGGCACAAAGCCCTATCACTCAGTCTTCAACAAGACCTACACTCAGGCTAAACAGCCCTACCTCAGCCTTCAACAAGGCCTACACTCAGAGAATTGATTCTCCTACACTCAGGCTCAAAGGCCCTGCCTCAGCCTTTATAAATTTAGGCTTACAACTCAGATCCCTTAGGATCCTACAAAAAGATAATAAAAAGTTTTCAGATCACCACTCAGTTTGAGAGAATGAAGAGGGCAATCTTCTTGATCAGTTCTTGATAGCACTGATTCCTGAGATCAACTTTGTCTTTGCTTTCTTCAAGGCTTCTTGAGTCTGAACTCAGTAAAGATGATCTTCTTGAAGTAGACCGGCTGACAACTTCCTTCTTAGGATGGAGAAATAAATCTGGATCCTTCTTTGCAGTCTGGTTCAGAATCTGCTTCTTAAGAGATTTGATTAACAAGTCTCTTTCTTGACTTCAATTACTGGAGTTCTCTCTCTCCAAGTAAATCTGAAGTTTCTTCAAAATACTGATTTACAGTTTTCTCTGGATCTGTATTGATCTTCTTAATCTTCCGATTAATTCTTTAATTGTGTTCTATATTTTCTGTTGAAGGAGAAAGGCCTTTATATAGTCTTCCTCCAAGGTAACCGGCTGATCCGGTTTCTAACGAACTTCTGACAGCTCTGACAGTTGCAGTTGACCGGTTGAAATGGCAGTTGTCAAGTAATCCAGTCACTTCTTGAAAATACTGTCTCTGTCTGAAAGTGTCGAGACTGATCTTCATTATGTGTCGACACAAATAGACCAAGTGTCGACACAAGTGAACTAAGTTTCGACACTAGCCTTGATGGTGTCGACACAACTCCTTGTGTTGTTGTAACAGCTTCTCGACACTGCTTCTTCAGAATGTGTCGACACTGATTCTGTGTGTCGACACAAGCCTTCTATAGAATGTGTCGACACAAGCCTTCTATAGAATGTGTCGACACTGATTGAGTGTGTCGACACAAGTACTTCTTCTTTAACACTTAGCTGAATTCTGCTGTGTGTCGACACATCTCCTTTGTGTCGACACATCTTCTTTTATTGTTGATACTTGCTGAGTGTCGACACATCTCCTTTGTTTCGATACATGCCTTCATGTGTTGAAACTTGCTGAGTGTCGACACATGCCTTCATGTGTTGAAACTTGCTGAGTGTCGACACATCTCCTTTGTGTCGACACAAGTACTTTAACTTTGTTGAAGCTTGATGAGTGTCGACACAGCCTCCTGGTGTCGACACATTTGATGTCGACAAAGCTTCTCTGGGTGTCGACACAGCCTCTAAGTGTCGACACAGATTATGTTGACAATTCTTCACAGTGTGTCGACACTGCCTGTATGTGTCGACACTTTTCTTCTGGTGTCGACTCTGCCTTTCCTGGTGTCGACACAATTACTCCAAGTGTCGACACAACTTCTCTAGGTGTCGACACAAGCCTTCATAAGTGTCGACACAGCATCTCTAGGTGTCGACACATGAACTTAAAAACTTTTCTGCATTTCCTGCAATTACTTAACCTGCATATATAAACTCAAAGCACATCAAATACACCTTGATGTATATCATTGAGTAGGGTGAGGCTTCTTCAAATCGGGTACATATTTTTCAATGTACCCAACAATCTCCCCCTATTTGGAGAAGTCATAACCCTTAGTCAATGATATACACCATACATAACAAATACACATTATGATGTATAATAATATTATATGACAAGGTAAATACTAAACAAAACATGTATAAACAATCATTACAGAATAAAAATGTAACAGATTGAACATCAAACATTGTTTTATTATAACTTCCAATAGTTTCATTAATCAAAAGTTTACATAGATTTTAATGCAAAAGATTACAGAGTAGTAAACTTAAGAAAATTCTATTCTATGGCTGCTCTGGCTCCTTGATGACAATGCCCTTTTCAGATTGAATCTTGGCTTGAACTGGAGCATCAGTGTCATCAGCAGGCTTCTTGCCCTTTAGATCTTTCTTCTTCCGTTCTTCAGCCCTTATATTTTGTCTCTCAAAATAATGATAAGGCTTAGGGAAATACTTGCTAGGCTCCTGTGCATTAGGAGGTAGCTTCCCTAGTTTAGCCTTTCTTCTGTATTGTACTATGTCTTCTTGCCTAGCTTCATGTTTTCTCCATTCCTGGTCAGAGTACCATTTACCCCTCTCTAGTAAATTATCCTTTGCAGCCTTCCAAGCAGTCAATATGATATTCCTAGAAGTTGGGCTCCACTGTTCAAAATCAGGCCTTAACTCTGCCTGTTCTCTGAACCTCTTCTTAGATAATTGAGCTTCCTGCTCTTTTAATACTGTCTATGGCACATGCTGTACTACTTTCTCAATGATCACATTTTGAGCACCTTCTGGAGGGCTATACATAGATTGTATCTCTTGATGTATCATGTCAAAATTTACAGGAGGATAGATCACCTGAGCTACTTCAGCTTGTTCTCCTCCAAAATATGCAGGATTTATCTCAGATTCTGCTACATTATCATCATCACACAAGGGTGGATATCCAAGAGTAGCTCTGATGATGTTTGAAATCCATTTATCATGGTCAGAGCCTGCTTTGACTAGTATCCTCTCCCCCTTTATGACTTCTCTTTCTATATGATCCCTAAGATCATCCTTCTGAAATCTGATATGAGCATTCAGATAGTTAACACCATCTTTATAAAAAGGTTTTAACCTTTGAAGCTTTTCAGTAATAGCCATTTGAGAATCTTCAATGGCAGTTTTAACAGCAGTTAGGCTCTCTTGTAATTGCTTATCAAATGCTTCTTTGGCAGTAGCACTTACTGCAGTCTGGGCAGTAGCTATATTTTTCATTTCACTTACAATGGCATTATGAGAGGCTGTCAGATTATCATTCATCCTAATCTGATTTTCCAGGACATATCTTTGTTTCACTGTCATATTATCAACCTGTTTCTTGATCTTCTCTTGATGAGTAGCCAGATATACCACTGCATTGCCTCCTTTGTGGAAACAATCAGTCATTTCTTTCTTATTTTGATTCACTTCAAATCTTATAGATTTTATGTCTTGAGCCAGATCAAATTGAAGGGATTTATGTTCTTCATCCATATATGTTTCTAAAGCCTTTCTTTGCTCATCCATTTTGATCTGTAAAGCCACCAACAATGAACTATAATCAGCAGTTGGGGCAGGCTGTGGAACAATGATTTGCAGTGCTTTCTTGTAGGTTTGACTTCTCCTTTTGAAAACCTGTAGCTTTCTTTTCTTGGCTCTAGCAGCCTCTTCATCTTCAGAATCAGAAGTACTAACAATGTCTACTCTATCCTGTGGAGTAGGGGGCAATTCCTTCTCTGCTCTTGGTAGCTCCTCAGCATTCCTTTGCTCCTCAGTCTCATTTCTAGCAGTCTCCTCATGAAACTCTACATGCACCCCCTCAAGGTTAGCTGACTCCCCCTCAACAACTGCTTTCTCTTCCTCAAAATCAGTTTGTAATAGATCAGGGAACAACTCTTCTAGAGTAAACTCCTGTTGAGGATGGACTGGAGAATTTCTTATCTCAGGAGCATGATCTGCAACTGATGTGTCTTCTATGACAACATCTTGTGGTTGACTATGTATCTGAGTTTGCTAATCAACATCAAGTAATGATTCAGTCAATACTTCATCCTCAATATTGAAAATAGATTGATTAATTTCATTGATTACCTCAAGAATTGTTTGGGTTGCCCTTTCACTATCTAAGTGAGTTGGCTCATCCACATGTTGAGGCTCCCCCTGGAGTGGATCCAGGTGAATGGGGCTAGCAGATGGTAGCTCCCCCTGCCTCTGGGCATCTTTATTTCTTGTTGGTGACTGTCCAGCATTTCCAGCCTCTCCATCATCAGAACTAAAAACCACCTGCTCTTCTGAGCTACTGGAGGATTCAGGAGCCACAATGGCTTTCTTCTTCTTCTTCTGAGGTATTTCCTTCTCTGGTGTAGGCATTTCTTTAGTTAACACTCTATCCCACCTTGAGATAATTCTAACATCCATTCTCCTCATATGGTTTATCTTAGAACCTGCAGCTTGGTTCATCACTTCTGGAATACTTCCAGCTAAGTATAAACTCATAATCCTACCCAGATTGGGCTTCTTCAGACTTTCCTTAATCTTGTCAAACAATACTGCTGACCAATCAATTTTAAGTTGGAAAATTATTCTTGACATCAAACTGAACATGTGAGCTGATATTCTATCATGCCCACTTGGCTTGCTCAGAATTACCTTCCCAACTACTTAAGATAAAAACTTTCCTTGTATGTTCATCTCTTTCCTGTTAAAAACTGATCCAATCTTCATGCTTGAATCTAATTCACACCATTGTAGTGCCTCCCTTATCTTTGATGCAGGTACATCTTCCTCTTCTTTAGTTATAGGTAGATGTAGAATCTTTCTTAGACATTTCTGGGTGATTTTTACTTTTTCCCCATGGATTGTGGACTTAATCTTGAGTGCAGTTTCATCAAGGGTTGCTGCACTAAAGAATTCAAGGACCTCCTTCTTCCAAATCTTGATTGGTTCTGAAACAAGATACTTCAACCCAATCTTTGCAACTAGGGTTACAACACCTTGAATTTCTGGTTCCGTGTCGTCAAAGGCATGTCGCACTAGCTCATAACCTTCATTGATGTTCTCTTCTAGCTTGGGCGCCATTAGGGTTTGGAGAAATTTTGAATTTAGAGAAGAGAGATTTCGACACACAAGTTTAGTCTTGAAACTATGGTGAGCGTGTCGACAAATAATGGTGAAGACCTATTTATACCTTTCTAAAATCGAAGGTGAAAAGACGCGTCAAAATACTTGAAATGTGTTGACACTGTTGAAAAGTGTCGACACTTACTTCTAATGTCTTGACAACTATGTGTCGACACAAATATAGTCGACAGAATATATGTGTCGACACTTATACATCTCAGCTCGACGATTAGTCGAAACTCTACTCAACGAAATTAATGTTAAATCTAAGTGTCGACACCACCCTGGATGTGTCGGCACCTACTCTGGATGTGTCGACACTAATTCTCTGAAGTGTCGACACAGACTTTCTAGATGTGTCGACACCATTTCTCTGAAATGTCGACACCACTTCTATGTGTCGACACAGACAACTCTGTGTGTCGACACTATTTTACTTAGCCAATTTTTTTAAACTATTCTAAGTTTAACATTCCTAATTCAATTTTAAAATTATTGAATTTGGTTTCATCTAGGGGCTTAGTAAACATATCAGCAACTTGATTATCTGTGTTAACATATTCTAGGGAAATGTCCTCTTTTTCTACATGTTCTCTAAGAAAATGGTATTTAATTTCTATGTGTTTAGTCCTACTATGTGAGACAGGATTATTTGCAATAGAAATGGCACTTGTAGAATCACAAAACAAAGGTGTTTTACTTACCTGGATACCATAGTCTTCTAGCTGGTGCTGAATTCACAAAAGTTGTGCACAACAACTTCCTGCTGCCACATCTTCTGACTCAGCTGTGGAGATTGCCACACTGGTCTGCTTTTTACTGCTCCATGACACCAGCCTTCCACCTAGAAATTGATAGGTTCCTGTAGTACTCTTCCTATCTTCCTTGCAGCCTGCAAAATCTGCATCTGAATAACCTGTTAGTACAAAATCTTCATTCCTAGGGTACCAAAGGCCTAGATAAGGTGTGCCCTTAAGATATCTCAAAATCCTTTTCACCGCAGTCAGATGAGATTCTTTAGGGCATGCTTGGTACCTAGCACAGACACATGTAGCATACATGATATCTGGTCTACTAGCAGTCAAATACAGTAGGGAGCCAACTATCCCTCTATACAAAGTTTCATCTACAGGTTTCCCTGCATCATCTTTGCTTAGAGACATGCTTGACCCCATAGGAGTTTTCATGGTAGTGGATGATTCCATATCATACTTCTTTATCAACTCTAGGGTGAACTTAGACTGGCATATGGACAGGCCATCTTCAGTCTGTCTTACTTGGAGATCCAAGAAGAACTTAAGTTCCCCATACTTCTCATTTCAAATTTTCCTTGCATAAGTTTTGCAAACTTCCTGCAAAGATTACTTTCTGTAGACCCAAATATTATGTCATCTACATATATTTGGACTAAGATAATCTTGCCTTTAGATTCCCTATGGAATAAAGTCTTGTCTATTTTCCCCCTTGAGAATTTGTTCTCAATGAGGAAACTAGACAGGGTTTCATACCAAGCCCTTGGGGCTTGTTTTAACCCATACAAAGCCTTCCTAAGTCTATATACATAATCAGGTTTAAGAGAATCAACAAAATCTGAGGGCTGCTCTACATAGACTTCTTCCTTTAGATCTCCATTTAGGAAAGCTGACTTAACATCCATTTGATATACCTTGAACCTTTGATATGTTGAATAGGCAAGAAACATCTTTATTGCTTCCAGTCTTGCTACTGGAGCAAAGGTTTGATCAAAATCAATACCTTTTTCCTGCCTATATCCTTTTGCAACCAGTCTAGCTTTATTCTTTATAATGATTTCATTCTCATCCAACTTGTTCCTAAAGATCCACTTAGTTCCAATGATGTTGTGGTTCTTGGGTTTAGGAACTAGCTTCCAGACCTTGCATCTTTTGAATTAATTCAGCTCCTCTTGCATGACATCAATCCAATGAGATTCTAGAACTGCTTCTTCAAATTTCTTTGGCTCTACTTGGGATAGGAAACTGGAGAAAAGAACTGTACTCAGATTCCTGCTCCTTGCTTGCACTCCTTGTCTGGGATCACCAATTATTTGATTGGTTGGATGATCCTTTAAGTGTCTATTTGCTGGAGACAGTATGTCTTCAGGTTGTACACCTCCATCCTCTTCATTTAGCTGCACCTCTTGGTCTTCTTCTGCATCAAGAGAGTCTTGTACTCTCCCTGGACAACAACCACCATCTTCCACTTGCTGAGTTGCAGTAGAACCTTATGTAATGGTAAGCTTGTCCATCTTCTCAGTTACACCTGTAGAGCTGCAAACACAACTTGGCAATTCACTGTTAATGAGCCTTGCTTCATCAAAAACTACATGTACAGACTCTTCTACAACTTGAGTAATCAAGTTGTAGACCCTATAAGCCTTACTATTGTTGTTGTACCCAACAAATATCCCCTCTTGGGATTTGGCAGCAAACTTGGTTAGATAAGACTTTCCATTGTTAAGTATATATCACTTGCAACCAAAGATCCTAAAATAGGATAAATTTGGTTTTCTGCCCTTCACAATCTCATAGGGGGTCTTCTTGTGGCTCTTGGTGATAGTAGCCCTATTGATCACATGACAAGCAGTATTTACTGCCTCAGCCCAGAAATATTCTGGGAGAGAAGTGTCACTCAATAGGGTTCTACCAGCCTCTATCAATGTTCTATTCTTCCTTTCAGCAATACCATTTTGCTGAGGTGTTCTTGGTGAGGAAAATTCCTAAAAAATCCCAAATTCTTCACACAGTTTTGTCATACTTTCAGACTGAAATTTAGTGTCATGGTCACTTCTGATTTTGACCACTGTACTGTCTAACTCATTCTGAATTTGTTTAACAAAACTATATAAGATACTTGGGGTTTCAGATTTTTGCCTTAGGAAGAACACCCAGGAATATCTTGAATAGTCATCTACTACCACAAATGTATAGACCTTCCTATCTAGACTGTGAACTGGCATAGGACCAAAAAGATCCATATGCAAGAGGTATAGACACCTCACAGAATCCTTGTTCTCAAGGCTATGAAAGGTGGATTTGGTCTGCTTGCCTTTTTGACAAGCTGAGCATATCTCATCCTTTATACACTTAACTTGAGGACCATTCCTCACTAACTCTTTGCTAAAGAGTTGGCCAATTATCTTATAGTTAAGATGAGCCAGCCTCTTGTGCCATTTAACACAATGTGAGACTCTCTCATCAGCTACAAGACAAATAGGAGAAATATTGTTCTCACACACAAAGTCAAGACAATAGATATTTCTCTTCCTATATCCTGTCAGAATGATCTTTTGATCACTTGACCTTTTGATATGACAACCATTCTTGACAAATGAGATGTCATATCCAAAATCACTCAGCTGACTTATGCTAATGAGGTTGTGTTTCAAACCCTTCACATAGGCCACTTGAGTGATAGTAATTTGGTTACTAGAAATGTTACCAAAGACTTTGATGATTCCTTTTTCTGAACCACCAAAGGTAACTTTAGGGCCATCCTTGATATGTGTATAGTCCTTCAGCAACCCCTAGTTCCAGTCATGCGCCTGGAACATCCACTGTCCAAGTACCATATAGGGGCATGGCCACTTGCACTCACCTGCAAAACAGATTACTTAACCTTAGAACTCAAATAACTCTTGGGTCCTTGGTGCAGGTTAGTCTGACTTTTAACAAAACTACTTGTAGCTCTTCTAGCATGTAGTTTGCTACTCTCCTTGACACTTGAATTGTGCCAACAATCTAAGGCAAAGTGGCTTATCTTGCCACAACACCAGCACTCAAACCTGTTGTACCTTTGTTTAGGTACTATCCTGGCTGAAGTATCTACAACAGGCTTTATGTTTTGTGCTGGGGCTTTGCCCTTAGATTTGGACCTAGCAGTCCAGGCAGGTTTTTTAAACCTTAATCCAGTCTTACCCTTTTGTGGTACAAACTCATCTATCAAGGGTAAAACAGATTTAGGTTTAGAAAAACTTGCAACTATCTATCTCTCTTTCTGAAGTCTAATCTCCAGATTTTTGATTTGATCATTCTTAAATGTAATAGTACCCATCTGAATAACAGTAATGTTTTTCAGTCTATCTATTTCATTCAGTTTCTGATCTAACAACTTGTCTGAATCCGCAGCAGCCAATTTAAGACTAGCAATCTCCTTTGCCTGAGTTTTGGCCGAGGTTTTGCTTTTCTTCAAGGCCTGCAACAAGTCCCTATATTTATCAATTAACTGATGAATATCTCCTTCAGATTCAGACCCACCCACATCACTTGATGCAGATGTATCTGATTCTAACTCAGTACTATAAATTGAACAAGAAGAACAACTTTGTACCTTACTTGGTCCAGGCTGATCCTGGTTCTTGTCTCCTTCAGATAAAGCCATCAGTCACTTGCACTGACGGTCCTCATGCTCATAAATTGAGTTCATTAGCTGCATGAACTCATCTTCTTCCTCTTCATCAAATAATCCAATGTAGGCTTCAGCTTCTGATTCTATTTCTGAAGATGACTGATCAGTCAGACTCTTGTCTTTCTTAGCAACAAAGGACTTTTCCTTTTTGCCCTTAAACTGAGTCTTCTTTTTGTCAGCTGACTCCTTCCTCTTTTCAGGACAGTCAGCCACTACATGTCCACGTCTATTGCAGTAATAGCACACAATCTTTGAAGATGTAGCTTTGCGTGGCTTGGACCTGCTTCTGTCATTCCTTGATGACTTTCTTTTCTGATAGTAGTCATCTTTTGGCTGAGAAGTGGAAGGCTTAGACCTCCACTGCTTCTTCTTCAGAAACTTTTAAAAATGCCTAGTAAAAGCAGCAATGTCTTCATCACTTTCATTGCTATTTGAATTCTTGCTATCTGAATTATCTGTCACAGCTTCAGCAACTATTTGAGGTGGAGATGGAGACTTTCTTCTATACTTCCTAGTGGCTTCAGTCTTGAGGGCCACAGTCTTTTCCTTGTGCTCCACTCTAGTATTCTTCTCTTCCTCCTTTCTAGCCATTAACTGCATCTCATAAGATAGCAGTTTTCCAAACAAAGTTGGAGGAGGTATATCAGCTAGTTTGGCCACTTCCCTAATGGCACAAATCTTGGTATTCCAGTCCTTAGTTAGAGATCTTAAAAACTTGTCATTCAGCTCATAGTTGCTGAAATCTCTTCCATAGGACATCAACTCATTAACAATCCTATAGAACTTCTTGTAACATTCTGTAATGCTATCAGACTTTCCTTGTCTAAAGCTTTCATATTCCTGATTTAACAAGGACTTCCTATCTTGTCTTACTTCCTCTGAGCCCTCCATATAAACTATTAACGTGTCCCACATTTCTTTAGAGGTTTTACAATGAATTAAGTTCTGAAATGTTGCATCATCAATGACACTAACAATTATATTCTGGGCTCTCTTGTCCATAGTGGCCAGAATGATTTCATCTTTAGTCATTTCAGAGAAGTCCTTGGGAGTTTTCTGATTTGCATCCAGAATAGATATCTTCATTGGCACATATGGGCCTTCTTTAACTGTAATATATATCCTTGGGTCAGAAGCTTCCATAAAGAGTCTAACCCTCTCTTTCCATATGCCAAATATCTCTTTTCTACATATTGGCAATTTCATGGACCCCAGCTCTTTGTGATTCTCACTAGAACCCATTTTTTTGATTCTTGTTTGTTCTGAATCTGCCTACAGGATCTTACTCAGATTGTTATGTCCCTTTTTGAGTAACCTGGCTCTGATACCACTTGAAAGAAATAGTGCCTAACCACCAAGAGGGGGTGAATAAGTGTACTTTTTCTTTTTAAATTTAAGGCAGAAACACTGTACAATTAAACCTGTATTTGAAATTTGCTACAACAATTCAGCACAGCTAGCTCAGCAATCACAGAAATAAACAAATACAGAGTGCACACAGATTTTTATAGTGGTTCCCCAAGGTCTGGGTACATCCACTTTCCCCCTTTGCCTATCTAGTAGTGTATTAGATTCGGCCTAACTTCTGCACTACTCCTCAGATACTCAGATCCTACAGCTCAGAACCCCAAACAGGTTCCTACAACTCAGAGTGTCCCCACTCCTACAACTCAGGCACAAAGCCCTACCACTCAGTCTTCAACAAGACCTACACTCAGGCTAAACAGCCCTACCTCAGCCTTCAACAAGGCCTACACTCAGAGAATTGATTCTCCTACACTCAGGCTCAAAGGCCCTGCCTCAGCCTTTATAAATTTAGGCTTACAACTCAGATCCCTTAGGATCCTACAAAAAGATAATAAAAAGTTTTCAGATCACCACTCAATTTGAGAGAATGAAGAGGGCAATCTTCTTGATCAGTTCTTGATAGCATTGATTCCTGAGATCAACTTTGTCTTTGCTTTCTTCAAGGCTTCTTGAGTCTGAACTCAGTAAAGATGATCTTCTTGAAGTACACCGGCTGGCAACTTCCTTCTTAGGATGGAGAAATAAATCTGGATCCTACTTTGCAGTCTGGTTCAGAATCTGCTTCTTAAGAGATTTGATTAACAAGTCTCTTTCTTGACTTCAATTACTGGAGTTCTCTCTCTCCAAGTAAATCTGAAGTTTCTTCAAAATACTGATTTACAGTTTTCTCTGAATCTGTATTGATCTTCTTAATCTTCTGATTAATTCTTTAATTGTGTTCTATATTTTCTGTTGAAGGAGAAAGACCTTTATATAGTCTTCCTCCAAGGTAACCGGTTGATCCGGTTTCTAACGAACTTCTGACAGCTCTGAAAGTACACTTAGTGTCAACTACCTTCACCTATGGGGGGGGGGGGAATATGTGTCTTGCAGCGTTTTTGCGGAATTAAAGTCGTACCTGCACAAGAAAACAAAACAACACAGCACAGAAAGGACACAAGCAAATTATAGTTGTTCCCCGATTTGGGTACGTCCACTTTCCCCCTTCGACCTATCTCCTAACCAGGGACGACTCGGTCACTTCACCAACAGGATTGAAATCCAATCCTTGCACTAACGGAAGGAACCCTTCCACACGTAGGAGTCACCACTCCCACAACACGGGTTGCACCCAACCCTTACAAATAGGAACCAACGTTCCTTTACAACAAAATAGAAATTGGAGTGTATTAGAAATACAAACTACTTATGGAGAATAAGGTGTCCCTCTTCGTTCGACGACGTGTTCTTGAAGTCAACGAAGAGTCCACAAACATAAATCTTACTTAGAGAGAATCTCTCCCGAAATCGGCGGCGGCAAGAAGGGCGGTGGCTTGGTTCTCGGGATTGGCGGCGACAACGGAGTGCTGCGGCTGTTCTTTGGAGGTTCAATCTTCGTAGCAAAGCTAGCAAGATCTTCCAACGGTCACACTAGGATCGATCGTCTCGATCGATTCGGAAGGGGAAGGTTTTCCCGATCTACGAATCAAGAGACAAAGGATCTCTGGTTAGACGCGTGAGATGCAGTGCTTGGCTGAGCTTCTATCGCCGGGAGATCTGGAAGAACCCACGATCAAGGACGGTGATCAACTGGCACGAGCGGCGACGGCGGCGGAGCAAGTTTCACGATCTAGGTCACGTCGGTCGGCGGCTCGGATTTTTTTCTTTTTCAAATCGTGTATTCGTTTTGCTGTCTTCTCTTTTCACTGTTCAAAAATACAGATGTATTTATACATTAGGTCTTCAAGATGACCGTTGTGGGCCCCACCAACAAGAAACCCCAAGCCCGGTTCAAAACAGCGCCATCGGCTGAGTCCGGTCCAGCGGGTTCCAGAAATTCGCCTAAGGCAAAATCGGCGAGAATCGAAGGTGATTCTCGTCGAATCGGCGAGAATCAGCCAGTGATTCTCGACGATTTTGACTTAGCGACAGATTTGCATGCTCTGATTTAGCCGGATAGAGACAGGGAGAATCAGCCAGTGATTCTCGATGATTCGGCGAGAATCACTAGTGATTCTCGATGATTCGGCGAGAATCACTTAGTGATTCTAGTCGATTATTACTTAGACGATTTTTCGTCTTTCCACCCATGAGCTGCTCTTTGACCCATCCTTGCTCCTTGTCTGCTCTTGCATTATCACAGCCCTGTACTTGAAAATAAGTACACTCCAATAGAGAGAGTACACGTAGGCCAACACACTGATCTGCTCAACGAGGGATTACGTTGCACAGACCCGTGTATATTGACCTACTGCACCCTGACATTGGTGTGTACTTAATGTGGAATAACTACAAGCACAACTTGAAAGATTTCATCAAATACATTGTGAATTCATCTTAGCTTGACATGTGACTTCCTCAAATCCAGGTAATTGTGAATACAATACCCAACAATCTCCCCCTATTTGACGAAGCCAAAATCCTACTAGCTAAGATGAATACCACCGTCCAGATAATATACACAGCATATAGAATTTAAAGATACGACACAAAAAATAAAGGCAAACAGATCAAAGCTTGAGTCAATCATAAATTCATATATATATATATATATATATATATATATATATATATATATATATATATATATATATATATATATATATATTCCCAAAAATTGTTTATATACCAATAAGAAAAGATAAATATGCTCTTGAGAAAATGACAAGCTATAAACTTATGTCTATTTCTCTTTGGCTAGGTCATCCTTGTGTTTTTGAGCCAGGAACTTCTTTCTTTGCCTCTCAACGTACTTCTTGGGCTTTGGATAGTATCTGGGAGGAGGAGCTTTGTCTGCCACAGTATTGGTCCTGAAGAAGATGTTCCGTTTGGCTTCATATGTCTTGTACAGCTCCCACTCATGCTGGCTGTATACGTCGTTCCGATTGATTTCCCCTTTTTCTTGTAGCCAGAACGTGTCCAAGATAATACTCTTTGATACCGGACTCCACTTTTTGTTCCTCACTTCATCCTCCTTCAATCTGATTTTCTTTTCAGCTTGCGTTTCCTTAGATGTCTCTTCTTGAGTTTTTCTCTTGTCCCTAGCTTTTGCTAGGGCTTCTTGGTCAAACATGGCCATCAGTTTTGCTTTGGAGGTGGCCCTAGCAGCCCTTTGAGCATCAGCTTCACTTAAGGGAACTTCTTCAGCACTTGCTCCCTCATCAGCCGCAGTATTATTCTTAGGAGCAGGATTACCCTCAGGATTTTCAGGGATATTGGTGCCTAACACTTGTTTTAGCATCCACCGGCAACTGTCATATACATATATGTTTGACTGGTCAAAATTTTTGATTATGATTTCCTGAAGCCCAGCCATCTTAGCTGTATATTCTTGCTCCTCCTTTTTGGCTTCGACGGCAATGGAGTTTGCATAAGAATGCAGTGACTCATCAATGTGCTTTGTAGTCTTGGAGAACTCGGTAATTAAGGCTTGTTGATTTCCGTTAAGAAGCACCATGTTGGCATCAAATTTTTGGATGTTATTTGCCACTACATGAGCATTCTGATTAACTACTGCGAGAGTATCTGTGTTCTTTTTCAATCCTTTCATAAGAAGAGTTACAGCTTTGTCGGCTGCTGTATACTTGTCTTCGAACTTCTTTTCCATCAAATCTAGTTTGTGATTAATTTCCACAATGTTCTTGAGCATTAGATTCTCAGATTTCTTAATTCTTTTTAACACTTTATTTTGAGCTTGCTCAAAAGACACTTTGAGCTCATCCACTATACCTTGAATAACATTCACTGTGTAATTAGCTAGATCAGCTCGTGGTGGATGACCCTGAGGCATTCCTTGGCCTTGCACTTCAGCAGATTCACTTGTAGAGCTGGACACTTGCACAGTCTCTAAAGGGGGAATATTTGCAGCCTCAGTAGATTTCTCAGAAGTACTTAGCAGCCTCTGCTGAGAGGACTCCCCCTCCACTGTTGCACTAGTTTTCTCAGGAACTATCTCAGGAGCTTGCTTTTCAGATGGAACTTCAGTGTCATCCTGAGGCTCAATTACTTCCTGTCTCTCATTTCCTTCTTCCTCATCCTCATCATCCATGATGTCATTCTCAACTGCATCATCTTCCAAACCTTCCTCATCATTCTCCTCTACATCACCTCCGGCTCCTAGATCATTCACGTTCAGGGCCGCCTCATTTTCCACCACATCTTCACTTTCTTCTTGCAGATCCGCAACTGCATCTCTAGCTATCTGAGAGATGCCAGATATGACATTAGCAGAAGCGGGTAGAGGCTCCCCCTCAATTCCTGCAGTCAGTGCATCAGGAACTTCACTGGGAATAGCCACGGAATCTGCTACAGTTCTGTCCTCTGCAGGAGATTCTTCTTGTTCTACTACCACTGCAGCCTGCCCGATGCGTCGCTCCCATCTGTCAAATACGCTGGAGTCCATTTTCTTCAAATAATGCAATGGAACTCCTTTACTCATGTCGAACCTATCTCTGTTCAACTGATTAAGATATAGGCTGATGATTCTTCCAAAACTTGGAGATCTGAGTGTGTCCTTAATCTTCTCAAAAAGCATAGCCCCCCAGTTGAATCTCTTTCTGCAGACAATCGCCACAAGAATCTTGAACATGTCAGCTGAGATGTGGTCATGTGAGCCGGGTTTGCATATCAGTACTTTCCCAATGATGTCGGACAAGAGTTTCCCCTCCTCATTCATTTTTTTTCTCTTTATCGATCTGGTTCCTCTAGCTAGTCCACAGAAAAATAATGTCCTGGCTTTATCATGTTCCTCCAGATAATCCTCGTGCTTAGAACTGGTGAGCTGCAAGTATTGGGTCAGTTTGCTTGCAGACATCTTGATCCTTGCACCTGCAACCTTACTCTTGATGATAGAGTCTTCATTCCGATGTTTGGCGGTTGCGAAGAACTCCATCACTTCCTTGTCCAAAATTTTGCAGGGGTGCTCCAGTATAAAAGAGAGTCCAGCCTCTTCAAGCATGATGATGATGTTTCTGAACTCATCCGAGGCATGTGAGAACCCGGTTCGAACCAACTCACATCCAGTGACCAGGCCGGCGGTGGTCCTTGGAGCCATTGCAAACCTAGGGAGGGAATCCCAAGTCTACGCCTAATCAGAAATCAAGAGGGAAGCTACACTAACAGTAAGTCACTGAAAGGGAGAGGAGGTGGTTACCCAAAAGCGGAGGAAGCGAGAGTCGAAGGAGACGACGAAAAATCTGGAGGAGCTCGCGTCCTTGTTTGATCGAAACCGCGGAGAATGAATACCTGGACGAGCACCCTGGACGCGAGAAGAGAGGTCTACGGAATCCGGAACGAGGTCGACGAGATTTGGAACCTAAGATGCGGGAAGACGCCGGGAGGAGGGAAGGAAGAGTCGGCGGGATTCCTGCGGGATATCGACGGGTTTCTTTGCGAAATGCGGAATACGAAGAGTCGGCGGGAGTTTTTCTAAATAGAAATCGATGGGATTCTTCAATAGAAATCTACGGGTTAAGAGGCATGCCGAATTCTCGAAATCTTCTGATATTAAAGGGTTTAGAAATCTTCTAAATATATATTTCTTAATACCAATCTATTTAGGGTTTGAAAGGGGTTTTCCACACATTTCTTGATGTCAATTGTAAGTTTTAGTGACTTCCAATGACGTATCTTCTTTAATTTTCAGTGGACTGATTTATGCCTGTAGAGGTTCATTCTCGAATCTACCAGTGAATTTACAGATAAATCTTTAATAATGTATCTAAGAGTTATTTTTACAGTGTTAACCTTTCCTTAGGTGTATACACATATATGTGTATATATAAATATATATATATGTAAATGTCGACACAATATGACTCAAGTATTGGAGCTGATCAAAAATACCTGGGATTATAAGATTTATCATTTAGCCCCTCTGGTTAAAGCATACCAGGTGTTCAATTTGAGTATACCATTGTAGATAGTACTTCTGTTATTCCAGATACTTGTTCCAATTCATTCTTGAAACATCTTCTGTCTAGTTCTCATCATATTTACGGAAACCTAGACTACCCTGCAAAAGAGTGTTACCTTACCTTAGGAACCCAATATGTATTGGGTCCTAGGTTCTTGTTAGCATAAAAACTCGAATGACTTCCCTCAGAAATCCTGTCAGGAAGACTACCTCTGCCCAGAAGAGGTGGATAAGCCCTTGCCCTTGACACAGAGGGGTTGTGCCAACAATCTATGGCAAAGTGTCCCACCTTGCCATAGCACCAACGCGTGTGAATGTTGTACCTCCGTTTCTGACCTGATCCAGTGACTGAGGTAGTCATGATCCTAGGTCTAAACGGGATAGAGCCGGATCTACTCACAAAATTGCCTCTTCCACCGTGACACTTGGAAGGGTGGAAGGAATGCATGTAGCGAGCGTCATGAGGCCTGGGAGGTGGTGCCTTCCTTTCAGTCAGCACCTTTCCAGAGGCCCCATGAGAACTAACTGCATGACTTCCAACCTCCCTTTCTTGTGTCCTAGGGTGGTGAGAAGCGCACTGAGAGCTGATACCAGCAGATTCATGCCAAGTTGGGGCAGTGGACGAGAATACAAAGGGTTCAGAATGAGCCTTAGGTATTCTCTCAAGGGTGGCTATGACAGCCCTTGCACTATGGGTGTCTCCACATGAGGGCAGATCACCCTTGCAGTGACCACGGTTGTTCCTGTGATCATACCTGAAGGCATGATGAGTACCCTTCCTGCCTGGAGTGGGGGGTCTAAATATCGTTTCCCCATTTCTCCATAAATTGATAATTCGGGAGATCCACCCATTTTCTTCCTTTCTCTTGATAGCATCAACCTTGGAAAAGTTGGATACTATCCTTTTCTCATTCTCTAGACTACTCTCTAGATCTGAGATTTTAGAGTCTTTAACCTTGTTGGATGCCAATTGGAGAACCAACAAGATCTTCAGCCGAGCAATCTCCTGAGCTTGTTCCTCAACAAGTAGGTTGCTTTTCTGAAGGGCTCTCTTCAGGGAATCAGGATTTTCTGAAGGGTAACAATTCCTGTCTTCAGGAACTTCAAGAGAAAAGGGGCAAGATGAAGAAGTTACCTGCTCTTCAGAGTTACTGCTACTATTGCCAGAGACCGTTGTGTCAGCTTCATCAAAATTGCTTTCCTCAATTTCTTCTTCAGTCTCTGACAAGGACACCGGAGCCCTGATGCTGTCCGATTGATCCTTGCTTTCATCTGTAGAGGCGAGGACCCCCACATAGGATTCATCCTCTTGCTGACAGCAGATCCCTGCTTTCTCTGATCCCTCCATGAGATCTGAGATGGTTACCCATATAGAGTTGGCCGTCCCACACTTTTCCAATCTAGATCGAGAAGGTCCAGACCAGACATTCATGATGATCTGACGAATCATCTTGTCCAGATTAAATAATGAGAGTTCAGTCTCCGACATCTCAGTAATACACTTGGGAATTTGGATATCCTTTCCAAAGCCGGAGGTTTTCATAGGAATGAATGGACCCTCTTCCAAGATGAGAGATGCTCGAGGATCGATAGCCTCCAAGTGATAGGACACTCTCATCTTCCATACGGGATAATACTCCTTTGTGCACGTGGGAAGTCTTAGTGGAGAGATCCCATGATCCAGCTCCATGCTTTTGACACTGGTGGCAGGATTCTACTCAAGGTGTGAACCTTTTTGATGAGTAACCTCGCTTTGATACCACTTGAAAGTCCACTTAGTGTCAACTACCTTCACCTATGGGGGGGGGGGGGAATAAGTGTCTTGCAGCGTTTTTACGGAATTAAAGTCGTACCTGCACAAGAAAACAAAACAACACAGCACAGAAAGGACACAAGCAAATTATAGTGGTTCCCCGATTTGGGTACGTCCACTTTCCCCCTTCGACCTATCTCCCAACCAGGGACGACTCGGTCAATTCACCAACAGGATTGAAATCCAATCCTTGCACTAACGTAAGGAACCCTTCCACACGTAGGAGTCACCACTCCCACAACACGGGTTGCACCCAACCCTTACAAATAGGAACCAACGTTCCTTTACAACAAAATAGAAATTGGAGTGTATTAGAAATACAAACTACTTATGGAGAATAAGGTGTCCCTCTTCGTTCGACGACGTGTTCTTGAAGTCAACGAAGAGTCCACAACCCTAAATCTCACTTAGAGAGAATCTCTCCCGAAACCGGCGGCGGCAAGAAGGGCGGCGGCTTGGTTCTCGGGATCGGCGGCGACAACGGAGTGTTGCGGCTGTTCTTTGGAGATTCAATCTTCATAGCAAAGCTAGCAAGATCTTCCAACGGTCACACTAGGATCGATCGTCTCGATCGATTCGGAAGGGGAAGGTTTTCCCGATCTACGAATCAAGAGACAAAGGATCTCTGGTTAGACGCGTGAGATGCAGTGTTTGGCTGAGCTTCTGTCGCCGGGAGATCTGGAAGAACCCACGATCAAGGACGGCGATCAACTGGCACGAGTGGCGATGGCGGCGGAGCAAGTTTCACGATCTAGGTCACGTCGGTCGGCGGCTCGGATTTTTTTCTTTTTCAAATCGTGTATTCGTTTTGTTGTTTTCTCTTTTCACTGTTCAAAAATACAGATGTATTTATACATTAGGTCTTCAAGATGACCGTTGTGGGCCCCACCAACAAGAAACCCCAAGCCCTGTTCAAAACAACGCCAGCGGCTGAGTCCGGTCTAGCGGGTTCCAGAAATTCGCCTAAGTCAAAATCGGCGAGAATCGAAGGTGATTCTCGTCGAATCGGCGAGAATCAGCCGGTGATTCTCGACGATTTTGACTTAGCGGCAGATTTGCACGCTCTGATTTAGCCGGATAGAGACGGCGAGAATCAGCCAGTGATTCTCGATGATTCGGCGAGAATCACTAGTGATTCTCGCCGAATCGGCGAGAATCACTTAGTGATTCTAGTCGATTATTACTTAGACGATTTTTCGTCTTTTCACCCATGAGCTGCTCTTTGATCCATCCTTGCTCCTTGTCTGCTCTTGCATTATCACAGCCCTGTACTTGAAAATAAGTACACTCCAATAGAGAGAGTACACGTAGACCAACACACTGATCTGCTCAACGAGGGATTACGTCGCGCAGACCCGTGTATATTGACCTACTGCACCCTGACATTGGTGTGTACTTAACGTGGAATAACTACAAGCACAACTTGAAAGATTTCATCAAATACATTGTGAATTCATCTTAGCTTGACAGGTGGCTTCCTCAAATCCAGGTAATTGTGGATACAATACCCAACAAGCTCTGACAGTTGCAGTTGACCGGTTGAAATGGCAGCTGTCAAGTCATCCAGTCACTTCTTGAAAATATTATCTCTGTCTGAAAGTGTCGAGACTGATCTTCATTATGTGTCGACACAAATAGACCAAGTGTCGACACAAGTGAACTAAGTGTCGACACTAGTCTTGATGGTGTCGACATAACTCCTTGTGTTGTTGTAACAGCTTCTCGACACTACTTCTTCAGAATGTGTCGACACTGATTCTGTGTGTCGACACAAGCCTTCTATAGAATGTGTCGACACTGATTGAGTGTGTCGACACAAGTACTTCTTCTTTAACACTTAGCTGAATTCTGCTGTGTGTCGACACATCTCCTTTGTGTCGACACATCTTCTTTTGTTGTTGATACTTGCTGAGTGTCGACACATGCCTTCATGTGATGGAACTTGCTGAGTGTCGACACATCTCCTTTGTGTCGACATAAGTACTTTAACTTTGTTGAAGCTTGCTGAGTGTCGACACAGCCTCCTGATGTCGACATATTTGATGTCGACAAAGCTTCTATGGGTGTCGATACTGCCTCTAAGTGTCGACACAAATTATGTTGACAATTCTTCACAGTGTGTTGACACTGCCTGTATGTGTCGACACTTTTCTTCTGGTGTCGACTCTGCCTTTCCTGGTGTCGACACAATTACTCCAAGTGTCGACACAGCTTCTCTAGGTATCGACCCAATCCTTCATAAGTGTCGACACAGCATCTCTAGGTGTCGACACATGGACTTAGAAACTTTTCTGCATTTTCTGCAATTACTTAACTTGCACATATAAACTCAAAGCACATCAAATACAGCTTGATGTATATCATTGAGTAGGGAGAGGCTTCTTCAAATCTGGTACATATTTTCCAATGTACCCAACATTATACATTTCATTTTAACTGATTGTGTTACGCTTCCTGTTATGAAATAGGAGATTTAGTGTTTTGATACTTTTACCTCTTAGCTTTTCTTCTACTTATTCACTGTATATTTAATTTGTGGCTTCCCTCACTGATTGGATGTACAATCTATTTAACTTAATAAAAAAATAATTGATTTTAAGTAGAAGGGGACCTAACATGTTAATGAGCCAGTTTTATTGGCACTCCAATTTATGCATTAGGTTACCTTAAAGCTTGCTAATAAGATATTTGAATTTTAGAATAAAGCCTACAAAAATTAACAGTGTAGAAGATTGAATCATTGTTTTCTATTTGATGTGCTTGAATAGGTTCAGCTTGAGCACATCTAATGTAACTATCAATTAACAAACTTAATCTCTATATAGAAGAGAGAATTACTTTGAGACTTGCTTCCTCTAGCTTTTGAGGATTACATTCTTGACAGCCTCATTCTTAATTTGTTGCTTTTCTTGGAGTATATTATTAGAGCAACTAACCTGTCCCAGATATTTGTCTGGAACACCCATTGTCCACATAACAAGTCGTAATTGGACAGGTACTTGGACTATCCTGCAAAATAGAATTCATTTACCCTTAGGAACCTAGTGATAACTGGGTCCAAGATTCTTGTTAGCATCATAAAACTTTTGTCCAACTCTCTGCCTGGGCTGAGCACCTTTCTGTCCACTAGTCACATTCAAGTTATGCAAACAATCAATGACAAAGTGACCCACTTTCTCACAGCACCAACATTTATGAATGTTGTATCTTCTCTTTAGGCCAGCACAAAATTACTGTCCAAGAGAGAAGTGAGCAACACCATACTTTACTGGATGAGCATTGCATGATGCTGCCCCCTTCTTCCTGAGTGAAGGTGCTGAGGGACTAAATACAGCTGGTCCATTATGGGGCAGACGTATTTTTGGAGCCTGTCATCTAGTGGACTCTCTCATTTCCTTAGATAAAGGATATTTGGATCCAAATCTAGAGAACTTCTCCTGAACTTTGTGGCTAGAGTGGACAGTATCACTCTTTCTTAGATTATGTGCCTTCACCCCACTGGTGGAGCACACATTTGATTGATCCTTCTGGAGTGGTGCAAACTTGACAGTTTTAGAAGGTGAATTTGCCTTTTGAAACACTGTCCTCTTATCAGGAAATTCAGATTTGAAATGATGATTGATGTGATTAATACCCAGCTTCTTAGGGACTGGGCAAGTTACAGCTTTTGACAACTGACCCTGTGATTGAGAAGGGTTAATCACAATCCCCAATCTCTCTGTGAACTTTTGTTCCAGATATCTAATATGCTTTTTCTTCTCTTCTAGAAACAAAGTCTGACACTTAAGACTTTTCTTGAGTTCAAACACCTCATGACTTTTCTTATAGAACTCAATAGATTTATTGTTATAAAGAGTTTTATAAGGCATTATGACTTCTATCTCATTGGCTTGCCTTTTGGCAAGAATTTTGCACTTTTTTAGAGCATCTAGGAGTAGTCCATACTTGACAATCAATTGATTGGCATCAGTCTCAGATTCTGAGCAATCTTTATCATAGTATGAAGATGCACCAGTATCTGGACTGGTCTCATTGTCAGAGGAAGATATAGAATTGAAAATAGGTTGCACCTTGATTGATTCTAAATCTGGCTGACTTCTTTCTTCTTCAATCATTGTCATCAAACCATGACAACCATCATCTTCTTCATCCTCCTCATTGTCACTGTCTGAGTGTGACAAAGGGGCCCTGATTCCTATCCTGGTAGCAGGATATTTCTCCTCTTCTCCTGGATCTACAATAACAGATATCAGCCCTATATAGGCTTCTACCTCTTTATCTTTAGAATCTAAGGATGAAGAATCTGTCCAGCTTCTCTCCTTCTTAGCCATAATGGACTTCTCCTTCTTCTTGCCCTTATGGTGATGGTGATGTTTTTTCTTATTCTTCTCATCTTCTTCCTTTCTTTTGACTGGGCAGTCATCAATGACATGCTCAGCCTTGCTGCAACAATAACAGATGACATTAGAAGAAATCTGTTTACTAGTTTTAGGGACATACCTATCATCCTTGGATGACTTCATGTGATAAGAGGATGAAGATGGCCTGCTCCTCCAGTCCTTCTTCTTTATGAACTTCTGAAATTTCCTGGAGAAGGCAGCTAGATCTTTATCAGACATATGGTTGTCTGATGAGCTTGACTCAGAATTTTCTGAGCTAGATTCAGCTTCCCTCCTTGGTGGTGAGGGAGTCTTTCTTCTACTTCTTCTTGGGGCTTCTGCCTTGAATGCCACAGACTTGTCCTTGGACTTGAATTGGCTGCTCTTCTCCTCTTCTTGTCTAGCAGACAGCTGCATTTCATAGGACTGCAACTTTCCAAAGAGTGTTGATGGAGGAGTGTCTGCTAGCTTAGACATTTCCCTAATGGTACAGATCTTGGTATCTCAATCTCTAGTGAGAGATCTAAGGAACTTGTCATTCATCTCATAGTTGTTAAAGACCCTACCATAGGTTCTTAGTTCATTGACTGTCCTAAAGAATCTTTCAAAACAATCAGCAACTTTTTCAGACTTGCTTTGCCTGAAGGCCTCATAATCTTGATTGAGCATGGACTTTCTATCATCTCTAACTTTCTCAGAGCCTTCCATATAGACCACAAGGGTATCCCACATTTCCTTGGAGGTCTTGCAGTGTACAAGATTTTGGAATGTTGAGTGATCAATGGCACTAGCTATAATATTTTGTGCCCTTTTGTCCATGTTGGACAGAATAACTTCATCTCTATCCATTTCTGAATATGCCTCAGTCACTCTCACAGTTGGATCTATGATGGAAGCCTTTGTGGGGACAAAAGGACCTTCCACTACTGTTATATAGATCCTAGGGTCAGATGCTTCCATGAACAGTCTGACCCTTTGCTTCCAAAGGCCAAATCCTTCCTTCCTATAGATGGGCAACTTCATGGTCCCTAGCTCCTTATAGTTTATTCCAGACCCCATAATCTTATATTATAGTTAACCTTGGAGGAAAACTCAGATTGTTAAATCCTTTTTGAGCAACCTCCCTCTGATATCACTTGAAATTTATCTAACTCAAGATTAGCTAATCACCTAGAGGGGGGGGGGTGAATAAGTATTTGAATTTTTATCAGTTCTTTTGTTGTTTTCAAATTCAACTATCTAGAGCTTGTCCTTAAATCCTGCAATATGAAAGAAAACAAGCAATACAACAAACACAAAGATTTATAGTGGTTCCCCAATTGGGTACATCCACTTTCCCTCCCACCTATCCAACTGATTTGTTGGACTAGGCACAAACTCCATCAAAATGCTCCTCAGAGCTTACACCTCAGGCCCTCTGTCTATAACACAGATTCTTCACTGAATTCAAACCTAGAACCACAAGGGTTCCTACCACAGAGCCCTGCAAGACTCTTATAGCTCAGTGATCCACTGATCACCTACCTCAGCCTTATTTCTAAGACCTACAACTCAGGCTCTTCAGCCCTACAGCTTTAGGCACCTAACCCTACTCTCAGAGTGCTGCAACACTCCTACAACTCAGTACCCTTCCAGGTACCTACAACTCAGCCTCCTCCAAGGCCTACAACTTAGTGACATACTTGTCACATATAGCTTAGTGACTCTCCAATCACCTACCTCAGGCACAAGGCCCTATACTCAGGCTGAGAGGACAGCCTACCTCAGATCCATACTTGGATCCTACCTTAGAGAGCATCACTCTCCTACCTCAGACAATTAAGCCCTACAGCTCAGATCCACACTTGGATCCTACCTCAGTACCCGAACAGGGTACCTACCTCAGTGACTAATTAGTCACCTACCTCAAGCACAAAGTGCCCTGCACTCAGATTCAGATAAACTGAATCCTACAAGAAAAGAGTACAGAATGATTTAAGAAAAATAAACAACTAACTCAGAGATAAATCTCTGAGTCTACCTTGCTGGACTGAGCAGATTTCAGTCCAGCACACTTATTGTAGAAGGAATTAGTCCTCTTCTACAGCTAATCCTTTTCTGCTGCACAGAAGAGCAGCAACCAGCTTGCTAAATGGAAGAATCAGATTCTCTGTTCTTGAAAGAACTATCTTGTTGAGCTTGAAGAGCTCAGCTACCTTCCTTTGCCTTGGCGGCTATCCCTGCTAGACTTTAGCTTTCAAGCTTGGTGAAGAAGATGATGTCCAACCGCCTCTTGATTTTCTTTTTTCGTTTGATCTCTTTTGTTCGTTGTTTGTTATGTTGCCCTAATCCCATTTCATTTTCCTTTTTATATACATTGATTTGAATCAACGACACACTTGTATGTGGGCCCCAACTAAGGTTTGGTGAGCCCCACTTTCTTCAGAAAAGGACAAGACAGCTTTCGGCGCCACTGCAGCTTTCCCGCAATGGCTACATGTAAGTTGACTGTGATGATGTCAGCAAAGGTCATCCCCATCTGGACTTAGAAAATATTCCAGAAAACCATGAAGCGTTGAGTGATGTTAAGACACTCAACGCCATCTGTCTTGGCTCTCAGCACTTCTGGACTTGTGAATTTTCTCTGGATTTGTCTCAACGGTTCTATCTCAGTGGTCTCAGCATTTTCTTCTTAATAGCTGTGACAGGCCTTTGTCTCAACGCTTTCTTCTTATTAGCTGAGACAAGTCTCTGTCTCAGCGGTTCTGTCTCAGCGGTCTTTGCTTCTCAGTTGAGACTATCTTCTATCTCAGCAGATTTCCTCTTAACTATCTCAGCGCTTCCTTCTTCATTAGAAGCATTGAGTGAACCTGCTTCACTCAACGCTTCTGGACTTAGAGAAATTCAGCCAATTTTGTCTCAGCGCTTCCTTATTCATTAAAAGCGTTGAGTGAACCTGCTTCAATGAATGCTTCTGGACTTAGAGAAATTCAGCCAATTTTGTCTCAGCTGTCTCAGCGCTCTTAACGCCTTCTTCTCAGCTATCTCAGTTATCTCAACGCCTTCTTCTCAGCTATCTCAGCTATCTCAGTGGTTTCAACGCCTTCTTCTCAGATATCTCAGCGGTGTTAGTGCTTTTTATCTTAGTCAGCTTTTTTTGGCTTTAGTTGCATTCGTCGATCTGTGGGCTGAGCTCGACAAAATTTGAGTTTACTGCCAAACTAATTTTCTTCACCTGTCCAATCATGGACAACCTGCATGCATGAACTAAAGCACATATTAAATACATTATGCTCCTTAGCATGATTGGTGATGCCCCTTCAAGTCCTGAGGAACATTGTAGGGCACAATTCCCAACAGGGAGAGGTCTCGCCGCCATAGGAATTCTAAAGATCTAATTTGCAAGTCGAGTCTGAATTTGGTGAGGTAAGGTCATTGCAGTCGCATCCATCCATCTAGATCATGGGCATGGCACTGAAGAAATCTCAAAGGTTAACGATTCTCTACTTATACATGTGAAGTCCTCTTCTTTTTGCACAGGAAACCCTCTCCTGCGAGTGTGCGGTGATCGTGAGGTATTCCTTTGGGGATTATCCCTGTAGTTTTGCATAAAGAGTTCAGAATTGAAGTACGGACATATGCATGATGTGTGAAGCCCTTTCCAATGGGTTGGTCTGGATTGGTGTTGTTTTCATTATGCATGTATTGCCGGAGAAGACTCTGTGCCGTTTGTTTTTCGAGTTTCTACGCGGTAGATTGCAGCAGGGAACTTTGGGGACTAACCCCAAAAAGCACCCGAAAAATTGGACAGAAACACTTTTCTGCCAGGTACCGCGCTGCGGTAGTGTTACCGCCGGTAGTAGCACTATGAGAGAACTTTTGTGAGGCCTGTCTCGCGGAGACCTGAGGGCCAGTATGTGGGGTTGTGCGCTCTTGGAGCCCAGCTTGGTGGCCTGAGAGCCTACCTTGTGCATAACCGGGTTATGTACTATTGTATGATCGATACGATGGGCCTCGGGAAGCTTGATCCACGCCGATGACTTAAAATGACATGGTGGTGTGAGCAACAAGTTGAGTGGAACCGTACCCGCTCTATGTAGTTCGGTTAAAGAGACCTAAAGTACTTGACACTTACCGTTGGCATAAAAGGACGAGTCTTAAGATTCAGCTAGAAAGACTCAAATGCTCACGATGGTTGTCGTCTTGGGGCGGTGGTGAAGACTCGAATTGGATCGGAGTCACTAAGAATGTGCCCTGAGAGCACTGGGTGTGTGGTCGTTCGTGCCTACGCCTGTGGTGAAGTGTGCTTAAATTGAACTTTCATTTCTATGTTGGTTTTTGCTAATACAATTGTAGGGAAGGAGCACCGCCACCTCGAGTAAGGGGTGAGGTCGTTATAATTTGGTCAGCTTTAGCTGACCGTTGGTTTGTTTTGCCATCGTGCGGTGGATTGTTCTTATGTAGGAATAGGTAAGCCTAGTGGCAAATAGAGGGCTAAAGCCCTTGTTGTCGTGCTGGCTCTTGAAGGCCAAGGTGAAGTGTTTTTCTTTTAATACTATCATGTATGTCCGGCCTGCGAGCCGATGTATGTAAAACAATTTAATTCAAGTTGAATGTTGTAAGGCCATAAGGCCAAGACTTTTGTGTATGTTATTTCATTCATGTTGTGATTGTAGTGGACATTCATGTTATGTTTATGGGTCCTTATAACTTACCTGAAAGCTTCTGATAGAATGCTCTATGTATGCTTCATAGTAATTTGGTATTAATACGTAACTCCGCTAATTGTCTGTGGAATATGGCGTGGGGCCCCGGCCGGACCTTCTGTTATATCTCATGTGACGGATGAGGGTGTTACAATTTGGTATCAGACTACGATGTTGGTCTTTCTTAGGATAATTTGTGGTCAAATTCTTTTTAAGGGGTGGTGAGCACAGTCATGTGTGTCATCGTTATAATATGAAAAGAACCCATGAATGTTCACATAGGAATGAAAATACACTTTTTTGAGGAACCTGAGTGTTCCTATGATTGTTTTTTGGCATTTATTTGTCACCTAATTGAGCGTTTTCCCGATTTCAGGTGATTAGGAGTGGTGTAGTGCAGTCACAAGGTCAGCACTCTATGGAGGGAAGTGCGCTTAACGATGTGCCTATGACCCCTCCTTCCGCGGAAACCATCTGAATGGTAGTGTAAGTAGTGTTTGTTATGATCAATACCCAACAGAGAAGGCATGTGCAACCCCCTATCCCCAGGGTGGCTCCAATGTCAGTTGGTTCTCTGGAGCATGTGGAAATTAGAACATCATCCGATCAGCGGTTGAACATGCTTTTGGCACAAGGGACGCACTCTGTTGACGAGTATTTGCATGAATTTGTCAGGTTAAGGCGCGACCCGATGGTTGAGTTGGAAGATAAGCAGACTATGGTAAACAGGTTTTATAACGGTATGCGTGATGATTTATGACTCCTATTGGTAGGACCGAAGTTATTGGGATTCCGAGAGTTGGTGGAGTCGGCTAGATTGTTGGAAGTAGATTTGGAAAAAGTCCACCAGATGCCAGTGTGCAGGGTACTGAACTCTGCAGATTCTGCAAAGTCTGCATACCATAGGAGGCGGCATAAGAGGTGTAGAACCTCTATCAGTCAAGTTCCTTATGCTTGTCATACTTGTGGCAAGTCAGGACACCTTGCCCGTGATTGTCATGTTAATATCCCAAAGACAAAGAAAACTAAGTTAGGAGAAGCTGCAGGGCGAGTCCCACTTACTTGTTATAATTATGGCAAGCCGAGATATATGGTCCGTGACTGTTGGGATAGGTTGCCGAAGAAAAAGAAAAAGGCAGAAGACCATAAGCAATATGACAAGATGACAGGTACGTTTTAGCTTATAGCTTTTATACTTATGACATGATTAGTTACTGGCTTATGATTTGTGTAAGTGGACTTTGTCCCACTCTTGGTGGTGGAGAGTACTATTTGTTACAGGACTTCTCGCTCCTTACCACCCAAGATGTTCATGTGGTCGTCCTAGTATTTCCCGATTGTGGGTATTCAAACCAAACAGAAACATTGTCATTAAAGATTGTAG
This sequence comes from Platanthera guangdongensis, assembly GCA_039583875.1. Taxonomy (NCBI): domain Eukaryota; kingdom Viridiplantae; phylum Streptophyta; class Magnoliopsida; order Asparagales; family Orchidaceae; genus Platanthera; species Platanthera guangdongensis. The sequence continues at coordinate 27,041,471 of CM077153.1, read as the reverse complement.
GTGGTTTGATTTTAGGTATGGATTGGCTCTCGGAGCAGCATGCATAGGTTGGCTATAACACTAAGTGGGGTAACACTAGGGCAAAACCCACATGACGTAAGACCAAGTAGCAGTCCTTAAGGGGGGGGGGTTGTTATTAACTCTACTAGAGACTAAGAATCCTAAGCCTGGGTTGGTTGGTGTTTCAGTGGTGTCGATATTTGCAGAAGTGTTCCCCAAGCTCTCCCAAGAGCTCCTCCTGAGAAAGAGAGATTTAGTTCACCATTGAGTTGGTTCCTGGTGCCAAGCCCGTGTCGCGGTCTCCTTACCGATTAGCACCGAGAGAAGTGGTTGAGTTGAAAGCGCAGCTTTAAGTATTGATAGAGCGGGGGCATACGCATCCAAGTTCGTCATCTTGGAGTGCCCCGATCCTCTTCTTGGAGACGGACGGTAGTCTGCGACTGTGTATCGATTTTCGGGAACTCAATAAGCTAATAGAGAAGAATAAGTATCTGATTCCGAGGATCGATAATTTGTTCATTCACCTATTTTGGATCGAATGTGTATTCGAAGCTGGGTTTGAAGTCTGGTTATTTTCAGCCAAGAATCAGTGAGAGTAATGTTCCCAAGACGACGTTCAGCATGCGTTATGGGCATTATGAGTTCACTGTCCTGCCTTTTGGGCTGACCAACGTGCCATCAGTGGTTATCAATCTAATGAACAGGACGTTTGGGGAGCATTTGGATTGGTTCGTGACTACATCCATCGATGATATCCTAGTGTACTCCCAATTTGAGTATGATCATGCAGAATACTAGCATATTGTTCCGGAGACCAAGAGAAATAATCAGAGTATGCCAAATTTTTTGAGTGTGAGTTTTGGCTATCTTCTATGGCATTCCATGGTCATATAGTCATGGTCAGAGTGTCGTGGTGGATCCAGCGAAGGTTGATGCTGTATAACCCGTAATTCGTCGAGATCAGAAGTACCCTAGCAGACGGCTATCCGCAGACCATTTGGCGAACTTGGGAGAGCAGAGGCGAGCTGTGGCGAGCTTAGGCAAGCAGAGGCGAGCAGAGACGAGCTGTGGCGAGCTTGAGCAAGCAGAGGCGAGCTGTGGCGAGCTTGGGCGAGCAGAGGCGAGCTGTGGCGAGCTGTGGCGAGTTGTAGCGAGCTGTGGCGAGCAGAGGCGAGCTTGCGCGAGCAACTCGCGAGTATGGGCGAGTATCTCTTGGAACTCGCTGGCAGAAGTTGGATACTCGCCTATACCCCCCTAGGATTTCTCTATAAATAGACCCCCAGGGGTACTGGAAATGGCACTTTTGGAAGCGGCCGAGGTCCCCCCAAGTGGATACTCGCCTAGTCCATGCCAGCCTAGTACCTCGTCTAGCCTTTTGGTTGTGGAGGGGAAGCTTATTCCAAGCTTCCGGGTACTTGGTGAGACCTCCCTGCTGGAACACTTGGGGTGTGCTTGTAGATAGTTTCCTTTCTTTCTCGCTAGCCACTTGAAATGTGACATCGGATCGTAGAATCAGTAACCTTAGGCTGTCTTGATCCTATTTTCGAGGTCTAGATTTTTCCCGGCTTCAACAGCTGCAATACGTGAATGACCTGAGTTGTCTTTTGTAGTGGAAGTCAGGGGTTTTCTGAGGCTTGTCGGCTTCTACAGGCGCTTCGTAGAGAACTTCTCGCAGATAGTGTTGACTCTCATGACCCTGACGAGGAAGGATCAGAAATTTATTTGGTCACCAGCGTGCGCACAAGCTTTCGAAGATCCAAAGTGTCGCTTGACCACGATACCTGTCTTTTGTTTTCTTTGTGGTTGTGAAGGCTGTGAGGTTTATAGTGACACCTCTGGGAGTGGTTTAGGCTGTGTTCTGCTTCAGCACGGATTGGTGATAGCCTATCGATCACGTCAGTTAAAGGTGCATAAGAGGAACTACCCGGTACATGATTTGGAGTTAGTAGCCGTGGTATTCGCTCTCAAGATTTGGAGGAATTATCTGGTCCATGAGTTGGTGATTGGCGGTCGTGATATTCACGCTAAAGCTTTTGAGGCGCTACCTATATGGTGTGAAGGTCGACATTTACACAGACCATAAGAGCTTGAAGTACCTATCAGATCAAAAGGATTTGAATATGCGTTGGCGAAGGTGGACGGAGTTCCTCGTGGACTACACCTTCAAGATACACTATGCACCTAGGAAGGGTAATGTGATTGCGGATGCGTTAAGTCGCAGAGCTCCCGCGCAGAGCAATTGGTTAATGATGCATGTTGAGCGTCTCGTTCGAAATTTAAAATCCTTGTAGATATATTGTGTTGATAAGATGCCTAATGGTGGAGTACAGTTGAGCCGGACGGAAGTGTTGTATGCCCTGCCTGATCGGATTCGGCAGGCTTTGAAGTTGGATGACAGCATGAAACGGTTCATGGATAAGGCTTTGGATGGGTCAAACACCCAATTTACCGTAGATGATGAGTTATTGTGGAAAGACAGTCATTTGAGCATCCCAAGTATTGGCAAACAACGAGAGGAATTGATGTACGAGGCTCCTCATACTAAGTACTCGGTTTACCCGGGGAGCTCAAGGTTGTACAGAGTTATGAAAAAGTTATTCTGGTGGTCGGGACTGAAGGAAGACATAACACTTTATGTGGCGAAATGTCAGACGTGCGCCTTGGTAAAGACAGAGTGCCAGAATCCCGGATGATTATTAAAGTCTTTGTCTATAACAGAGTGAATGCTCGATGACATCTCCATGGATTTCATGCATGGTTTTCCAAGATCGCACAAAGGGAATGACGTCATTTGGGTGGTCGTTGATCGTTTTAACGAAGGTGTCACATTTTATACCCAATAGGAAGGATGATTCAGTGGAGAAGCTGACGAAGCTTTGTGTGGACAACATAGTCCGATTACACGGAGTGCCCCAAAGCATAGTAAGTGACTGAGATGGTCGGTTCACGTCTAATGACTGGAGGCTCATTCATCGGTTGATGGGTACCAAGTTGCATTTTAGCACAACTTTTCACCCACAAACAGATGGGCAAACTGAAAGGGTGAACATGATGATGGAAGACATGTTTCGTATGTGTGCGTTGGATTTTGAGAAAAAGGTGGGAAGACCATCTTTTCATGATTTAGTTCACATATGATAACAGCTACCAAGCCAGCATACAGATGGCGCCTTTTGAGGCTCTATACGGAAGGAGGTGTCGTACGTCATTGTCTTGGGTAGAAACAGGAGAATTGAAGTTGTTCAAGTGAAGGGATGTTGAAGATGCTACTTCAACGATATAGTTGACTCGAGAACGACAACTGATCGCACAAGATAGGCAGGCCAAGTACTTTAATACCAAGAACCAGAACATAGAGTTTGTGGTGGGCAATTGGATGTACCTCAAGATTAAACAGTTTAAAGGCGTATCAAGGATTTGATGCTTAAAGAAGCTTAGTCTGAGGTATGTTTGGCCTTTTGAGATCTTGGGGCGGATTGGTGAAGCCGCATATAAGTTTGGCTCTTTCGGCGGAGTTAAGCAGTTTGCATGATGTATTTCACATCTCAGTGCTATGGAAGGCTATCCAAGAGCCTACACAAGTGGTAGTTGTGAATCAAGTGTCGTTCGATAATGGGAAGACGACGAAGGTCAAGCCCATTCGCATTGAGGATGAGGAAGTCAAGCAACTCCGTAATAAAGCCATCAGGATGGTCAAAGTCCGTTGGGGCAATTGTGGCCTAGAAGAGTTGTCTTGGGAGTGCGAGCAAACTATGAGGGAGGAATTTCCCGAGCTTTTTCCCTAAGGTAACCAGATGTATTGTTAATCTTTCTATTTTCCTGTAACTTTAAATTTCGAGATGAAATTTCTTTAAGTGGGGGTGATTTGTAACACCCTAGGTTCAGGAAATGCTTTTTGGAAGGTACCGCGCAGCAGTAGACCTACCGCTGGCGGTAGGTCAGTGTTCTCGATGTTCTCGACGCTCTCGACGCTCTCGACGTCTCAGCTCATGCTAGCGCCGAGCGGTAATGCATACCACACAGAGGTAGTCCACTCGACATTTGGGTCGGGGCACTCAGAGCTCGACGTTCCCGAGAACCGCTAGCGCACCACGGTAGCGGTAGCACGGGGCAGTAGCCGAATGATTTATTTGATAGAGCTCTTGTGTCGTTACCGCATGACGTTAACCCTACCGCAGGCGGTAGCGTAGTTTTGTCGTTTCTGAGCGGTAATAGTTTTCTACCGCGTGGCGGTTGTGTAGCAGTTATGACGTGTCCACGTGTCACCGCCTAATTAGATTTCTAAGCGGTGGCGTCCTCAAGAAGCTGAACGATTGGGCTACCGCACGACGGTAACTTCCTACCTCGTGGCGGTAGCTCTCGTAAACTGAATTCTTGGAGGAATAAGGATTGTCCACTGGTTTTATTTGGAGATCTGATCGCTGGTGCGTGCCTTTGCAGGTATATAGCCGAGAGTTAGGTTTTCTCAACTCATTTCTTCATTGGCACTCTCTTTCTAAGTACTTGAGAGAACGGAGAGTGAAGAAGAAAGAAGGAGAGATCCCGCCGCCATAGGACTTCTGAAGCTCCGATTCGCAAGTCGAGTCCGAATTTGGGGAGGCAAGGTCGTTGCGGTCGCGTCCATCCATCTAAATCTTGGGCATGACACCGAAGAAATCTCAAAGGGTAGCGATTCTCTACTTGGACATGTGAAGTTCTCTTCCTTTTGCATAGGAAACCCTCTCCCACGAGTGTGCGGTGATCGTGAGGTATTCCTTTGGGGATTATCCCTGTAATTTTGCATATAGAGTTCGAAATCGAAGTACGGACATAGGCATGATGTGTGAAGCCCATCCAGATGGGTTGGTCTGGATTGGTGATGTTTTCATTATGCATGCATTGCCAGAGAAGACTCCGTGCCATTTGTTTTTCGGGTTTCTACGCGGTAGATTGCAGCAGGGAACTTTGGGGACTAACCCCAAGGAGCACCCGAAAAACTGGACAAAAACGCATTTCTATCAGGTACCGTGCTGCGGTATTGTTACCGCCGGCGGTAGCTCTATGAGAGAACTTTTGTGAGGCCTATATCACGGAGACCTGAGGGCCAGTATGTGGGGCTGCATGCTCTGGGAGCCCAGCTTGGTGGCCTGAGAGCCGACCTTGTGCATAACCGGGTTATGTATTATTGTATAATCGATACGATGGGCCTCAGGGAAGCTTGATCCACGCCGATAACTTAAATTGACATGGCGGTGTGAGCAATGAGTTGAGTGGAACCGTACCCGCTCTATGTGGTTCGATTAAACAGACCTAAAGTACCAGGCACTTACCGTTGGCATAGAAGGACGAGTCTTAGGCTTCGATCGGAAAGACTCAAATGCTCACGATGGTTGCCGTCCTGAGGGCGGTGGTGAAGACTAGGATTGGACAAGAGTCACTAAGAATGTGCCCTGAGAGCATAGAGTGTGTGGCTGTTCGTGCCTACGCCTGTGGTGAAGTGTTCTTAAATTGCACTTTCATTTCTATGTTGATTTTTGCTAATACAATTGTAGGGAAGGAGCATCGTCGCCCCGAGTAAGGGGTGAGGTCATTATATTTTGGTCAGCTTTAGCTGACCGTTGCTTTGTTTTGCCACCGTGCGATGGATTGTTCTTATGCTGGAACAGGTGAGCCTAGTGGCAAATAGCGGGCTGAAGCCATTGTTACTGTGCTGGCCCTTGAAGGCCAAGAAAAGTGTTTTCTATTAATACTATCATGTATGGACGGCCTGCGAGCCGATGCATGTAAAACACTTTAATTCAAGTTGAATGTTGTAAGGCCAAGACTTTTGTGTATGTTATTTCATTCCTGCTGTGGTTGTAGTGGACATTCATGTTATGTTTATGGGTTCTTCTAACTTACCTAAAAGCTTCCGCTAGAATGCTTTGTAACGCCCTAAAACTCAAAAAGGATCGGATATCATTTTAAGGCCAAATTGGTGCCTGAATAGGTTCACACGGCCTGCAACACGAGCGTGTACAGGGTCGTGTCCTGCTCTGTGTCGGCAGGGCGGTGTCGAGTGAGGCACACGACTTATGACACAGGCATGTCAGAGGCTGACACGGGCGTGCCAAACTGTAATACGGGCGTGTCTGAGCCTGTGTGTTGTTCTGCGTTCGACGATCGTGTTCAGATCGTGAGACACGGCCTGTGACACGAGCGTGTCATAAGCCGTGTTCGGCCCAGGAAAGTGATTTTCAGGGCGATTCTTGGTCGTTAATTTCCTTCAAATAGGATCCAGCGATCCAGAACTCCCCCCACTGTTATAAGGCCGGGAGTTGAGGGTCTCTCATTTCTCATAGGTCTTTCACTTTCTAAAGAGTTAGAGAGTGGGGAGAGCAAGGAAGAAGGAGAAGGAGGAATCCTGCCGCCGGTGGATCTTCAGAGGCCCAAATCGTGAGTCGAGTCAAGATCCGTGGAGGCGATGTCGTTGCGGTGCTTTTCATCCGACTAGTTTTCCATGGCGCCAAAACGAACACGCCCTGGTTGTTGTACGGGCCCTTGAAGGCCAAAGCGAATGTTTATTCTTTATGCTCATGTGTGGTCGGTCTGCGTGCTGATGTATGGAATACATTTATTGTTTAAGTAAACTCTTGTAAGGCCATAAGACCAACTTTATGTTGTATTTGTACTTTCATTCCTACTTGCGATTTTGTGGACATTCATGCTTTGGCATTTGGGTTCTTATAACTATTTTAAAAGCTTCCGCTAGAATGCTCTGAGTTAGGACGTGTGTTACTTTGGCGGTAATTTGGTATTAATACGTAACGCCACTAACTGTCTATAGAATATGACGTGAGGCCCCGGCCGGACCTTCTATTATATTTCATGTGACGGATGAGGGTGTTATAATCTGGTATCAAAGCTATGACATCGGTCTTGCTTATTTGAATTCGTGGGCGAATTCTTTTAAGGGGTGGTGAGCACATGTATCTGCATCATCGTTATAACATGAAAATAACTCATGAATGTCCACTTAGGAATGAAAATACACTTGTTTGAGGAACCTGATTGTTCCAATAATTGCTTTTAACAATCTGTATTTCGCCTGATCGAGGGTTTTTTCTTCTATAGGTGACTAGGAGCGGTGCTGGACAGTCAGAACATCCGCAATCGGCGGAGAGCAGTGCACCTACTGACATGCCTGCAACCGCTCCTTCAGCAGAAATTATAAGACTTGTAGCAGAATCGGTGTTTGCAATGATAAACGCCCAGCCAGCAAGGCAGGTGCAGCACCCAGCCCCTGCGATGGAACAAGAACCGCTTCGAGCGGCAGAGCCTAGTGTTGTGGAACGCGTGGCGGAAGAACCTTTGCCGCCAAGAAGAGCGGTAGAAAAATAACTTAAACATGTGATGAGTTTCATTCCTCCAATATTTACAGCGGCTGGAACCCCAACTCAAGCCGAGGATTGGCTCGCTAGAGTTAAGAGAATCTTGTCAAGAACAAAAATGGAGGAATGACAGAAGACTGCCATAGCCACTTTCTTGCTAGATGGCGAGGCAAGGTTATTGTGGGAAGATCTGGAGCAGCATCACTTAGTTGGGAGACAACTCGCAGACGTCTCGATCGAGGAATTCTCAAGACTGTTCTTGGCTAGATACCTACCCTCCGTTGAGAGAATTGAGATGGAGAATCAGTTTCTGAGGTTGAAGCAAGGAGTCAGTAACGTGGATGAGTACCTCCACAAATTCACACGGTTGGGTCGTTACGCTGCCCCTACGTTTGGCGATGAGGAGTGTAAGACCAACCAGTTCTTTGAGGGTCTGCGCGATGACCTGAGGGTACTTCTTGCTGGGCCTGTGACGCAAGGTTTCCTAACCTTGGTCAGTTCGGCCTGATCAATGGAAAGAGATCTGAAGAGAATCCAAGGGAGAAAAGACTTGGGTGTACAGAAGACGGAGTTCAAGGTGCCGAACTCCTCGAAGTCTAAGTTCCATAAGTGGAACAAGAAGGCTTGGACTTTGATTCCAGCCCCTTCTTCTACTGGGACTGGGGCAACCACAGGACGACCTAAAGGTGCTCGCTACAACTGTGGAAAGCCGGGGCATTTTGGCCGAGAGTGTTGGAGCGGACGTCCAAAGTCTAAGAGGAAGCCTGAAGCATCATACGAGGAAAAGGGGAAGGCGGTGGAGTTAACCGCATCCCACTATGCTCCAACCCAGCCTAGAGTGTACAATCTTGGCCTTCAGGAGGCCATAAAGCAGACCGACGTGGTGACAGGTATGCATTAATTAAAAGCAGATTAACTTTATATATTTGTTACCCTTTTGTGCGTTAGCTTATGACTGCTTGTGCTAGGCTTTGTTTTGATTTTTGATTATCCGGCGAGAGCACTATTCAATACGGGAGCTTCACATTCCTTTTTTTCTGAAGGATTTGTATCGCGCATCGGAGTACCTTCCTCGATGGCAAGGGACAAATTGGATGTGTTGCTGCCTAATGAGTTTTCAATGCGCACAAATAGAGTTTGTTGCGTAAAAATACGGATCGAGAGTCAAGAGTGACTTGCAAGCGTCGTTACTGCTAATAGTGGAGTTCAACGTGATCTTTGGGATGGACTGGCTCTCGGAGCAGCGGACATACATTGATTGCAACCGCAAGGAGGTCAAATTGGGAACTGATCGTGAGACCACTTTTGCGGGCATGAAAGGGGCGAACAAGACATTGATGTCTGCTCTCCAGGTGGTTAAGGCATGTCGTGCTGGTGTAGAGCTGTTATTCATATTAGTGGAGGCTTCGAAGCCTAAGCCTAGTATGGACAGTATCCCTATTGTATCTGAGTATCCTGACGTGTTCCTTGACAATCTCCCTGGAGCCCCACCTCAGCGAGAGATCGACTTCACCATTGAGTTGGTGCCAGGTGCCAAACTTGTGTCACGCTCTCCATATTGGTTAGCGCCTAAGGAGATGACAGAACTGGAAGTTCAACTCCAAGAGCTGTTGGAACAGGGTTATGTGCGTCCAAGTTCGTCGTCTTGGAGCGCACCGGTCCTCTTTGTTAAGAAGAAGGATGGAAGCTTACAACTCTGTATTGATTACCGTGATCTGAATAAGCTAACAAAAAAGAATAAGTATCTGATCCCAAGGATTGAAGATCTGTTCGATCAGTTAGTTGAGTCAACGGTGTACTCGAAATTGGATCTTAAATCCGGATACTATCAGTTGAAGATAAGAGAAAGTGACATCCCCAAGACAGCTTTCAGTATGCGGTATGGGCATTATGAGTTCACTGTCATGCCGTTTGAGCTGACTAATGCATCATCGGTGTTTATGGATTTGATGAACAGAACGTTCAGAGAGTACCTGAACCACTTCGTGATAGTCTTTATCGACGATATATTGGTGTACTCGCAGTGCGAGGATGATCATTTCAAGCATCTGCATATGGTGTTGGAGACATTGAGGATTAATCAACTATATGCCAAATTCTCCAAATGCGAATTCTGGTTATCCTCGGTAGCATTCCTTGGTCATATAGTTAGTGAAGAAGGGGCTGCGATAGATCCGGCGAAGATAGTTGTAATACGAGATTGGCCTGTATTATCTTCAGTGGCAGAAGTACGGAGTTTCTTGGGACTTGCCGGCTACTACAGGCGCTTTGTAGAGAACTTCTCGCGAATAGCGTTACCCCTCACGACTTTGATGAGGAAAGATCAAAAGTTTGTGTGGTCGCTGGAGTGCGCGCAAGCTTTCGAAGAACTGAAAAGTCGATTGACCACAGCGCCTATTCTATGTTCGCCGAGTGGGACCGAAGGATTTGAGATTTATAGTGATGCTTTGGGCAGTGGCTTAGGTTGTGTTCTACTGCAGCATAGTAGTGTAATAGATTATGGCTCGCTTCAGCTGAAGGTATACGAGAGGAATTATCCGATCCATGACTTGAAGTTAGCGACTGTGATATTTGACATGAAGCTGTGGAGGCATTACCTGTACGGTGTGAAGGACGACATATATACCGATCACAAGAGTCTGAGGCATTTGTTGGATCAAAAGGACCTAAACATGCAACTACTGAGGTAGATGGAGTTCCTGGGTGACTACACCTTCAAGATACATTATGTGCCTGGGAAAGACAATGCAGTTGCGGATGCGTTGAGTCGCAGGGCTCCCGCGCTGGCCAATTGGTTGGCGATATTTGATGAGCGTTTAGTTCATGATTTGAAGGCATTAGAGATCTCTTGTGTTGACAAGCAGACTAGTGCTGAAGCGCAATTGAACTGGATAGAGTTGCAGTATGACTTTGTTGATAGGACTCTGCAAGCTCTAGACGGGGATAAAAGCATGAAGCAGATCATGGATGAGCTTTTTGATGGGTCAAATTCCCAATTTATTGTTAAGGATGGACTGCTATGGAGGGACAGTCATCTGTGTGTCCCAAGTGTGGGTAAACTACGAGAGGAATTGATATACGAGGCTCATCATACTAAGTACTCGATTCACCCGGGGAGCACAAAGATGTTTAGAGATATGAAAAATTTGTTCTGATGACAAGGACTTAAAAAGGACGTAGCACTTTATGTGGCAAAGTGTCAAACGTGCGCCTTGGTGAAGGCGGAGTGACAAAAGCCTGGAGGTTTCTTGAAGCCCTTGCCTATCCCGGAGTGGAAGTTCGATAATATTTCAATGGATTTCGTACATGGGTTGCCAAGGTCGCAGAAGGGAAACAACGCCATGTGGGTGATCGTAGATAGATTGACGAAGGTGCCGCACTTCATTCTGAATAGGAAGGATGATTCAGTGGATAAACTGGCAAAACTTTACGTAGATAACATTATTCGACTACACGGTGTGCCCCGCAGCATCGTGAGTGACCGAGATGGACACTTCATGTCCAACGACTGGAGGTTAGTGCATCAATTGTTGGAAACCAAGCTGAGTTTCAACACGACCTTTCATATACAGACGGATGGTCAGACCGAGAGGGTCAATAGGACGATGGAGGATATGCTTCGTATGTGCGTCTTGGATTTCGGAAAGCGATGGGAAGATCACATATACATGGTGGAGTTTGCTTATAACAACAACTACCAAGCGCGTATTCAAATGACACCCTTCAAGGCCCTATATGGTAGAAAATATCGCATGTCGTTGTCATGGTTGGAGACGGGTGAGTCGAAGATGTACAAACGACAAGAAGTGGAAGATGCCACTTCATTGGTACAAACAATACGAGAACGATTGCTGATCGCTCAAGACAGGCATGCTAAATACTATAATGCCAAGCATATGAACGTTGAGTTCCCTGTTGGTGACTGAGTATATTTGAAAATTAAGCCGTTCAAGTGTGTCTCACGGGTACGACGCTTGAAGAAGCTGAGTCTGAGGTATCTTGGACCGTTTGAGATACTAGAGCGAATTGGTGAAGCGACTTATCGATTGAAGTTATCAGTGGAATTGAGTAGTCTACACGACGTATTCCATATATCGGTGTTGCGGAAGGCGGTGCAAGAGCCTTCACAAGTGATTGCGGTCTATCAGGTACCTGTTGATCATGGGTTGACGATGAAGGTCAAGCCCATTCGCATTGAGGACTTTGAAGTCAAGCAACTTCATAACAAAGACATTAGGATGGTCAAAGTCCGTTGGGATAACTGCGGTCGGGAGGAGCTTTCATGGGAGCGAGAGCAGACCATGTATGAGGAGTATCCCGAGCTATTCCGCTCAGGTACCATTTAATTTTGTGTACCTTTCCATTCTATAATTTCGGGACCAAATTCTTTAAAGGGGAGAGGGAATTGTAACGCCCCAAAACTCAAAAAGGATCAGATAGCGTTTTAAGGCCAAATTGGTGCCTGAATTGGTTCACACGGCCTGCGACATGAGAGTGTCCAGGGCCGTATCTTGCTCTGTGTCAGCAGGGCGGTGCTGAGTGAGGCACACAGCCTGTGATATGGGCGTATCAGAGGCTGACACGGGCGTGTCAAGCTGTAACACGGGCGTGTCTGAGCCCGTGTCCTATTTTGTGTTTGACGATCATGTTCAGATCGTGAGACACGACCTATGACACGGGCGTGTCACAAGTTGTGTTCGGCCCAGGAAAGTGATTTTCAAGGCTATTTGTGGTCGTTCATTTCCTTCAAATAGGATTCAGCAATCCAGAACTCTCCATACTATTATAAGGCCGGGAGTTGAGGGTTAAACCCTCATTTCTCTTAGGTCTTTCTCTTTCTAAAGAGTTAGAGAGTGGGGAGAGCAAGGAAGATGAAAGATATGGTACCTAAACACCTAGAGGGGGGGTGAATATGTGACCTAATCCTTTTTGAACTTTAATGGCAGCAATCAGTTATATCACAGAATTCTAACTACTTTTGCACAACAATTACACAAGCATTCACAATCACAGCAAAATCACAGCAGACACAGTGTTTTATAGTGATTCCCCAAGCATTGGGTACATCCACTTTCCCCCTTCGCCTATATAGCAGTGTACTAGATTCGGCCACACTTCTCCACTAGCTCAGAACCCAAATTGGTTCCTACACCTCAGGCACAAGGCCCTACAACTCAGTTTTATCCCAAAGCCTACACTCAGCCACAAAGGCCTACACTCAGCCAATCAAGGCCTACACTCAGAGATATCAATCTCCTACACTCAGGCTCTCAAGCCCTACCCTCAGCCTTTATAATTACAGGCTTACAATTCACTCAGATCCAAAGGATCCTACAAGTTAAAAATGAATTACAAATGTTAACTCAACAACTCAGAAACAAGAGAGGGGAGTTGAGAGTTTCTTGATGAGTTTTTGGAAGAACTCAGCTGGATTCAATCTGACTTAGCTTTCTTCAAAGCTTCTTAAGTAGAACTGAATAAGAATGAATCCTCCTGCAGTTGATCCTTGATCTCTGCTTCTTAAGATCCAGAATATATCTGAACCCTTCTTCTCAGCCTAGTTCCAAAGGCTGATTTCTTGGATGGAGCCCTCTCTCCCCAACTTCTTAGATCTGCACTTGGACAGCTAGATCTTCTTGATTTGATACTCTGTGTACCACTTCAATAACTACTTGAACAATAATCTGAACAACACCAACAACAACGACAGTTTCTGTAGACTGTATGAGCCTATTTATAGGCCTTCTTCATGGTAACCGGCTGGTCCGGTCCATAACTGAATTCTGACATCTCTGACAGGTGCTGTAGACCGGCTGGAACGGCAGCTGTCAAGTCATCCAGTCAATTCTTGAAAATTCTCTAACTGTCTGATAGTGTCGAGATTTTCTGTCTTTAAGTGTCGACACTTATAGACCAAGTGTCGACACAAGTTGTGTAAGTGTCGACACAAGTCTACAAGGTGTCGACACAACTCCTTGTGTTGTAGATACTATGTCTCGACACAGATTCTTCTTCAGGTGTCGACACTGAAATTGAGTGTCGACACAAGTACTTGATCTTCTATCTTTTGCTGAATTCTTTCTAAGTGTCGACACATCTCCTTTGTGTCGACACAACTTCTTGTGTTGAATCTGTTAAGTGTCGACACTGCTCCTTGGTGTCGACACATAGTCTTCTATGTTAATACTTGCTGAGTGTCGACACAGCTCCTTGTGTCGACACTTGATTCTTCTGTTGAGACTTCAGCTGAGTGTCGACACATTCACTTAGTGTCGACACTTGTACTTAGAATATTTTGTTGATCTTTCTGTTCTTTGCTAAGTGTCGACACAGCTCCATGTGTCGACACTTTCTTCAAGTGTAGAGTCTTCTGTTGAGTGTCGACACATAGTTCTTGGTGTCGACACTTACTTCAAGTGCTGACTCTTCTGCTAAGTGTCGACACATTGTGCTGGGTGTCGACACTTGTACTTAGTCTCTGCAGACTTTTGCTGAGTGTCGACACAGCTCCAAGTGTCGACACTTTCTTGTGTAGACACAGCTTCGCTGGGTGTCGACACTGCTGTTAAGTGTCGACACTGCTTTACTGTACTTTCTTCATTGAGTGTCGACACAGCTCCTTGTGTCGACACTTTGTGTCTGGTGTCGACTCTGCATCCCAGGTGTCGACATAATGACTCCAAGTGTCGACACTGCTTGTCTGGGTGTCGACACAAGTCTTCTTAAGTGTCGACACTTTCCCTCTGAGTGTCGACACATGGACTTAGAATTTTTTGCTTCAGTCCTGCAAATACTTAACCTGCACAAGTAACTCAAAAACACATCAAATACATTTTGATGTATATCATTGAGTTGGGTGAGGCTTCTTCAAATTAGGTACATTTAACCAATGTACCCAACAATCTCCCCCTATTTGGAGAAGTCATAACTTTTAGTCAATGATATACACCATTCATAATTAAAATTACAGAATGATGTAAAGCAGGACAATGTACAGCAGGGTAAACATAAACATGTATCAATTTCACATGTATACAAATTCATCATTACAGAACAAATAAGAAATAGACATATTCACAGAACAAACATGAAATAGATTAATCATATATTGTTCAAATATCTGTCTCATATATTTACAGAAGTTCCCAAAATGTTTTTCATCAAGAAAATTACAAAGTAAACTTCAAGAAAATGCTAAATCTATTTTTGTTCTGGCTCCTTAATCACTATGCCTTTGCCAGCTTGAACTTTAGCTTGGACAGCAGCATCAGCAGTTTCAGCATCAGCAGGCTTCTTGCCTTTCAGATCTTTCTTTTTAAGCTCTTCAGCTTTGATCTTCTGCCTCTCAAAATAGTGATATGGCTTTGGAAAGTACTTGCTAGGCTCCACTGCAGTAGGAGGTAGCTTTCCCATCTTTGCCTTCCTTCTATACTGAACTATTGCCTCCTGCCTGATCTCATGTTTTCTCCATTCAGCTTCAGAAAACCATTTGTTCCTGTCATGAGTGTTATCCTTGGCAGCTTTCCAGGCAGTTAATATTATGTTTCTAGAGGTAGGGCTCCACTATTCAAAGTCTAGCCTTTGTTCTGCTTGTTCCCTAAACCTCTTCTTAGACAACCTTGTCTCTTCTTCTTTCTGCAATGCCTCTTGCATGGCTTCTGATATAGGCTGAACAACCTTTTCAATATGGACATTGTCCTTGCCCCCAGATGGGTTGTACATGGTCTGTACCTCAGCATGAATCATTTCAAAATCTGGAGGTGGATAAATGACCTGAGCTACTGTTGAGACTATATTTGCCAGCAGGACACGTGTGTGTGGGACCGCATGTTTGGGCTTTCCCCATCGCGTTCCAGGTCTGGGTGTTGACCCCGGTGGGCCCCCTTGTGTGGCGGAATATCCCCGCGATCCTGTGGTTGGGGTTAGTCCCACATCGCCTGCAGACTTCTCCACTTTGTGTTCATGTACCCCGCCACCCTTCATCTCAACACCTGGGTTTTGAGATGAACTAATGGGTTGGCGGGTTCTAACATGGTATCAGAGCAGGTTGTCCTGCTGCGGGGGTGTGTTGAGACTATATTTGCCAGCAGGACACGTGTGTGTGGGACCGCATGTTTGGGCTTTCCCCATCGCGTTCCAGGTCTGGGTGTTGACCCCGGTGGGCCCCCTTGTGTGGCGAAATATCCCCGCGGTCCTGTGGTTGGGGTTAGTCCCACATCGCCTGCAGACTTCTCCACTTTGTGTTCATGTACCCCGCCACCCTTCATCTCAACACCTGGGTTTTGAGATGAACTAATGGGTTGGCGGGTTCTAACAGCTACTTCTGGTTGCTCACCTCCAAGATAGGCAGGATTAATGCCAGATTCAGCAACATCATTGTCATCACACAGAGGAGGATACCCAAGTGTAGCTCTGATGGAATTTGATATCGACTTAGCATGGTCAGAGCTTGCCTTGACTAACACTCTCTCCCCCTTTATGACTTCTCTAGCCATATGATCTCTGACATCATCCTTTTGAAATCTGATTTGACTATCCAAGTATCTGATTCCATCTTTAAAGAATGGTTTGAGCTTTTGAAGTTGGTCAGATATGGCTTTCTGGGAGGCTTGGATAGCAGTCTTAACAGCAAAAATTTCTTCTTGAAAGGCTTTGTCAAATTCAGCTTTAATAGTAGCATTAGAAGTAGAAGGTTCAGCAGCCTTGTTCTTTAACTCTGTGACAATAGCATTATGGGAAGCAGTAAGATTGTCATTCATCCTTAGTTGATTTTCAAGTACATACCCTTGCTTCAATACTATGTCATCCACTTGGGCCTTTATCTTTTCCTGGTGTGTTGTCAAGTACACCACTGCATTTCCACCTTTGTGGAAGCATTCAGTCATCTCCTTCTTGTTAAGGTTCATTTCAAACCTTATAGACTTGATATCTTGGGCCAGATCAAACTGGAGTGACTTCTGCCCTTCATCTACATATTTCTCTATGGCCTGTCTTTGCTCATCCAACTTGATTTGCATTGCCACCATCAGTGCACTATAGTCAACTGATGGTGTTTGCTGAACTATAGGTTGTGGTGCAACTGTTTGGAGAGCCTTCTTGTAACTCTGGCTTCTTCTCTTGAATACATAGATTTTCTTTTTCCTTGACCATGCTGCATCCTCATCTTTAGAAGCTGAGGAGCTGGCAATGTCAACCCTCTCCTTAGGACTAGAGGGCCTCTCTTTCTGCACTTCAGGTGCCTTCTCAGATTCCAGCCTTACAGGCTCTTCCAGAATTTCCATCTGCTCCCCCTCAACAGCAGCATTCTCTTCATCAGCAGTAGCCTTATCCATGTCAAAGTCAGGTTGATCTAGATTTAAAAATAAATCTTCCATGGTGTATTCTGGTGGTGAATGAACTGGAGACATTCTTTGCTCTCTTCAACCACTGGATCAGGAACCACTGCTTGTACAACAGATGTGTCTTTTATAACAGCATCTGGTTCTTGACTATCCAGCTGAGTTTGCTGATGAACATCAGACAAATCAGCATCTTATATAAGAAATTCTAAAGTATTTAGGTCAGTGAGTACCTCTTGTATGATGGTGGTGGCTTGCTCACTTTCCAGTGTAGAGGGTTCTTCTACAACTGGAGGCTCCCCCTGGCTTTGATCCTTGTGGATGGGGCTAGCTTGAGGTAGCTCCCCCTGGATCTCAGCAACCTCTTGAGGAGCAGGAGTCTTTTCAGCAGGCTCTTCCTCATTGTCATCTGGAGTGAAGACAACTTGCTCTTCACTATCAGAACTGCTAGTGGACACTTGAGCCACTGGAGCTATTTTTATTTTCTTCTTTGGAGGAGTGTCTTTCTCAGCAACTATCTTCTCAGGGGTTGGCAGTTTCTTTGACAACACCCTGTCCCATCTTGAGAACAACCTCATATCCATCTTTCTCATATGGTTTATCTTGCTTCCAGCAGCAGTACTCATTACCTCTGGTATCACACCAGCTAGGTATAGACTAATGATTCTGCCCAGGTTGGGCTTCTTCAGACTTTCCTTGATTTTCTCAAATACTATAACTGACCAATCAGTTTTTAAAATGAAGATAATCCTGGTCATTATATTGAACATGGAGGCTGACACTCTGTCATGCCCTCCTGGCTTGCTGAGTAATACTTTACCAACTATTTCAGACATGAATTTGCCTTGATTGTTCATGCTTTTCCTGTTGAAAACAGAACCTATCTTCATCTTAGGATCAAGTCCACACCAGGTTAGAGCTTCCCTGGTCCTTGAAGTTGTAACCTCATCTTCTTCTTGAGTCCTTGGTAGCTGGAGAATCTTCCTCAGACTTTTAGGGGATACCTTAACCTTTGCTCCATGAACTCTGGATTTGATTTTGTATCCAGATTCATCCACCTTGGCACCATTGAAGAATTCAAGAACCTCTTTCTTCCATATCTTTGTAGGTTCAGAAACTAAATACTCTAACCCTGAATCTGCGACTAGGGTTACGACCGCCTGGATTTCTGCATCAGCATCACTAAAAGCGCCGCGCACCAGCTCATATCCTTCGTTGACGTTCTCCTCCAGCTTAGGCGTCATTAGGGTTTGTAGAATTTGTCTTGAGAGAAGAGAGGTGTCGACACAGAAGTTTTGGTCTCGAAACTTTGAAAGCGTGTCAACAAACAAAGACAAAACCCTATTTATACCTTTCTAATTTTGAAGATGAACAGGCGGGACAGCTAACTTGAAATGTGTCGACACTGGCAATAAGTGTTGACACTGACTTATAATGTCTCGACACATATGTGTCGACACAAGTTTAGTCAACAGATTTTATGTGTCGACACTTGTTTATGTGTCGACACCACATAACTCGACACATAGTCGAGACTTTACTTAGAAAATTCTGAGTAAAACTTAAGTGTCGACACCACATTGGATGTGTCGACACCTACTTGACATGTGTCGACACTAACATTCTGAAGTGTCGACACCAACTTCCTAGATGTGTCGACACCTTTTTCCTGAAGTGTCGACACCACTATTCTGTGTCAACATAGACTTGTCTATGTGTCGACACCTTTTTACTTAGGCATTTTCAATTCTGTAAACTTACTCTAAGTTTATCATTCCTAGTTCAATTTTGAATCTATTGAACTTAGCTTCTTCTAGTGGCTTAGTATACATATAAGCTACTTGATTATCAGTTTTAACATATTCTAATAAAATATCTTCTCTTTCTACATGCTCCCTAAGAAAATGATATTTAATTTCAATATGTTTTGTTCTACTATGGGATACATGGTTATTAGCTATTGAAATAGCACTTGTAGAATCACAAAAGAGTGGAGTTCTACTTACCTGAAGTCCATAGTCCTCTAGCTGATGTTGTATCCACAGAAGTTGAGCACAGCAACTTCCTGCAGCCACATACTCTGACTCTGCTGTGGAGATAACCACACTGGTTTGCTTCTTGCTACTCCATGAAATTAGTCTCCCACCTAGGAATTGACAGGTTCCAGTAGTGCTTTTTCTATCTTCTTTGCATCCTGCAAAGTCTGCATCTGAATAACCTGTTAGTTCAAAATCCCCATTCCTAGGGTACCAGAGGCCTAGATAGGGAGTGCCCTTTAGATATCTCAATATTCTTTTGACTGCAGTCAAATGAGACTCTTTAGGGCAGGCTTGATACCTTGCACAAACACATGTAGCATACATGATGTCTGGTCTACTAACAGTCAAGTATAATAGGGAGCCAACTATCCCTCTATACAAGGTTTCATCTACAGGTTTCCCTGCATCATCCTTGCTAAGAGACATACTTGACCCCATTGGAGTCTTCATGGTACTGGATGAATTCATACCATACTTCCTTATGAGTTCTAGGGTGAACTTGGACTGACATATGGATAAACCACTTTCAGTCTGTTTAACTTGGAGACCCAAGAAAAACTTCAGCTCTCCCATACTACTCATCTCAAACTGACCTTGCATAAGTTTTGCAAACTTTTTGCAAAGGCTGCTTTCAGTAGACCCAAATATAATGTCATCTACATATATTTGGACAAGTATAACTTTGCCTCTAGATTCCCTAAGGAATAGAGTCTTATTTATTTTCCCCCTTGAGAACTTGTTCTCAATGAGGAAACTAGATAGGGTTTCATACCAAGCCCTAGGGGCTTGCTTTAACCCATATAAAGCTTTCCTAAGTCTATAGACATGATGAGGTAGAGTTGGATCAACAAAACCTGCAGGCTGTTCCACATAGACTTCTTCCTTAAGATTACCATTCAGGAATGCTGACTTGACATCCATTTGGTAAACCTTGAATCCTTGATAGGTTGCATAGGCTAAGAACATCCTTATGGCTTCCAGTCTGGCTACTGGAGCAAAGGTTTGATCAAAGTCAATACCTTCTTCTTGCCTATATCCTTTAGCAACCAGTCTTGCTTTATTCTTAATGATGACCCCTTGTTCATCCATCTTATTCCTGTAGATCCACTTGGTTCCTATTATATTGTGGTCTCTAGGTCTAGGAACAAGTTCCCAAACCTTGCACCTTTTGAACTGATTAAGCTCTTCTTGCATTGCTTCAGTCCATTGTGGATCCAGTATTGCTTCTTCAAACTTCTTAGGTTCAACTTGAGACAGAAAACTGGAGTAGACTGCTGCATTCATGTATCTGCTCCTGGTTTGTACTCCTTGTCTTGGATCTCCAATAATCTGCTCTACTGGATGATCTCTAAGATGCCTGTTGGCTGGAGGCATCCTAACTTCTGGTTGAACCTCTTCAGCATCTCCATCATGCTGTATTCCTTGTACTTCATCAGCAATTGGCACATGTAGTTCTCCCCCTGGACAACAGCTACTCTCCTCTCCTTGCTGTCTTGCAGCAGATACTTCTTCTATAGTAAGCTTGTCCATTTTCTTTGTTAAACCTGTGGGGCTGCATACAGTACTAGACAACTCATTGTTAATAAGTTTAGTCTCATCAAAAACTACATGCACAGATTCTTCTATAACTTGTGTAGACAAGTTGTAGACTCTATAAGCCTTACTATTATTGTTGTACCCAACAAAAATTCCCTCTTGGGTCTTGGTAGCAAACTTAGTTAAGTAAGACTTCCCATTGTTAAGTATGAAGCATTTGCAACCAAAGATCCTGAAGTAGGATAGGTTTGGTTTCCTGCCTTTCACAACTTCATAGGGGGTCTTGTTAAGCCTTTTAGTGATGGTAGCCCTATTTATAACATGGCATGCAGTGTTGACTGCTTCAGCCCAGAAATACTCTGACAGTGATGTATCACTTAGTAGGGTCCTACCAACCTCTATCAAGGTCCTATTCTTCCTCTCAGCAATGTCATTTTGCTGAGGTGTTCTAGGTGAAGAGAATTCTTGAAATATCTCAAAGTCTTCACATA
The DNA here is from genome assembly GCA_039583875.1 of Platanthera guangdongensis. Lineage (NCBI taxonomy): Eukaryota > Viridiplantae > Streptophyta > Magnoliopsida > Asparagales > Orchidaceae > Platanthera > Platanthera guangdongensis. Next base: position 27,020,718 of record CM077153.1, on the reverse strand, counting down.
GTTTTGTCATGCTATCAGACTGAAATTCAGTACCATGGTCACTTCTAATCTTGACCACTGTACTGTTTAGTTCATTCTGAATTTGCTTGACAAAGCTATGAAAGACACTAGGTGTTTCAGATTTTTGTCTTAAGAAGAACACCCAGGAAAACCTTGAGTAGTCATCTACAACTACAAGGGTATAGACCTTCCTACCTAAGCTGTGAACTGGCATTGGACCAAAAAGATCCATATGCAAGAGGTATAAACACCTCACAGCATCTTTGTTTTCTATGCTTCTAAAGGTGGATTTAGTCTGCTTGCCCTTTTGACAAGCTGAGCAAATACCATCTTTAACACACTTAACTTGAGGACCATTCCTCACTAACTCTTTGCTAAAGAGTTTGCTAATTGTCTTGTAATTAAGATGGGCAAGCCTCTTGTGCCATTTGACACAATGAGAGACTGTCTCATCAGCTACAAGACACACTGGAGAACCACTGTTCTCAACCATAATGTCTAAGCAATAGACACTCCTTTTCCTATAACCAGTCAAAATGATCTCTTGATTACTTGACCTCTTGATATGACAACCATTCTTAACAAATGAGATGTCATACCCTACATCACTTAATTGACTTATACTTATTAGGTTGTGTTTCAACCCTTTAACATAAGCCACTTGAGTAATGGTAACTAAGTTACTAGAAATGTTACCAAACCCTTTGATGATTCCTTTTTCAGAACCACCAAAGGTAACCTTTGGACCATCTTTGATTGGAATGTAGTCCCTTAGTAGTCCCCTTGTTCCAGTCATATGTCTGGAACATCCACTGTCCAAGTACCATGTTGGGGTATGGTCACTTGGACTCACCTGCAAAACAGATTAATGAACCTTAGAACCCAAAGAATTCTTGGGTCCTTGGTACTTGTTAGTTTGCAACTTGACAAAGCTACCTACTGGCTTTCCAACAGGTAGTTTGGTACTCACTTTGGCACTAGCATTGTGCCAACAGTCCACTGCAAAATGGCCAACTTTGCCACAACACCAACATTCAAACTTGTTGTACCTTTGCTTAGGTACTGTCTTTGCTGTCTTATCTACAGCAGACTTATTGAATGTTGGGGCTTTGACCTTGGACTTAGACTTGGACTGCTCAGTCCTTGCAGGTCTAATAAAACCCAATTCAGCCTTGCCTTTATGATGAACAAATTCATCAATTAAAGGTAGCACTGACTTAGGTTTAGAAAACCTAGCAACAAGCTCTCTCTCTTTCTGAAGATTGATCTCCAGACTCTTGATTTGATCATTTTCAAAGGTGATAGTCCCCATCTGAATCACTGTTATGTGTTTCAGCCTGGCTATCTCATTAAGTTTTTGATCAAATAGCTTCTCAGAATCTGTTGCAGCAGCTTTAAGATCAGCAATTTCCTTTGCCTGACTTTTGGCTAGGGACTTGCTTTTCTTGTAAGCTTGCAACAGTACTTTATATTCATCTATAAGCTGATGAGTATCATCCTCAGACTCAGATACACTTCCATCACTTGATGAAGATGAATCTGATTCTGTACTAGAACAAAAAACTGAACTTAGAGTTGAACATTGTACCTTACTGGGTCCTGGCTGTTCCAGGATTTTGTCTCCTTCTGTCAAAGCCATTAGCCCTTGGTATTGACTGTCTTCTTGTTCATAAATTGACTCCATTATCTGCATGAATTCTTCTTCTTCTTCTTCAGCAAACAGCCCTATGTATGCCTCTGCATCAGACTCAGTTTCTGAAGAAGAGATATCTGATAGAGTCTTCTCCTTCTTGGCAACAAAAGACTTCTCTTTCTTGCCTTTGAAATGAGTCTTCTTCCTGTCACTAGACTCTTTTCTCTTCTCAGGACAATCTGCAATAACATGGCCTTGTCTATTGCAGCAATAGCATACTATCCTTGAACCAGTTGCCTTGCTAGATTTTGTCCTCTTCCTGTCCTTCTTTGAAGCTTTTTTATCCTGATAAAAATCTTCTTTTCCTTTTGAAGTAGAGGGTCTTGTCCTCCACTGTTTCTTCTTCAAGAATTTCTGAAAATGTCTAGTGAATGCAGCAAAGTCTTCATCACTTTCACTGCTATCAGATTTTGTGCTGACTGACTCATTTGACTCGGATTCAACTACCTTTGGAGGTGGAGTTGATGACTTATTCCTGCACTTTCTGGAGGCTTCTGTCTTGAAGGCTACTGTTCTTTCCTTGTGCTCAGTTCTTATTGATTTCTCCTCCTCTTTTCTCACTGTCAACTGCATCTCATATGACAACAATTTGCCAAACAGTGTAGGTGGAGGAATTTCTCCCAACTTAGCCATTTCTCTAATGACATAGATCTTTGTGTCCCAATCTTTAGTTAGGGACCTTAGGAACTTGTCATTTAGTTCATAATTGCTGAACTCTCTTCCATAAGACATTAGTTCATTCACTATTCTGTAAAACTTCTTATAGCACTCAGTTATGCTATCACCCTTTCCTTGTCTAAAACTCTCATACTCTTGATTTAGCAAGGATTTTCTATCTTGCCTAACTTCTTCAGAACCTTCCATATAGACAATGAGAGTATCCCACATCTCTTTGGCTGTCTTACAGTGAATAAGATTCTGAAAAGTGGCATCATCTATGACACTTACAATAATATTTTGAGCCTTTTTGTCCATGGTAGTTAGGACAATCTCATCCTTAGTCATTTCAAAGAAATCCTTTGGGGTTCTCTGATTTGCATCTAGAACTGATATCTTCATGGGCACATAAGACCCCTCCTTGACTGTGATGTATATCCTAGGGTCAGAGGCTTCCATAAACAGCCTTACCCTTTCCTTCCAGATCCCAAAGATCTCTTTCCTGCATATGGGCAATTTCATGGAACCCAATTCCTTGTGATTTTCAGAGGAACCCATGGTTCTTAATTTTCTTGAATCTGTATTTTGACTTACACTGAATCTGCCAATCAGGATCTCCTCAGACTGTTAGTCCTTGTTTTGAGGAACCTGGCTCTGATACCACTTGAAAGATATGGTACCTAAACACCTAGAGGGGGGGGGGGGTGGTGAATAGGTGACCTAATCCTTTTTGAACTTTAATGGCAGCAATCAGTTATATCACAGAATTCTAACTACTTTTGCACAGCAATTACACAAGCATTCACAATCACAGCACAATCACAGCAGACACAGTGTTTTATAGTGGTTCCCCAAGCATTGGGTACATCCACTTTCCCCCTTCGCCTATCTAGCAGTGTACTAGATTCGGCCACACTTCTCCACTAGCTCAGAACCCAAATTGGTTCCTACACCTCAGGCCCAAGGCCCTACAACTCAGCTTTATCCCAAAGCCTACACTCAGCCACAAAGGCCTACACTCAGCCAATCAAGGCCTACACTCAGAGATATCAATCTCCTACACTCGGGCTCTCAAGCCCTACCCTCAGCCTTTATAATTACAGACTTACAATTCACTCAGATCCAAAGGATCCTACAAGTTAAAAATCAATTACAAATGTTAACTCAACAACTCAGAAACAAGAGAGGGGAGTTGAGAGTTTCTTGATGAGTTCTTGGAAGAACTCAGCTGGATTCAATCTGACTTAGCTTTCTTCAAAGCTTCTTGAGTAGAACTGAATAAGAATGAATCCTCCTGCAGTTGATCCTTGATCTCTGCTTCTTAAGATCCAGAATATATCTGAACCCTTCTTCTCAGCCTAGTTCCAAAGGCTGATTTCTTGGATGGAGCCCTCTCTCCCCAACTTCTTAGATCTGCACTTGGACAGCTAGATCTTCTTGATTTGATACTCTGTGTACCACTTCAATAACTACTTGAACAATAATCTGAACAACACCAACAACAACAACAGTTTCTGTAGACTGTATGAGCCTATTTATAGGCCTTCTTCATGGTAACCGGCTGGTCCGGTCCATAACTGAATTCTGACATCTCTGACAGGTGCTGTAGACCGGCTGGAACGGCAGCTGTCAAGTCATCCAGTCAATTCTTGAAAATTCTCTAACTGTCTGATAGTGTCGAGACTTTCTGTCTTTAAGTGTCGACACTTATAGACCAAGTGTCGACACAAGTTGTGTAAGTGTCGACACAAGTCTACAAGGTGTCGACACAACTCCTTGTGTTGTAGATACTATGTCTCGACACAGATTCTTCTTCAGGTGTCGACACTGAAATTGAGTGTCGACACAAGTACTTGATCTTCTATCTTTTGCTGAATTCTTTCTAAGTGTCGACACATCTCCTTTGTGTCGACACAACTTCTTGTGTTGAATCTGTTAAGTGTCGACACTGCTTCTTGGTGTCGACACATAGTCTTCTATGTTGATACTTGCTGAGTGTCGACACAGCTCCTTGTGTCGACACTTGATTCTTCTGTTGAGACTTCAGCTGAGTGTCGACACATTCCCTTAGTGTCGACACTTGTACTTAGATTATTTTGTTGATCTTTCTGTTCTTTGCTAAGTGTCGACACAGCTCCTTGTGTCGACACTTTCTTCAAGTGTAGAGTCTTCTGTTGAGTGTCGACACATAGTTCTTGGTGTCGACACTTACTTCAAGTGCTGACTCTTCTGCTAAGTGTCGACACATTGTGTTGGGTGTCGACACTTGTACTTAGTCTCTGCAGACTTTTGCTGAGTGTCGACACAGCTCCAAGTGTCGACACTTTCTTGTGTAGACACATCTTCACTGGGTGTCGACACTGCTGTTAAGTGTCGACACTGCTTTACTGTACTTTCTTCATTGAGTGTCGACACAACTCCTTGTGTCGACACTTTGTGTCTGGTGTCGACTCTGCATCCCAGGTGTCGACACAATGACTCCAAGTGTCGACACTGCTTGCCTGGGTGTCGACACAAGTCTTCTTAAGTGTCGACACTTTCCCTCTGAGTGTCGACACATGAACTTAGAAATTTTTGCTTCAGTCCTGCAAATACTTAACCTGCACAAGTAACTCAAAAACACATCAAATATATTTTGATGTATATCATTGAGTTGGGTGAGGCTTCTTCAAATCATGTACATTTAACCAATGTACCCAACAAAAGAAGGAGAAGGAGGAATCCAGTCGCCGGTGGAGCTTCAGAGCCCCAAATCGCGAGCCGAGTCCAGATCCATGGAGGCGAGGTCGTTGCGGTGCTTTTCATCCGTCTAGTTTTCCATGGCACCAAAGTGAACCTCTAGGACAACGATTCTCTTCTTGGACATGTGAAGTGCTATTCCTTTTTGCATAGGAAACCCGCTCTCGCGAGTGTACGGTGAGTGTATGGTATTTCCTTTGGGCGGAAATGAATAGTCCACGTAATCTTGCATATAGAGTCCGGAATCGAAGTAGGGACATAGGCATGGTGTGTGAAGCCTACCCCGGACGAGTTGGTCTGGATCGGTGATGTTTCCATTATACTTTGATTGCCGGAGAAGACTCTGTGTCATATGTTTTCGGGTTTCTACGTGGTAGATTGCAGCAGGGAGTCTTGGGGATTAACTTCAAGGTGCACCCAAAAATATGGGCAGAAGCGAAGTTCTGCCGTTTTGGTGGCCTGGGAGCCAGCCTTGTACATAGCCGGGCTATGTACTGTTGTATGATCGATACATTGGGATTCAGTGAAGCTTGTCCCACACCGATGGCTAAATGGTCATGGTGAGGTGAGCAACGGGCTGGTGGAACCTTACCCACTCCAAGTGGTTCGGTTAAAGCGACCTAAGGTATATGAGACTTACCAATGGCTTGGAGAGCGAGTCTAGGATTCGACTGAAAGGAATTTAATGCTCACGATGTTTGTCGTCCTGGGGGCGGTGGTGGAGTTATGGGACGGACCGGGTTCAGACCAGCTTCACCGTGTAAGTGCCCTGAGAGCACGGGGTGTGTGGCCGTGTGGGCCTACACCTGTGGTGAAGTGTGCTTATGTTGTACTTTCACTTTAATGTTTGGTTATGCTACTAAAATGCAGGGAAAGAGCACGCCACCTCATGTAAGGGGTGGGGTCATTATAATTTGGTCAGCTTTAGCTGACCGTTGTTTTTGTTTGTCACCGCTGATGTGGAATGTTGATTGCAGGTGCTGTGGAGCCTAGTGACAAGTAGCGGGCTGAAGCCCTGGTTGTTGTGCAGGCCCTTGAAGGCCAAAGTGGATGTTTACTCTTTATGCTCATGTGTGTCCGGCATGCGTGTCGTTGTATGAAAGACATTTATTGTTTAAGTAAACTCTTGTAAGGCCATAAGGCCAACTTTATGTTGTATTTGTACATTCATTCCTACTTGCGGTTTTGTGTACATTCATGCTTTGGCATTTGAGTTCTTATAACTGTTTTAAAAGCTTCTGCTAGAATGCTCTGAGTTAGGACATGTGTTCCTTTGACGATAATTTGATATTAATACGTAACGTCACTAACTGTCTGTGGAATATGACATGGGGCCCCGACCGGACCTTCTGTTGTATTTCATGTGTCTGATGGGGGTGTTATATGCTCTGTGTTAGGTTTCGATAATATTTCATAGTAATTTGGTATTAATACGTAACTCAGCTAACTGTCCGTGGAATATGGCGCGGGACCCCGACCAGACCTTCTCTTATATCCCATGTGATGGATGAGGGTGTTACATGTCATCTCAACTTTTATCTCTGCCAGAAACTGGCGAAAGCAGGAGATATCATGATCTTGCCTCCCACTCGGGGCAAGGCAGGATCGCTCCATCACTCGACACTTCTCCTAAAGGGAGCGATAGTTGTCCTTCAAGCTTGCCAAAAGATCATCACAAGAGGGGTCAATGCTGGCTTGAACGCCGGTCTGCAACAAAGAAAATAAGTTAGGAAAATCAAAGAAGTTGTTTAAAATCAACACGAGGAACTGCACCGTTACTGCCATAATCGGCCTCGAAGATAGAGCGGGCCTCCCATCCCTTGGCTGCAGCATGGAAGCCATCTCAGGGACTTGGGGGCAGCAGAGTCCAAAATATCATTGTCAGGGTTAGCAGACATAGTCACCTCAACCCGAAAAGAGCACAAAGCTGCCTCCAAGCGAGCGTCTGGCCGTCTCGAAGCACGATGCTCGATCGTTGAAACGCCGCGACCTTCAAATATCATCTTCCTCTTTCGGTCCGGGCCAAAGGAACCACAGAAGAATGCTTTATATCAGCCGAAAGGCCACACGACAACAAGTGCTTTTCCACCATAAAGAATGAAATATTGAAGAGACGGTTCGCTAGCTCTCGAGGCTCGGAAAATCCTAGAACCAGATTAAATTCACGTTCGCACCCTTCGCCCTGCGACAACGATCTTGAAGGACGTTCCAAAGCTCCGCCAGGTCCTAACAATTAAGGACGTATCCACATAGATTGTTCCCATGACGTTGATCCACCCGACTCCCGAACTCTAGCCAACATTTATTGCTGAGGACATCAACCTGGCGCCACTATCGGCGAGTACCTCACACCAATCTTTGAAGATATACAAGGAAATCCTGGAGCCATGCTCACGCAAGAAGACCACAAGCCCAACAACACGTGTCATTGCCAGAGGTGTAAACTGGGACATCGACACCCCACATGACTTCAAGATCTCAACTACCTCCAAGCACAGTGGCAGCCGAAATCCGGACTTCAACGATGACTCTCAAGGAGTCATCCAACTCGGCGACGGATTCTGCACTCGCTCTTCGGCACGCGGGATCCGGATCTCCATTTCGCAGGTAAATTATATCGCCTCCTCCAAGCAACGATCTGCTCATAGGAATGAGCGGAGCGCAGCCGCATCAGCCTGCCTTGTGCCACGCGCTGTGCAACCTGCACATATAAATGATCAAAAGAAGGAATGTGACACCCCAAGCAATAGGGAGCAAAGCTCACGCAAGTCGCGCAAAAAGTGGCGCCCCCAAAAACTGGAGTCTCGCAAGGGGACCAACACCGTAAGAGAGCATGCACACACAAGAGTGTGTATGGGCATACATAAGTGCACGAAGCCTCGAGCACGCACGCGTGGCCGAGCGCACATGCGTGGAGGGGGGAGCGCACACCCCCATGGCCCCAGCGCTTACGCGCGCTCCGCCCAAGCGCTCACACACACTTGATCCAAGCACGGGCACGCACCGAGCTAGGGTGCGCACCCGCTCTAGGGGGGGCTGCTCGCCCACGTGCGCATCGTTCGTCTGTGCACACCTCCCCAAGTGTTCTCTCACACACAGTCAAGGTTTGCTTTTGCCTGCCCCCCTCACACTCCCTCGCTGACATACCTTTCCAGACTCGTATGCCGCTTCTCGCGCTCCATCATTCTTCTCCGCCATCGATGTTGAAGATCCGCTCAATGATGAAAAGCCTCACACTCCTCTCTTAAGATTCGGGCTCAGCAATCTTTTGGGGGCATTTGATGAGGTCGTACCCAGTTTATAGGCGAACCGGGTTGCACATAGACACAACATTCACTCCCCCTCTAATGAAGCGACGGGGGGGGGGGGTGGGGTGGGGGGTTATGCTTCAAACCGCCTCACACGTGATCAACCAGTCCGATCCAAGCCACAACTGCCTCACGTCGGATCGTAACCACCCCGCACATCCAAACACCCGCTCACGGGATCGCCAACCGCCATTTGGGATCCCGAGCGCCGGCTTCCTCGCGCTCAGCTGGCAGCCTCGACCGCCCCTCCTCTCCCCGGCCGCCTACGGCTAGGCCGGCCAGGGAGGCGCGGACCCCCAAGGGTTCGACCGCCCCTCCTCTCCCTGGCCGCCTATGTCGAGGCCGGCAAGGGAGGCGCCGACCCCCAAGGGTTCGGCCGCCCCTACTCTCCCTGGCCGCGTATGGCGAGGCCGACCAGGGAGGCACCGACCCCCAAGGGGCCGACGACCCCTCTTCTCCCCGACCTCCAACGGCAAGGCCGGCCGAGGAGGCGCCGACCCCCAAGGGGCTGGCCGCCTCTCTTCTCCCTGGCCGCAAACGATGAGGCTGGCCGGGGAGGCGCCGACCGCCCCTCATCTTGCTGGTCGCCTATAAGGAGGCGTCGTCCCTTAAAGGGCCGACCACCCATCTTCTCCCCTGCCGCCTACGACGAGGCCGGCTGGGGAGATGTCGGTCCCCAAGGGGCTGACCGCCCTTTATCTCCCCACCCGCCTACGATGAGGCTGACCAGGGAGGCGACGGCCCCCCAGCAGCCGGCCGCCCCACCTCTCCCCGGCCGCCCGCCGGAGGGGGCGGCCGAAGGGTTGCCCGACCCCATAAGGCAATCCGTCCCCTTTGTCCGGCCGGCGTATCGCCGGCCGGGGGCTTCGGCTGGTCCCAAGGGGTCGGTTGCCCTCTCCGGAGCCCCCGTACGAGGCTGTCACCGCACGTAACCGCCCACAAGGTGAGCGGTTAAGGGTGGTTACCGCTTGTAACCACCCAGGTGGCCCATTGGGACAATCCCGAGTACGAGCGGGTCAGTTTTGGACCCGAGGGCAGACTTCGTATTTTCCTAAAAATGGTGATTTGTGTGCTCCGAACGGAGCGATCTGATTCATCTGGGTGGCGGTTATGGGGGAAATTACCGGCTTGCCCTCTCCAGGCCTATAAATAGACCCCCGATCCTTCTCATTTCTCTAACTTTGGAACTCGGTTTTCTACGGAATCTCTGTCTCTCTCTTTATATCCTTTTCTCTCTCTTGTATTTTGTCCCTTCATAGGTCTGTCGTCGCCATGCTCATCGCCAATACAAAGTCAGTCACCGGTACGCTCGCCTCCAATTCAAAGACCGTTTGCGACCTCCTTTGCACAATTCAATGCTCATAGGAAGTCACTTGCTCATCGTCCGTAACCATCAACATTCAGAGCGCGCCGTCGATGGAATACCCGCAGTATCTGCCTAGCAGTTTGCTAGTGATCGTCCAGAAGCACTCGGACATTCCCCCACACGCTGAACATTGTATCTTTATCTCTCGCCCTCAAGTTGTAACGAGTCGCGACCTGTCGCCCTCGATTCTATCAAAGAAGCGATCTACCCCCAACCGATCTAGTGGAGTTCGTGTCGGCACAACCCCGACCGTGGTTTTTCACCATACTCAGAGGGTTTTCCACGTAAAACACTTGTCTCGTCTGAGATCTATTTATGTGACTGGTTGCGTAACTGACCGCTCCAAAGGCTAAGACAGTCTAGTTAGTCCGGTCTATCAGGAGCGTAATCATGGACCACAACAAACGTCTATTCGCAGATTATTTTTTTTATATTTATAAATTACCATTCCCAGAGCCAGTTTAAATTTTAACAGTCAATGTCTTCTTCTCACGAATAGTGCCCGACAATCGTCTTTGTCAGTCTTTTGAGTCAATACCAGATACAAAAATGGTGGAATTCACGTCAAAATAAAAACTTTTTTGTCAAATAGTTGAAATGGAATCGTCAGCATAGACTCAAAAGGTTGTCGGAAAAGTTTCTTTGTTGTTTGGCTTTGCTCCGGAGAATAAACCATCAATTGGTAAAGTTTAAAATTGATTAACGAATAACAACCGTCTTTATTTTAGGCGTGTGATATACGCACACCCGAAATGGATATACACAACCCATATTTTGAGTTTCAAAATTAGATGTCTCTTGATTTCTCCTCACTTAATCGCAACCCCATTTTCCCGAGAACCCGAAAACCTCCTTCCGCCGTTTCTTCTTCCAGAGTCGCTCCTTCTGCAATCGCCCGACCCATTGATCGCCGAAAAGGGTCGTCGCTGCCCCCTGTCTCCCCTCATTTCTGTCGGAGGTATCTCGCCTGCTCCCTGTCTCCGTCTCCAACGTCGGAGGTGATTCACCTGCACCCTATTTCGCCTGCCTTGAATCCCTAGATTATCTATTGCTCTTTTTTTTTTGCTTTTAGATTCGATTTCCCTACATGATATGATGAGAGTTCTCATATTTTTGTGGTTATTGATTTATGTTTTGTGTGTAGATTTTTATTATTATTTTTGTGATTTTTAAGTTTCATGTTCCAACCAAAATCAAAAGGTTGTTCTGATGTTTCTTCATATTTCTGTGTTTGTGAAGAAAAATATGAGTAAATCAAGTATTGTTTATCTTGATATACAATATTTTGTATTTAGAATATGTATTGATACGAGAAAAAGAGACATTAAAATTTAATATTAAAAGACTTAATATGAAAATTTGGATGTTCATATTTCTCATGAAATACAAATAACAAAATGATATAAATAGCCATAAGTCAATCTTATTTTATTTAATCCAGCAAATCTTCGTACTTCCAGTCGTGGATAACAGCTCTCTAGTCTCTTCTTCCTGTCTTGGGTTTACTCTCAGGGGAGGATCAAGACACGTGAAGCAGCCATGAATCGCCTTACCGGGAGTGGGAAATCCGGCAATCCTCCGCGTTCAGCTCCCTCGTCGGCTCCATTTTCATCGTTCTCTAACCTTTCTCCGCTAGCTCCCCCCTTCACTGTCGATCGATCCCTACCCTCCGTCACAAACCCTAGCTCTCTGCCTCCACTGCCACCTGCTGGCGCAGCGCCTTCGAAATCTTCATACTCTCGATCGAATACCACTAGCACTACGGTGCCGTATTTCGTCCCTGCTGGAGATTCTGCGTGGCCTCCCTCATCCGCTGCCGCCACTGCGGCATCATCCAGATCGGGGAATATCACCTCTGTGTTCGGAGCGGTAGATGCAGCTCCATATTATCCTTGCTATAGTCCGATACTAGATTCTGTAGATATTTCTTTAGGGCAGCTTCCGGATTATAAGGGTTACTTGGGAGGACGGAGTGCACCTTTTGATGTTGAGAGAGGGATTCCACCAAAGGGATCTGTAGAGAATTCTTCTTGGATGGATCCTTCTCAGAGTAGCCAGATGTTGTTGCCTTCCCGCAAAGGTATCCCTTGCTTGCTAAGTAATGTAAATACTATTTTTTGTTTCATTCATTTGTTAATTAGGTTTGTTTTTGTAAATGGGTGATTCTAAATTTGAGATTTTCTGCAAATGTATGTGGAGTTTATCCCTGTCAAGTGAGTTAATAAAATTTGTAAATATCTGTGACTGTACTTGAAGTTTGCTCTTAAATAAAATTATGGAATGGCTAGTCATTGGAACCAGTAAAGAAGTCTATCAATATACTCTATTGAATTATGAAATGAATAAATCTTTTAAACTTTCTCTACTTTCCAGTATTTCTCCCTCTTCAAGCTCTTCTCTTGAGCACTCTTCTATTGAAATCTACTTGGCCTAGAAATTAGAATAGTCTTTTTTATTATGTTACAATGGTCTCTTGTCGATGGCCTCCACTTCGTTGACAATGGGTTCAATAAGATCGAGTTCATCCTTTGATTATTCATGGAGAATGTTACTCATATTGATAGTTATGATAGATATTTTTAATATGACTTCTTTGGTTTTACAACCTTTGATATGCCATATCTTCCAAAAGTATCCAGGAAAATGGTGGAAGTGCAACAACATAGATTGATGAAAGTTGTTGTAGGAAATCTCAAGAAAAGAAATTGATTTTGTCATCAAAACGGTTCACCTGATGTCACAAAGGTGGTTTACTCCTGCTCAATCTACCTCATTTTGTGCTGAAACTCCTAAATCTCAGTAAGAAGTTACTTCTTCATTTGCTTGAAAGGTGGTAACACCGTGGACATTCTAATTACTGATTTTTTCGCAAATTGGAATTACAAAATATTTGCTTTGTAACCGGTGAAGATGTATACAAGAAGAAGATTTCATTTTGTAATTGAGGGATTAATTGGCGAGAATGTTGTTTTTGGATGGGGTGAGTGATGCAACGACACTTAAATGTTACTCTTAAATATCATTAAGAAATAATCAGTCTTTATAATCAATGAAGAAGTCTGTAGATAGACTCTTAAGGTTGTAATATGAGATTATGAAATGAGTAAGTATTATGTTCTCTTTACCCCTCTTCATCTCCTTCCCGAAGCTCTTCTCTTGAGCATTCTTCTACTGCAATCTCTTTCACCTGGGATTTATCTTTCTTCTTACATTGCAATATCAGTATGTAAATAAATGGTTTGGATATATACCATTCCGGGGTTGGGGCAATAGAGTAATATCTATGGTGTTGTGAAGGCTTTGTAGATTACATTTTCTTAGTATCAATAGGATTTTTGAAAGTCTTTAGTTTCAAGGATAACTTAATTACCTAGGGGGGTGAATAGGTTATTGGTTCCTAGTGCTATATTTTAAAACTTAATTACCTATGTGAGTGATGTGATTACTTTAATTGTGCTTTCAAGACAATCACACAGATAACACATCAAATTTATAGTGGTTCCTCAAATTATGGGTACATCCACTTTCCCTCTCACCTTTTTAACTACTTGTTAGACAAGACACTTCTCCAATCTCTTCTCCTAAGAGCTTACACCTCAGATTCCTCAGGATCTCTCAGTCTCCTCCAATACTTACAACTCAGACACTAGTCCCTACAACTCAGTGATCAACTGATCACCTACCTCAGACCAAAGACCCTACCATTCAGGCTGGGAGGATAGCCCTACCTCAGATCCACAAATATCCTACTTCAGAGAGAATAACTCTCATACTTCTCAAGCATAAAGACCCTACCTTAGATCCAAAGGGATCCTACAACTCAGGCACAAGTGCCCTACCACTCAGAGAGAATGACTCTCCTACCTCAGGTTCAAAAGCCCTACAGCCCAGATTCACACTTGAATCCTACTCCTCAGGCCAAAGCCCTACACTCAGATTCTCAACAAAATCCTACCTCAAATCAACCAGTGATGTTACACTCAGATCCACACTTGGATCCTGCACTCAGCCTTTATATATTTAGGCTTACAACTCAGATCTATTAAGATCAGGTGTGAGTGTGAGTGGTTTAACTATGACAACAGAGAAATTTCTCTGAGCCTTCTTCTTCTTTCTGAGCTAAGATATCCTCATCCCTAACTTCTTCACAGCAACAAGAGCCTTGAGCTGGAAGCAGCTTTGTAGATCTGCTGCTCTACACCTTGCTGAACTGAATCAAAAGCTCAGCTCTCGCTTCTACACAACTCCATAAAATTTATCTTCAGGAAGTGTTTTGCTGGATCTGTGAAGTAACTGCTGCTGAGGCTTTTTCCCTTAATAGCTTCTCAGGCAGAGATAGACTCAGCCCTGTCTTGCAGATTCCTGAAATCAGATAACTTAGCTTCTTCTTCTTACTCAGAAAGAAGACTTTCTTATCTTGCTGTTGAAGATGATTTGATTTTTCAGAGAATAGCTTCTTCAAAGAATAGCTTATTCAATAGCTAACTGTCTGTGAGTCACAGACAAACTTGCTTTTGCTCTTAGATCAGCACTTTGAACTGGATCTCCAAGCTCTGCAACAATGTCGAGAGGGAAGATGAAGTGCAGCTGTTATTTTCCAAGAGTTGCCACTTCTTTCTTGATCTCCGCCTTTTATTATTATCCCATCAACGACTCTTTGAGCAGTAGACCCCACCTTGAATTTATTGGCAACTACCAGCTTTTGCATTAATGGCTGAACTGAAGGCAAACAACGTCATTTTTTGCGCACTGTAGCTTTCCCACAACTAATTCAAATTTTGTCGATTTGTTGATTTTGCTGACGTCACTATCTGTGGACTTAGCCAAAATCAAACATCTTTAGTACAGACATTGAGTGAGTAAGCTTCACTCAACGTCAAAACACTTAAACAAATATTTTGTCGCTAGACGTTGAGTGAGTAAGATTTACTCAACGCCAAAACACTTAGACAGGTTTTCTGTCACTAGACGTTGAGTGAGTAAGCTTCACTCAACGACAAAATACTTAGACAGATTTTCTGTCACAAGGCTTTGAGTGAGTAAACTTCACTCAACGCCAAAACACTTAGACAGATTTTCTGTCACTAGACGTTGAGTGAGTAAGCTTCACTTAACACAAAAACACTTAGACAGATTTTTTATTACTAGGCGTTGAGTTAGCAGTCTTCACTCAACGCATTTGGACTTGGCCAAATTTCTGTGTGAAAACACAGACACTGACCGATTAAGGTCCAGTCAACGCTTTTTATCACATGGCGTTGAGTGAGTGGGCTTCACTCAACGCCTGTGAACTTACTCAAATATCTACACAGATTTTCTGTGACTTTAACTGACTGAGCTATACTCAACGAATATGAAGTTATGACGTTGAGTGAATGGTCTTCACTCAACGCCTGTGGATTTTGCCCAACTTGGAAATGGTCAAATCTGAACGAGTGGGACCAACAGCTTTAGTGAATGCATCAACAAGCTGTTTTGCCGAGGAGACGAAAGTTGGAAGAATAGTCTCAGTACGGATGTGGTCATGCAAAGATGTAAGAATAATCTCAATACTCCCCCTCAAGCTAGTGCAAAGATGTCAATCATGCCCAACTTGGAAATAGTCAAATCTGAACGAGTGGGACCAACAGCTTTAGTGAATGCGTCAACAAGCTGTTCTGCCGAGGAGACGAACAACACATCAGGGACATGTCAGTTCCTTGGTGATAGGCTAGTGTCATGGTTTTGCAAGAAACAAACATCTGTGTCCACCTCAATAGCAGAAGTTGAGTATATAGCAGCTGACAGTTGTTGTTCACAGATGCTGTGGATTCAGAACCAACTCCTAGATTATGATGTTAACTTAAAGTCTTAAATAATTCAACTCTACTTTGTGATAATACTAGTACAATTTCTATTGCACAGAATCCAGTACATCATAGTAGAACTAAACATATAAATGTAAGACATCATTTCATTAGAGAGTGTATTGACAAAAAGAAAATTAATCTCACCTTTGTCTCTACTGATTTGCAAAAGACAGTTATCTTCACCAAACCCTTGAATGAGAAAAAACATCTGTTTTTTATGAATCAGCTAGGTATGATAAATGAAGATGCATTAATTTAACTTTCTGTCTGTGGTCGAAGAATTTGCCACAGTTCGTCGAACAGAGATCGACGAACTGAGAAAAGTTCTTGAGAAATTCGTCGACCTGAGATCGACGAACTCTCTGTGTGTGAAGTTCTATTTGTCGAACGGAGATCGACGATATTCCTTCAGAAAATGTTTCGTCGACCTGAGCACGACGAAATGTTTTCCCTTCTTCAGATTGAGATCGACGAACTCTTTTATCAATAAAATATTTCGTCGAACTCAGATCGAAGAATTTTGTTTATTTTGCAGGACGGAGTCTGCCGCTTCATATTCTGAAAACCATATAATTAGGTTTTTTTCGAGCTCCATCCTGCGCTTTCTGTTCCATTGCACTTGATCTCTCTGTTTCATTTTGCAGGCGATCTATGGCGATTCCGCCAAGCTCTCTGGCGGAGATGAAGTTTGACATGAGATTCGACATAGATTTTGATTCATTCCAACATTTTGATCAAGTTTTCCTGGATATCCTGAAACTATTTGAAGAACAACAGTTGAAGAATTTTATGACAACCAGAATAAAGGTAGCTGCTACTGAGATAAGAGAATGGGTGTTCACTTCCTCAACTCTAGACGCCGACACGATGACCGGCACCATATCTGGTAACCAAGTCTCTTTAACCCCAGCAATCTTAACTGAAATATTTGGTATGATAAATGGTGAAGAAGATATAGAGATTGATAATTCTGAGTATGATGACATGCTGAACAAAATGCGTCATGTTGGAGAAAACCCTAACAAATTGCTTAAGAAAAATTTATCTTCTAAATATAAATTTTTAGCTGATGTAGTGAGCAAGGTATTGCTAGGAAAACATACTGCTCATGACTATATTACCAGACAACAATTTCTGGTAATGTGTGCAGTAATGAATAAGAAACCAGTAAATTGGTCAAGGATTCTATTTGACTTGATAAATAAGAAGAATAGAAAGAAAGAAGTATGTTTTGGAAGAATTGTGGACATTTTCCTACAAGCAAAAGCTGCTGAATCCCTGGTCTCCCAGACCATATTCATTAATGCTTCCAAAAGGCTAACATGTGACTTGTTTGGAAGGTGGGAGAGGACAATCACTAAGCCATCCAAGGCTTTCTGCTCTTCCAGGACTTCTGAGAGCACTAGGGCAGTAACAACCACTCCACCTCCAGAAGATGCCCTTCCCTCCACCAGAATTCTCTCTCCTCAACCTCAACAACAACCACTTTCTCCTCCTCAATCTACCATAGTTATTCATGAGGATACTCCATCTCCACCTCCTCAATCTCCACCTCAAATTAATATATCTGACATTCCATCTACCTCACAACCATCCTTCAATCTACAGTCCCCTCAACCATCTCCACATAACTCTCCAATTCAGGTAACCACCTCTCCACCCATTACCACAGTTTCTACTTCAACAACTGACATTCCATCCATTATCCCTTCCACATTTCTAGAATACACGTACACAGACTTCTCACATGCCTTCTCTGTGTGTTCAAATTGTGGACATCACACTCCCTACACCTCCTCTGCCCCTGAACCCCTATACCTAAATTTTTCTGATATAGCAAAAGATCTTCTTGCTTTTATTTCCCCAACTCTTGAGCAACTTATAGCTAATGCTATTGCTCCCCTCTCTGCTTTCATCTTCTCTCTCTCTTCCAAAATTGCTGCCCTCTCTTCTGTTCCTTCTTCTGGAGAACTGGCTTCAGGACCCTCTGAACCCAGTCAGGGGAAGATGTTCTGTGAAGAAGTCCCAGTTCCTCCTCGTATAGCAGCAGCAACAGCATCAGATTCTGATATGTCTGATGATTCAGCAGAGGCAGCCCATCCAACAGAAATAATTGATTTAACTGATTCTGATATAGACATGGCTGACACAGTTTTGGCAGAAATAACTACTGTTGGTGATTACATTATAAATCCCACAGTTAATCTAGATTTTTTTCTAGATTCTTTCAATTTTGTTTACAACAATATTCTACCCAGTTTTGATGTACATCAATCTAGAGCTATTGTACCTTATACTTCTCCAATAAGCCCTGAAGTTGTTAATCAACTAAAGACAAGTTTTGCAGCACCAGTAATTACAGAAGAACATGTGATTGAGAATGTTCTTGAACTAGTCTCTACTCCAGAGCAAAAAGCCTTTTCCCCTCCTACTTATAAAATGAATGATAGTCCTTTACCAGACCTGGACGATATTATCCTTGCAGATATAGCAGAAGAGAATAAAACAATTTCTGAAAGTATGGCTTTACCAGAGGTTGCAGAATCTCAAATTCTTCCTCAAGCTGAGAAACAAATTTCAAAGGAAGCCTTGAAGACAATTGATGTTATGTATGACAACCCTTCAGGTTCCTCTGATGATGAAAATGATGATGAAGATTCTGATGAATCTGATGATTCTAAGCCAAAAAAAGGTTGCTAAGAAAAGAAAAACTATTCCTAAGGTTGTTCCTAAGCTCAATCCCAATGCAGACAATCCCTACTACATTCTACAGAAGATTACTCTTTACCCAGGGATGCCTTCATGGATGTGGCTATCTAAGAATGAGCAAAAAGCAAGAAAAAAGAGCAGAAGGTATTCTCCTCCTTCTCAAAGGAATTAGAGAGGTCCTCCTCCTCCTCCTCCAGCAGCAGGTGCTTCAGGGAATGTATCTCAGAGATCTACCTCACACATTCAAACATACCAAAGGCAATAAAGCAGATCTTCAAGATCTCATTTCTAAGGAAGCAGTCAGCAGAAACACTCTTCAGGCAGCAGCAGACAACAACAACAATTTTAGAAGCAAAGCATGCAACAAAAAGTATCTGAAGTTGTTCAATCTGAAAAGGATAATAGTTCTGAACGACCTGAATCTCCACCAGTTCCTTTTGTTGATCCTGAACAAGAAAATATTTCAAAGATGGCTAGATTTCAAAAACTGGTTGGACTCTCTATGATAAACAAAGCTAAAGCTGAAGGTAAAGTTCCCTCTCAGTACACTACAATGTCTTCCTACAGAAGAGAAAAATTAAAAAGGTATAACAAAACTAACAAATTTTTCAATGTAGATGATTATATGAATCTGCATCCAGAGGCTGTAGTTCCAAGAGCAACTTCTGTCAACATAATTGGAGCATCAGACATGACTATGTCTAAAAGAGAAGCTGTTAATCCAAATAGAGAAATTATATTCAGACAACCCTCTGATAAATCAGACAAAGTTGAGAAAGAAAAGTCAAAGAAGAACAAATAACTGTTATGTTTAGTTTTTATTTACTGAACTCTATTCCGTTAATCATGAATCACTTATGTACATATCTGCTGTATATTTTAATTTTCTGGCAGATATATTTTATCATGCTTTGTGATTGTTTTTTTTGTTTATATTAGTGACCTCACCCAAATAGGGGGAGCTTGTTGGATCCCTAGTTTGGATTTGGGCTAGGTTCACTAATTAGGATGAGTTTTGACCCACATTGTATAACCAGAGTCAAGTCTGTGAGTCCTAGAGTTTAGGCTAGTCATTAGGTTCAACCTTCATGGACCATCCAACAAAGGACTTCAGGAGACTCAAGACTTAGAAGAATCCAAAGTTCAAAATTATCAGTTCGAAATTCTTCGAACTCAGCTCGACGATCGTCGATCGCAAATCGACGAACTCAGAGTTAATTCTCTGAGTTGAGCTCGACGATATTCGAGCTTAGGTCGACGATCTCTTCACTTAGACAGATTCTCTACGCGACGAAATTCTGCAGCTTAACTTCAACAAATTCTTTCCAGCTTTGTTTCTCTGAACTCTGCTCGACGAAGACAGATTCTTAGCTCGACGAACTTGGATCTCCAGTCGACGAATTCTGTTTAGAGCTCGACGAATTCTGTCACAAGCCAGACTTAGAAGTTTTTCCTTATTCTGTCCTTATTTATTATATTATTTAGCAATAATTGTCTGAGTAATTAATGCTTATATTTCCCTGAATATAGCCGTTATTGACAGCATTAATTATGATATTCATTAGGGTTAATTACTTGTTTAATTTAATGGGACAGCTGGGAAAACTCTTTAATGAATATTCCAGCCGTTTCATTCTCCAGATCAATCAGCAATTAATGTTTGGAATTCAAATTTTCAAAGGAGAATTTTTGACAGCAGAATATAAAAGAAATTTTCTCTTTTCAGACAAGCAGTGACAACACAAGAAAGTGCATACAAAGAAAAGATACAGAACTCTCTCCCTGTGCAGAAAACATTTTATTTTCCCCTTGTACTCTCTGAAGACTGAAAGAAGAACAACAATCAAACATCGAGAGTTTTCTTCAACTTCTACTCCAGGAACATTCAAGGACAACAAATTTAAATCAGTTAGAAGTTCCTCGATCACTTCAAGACAAGACTGAAGACCTACACCTCGAGTAAGGCTCCAAGTCATTTCAGAAGGAGCTTTGACACCATCAATCCACTAGTCTTCTCTGTTGTATAGAGAAAAGAGAAGAAAACATCAACTCTCTCAACCTCATGTAAAAAAGTTTATTAACTCCCTTCAAATATTTATTCTTGGTTTTTGGGCACCTGATCAAAAGCCTAAAAGGTTGTGAGATCTCCCTGTAAATAGATCTTGTGGTGGCAGTCACCTGATTAAAAACCTGATAGTTGATTCCTACCTGGGTTGTAGAAGAGTGAATGTACCCAGTTTATGGAATCACTATAAAATTCTTGTGTTGTCTGATTGTCTATTTTCTTTTTGTTCTTGCTGTGCTGTGATAGTATAGTTTTGCTTAGGTTGCATTTCCTTTTATATTACTATAATTATCACATATTTTATTACTCTGATAAATTTCTAAAACAGCCAAAAGTTTTACGTTACTCTATTCACCCCCTCTTAGAGTAATCAGATCTATCTCCTTATCTTTCTATTGGTATCAGTGCTATACCATATCTTTCAGTCCCAGTACGGATGTGATCACGCAAAAAATGAACATTCATCTTGATGTGCTTGGTTCGCTCACATAGTACCGAGTCTTGAGTAAGTAGGAGAGCTGACTTATTATCACAGTAGAGAGTCGAGCCAGTAGCAAGAGATAGACCAAGTTCAGTCAGCAGTGATCGAAGCCAAACCAATTCAGTGACGCCGTGTGCCATGACACGGTACTCCGACTCAGTAGAAGAGCGTGATACGATAGGTTGTTTCTTGCTCCGCCACAAAACAAGGTGATCACCATGGAATACGCAAATAGACCGTCGATCAGTCAAAGAGACAGCAAAATCTGCATCAGTGAAGCATGGGAGACTGGAGGCACTATCAGCCCAATAAAGCAACCCAAGACCAGGGGTGCGCTTATGATAACGAATAACACATCGAGCAACTTATAGGTGAGATGTCCTGGGAGGATGCATAAACTGACTTAAAACGCCCAGTGAGAAGCTGATGTCGGGCCTACTATTGGTCAAGTATATCAAGCGGTCAACCAGACGCTGGTACTGAGAGGGGTCTGGTAGAGGATCGCCAGATTCAGCATGAAGACGATGGTTGGTATTTATAGGAGTACGCGCAGGACGACACCCAAGTAGGCCCGTGTCCCGAAGAAGGTCGAAGGTGTACTTGCGCCGCGATATCGAGATGCCCTGTCGTGAGCGAGCTACTTCAATCCCGAGAAAATAATGGAGAGGTCCAAGGCCTTTCACCTCGAAGGCTGAGCGAAGTGTAGCTTTCACCTCAGAGATGCCAGAAGAGTCATCCCCCGTGAGAATAATATCGTCCACGTAGACTAAGACAATTGCCCAACAATTTATATTCTTACCAAGGCCTTACCACAGTCGCTATATTCTCAGTTCTTGTCCAAGATTGGTTCCTACGATTTATATGCTCTAGCTTGCGGGGGAATGCTGAATTAACAATGTAAAAAGGCCCACTAACAAGACCCAGCTAGAACCCATTTCTCCTTCTCTTTAGGTTTTTAGTCTTGACATCTTAGAATGAGATTCTTTCTCCCTTTTGTCCTCCTATATAAATGTACAAATATTTAAATGTGATATATTGGGAAAATTAATAAAATATTAGGATTATTTCTCTCTTTTCTATATTTTTCTACATAATTTAATTTTGAAATTAATCTTTACTTATTTTTTTCTAAAATTTATCTTTTTACCACATATTTATGTCAATATTTAAATAAATTAATGTAATTATAATATATTTTACAAGAAAAATAGCAGAGCTGAAAGTGAAAATGAAAAAACAACAATGATGTCATGTAGTCGCCTTGTCATCGCCTAGTTAGCAGAAATTGTTAAAAAAAATAACAGAATGTTAAGTAGGACTAATTTCATACTTGTTAGAAATCTTAGGGACCAGTATCAAACAAAAAACAAAATTTTAGAGACTTATTTCCAATGCCCCCATCAACCTTAGAGACTGATTTAGATATTTTGCCATTTTTTTATTAAAATTTGAATATTTATACTATACTATACTTTTAAGAGTAGGTTTACCAATTACACCATCAAACTAACCACAACTATTGAATTTATTTTCAAATTGTAGAAATTCCCAATATGTTTCATGTAAAAACTTACAAATATACATGTATGAGTACAAATATATATATATATATATATAGGAGGAAGAGGAGAGAATTTCTCATTCAAGATGTGAGACTAAACTTTCTAGCTAAGAGACTAAGTGAGTCTTTACTAATGAGTCTTTACATATTTCCTTCAACACTCCCCGACAAGCTGGAGCATACAAATCGTAGATACCAAGATTGGACAAGAACTGATGGTACAGAGGTCGTGGTAAAGCCTTGGCGAGGATGTCAACAACTTGCTCAGCAGGGGGAAGAGGCATTAACTCTGTCTTCTTCAATTGAACCTTCTCCCCAATGAAATGATAATCAACTTCAATGTGCTTTGTCCGTTCATGAAAAACAAGATTCTTGGCAATGTGTATGACAACTTGACTGTTGCAAAATAGAGTTGCCGGTGAGGAAAGATTGACTCCTAAATCATCAAAGAGACCCTCAAGACATGTAAGCTCAGACACAACAAATGTCATTGAACGATACTCAACCTCAGCGGATGATCGAGCAACTACAAACTATTTTTTTACTGGGCCATGTAATGAGATGTCCTCCAAAATAAGTGCAGTATCCATTTGTGGAACGACGATCATCTGATGAACCAACATAATCAACGTCAGAATACTCATTCAAAGATAAACGAGACAAAGAGGGCTTGTATACAAGTCTTTGTCCATGAGCAGTGTTCAAGGATCGAAGAATGCCCTCAACTGCCTGAAGATGAGAGATACGTGGCTCATGCATGAATCGACTGACAATTCCAACAACAAATGATATATCGGGTCTTGTAACAGTGAGATATATCAGCTTTCACACAAGATGACGATAATACTCTGGGTTTGGAAGGAGCAAATCAGAGTTTGAGGCATGAGTGCAGAGCTTGTGATTGATATCCATGAGAGTGACGACAGGTTTGCATCCAGAGTAGCCGACATCATGAAACAAGTCAAGACAGTACTTTCTTTGAGATAACGCAAGCCGATCAGGTCGCCAAGCCATCTCGAGACCAAGAAAATAACGAAGGCTTTCCAGGTCCTTTGTTTGAAACACAGTCACCAGATGTTGTTTAATTATATGTATTCTTGTAAGATCGTCTCCCGTAATTAAAATATCATCAACATACACCAAGAGAATTACTGTGTCTGTTGGACGATGACAAGCGAATAAAGAGAAGTCGACTGAACTCCGAGTGAACCCAACAACACTAACAGTCTGACTGAATTTGTCAAATCATGTCCGAGGAGACTGTTTGAGACCATAAAGTGACTTTTTCAAGCAACAGACAAGAGACTCACTCGTGGTCTCAAACCCGAGAGGTTATTGTACATAGACGATCTCCTGCAAATCACCATTAAGAAAAACATTTTTGACATCCAAGTGGTGAAACGACCAATGTTTATGAACAACGAGAGAGATCAAAACACGAACAGTATTGTGTTTGATGACTGAAGAAAAGGTCTCATCATAATCTAGACCTTGTTGTTGAGTAAAACCACGAGCTAATAGATGAGCTTTCAAATGTTGAACCGTCCTATCTGGACCATGTTTGATGACAAATACCCACTTACAACCCACACAAGTCTGTTCAGCAGGAAGAGAGACAAGATCCCGAGTGTGGTTTGTCCAAAGAGCAAACATTTCCTCGTCCATAGTCGTCTGCCATCCTGGATGTTGGAGAACCTCCTGCACAGAAGTAGGAGTGGTAATAAAAGATAAAAAAATAGCAAATTGTCGGAGTTCCGGAGGAAGGCGGTGGAATGAGATATAATTCGTCATCAGGTGAGCAGTAGAAACAGTTGTCGGATCTGCAGACTGCAAAATATCATCAGAGGAGGGCATCTCTCGTAGGGTAGTAGATAAAGGAGGAGGACGAGTATACACGCGAACCAGATGTGGTTTTGGTGGGAGTGGCATGGGAAGGAGAGGTGGAAGGTTCGAAGTAACAGGGACAGCAGACCGTGGAAGGAGTGACAGAAGCCGAGAATCAATTGGTTGAGAATGATAGGGTTGGTCTTCGAGAAAGGTGACATCAGCAGAAGTAACAACCCTGTGATTCTTAGGGGAGAAGCAAACATAGCCCTTTTGAGTACGAGAGTAACCAACAAACATATATTTTGTGGCACATGGAGCAAGCTTGTCAGTGAACGAGCCAAGATTATGAACATAGTACACGCAACCAAACACACGAGGGGTGATTGAAAAAGGTGTGGAGGGAAAAAAATTTAAAGAGAATCACAAAGTTGAGAATAGAGGAAGACATGCGGGTAATAAGATAATAGACGGTAGAGATTGCAAAATTCCAATATTGTTTGGAAACATTCATTTGAAATATAAGAGAGCGGGTGACCTCAAGGAGACGATTCTTGCATTTATCAACGTCATTTTGTTGAGGGGTATAAGCACACGAGCTTTGATGGATGATCCCAAACTCAACACACAGGTTAGTAAACGCATGACTAATGTATTCACGGGCATTGTCGGTACAAAGAGTTTTAATAGTAAGAGAGAACTGTGTGCGAATTTCAATGATAAAGACACAAAATACACCAGGCAGTTCAGAGCGATCATGAAGGAGATACATTCATGTCATTCGAGAGTTAATCATCTACAAATGTAACAATGTAACGATAGCCAAAAATACTGACGATTTTGTGGGGTTCCCAAATATCAAAGTGAACTAGATCAAAAAGAGCATCACTCCGAGGAGGATGGGGTGAGAACGTAGACCGATGATGTTTGGCATAGATACAAGACTCGCAAGTGAAATCATGAAGGGAAACGTCAGGAAGAACTTTTCAGAGTATGTTTAGAGGAGCGTGTCCCGATGTCATTCAACAGAGCTAATTGAGGAGAAAATCGTCGGGGGGGGGGGGGGTCAAAGATGTATAGACCATTCGACAGATGTCCTTTGCCAATGATAGACTGCGTCTTGCGATCCTGCACAACACAAGAGGTTGAGGAGAATGTTATGTAGCAATCAAGGTCTTGAATGAGACGATTAATAGAGAAAGGGTTGAGAGGAGAGCCTGAAACGTGAAGAACTGAGCGAAGAGTGATGAAGGGAGTAAGATTGACGTCGGCTGAGCCAGAGACAGGAATAGTGTTCCCACTTACAACAATAATGAACTTGGGATGCACAGAGTCCAAGTAGTGTGATGGTTTCTGTGAGGTAATGTGGTGGGAGACCCATGAATCTAAGATCCAGGACGAACTATTGACAAGACAGGAGAAACCACCATCTGAAATTAACACAACAGAGCCCGAGGAATGGTCGATCATCCCTTGAAGTTGCTGGATTTGGATGTGCAAGACATCAATATCAGTTTGAATGTTGTTTGGAACAGAAAGTGCGGCCATGGACAAAGGAGCAGCTTGGAGCAAGTCAGTGAACCAGGTACGCAAGCATCGCAGTACAACGACAAAAGCAGGAACAAACAACAATGAGTAGCATCCACTAGGAAAACTGTCGGCCAGAAGCGGCGGTCTGACAGCTAGCCAAGACAAGCTGCGGCAAGGGGCAGAAGGCCTATGCGGCAAGGGAGCACTTCAGCAGGTAGAAAATGCAATAGAAGGCAAGAGAACAACAAACCGCAAGGCACAACGACCTAGCGAACTGGAGAACCGGCGAACAACGGCCTCACGAACTGGCGTCAAGAGCAGGAGAAGCATTGCCGCTATCTGAGCAGCGAGAAGGCTCGGGCAGGAAGTGCGACAAGCCACGGGAAGGTAACAGAAACAAGTCGCTGTGACAAGAGACAAGACTGCGACAGGAAGTGAAAAGGCGTCTTGGAGAAGTAAAGCAGCGACAAGCACCACCAACCCGAACGAACTGCGAGAGAAGAGAGACCGCAATGACAAGAATGAGAAGAGTGCGGCAAGACGAGTGCATCGGACAAAGGCAGATCGCAGCGAGCCACAAAAAATCAACCAAGCCTCACTAAACAGACCGCAATGGATATCGACGATAAGCAGGCAGAGCTGCGGCGGCAAGAAGAAGCAATTGGGGACCCAGCGGCAAAGCGAGCAAGGAAGGCGACCTGTCGGGTTAGCTGAGAATTGCGGCAAGAAGGCTGATACAGACTCAGCTGCGGCAAGAATCCGTGAGCAGAATGCGACACGGAGAAAGGAGTTCGCACGAAAGAGAGGACCGCGCGACTAGAGAGATCGCAAGAGATCTTCGCAGAAAGCTCGCAACCGCGGGAACAAGGAGACCGCGACGGCTAAGCTAGCAATGATCGGCTAGAAAACCAGGCCGCACACAGGACAAACTGGCGGGACCCACTGGGAAAGTCTATAAAAGCCACATGAGGCACGAGTACGAACCCGGACACAAGTCCAAGCACGAGATCGCCCATGGGATCGCGGATCGAGAACTGAGGCCGCACAGGAGCAGACCACACACCAAGGGCTGTTAGAATAAACCAGACCACAAGTTTTCTGAGAAACCCAAACTCAGGAGACTGATTGGCTCTGCTACCACGTAGAAATTCCTAATATGTTTCATGTAAAAACTTACAAATATACATGTATGAGTACAAATATATAGGAGGAAGAGGAGATAATGTCTCATTCAAGATGTGGGACTAAACTTCCTAGTAAGAGACTAAATGAGCCTTTACTAATGGGCCTTTACATATTTCCTTCAACGCAAATAAAATATGAAAATTTTTAAAATTATTTATTTAAACAATACAACAACACTAAAGCCTTTATCCCACCATAGTGGGGTCGACTATATGTATCCGTTGTCGCTATTTTGCCCTATCTTTAGTTATAATCTTACTAATGCCTAATACATCATGTCTTTCCATTTCAAGTCTTTTTTGGTCTACCCCTCCTCCGTTTAACATACCTAGTGGCTAAACTGTCACAACACTTAACTGATGCCTCTAATGGTCTCCTTTGTACATAATTCACTTCCCAGCACTCAGAATCATATAGCATCACTTGTCTAATTGCAGTAAGGTAAAACTTGCCTTATTTATTTAAACAATGCTTTAATAACAGACAGTTTATATTATTGTTTTGTATTCGTGGGGACAATAATTTCCATTGAGACAGCGAATGGTGGGTGCACTTTCGTGTCTGGGCACAAGAGAACACAGTGTACGACTCTGCTTGTTTGCTATAGTAACTCAAGACAACATTTGAATTTTGTCCTTATCTTGCTGCTTAAATAACAGGCTCCACAAATTAATAATCATCCATTTATTTCACCCTAATGCAAACAAAATCCAATAAATTTTGATGCGGAGCAGAGACGAGCACGAGCTTTGGGCCCGTTAGGGGCTGATTTGACGACTTACCATATTTGACGTGCCCGGATCGATGTTCAGACTCCGCAGATGTGTCCGGATCCGCGTCGCGAGTCAAAAACATATATTAGTTTATTATTTTTGATTCATTAATCATGTATTTTAGTGACCTCTCCCACCGGCCAATCATAGCCGTTGATTGAGATGCCCTAGTGTTTCTTTTATTATAAATATTGGTCTAAGAGGCTGAACCAAGACATTGCAGAATTTGGAGAACTCTAATTCCGGATTCCAACGATCCCTCCCCGGTGCCGACGCCGTGGAACCCTAGGTGACGACTTCTAGGCCGTCAAACTCCTCTCCAAGATAATCCCTACCTCCACCTTCGTTTTCCCCACCTCGAACCCTCCATCCACCACCCGGAATCACCCCTACAGCCCGCTGAAAACCCCACTTCCTGTTTTAGTTACTGTTCACTAGTTAATAACACTGTTCATTTCCCTAAGTTTTTTTATTTTTCCCGTGTCTTTCGCCTCCTTGCTACAGGCCAACGGACCATTCCCCGCTCCCTTTCATCCAACCGACCACCCCCACCTCCCTTCCCACCACCCGGAATTCTCCATAAACCCTACCCGGCCACTCCTTTAAATTCCCTCCGTGGATCCACCATCCTAGTAACCCTAAAATTCTAGATCAGTCAAGATCTAGAATTATAGCCCAAGATCCGTTATTTCCACCGCTCATACTTTCTATTTTGCCCGGATCCGCCCATAAATAGTGGATCTACCCATTCCCGCCCCAGATCTACTTATTCGTGGCCGGATCCACCGTTTTATTGCCCGTTCTCACCGTTTTCCGCCGAGGACAGCCACCGTCACCGTTGCCTCGCCACCGGTTCCATCTCCGATCGCCGATCTACACATCAGGCCCTCCCAATCTTCAGTGGCTCGGTTCAGCCATCTACTTTGTGAGCTTTTTGTAGTATTGTACGCTTTGATTCAGCATTTTCATTTGCTGTTTTATTATAGTTTGCTGCGATTTCTGTTTGTAGAATTTTGTTTTGATACTCTAATAACTTGCAGGAGGAAACATTCGCCGCGCGCTTCGCTTTGGCCCTCCGAGCGGAGAAAATCCATTAAATATTACCCAAAATATATATTTGCTTGTTCTTTTTTAATATCTGTGTGGTGCTGAATTTTTCATTGCTTATATTCATTTGTCGAAACATTGATCATCGCATCACATATATGTTTAGATTAGCGTGTCACCCTTGCACTCACACCTAGCATTGTAGGTTTTGAGCACCACTAGCCTACCCATACATCATTTTGGTATCAGAGGTCAAGTTTAGGCCATTTATATATGTAGTGGTAGGTCATATAGAGTCTTTAGGTTCATCTATGACTAATTATCGTCGTCGTTACTCTCCTCTCTTTGGAGATTCTGAGCTCGCTTATACCCTATCTCATAGAGCGACTTCAGAGAAATCCTCATGTTATCATGATGATTATTATCGTCTGCGGCACACCACTTCCCGAGATCGTGCCAACCCGCTGACACAACCTCACTATGTCAGAGACGATCAGTATGATGATTGTCGTCGTTCATATCCTTGCTCGCGAGAGGATCGTGTTGATCCTTCGACTCGACCCGATTACCTTTGGGATGACTATTATGAGGATCGTCACTTTGACAGAGATCTTGAGAGTCAGTTTCGTACAGTTTCCCTTTCCTTTGAAGGCTCATCGAGTCCCGAGTCTTTCAGTTATGGCTCGTGGATATTGAGTATTATCTTTATCAGTTTGAGTTATTCGGTGAGCGTCGCGTTAAGTTTGCGAAACTTAGACTTTTAGATCAGGCGAGGGCTTATTGGGCTAGCGTTGAGAGGACCCGCGAGTGAGACCGTATTCGTCGCATCACTAGTTGGGTGTACATGAAACGTACATTGTGTCAGAAGTATATGCGTTCGTCGTATCAGAGTCGCTTGCTCGACAAATTATTTTTCCTTCAGCAAGGATACATGTCTGTCGCTGAGTACAATGATCGCTTTGATGAGCTAGTTGGAGGAGCGATATCCGAGAGGACCCAACCATGACCAATACCAGATTCCGGTCTGAGCTTCGATCTGACATTCGTACTAAGGTAGTTTATCATAACTCGAAGTCTCTCGAGAAGACATATCAGCTCGCCCTTCGTTATGAAGAGTCATTGCGATTCGCAAGAACTAGTCGATGAGATTCTTAACTTGACCTCCGCAGTACGAGTCCCTCCCATACTGAGGTCACCGCGATGCCTACCATTGTCCCGTCAGCCACGACAAAAGTGATACCTGATGCGGATTACTCCCACCCCAGTGAGGTGCTTAGCTCAATGAGTGACTTATCTCTTGTTTCTGACCCGCCTCTTGTGACCTCGACTGAGGGCGAGCCTGAGCGACGTATTGAGTCTGTAGTGTTGTGTCCCTCACCCACATCCCCTTCTTTGCCATCCATCGGGTTAGTTAGCACCCCACCCACAGACCCATTTTTTGACACCGCACCCACAGATCCATTCTTAAGTGTAGGTCTATGTCGCTCTCTCGTTGTCATTGCCCTGAGTCACATCACGACCGAGAGCCCAGAGCCTGGTGTTAATCTCGAACTCACTATGTCACCCATTCACGAGGACACGACCCCTTACGTTGGTACTCACATGGAGGATCATGACCCTAGTGATGAGTTTTACGATGACCTCCCTGTTGAGCCTCCTGCTGAGCCGCCACATCCTGGTGAGGATGCGATTCAGGTGAGACTTATTTATGAGTTTTGAGTTATTGGCAACTTTTTCGCTATCATCTATAGCCTTGCCCCAGAGAGTTGATCTTGCGTGGAGCATAACGTATGTAGGATCTTCCTTGAGTACGCTTGAGCATACACATATTTTAAGGGCCTATTTTATGGCGCATCACACTCTTGATGAGTTTTGGGGCACGCGACACGCTGACTCACCCGATGAGTTCTTCCTTGTCGGGTACACTCACCACACTCAAGAGTCACGTCTTCTAGTTAGTGTGCACGATCTTTATTCAGGTGGTCGCCTTATTCGCGATGACTTCTCGTACACACCTCTTGGTGAGCCCCCTGATGTGTCACGTTCTCTGAGAGACATTTGGCTCTTTACGAGCCCGTATTTGATTATAGTTGTCTCTCACGATCATCTGAGCACTCATCACACACAGGATGAGTTTTTCTACATTCCACCGGGAGAGCCCCCTGATAGGCCATCACATTTTAGAGACATCTTAGACATTATTAGATTTTCTTATAAGGAGTGTATCGTGTCTGTCGTGTTGTCTTTGCATCATTTGCATTACCTGCATGAGTCTGCTGAATCTTTTACACGACATTTGCATGAGTCGGTCCGCCGACGAATAATAACAAACAATGAAAATTATAAAGCCTATGCAGATAAACGAAGACAAAAACGAATATTTAATGAAGGCGAAAGGGTAATTGTACGAATCTGCCCCGAGAGGCTCCCTTCGGGGCCTGCCAAAAAGTTAAGCGCTAGGCGAATGTGTTCATACTCTGTTATTAGTCGCATTGAGACAAATGCCTACCGGCTCGATATCCCGGCTAGTGTGGAAATTCACCCGATGTTTAATGTTGAGGATCTGACTTCATACTACGAACTTCACGAGTATGTGGACCCGAGCAGTGGAGATACCCATCCACCCCTACCCCCACTGTCATTACCTTACCACCCTCATACGTCACCACCGTTTGATCACCACCCTAGTCCACCCACTCTTGACATTCACCCACCTGAAGACTCGTCTTCTCTGGTTTCACCACCGACACCACCGATCGCACCGGGACACAACTTTCGAGAGATGAGAGATGAGAGCATCACAAAGTTCAGATTCCACCAGCTTGTTCCTACTTCAGATGGATCGCGCTGTCACTACTTGGTACATTGGCGGGGCCGCCCCGGCGCAACTGACACTTGGATACTTGCAGCAGAGCTTGATCAATTCTCCCCTGGACTTCGACTTTAGCACAACCTTCTTCATTCACCAGAGATGACAACTTTTCTGTCAGGGGGAGTTGATTGGCGAGGACACTCTTCCGCCGACGACACTTTGGCGACTTCCGATGGACCTCTTCGAGTTGTACCTGACGATCAGCGAGAGAATTCCGATCCCAATTCATCGGGAGATGAATTCTTTCAAGTCGGGGAGATTGATGCGGAGCCGAGACGAGCACGAGCTTTGGGCCCGTTAAGGGTTGATTTTGGCGACTTACCATATATGGTGTGCCCGGATCGACGATCGGACTCCGCAGATGTGTCCGGATCCGCGTCGCGAGTCAAAAACATATATTAGTTTATTATTTTTGGTTCATTAATCATGTATTTTAGTGGTCTCTCTCACTGACCAATCATAGCCGTTGATTGTGATGCCCTAATGTTTCTTTTATTATAAATATTGGTCTAAGAGACTGAACCAAGAAATTGCAGAATTTGGAGAACTCTAATCCCGGATTCCAGCGATCCCTCACCGGTGCCGACGCCGTGGAACACTAGGTGACGACTCTTAGGCCGACTCCTAGACCGCCAAACTCCTTCCCAAGGTAATCCCTACCTCCACCTTCGTTTTCCCCACCTCGAACCCTTCACCCACCACCCGGAATCACCCCTACATCCCGCTGAAAACCTCACTTCCTGTTTCAGTTACTGTTCACTAATTAATAACACTGTTCATTTCCCCAAGTTTTTTTATTTTTCTTGTGCCTTCCGCCTCCCCTCCTTGCTACAGGACAGCGGACCACTCCCTGCTCCCTTTCAGCCAGCCGACCACCCCCACCTCCCTTCCCACCGCCCGGAATTCTCCATAATCCCTAGCCGGCCACTCCTTTAAATCCCCTCCGTGGATCCACCATCATAGTAACCCTAAAATTCTAGATCAGTCAAAATCTAGAATTATAGCCCCCGATCCGTTATTTCCACCGCTCATACTTTCCATTTTGCCCGGATCCGTCCCTAAATAGCGGATCTACCCATCCCCGGCCCGGATCTACTTATTCGTGGCCACATCCACCGTTTTATTGCCCGTTCTCACCGTTTTCCGCCGAGTACAGCCACCGTCACCGTCGCCTCGCCACCGGTTCCATCTCCGATCGCCAATCTACACATTCGGCCCTCCCAATCTTCAGTGTCTCGGTTCAGCCCTCTACTTTGTGAGCATTTTGTAGTATTGTACTCTTTGATTCAACATTTTCATTTGATGATTTATTATAGTTTGCTGCGACTCGTGTTTGTCGAATTTTGTTTTGGTACTCTTACTACTCTAATAACTTGCAGGAGGAAACATTCGCCGCGCGCTTCGCTTTGGCCTTTCGAACGGAGGAAAGCCCTTAAAATATTGCCCAAAATAAATATTTGCTCGTTCTACTTTAATATCTGTGTGGTGCTGAATTTTTCATTGCTTATATTCATTTGTCGAAACAATGATCATCACATCGCATATAGGTTTGGATTAGATTGTCACCCTTGCACTCACACCTAGCGTTGTAGGTTTTGAGCACCACTAGCCTACCCCTACATCACATTTCATTCTAAAATTTTCATATTAATTATTTTCTTACATAGCATCATCATCTCATACCCTAGACATTGATAACACCTTCCCTTTCTTAAGTTTCTGTCAAATCCAATTTTGTCTTTAATGCAATCACTCATTGATGTGATTTGTCTTTCTATTCAGTAATGATCCCCAGACAACTTAACGACTGAAAGTATCTCTTAACCTTGTTGTCTTGCAGTAGGTAGTGGTGAAGGCTTCAATGCCCACAAAGAGTCTTTTGGTTCTTGGCATGGAGCTCATAATGAATCCTCGTCAGTTCTTGATCATGTTGGATCAGATTGCTCAGAATGGCTGGACGAAAGACGTCTGGGAGTATATGCGGATAGCAACAGAATACCCGCTGATGGCTCTCGTGCTACAGAATTGGACCCTGTTGTGTGGCCTAATGAAGGATCATCTTATTTCTACTCTCCAGAAACCATTTCTGTAGTTAAGGAATGTGACACGTTCACTCCAAGCCCCTATGACAGATATATTTCTCAACTTATCTCCAATTCAAGGGATCCCACAGCAAATTATCCAGCTCCAACTTCTTTGAGACGTGAATATGCTTCATCAAATGAGAGAAATGAGAATGGATCATTGTTTAGTTGTGCTGTCTCAAAACATGGAAACTCCGTAGTTAAGCATGTAAATATGCAAAAAAAGGATGATGATTATAAGGGGCATAGTGGTAATGCATATGAAAATGCTGAAGGTGGAACAAGCCTTGACAAGTGCATTTCGGGCGAATCAACACAAAAAAATAATGGGGCTCTAGGTTCCTATTTGCTAGTAAAAGGTTTGTCATCAAGCAATATCTCTACTCCAAGACAGTCCACTGATTGTTCAGAGGATGCAAATTCTGGGTTTAAAGTTACTAACTTGAGATCTTGCAAAGCTTCTAACTTAGAAGTAGATGCTTTTCTGCATGATGATTCCTTGCAAACTTCTTCAGAAATACATGATCATCTTAATGTTGCTGTGGATTCCCCGTGCTGGAAAGGTGCTTCAATGTCTCGTCAAGATCCTTTTGGTTCTGATGAAATTTTAGGGTCACTGGTCAATAGTGCTACAGGTGGTAGTGATGAGTTTGTTCTTGGTCTGATGCCATCAGAGATTCCGTCTGCTATAAAAGTAACTGGTACATCTGTTTGCAATGTGAATGGGAAAGATATTCCCCCTGCAGTTTTGAAAGATACTTCACTGGTTACGAATTTTTCAGACTCAGATTGTAAGATTCAAGATTGTACTGGTACAGGAAACGGATCAAACCCTGTCAGTTTAGAGAATGCAATAGAAATTGAACCCCAAGATAGTCATGGAAACTATAATGTGTCAATTGAACAAGTAAGCGCTCCACAAGTTAGTGATGATCATGTGAGACAATTAAGTCAAGTGAGGTGTATTATTTCCGGAGGAACCGCTAATTCTGGAGAGTCCGCACCAACTAGACAAAATTCAGCGCCTGGTTCTAATCATATGTGTAATTGTACACATTACCCTTTTCATTCAAAAAGTTATACTAGTAATACTGAAGTGGTGTTGTCATCTCAAGATACTGTTTTGTCTAACGAACTTAAAAAACCAGTTTCATCAGATGCTTCAAACAAATGCTTTTCCCAAGGGCAAGATTCCCGGGCTCTTGTTAAGGCAATGCTTAGTTTATCAGAAATTCTCTCATGCCATTTTTGCAGTGATAACGACTCATTTGAGGAAGATCTTAAGCATGTACGACAAATAATTGACAACCTTGAATCACTCATTTTGAGAAACAAAAAGGTATGGTCATGTATTTTGTCATGGTTTTAGATCTGCTAAAGACAGTAAGTACCATTAAATCTGCAGTTCATTAGTTATTAGATTTTTTTGGGAGGTTGTGCATTTTTTATTGCTGTTATTAGTTGGTTTTTAATATAGTTGTTGAATAATGAGGTACTTTAGGCAATAGTATATACTTCCGTAAGGGCTATTGTTGAAAGGCTACTTGTTACTAATTAAGATTAGGAGGTGGTGGTGCTTTGAGTGCAGTCCTTATTGTTATGCTAACATGAAGGCCTTTGAATAATGTTTTTGATGCAGGGACAGGAGTCCACCTGCCCTGCCACCTTGGCATCACCACCAAGGGGCCCACCTGGAGTCAGCACCAGGCAGCTTTATCAGGCCCGCGGGCCGTACACCCCAACCAGCTCTCCGCCACGGCATCAGCACCGCGCGGCAGGTTGTTGAGGCCGGGTCTCGAACCCGCACCCCCTAGATAAGAGGCCCTCAAGCAACCTCTCATCACCAACTGATCCGCGGATCAGTTGGTGATGAGAGGTTGCTTGAGGGCCTCTTATCTAGGGGGTGCGGGTTCGAGACCCGGCCTCAACAACCTGCCGCGCGGTGCTGATGCCGTGGCGGAGAGCTGGTTGGGGTGTACGGCCCGCGGGCCTGATAAAGCTGCCTGGTGCTGACTCCAGGTGGGCCCCTTGGTGGTGATGCCAAGGTGGCAGGGCAGGTGGACTCCTGTCCCTGCATCATAAAAGTGCACTTTTATGATGCAGGGACAGGAGTCCACCTGCCCTGCCACCTTGGCATCACCACCAAGGGGCCCACCTGGAGTCAGCACCAGGCAGCTTTATCAGGCCCGCGGGCCGTACACCCCAACCAGCTCTCCGCCACGGCATCAGCACCGCGCGGCAGGTTGTTGAGGCCGGGTCTCGAACCCGCACCCCCTAGATAAGAGGCCCTCAAGCAACCTCTCATCACCAACTGATCCGCGGATCAGTTGGTGATGAGAGGTTGCTTGAGGGCCTCTTATCTAGGGGGTGCGGGTTCGAGACCGGCCTCAACAACCTGCCGCGCGGTGCTGATGCCGTGGCGGAGAGCTGGTTGGGGTGTACGGCCCGCGGGCCTGATAAAGCTGCCTGGTGCTGACTCCAGGTGGGCCCCTTGGTGGTGATGCCAAGGTGGCAGGGCAGGTGGACTCCTGTCCCTGCATCAGTTTTTTTGGGTGGGGTGGGCATATATGTATATAAGTTGTTAGCCTGGTCATTATTCATGTCATGCCATTGTGGTTCATGCGGGATTTGGAAGGAGCATAGGATGGAACACCAGCTAAGTAGCTAACCTAGGTAGCCTTGTGCTGTAAAAAGAAACAGAATCATGAGATTTTCAATGGCTCTTCAATATAATAAGCAACCTAAAAATAGCCTTGAAATTTTTAAATAGCCTTTTTTTATTATTGTTATGCTAACGCGAAGGCAGAATGCTCACATCATCAATCATCAATAATATAAGCAACCTAAAAATAGCCTTGAAATTTAAATAATTGAATATCAATAGTTAAGTAATAAATGCCCCTCGGCATACAAAAGAATGAAATATGTTGCAGTGATCGTGCAAAGATCAATACTTAAATCATGAAACATATGAAGGTAACGTCTCAATATTATTCCCATCTTCCACACAAGTTTCAAGATATTGTGAAAAGATCAATAATTAAGTAAGAAGTCTTGTAGATTGAATGCCTTTATCTTTGCAATAATCTGTTTACTTCTTATTAGTTTTGTAGAAAAGGCCTGAAACTTGTGTATATTGATTGAGTATGTAAATACAAAGAGAGTATACAAATATATAGGAAAGAAAGAGAGGAAATAAATCCTATACAAGATGTGGGACTAAAGAGGAGAGAACAAGAAAATGGGCCCAAAACATGGGCCTAATACATGGGCTATTCTAACACTCCCCCGCAAGCTGGAGCGTACAAATCGTATGCACCAAGCTTGGACAAGCATTGATAGAAGGATGCTTTGGGAAGAGCCTTTGTGAGGACATCTGCAACTTGTTCTGTCCCTGGAACATGCTTTAAATCGAGCTTCTTCATTTGAACCTTTTCTCGAACGAAGTGGCAATCAACTTCAATGTGCTTCGTTCTTTCGTGGAAGACTGGGTTCTTGGCGATATGTATAGCCGCTTGGCTATCACAAAGAAGTAGAGCAGGAGAAGGTAATTTAACACCCAGGTCAGTGAGAAGACTTTCAAGCCATGTGAGTTCGGATACAACAGAAGCCATTGCGCGGTATTCTGCCTCAGCCGATGAGCGAGCAACGACCGCTTGTTTCTTGCTTCGCCATGTAACCAAATGTCCCCCAAAGTATGTGCAGAAACCACTAGTAGACCGCCGGTCATCAAGAGAGCCCGCATAGTCCGCATCGGAGTATGCCACTAAGGTAGGAGCAGACGAGGAAGTCCGGTACACAAGTCCTTGACCCGGGGCTGTTTTTAAGTACCTCAGAATGCGTTCAACAGCCAGAAGATGAGACTTGCGAGGAGAGTGCATGTATCGACTGACAAGACCAACAGCAAAGGAAATATCTGGTCGGGTAACAGTAAGATAGATCAACTTGCCAACAAGTCGTCGATAATATTCAGGGTTCTGGAGGAGAAGATCTGAGTCAGAAGCCTGAGCACACAACTTGTGGTTCACATCCATGGGGGTATCACATGGCTTACACCCTAAGAGGCCAGCATCATGAAGAAGATCAGTACAGTATTTCCGTTGAGATAGAATGAGGCCGTCCGGTCGCCTGGCAACCTCAAGTCCCAGAAAATATCGCAGAGTCCCCAGGTCCTTTGTCTGAAAGACCGAGTTCAGATGTGCTTTGACTGTATGTATCCCTTGGGAGTCATCTCCTGTGATGATGATGTCATCAACATATACTAATAGAAGGACCGTCCCTGATGGTCGGTGACGAGTGAAGAGCGAGAAATCAGCCGAGCTACGGCTAAAGCCGACAGCGCGAAGTACTTTACTGAATTTCTCAAACCAGGCCCGTGGAGATTGTTTGAGACCATACAGAGCCTTGCGAAGGCGGCAAACCTGAGACTCCCCCGTGGTCTCAAACCCGGGCGGTTGTTGCATGTAGACCGTTTCCTGGAGATCCCCATTTAAGAAAGCATTCTTAACATCAAGCTGAAAGAGAGGCCACCGGCGATGAACAGCGACAGAAAGAAGGACCCGAACGGTATTGAGCTTGGCGACCGGAGAGAAGGTTTCCTCATAGTCGAGCCCCTGTTGTTGAGTGAAGCCGCGAGCGACAAGGCGAGCCTTCAGACGGTCGATCGTCCCATCAGCATCATGTTTGATGACAAAGACCCACTTGCACCCTACCGGTTTGTGACCCGGAGGGAGGGGGACAACGGACCATGTCTGGTTAGCCCAGAGAGCAGACATCTCTTCTTCCATGGCGGCCCGCCAGCCCGGATGGTTAAGCGCCTCCTGTACAGAGTTAGGAACAGAAACCGAAGAAAGAGAAGTAGCAAAGGTGTGCAGAGGTGGAGATAGGCGATGAAGAGAGACATAAGCCTCCAGAGGATGAGCAGTGGAGGGCGTTACCTGATCAGAGGGACGCGAAGCATCCGTGGTAGAGGTCGGCGGCAGAGGGGCGACGGAACAGGGAGGGCGACGAGAGTAGACCCGGATAACGGGTGGTTTGGTGGTAGAAGGAGCGGGTGGAGGAGAGAGCGGTGGTGGTGGTGGAGTAGCAGGAATAACGGGACGAGGGATGGACGGCGGGAGAGGAGGCGTTGGTGGAGCAGTAGGGAAAGGAGCAGGAAAGAACGGTTCGTCTTCCCGGAAGGTAACGTCCGCAGAGACAGTGACCTTGCCGGTAGTGGGTGAGTAACAAACATAGCCCTTCTGGGTGTGGGAGTAGCCAACAAAGATGTGTTTCGCCGCCCTGGGGTCCAATTTATCGGTGGAGGGCCCGAGGCAGTGGACATAGCAGGTGCTGCCGAAGATACGGGGCGAGAGAGGGAAAGCCGGAGTGGAGGGAAACAAGATGCTGAAGGGGGTCGCATAATTGAGGACAGAGGAAGGAAGACGATTGATGAGAAAGCAGGCAGTGGAGACCGCAAAGTTCCAGTAAGCTTTAGGAACATGCATTTGGATCATGAGGGAGCGGGCAACATCCAATAAATGACGGTTTTTGCGTTCGGCAACCCCATTTTGTTGCGGGGTATACGCACAAGAGGTTTGATGGAGAATCCCGTATTCCGTACATAAGGTGGTAAAGTCGTGGCTGGTGTACTCACGAGCGTTATCAGTACGGAGAGTTTTGAGGGTGGTATGGAATTGTGTCCGGGTCTCGAGGACAAAGGCCCGAAACACCCGGGGAAGCTCGGAGCGGTCGCGAAGTAAGTAGAGCCACGTGGTGCGGGAATGATCATCAATAAAGGTTAGAAAATAACGATAACCACATATACTAGGAATCCGAAATGGACCCCAAATATCCGAATGAACAAGATCAAAAGGAGCCGCACTCCGAGTACAATGCGAAGGAAACGAAGAACGTGGCTGTTTGCCGAGAATACATGAATCACACTGAAAAGACGTAAAATAAAGATCAGGAAGAGCCCGCTGGAGAACTGGCAGAGGGGCATGACCAAGGCGGCGATGCCAGGCAGTGGAGGAGACGGAAGACAGAGCGAGTGGAGAGACATCGAGAAGGTAGAGCCCATTCCGCAGCTGACCTTTACCAATGGTAGTCCGCGTCCGTCGATCCTGTATAACAAAAGAAGAGGAAGTGAATATAACAGAACAATCCAAGTCACTCGTAAGACGCCCAACAGAGAGTAAGTTAAAAGGGGAACTCGGAACATGAAGAGCCGAGCGAAGAACGAGAGATGGGGAAATAGAAAGATCAGCCGAGCCGGAAACAGGAACCAGCGCCCCATTGGCCACGGTGATGGACTTCGGAGAAGGAGAACCCGAGTACTTGGCAGGTCGTTGCGAAGTAATGTGATGAGTAGCGCCAGAGTCCATAATCCAATCCG
Organism: Platanthera guangdongensis; assembly: GCA_039583875.1. Classification (NCBI taxonomy): domain Eukaryota; kingdom Viridiplantae; phylum Streptophyta; class Magnoliopsida; order Asparagales; family Orchidaceae; genus Platanthera; species Platanthera guangdongensis. Next base: position 26,980,599 of record CM077153.1, on the reverse strand, counting down.
GGCTGGGGGAGAGACAAGCAGTACCTGTGTGGGAGACAGAGGCGACGGAGGCCGAGGGGGGATTGAGCAGCCCCTGGAGATGTTGTAGCTGAAGGCGGACGGTCTCGAGATCCGGAGGAGCATCAGTAACGGCAGAAGCCGTCGGGCGAGGGGGGTAGCCGAGTTTCTTGTAACAAGCCGCCTCAAGATGGCCATCCCGGCCGCAGAAGGAGCACTTTGGCCGGCCACGGCCGCCACGGCCACGGCCCCGCGAGCCCAACCGTCCCCCCCGAGTAGAAGGAGGAGGAGGAGAGGGTAAGAGCGGAGGGGCATGCTGAAGGAGAGCCGGTGGAGAAGGAGCTGGAGGATCTGGAGGAGGCGAAACCCGGAGAAGCATGGAGCAGACATCCGAAAAAGAGGGCGTAGTAGGAGCGGCCAGGATCTGAGCACGAAGACTGTGAAGATGAGAAGGAAGGCGAGCCATAAGGATGGCAATGCAAGCAGCTTCCTTCTGAGCCCGCTGAGCAGCAAGATCAGTGGTCGGCGGCTGGTGTTGGATCCAGGCTTCAGCAAGCGTTTTAGCCCGGGCGACAAACGAGGTCATATCTGAGGCGCCGCCAGTGTCAAGAGTGAAGAGATCAGTGAGGATGTCAAAAAGATGCTGGAGGCTATCGCGGCCAGAATACAAGGAATGAAGCTCATCCCACATAGCCTTGGCGGTGTCGTGGTACATAGCCATTTGATAGGGCTCACCATCCAAGGAGTTCAGAATCCAAGTCTGAACACGACCGTCATTACGAAGCCAATCATCCGTAGGTGGAGAAGGAGGTGCCTGAGTAAGGTGCGGGAGAAGGCCCTTAGCCTGGAGAACCCGCCGAACAGAATGTACCCAAGGGATAAAGTTCTTCTTGCCAGAAAGAGAGATAGTAGTGATCCGGAGCTCGTCACGGAGGTCAACAGAACAGGCCGGGCGGTCTGGAGGACAAGCCGGAGGAACAGGGGGCGGGCTGGCCGCTGAGCTGGGAGAAGAACCAGAGGAAGTCATGGAGACAGGCCGCAACCCTTAGACAGGGAAGGAAGAGGGCCGCGATTAAAGAAATAAACCGGGCGGACTGAGACAAGCCGCACTGGACGGAGACAAGTCGGGCGACCAGGCGACGGGAGAAGATCGCGACCAAAATGCAAGCAGGAAGGAGACAGCTCGCACGGTCAGGCAGATCGTATGCGCCGGACTGAGACAAGGTGTGCCGGACTGGGACAAGTCGCGTCGGACTGAGACAAGTCGCGCGACTAGGAGAGAGGCCGGAGATCGCGACCAAGATGCAGGCGAGAAGACAGCCCGCACGGTCAGGCAGATCTGAGCAGCGGACAGAGAAGGAGGCCGCGGCGAGAAGAGAGGGAGGCCGCGGTGAGAAGAAAGGCCGCGGCGGACAGAGAAGGAGGCCGCGGCGGACAGAAGAGAGACCGCGGCAGACAGAGAATACCAGGCCGCGGCGGACAGAAGAGAGACCGCGGCGGACAGAGGAGAGGTCGCGGCTAGGAGAGAGGCCGCAGCGGACAGGAAGAAAGTGGTCCCACGGAGAGAGGAAATGCTATAAAAGCAGGAGGGGGGGAAGGGGAAAGGTGGATCCACGGAGAGAAAATGAGGGCAGAGGAAGGCGGTCTGAAAGGGCAGGCCGCGAGGAAGTGCGGCTAGAAACGAAACAGGCCGCGAGAAACAAGACGCGGGAGGAAGACCGCGAGAGTGTTTACACAGTGCGGTTAGATAGGGACAAACCGCGAGAGTCGGAACCTGGCTCTGATACCATGTAGAAAAGGCCTGAAACTTGTGTATATTGATTGAGTATGTAAATACAAAGAGAGTATACAAATATATAGGAAAGAAAGAGAGGAAATAAATCCTATACAAGATGTGGGACTAAAGAGGAGAGAACAAGAAAATGGGCCCAAAACATGGGCCTAATACATGGGCTATTCTAACAAGTTTCTATTGCAAAAAAAAATATTTTCTTTGATCTATATGGAGCTCATGTTATTCTAGTGATTTGGAAACTAGGAATTTGCATATTTTATATTTTGTTTTCATTTCCCGCATGCATTTAATCTGTGCAAATTAACTATAGACCACTTACAAGTGTTACTGCATAGCCTTTCATTCACTGTGCTCCTGATATTTCCCAATTTCTTCAAGCCAAAAAGATTTGATTGCGCCATTTAATGACAATTGATAATTACCATATGAAGGATTTTGGAAGTTGGTCTAAACTCTAAAGCATAATGATTTATTTCTATCTTTTAATTTGGGCCCTTTTGCTGGATCATGGATGACTTAAAGAACTCTGGTCAACACAAATTTTTTTATTCCTGTTTTCCTTATTGTGAACATATCAGGTAAAACCTATTGTAGTAGCCTAGTAGGTTGTTCTCATATCTATACTTCACTAAAAAGAAGAGAAAATAGACTATCTTTTAATATCATCCCCCGAATGAGAGACTGGGAATTTTAAATACTGGATTTTCCAGTTTTTTGCATTTTTAAGCGTCCAAAATTTCCCTTCTGAACTCCCTAAATTATTTCTTCTTAACCTATATGATGTTAGATCTAAAAAGATGAGAACTATAAAATAATAATTCAAAATAGGCTTTAGATGAAAAGTTTTTTGAGACTATTAGAAAAGCCCATGAAAAAGGCCCATTTGATGGCCCATTTTTTTCCTCCTCCTTCTTTAGTCCCACATCATGTATAGGATTTATTCTTCTCTCTTCTCTCCTATATATTTGTATTCTCTCCTTGTATTTATATACTTGAATAATACATACAAGCTTTGGGCACTATCAACATGGTATCAAAGCGAGGTTCCTTCTAGCTGCGACCTGCCCTTTTTCTGTCCGCCCGGTCTCCTGCGGACTGCCTTCTTGCATCCGCCTCTCTGCGGACTGCCCTTCTGCATCCGCCTCTCTGCGGACTGCCCTTCTGCATCCGCCTCTCTGCGGACTGCCCTTCTTCATCCGCCTCTCTGCGGACTGCCCCTCTGCATGTGTCCGCTCGGCTACCCTGCGGACTGCCTTCCTGTCCGCTCCGGTCTCGTGCGGACTGCCCTTCTGCTTCCGCCTCTCTTCTCTCCCTCCGTGGTTCCACCCTCCTCAGGCTTCTTATAGCCATCTTCTGCTCTGACTCGTGGGGCCCACCTCTCTCTATCCGCTCCGGACGATCCTTCCTGTCCGCTGCACTCTCTGTTTGTGTCCGCTCGAGCCTCTTTGCTCGCGGACTGCTCCCTCTAGCCCGCTCTTTTCTGTCCGCTCGAGCCTCTGTGCTCGCGGACTCTCTATCCGCAGTCTCTTGCGGACTGCTCCTGTCCGCTGCGGGCTCTCCTTGTGTCCACTGTGCGCTCTTCTCTTGCTGCGTGGCTTCTTTCTTGCGATCTGATCCACATTGCTGCGACCTCTGCCGCGGACTGCCCCCAGTTCGCCGCGACCTCCTCCAAGCTCTGCTCCAAACCGCTGCGACCTCTGTCGCGGACTGCTCCAGCTCTGCTCTCAACAGCTGCGATCTGCTCCACTGATCTGCGACCTCTTCCAACTCGCCGCGACCTCCTTTCGCGGACTACTCCTGTTCGTCGCGGCCTCACTCAGTTCGCCGCGACCTCCAGTCCGCCGCGACCTCCTTTCTCTAGTCCGCGGCCTCACTCAGTTTGCCGCGCGGTTTGTTCTCTCCGAGCCCTGCTGTCTGCTCCTCCTCAGTCGCCATGTCCTCCAGCGACTCCACTACCGCTCAACCCCCGACCGACCACGTGGCTCCTCTCGAACTCCGCGATGAGCTTCGTATTACTACTATTTCCCTCTCTGGCAAGTCCAACTTCATTCCCTGGGTCTACTCCGTCCGCCGGGTCTTATAGGCCAAGGGTCTTGCCCGTCACCTTACCCAGGGCTCACCAACTCCTCCTACTGATGATTGGCTCCGCAATGACGGTCGCGTCCAGACCTGGATCCTGAACTCGGTGGAGGGTGAGCCGTACCAGATGATCATGTATCATGAGACCGCCAAAGCCATGTGGGATGAACTTCATTCGGTGTACTCCGGGAAGGACAGCCTTCAGCACCTTTTTGACATCATCACTGATCTTCAAGCCTTGGATGTTGGCAAAGCTCTGGACATGACCTCCTTCGTGGCCCGTGCTAAAACTCTCACGGAGGCCTGGATTCAGCACCAGCCCGCGACTACTGATCTCGCTGCCCAACGCGCCCAGAAGGAGGCTGTTTGTATTGCTATGATTATGGCTCGCGTCCCGCCACACCTGCACAGTATCCGGGCCCAGGTTCTGGCTTCACCCACTACCCCTTCCTTCTCTGATGTCTGCTCGATGTTACTTCGCGTACCACCTCCACCGGAGGCTCCTGCACCACCCTCGCCGGCCCTTCTTCAGCAGGCTCTTCCTCCTTTACTTCCACAACCCTCTTTTACTCGGGGTGGCCGTTCGGGCTCCCGTGGGCGGGGCCGTGGTGGCCGCGGACGGCCCAAGTGCACCTACTGCGGCCGGGATGGCCATACTGAAGCACTCTGTCACAAGAAACATGGCTACCCTCCTCTCCCGCCTACTGCTGCGGTTACCGATAGCTCTCCTCCGACTGGTACGGATCTTGAGGCTCTGCGCCTTCAGCTGCAACAACTCCAGGGACTCCTCAACCCACCCTCTGCTTCCATTGCCTCCACCTCCCATGCAGGTATTGTCTCCACCTCCACTGCAGGTACTGCTTGTCTTTCCTCCAGCTCTCGCTGGATCCTGGACTCGGGAGCCACCCACCACATCACTTCCATGCGGCCGCCCCAGTTCTCTGCTGCTGCTCATCCCCCGTCTATTACTGTGGTCAATGGTGCGCTTGTCCCGGTCTCCGGCTGCGCGGATCTCTTCCTCCCTCCCTCTCTCTCTCTTCGTTCCGTTCTTTATGTGCCAGCCTCACCTTTTAATTTACTCTCTGTTAGTCGTCTTACTACTGATATGAATTGCTTTATCACCTTCACCTCTTCTGGTTTTTTGATACAGGATCGGCAGACGCGGATTACCATTGGTAGGGGTCGACTGCAGAACGGGCTCTACCTCCTCGATGTCTCTCCCACATCCCTTTCCTCTGTTTCCTCGTCTGATTGGCATTGTCGGCTTGGGCATGCCCCTCTACCTATCCTCCAGAAGGCGCTTCCAGACCTTTCTCTTCCTGCTTTTAAATGCGATTCTTGTATTATTGGCAAACAGCCTCGCTCTTCTTATCCCGCTCATTGTACTATGAGCTCTGCTCCGTTTGATTTAATACATTCTGATATTTGGGGACCATATAAAGTTTCTAGCATTTCTGGTTATCGTTATTTTCTAACATTTATTGATGATTACTCTCGCACTACCTGGTTGTATCTCCTACATGATCGCTCTGAGCTTCCTCGTGTCTTTCAGGCGTTTGTGTTAGAGACTCGTACGCAATTCTCTACCACCATTAAACTTTCCGCTCTGATTATGCCCGGGAATACACTAGCCACGAGTTTGCCACTCTCTGCGCAAACTTCGGTATTGTTCACCAGACCTCTTGTCCCTACACCCCTCAACAAAACGGGGTCGCCGAACGAAAGAACCGCCACTTGCTCGATGTTGCTCGCTCCCTCATGCTTCACATGCACGTTCCCAAAGTCTTCTGGAACTTTGCGGTGTCCACTGCATGTTTTCTTATCAACCGTCTCCCCTCTCCAGTTCTCCAGAACGCTACCCCCTTCAGCCTTCTTTTTCCCTCCACACCTGCCTTCCCCCTCACCCCCTGGGTTTTTGGATGTACCTGCTTTGTCCATCACCTGGGCCCTACTCTTGACAAACTGGATCCCCGTGCGGCCAAACACATTTTCGTCGGCTACTCCCGCACCCAAAAGGGCTATGTTTGCTACTCTCCGCTCACCCGGAAGATCTCTGTATCGGCTGATGTTACTTTCCGGGAGGATCAACCCTTCTTCCCCCCCCCCCTTTGCCACCACTTCTACCACCACCTCCTACACCACCCTCCCTCCCACGGCCGGTGATCCCCGTCCAGTCCCCTCCCACCATCCCTCCGCCTCCTCCCACCCTTGACCCTGCTCGACCCCCCGTCATTCGGGTCTATACTCGTCGCCCTCTTCCTCCCGTTGCTCCTCTGCAGTCGGCTTCGACCTCGACTTCTCCGTGTTCTGCTGCTCCGGTGTCGGCCTCTACCGCTCATCCAATGACGGACTATGTTTCTCTCCATCGCCTCTCTCCATCTCTTCAGACCTTGGCTACTTCGCTCTCCTCGGTCTCTATTCCTACTTCTGTCCAGGACGCTCTTCAACATCCTGGGTGGCGTGCGGCCATGGAAGACGAGATGACTGCTCTTTGGGCCAACCAGACTTGGACCTTGGTGCCCCTTCCTCCCGGCCAGAAACCTGTTGGGTGCAAATGGGTCTTCGTCATTAAACATGCTCCTGATGGGACCATTGATCGCCTCAAAGCTCGTTTGGTTGCTCGTGGCTTCACCCAGCAACAGGGGCTGGACTATGACGAGACTTTCTCTCCGATCGCTAAGCTCAACACGGTCCGCATTCTCATTTCTGTGGCTGTCCATCGCCAATGGCCCTTATTTCAACTCGACGTCAAGAACGCTTTCCTGAATGGCGACCTTCAGGAAACGGTTTACATGCAACAACCTCCCGGGTTTGAGACCACGGAGGAGTCACGGGTTTGTCATCTTCTCAAATCACTATATGGTCTCAAACAATCCCCTCGGGCATGGTTTGACAAGTTCAGCAAAACTCTCCGGGAAATTGGCTTCACTCGCAGCTCGGCTGACTTCTCATTGTTTACTCGCCACCAGGCCACTGGTACGGTTCTCCTATTGGTATATGTCGATGACATCATTATTACTGGCAGTGACTTGGACAGCATACAGGCCGTTAAGCTACATCTGAGCTCCGTCTTCCAAACTAAAGATCTGGGACATCTTCGGTACTTCCTCGGTCTGGAAGTGGCCAGACGGTCAGATGGGTTGGTTCTCTCTCAGCGCAAATATTGCCTGGATCTTCTTCATGATGCAGGCTACTCTGGCTGCAAACCTATTAACACTCCCATGGATGCAAATCACAAAATATGTGCTCAGGGCTCGGATTCTGATTCGCTTCTACCAAATCCAGAATATTACCGTCGTCTAGTTGGGAAGTTGATCTACCTAACAGTTACAAGACCTGATATATCTTTCGTTGTGGGACTTGTGAGTCGCTATATGCACTCTCCTCAAAGCTCTCATCTCCAGGCTGTGGAACGCATTCTCAGATATCTTAAGACAGCTCCTGGCCAAGGACTTGTATACAAAACCTCATCTTCCATTCCTACACTAGTGGCATACTCTGATGCCGACTACGCTGGCTCCCTCGACGATCGACGATCTACTAGCGGGTTTTGCACCTATTTTGGAGGACATCTGATTACTTGGCGAAGCAAGAAACAAGCAGTGGTTGCTCGATTCTCAGCAGAAGCAGAATATCGGGCAATGGCTGTTGTGGTCTCTGAACTCACATGGATTGAGAGTCTCCTTACCGACCTTGGAGTTAAACTACCTTCACCAGCTCTCCTCCTATGTGACAGTCAAGCTGCCATACATATTGCTAAAAACCCGGTCTTCCATGAAAGAACGAAGCATATTGAGGTAGATTGTCATTTCATCCGAGAGAAAGTCCACATGAAGAAGATCGAGCTCAAGCATGTTTCGGGTACTGAACAGGTTGCTGACATCCTCACCAAAGCTCTACCTAGTACCCTCTTCTATCAGTGCCTATCCAAGCTTGGCGCATACGACTTGTACGCTCCAGCTTGCGGGGGAGTATTAGAAAAGCCCATGTAAAAAGCCCATTTGATGGCCCATTTTTTTCCTCCTCCTTCTTTAGTCCCACATCATGTATAGGATTTATTCTTCTCTCTTCTCTCCTATATATTTGTATTCTCTCCTTTTATTTATATACTTGAATAATACATACAAGCTTTGGGCACTATCAACAGAGACCAACTTAACATATGGTTGTATCATATATTAATATTGTACATTTTGTAATCTAACTGTCTATTCAATGCTAATTTCAAAAATCTTAAATATCTGCTGATTGCATAGATAATTTTGCCTTCGCGTATAGGCAATGCTCATTCTATGAGTACCTTAGACAGTAGGCTTCTCTTTTCTTTACCATCTGCATTTCTTTTATATCATAATATCATATTGGCTTCTGAACAACTTCAACATTTATCGGTTATTATTTTCTTCAGGGTATCACATGGAGCCGCTCTCATGTTCCGAGGATGGAAGAGACTCGTTTTGAGTATAAAGAATCAAATGCTGACAAGATCTCCAGGAAGGACTCGATGGATTCCAAGGAAAACAAGAATTTGATGAGACCAGGTTTAGACAACAAGAAACACAATAACATGAAATCTTTTAGTACCAGTTTTGAAGAACCTGATGGAATTGCCCAGGTACAGGTTGTTGATCTGATAAAAGCATTATTATATATGGTTATATGCGCATCTTCTAATTCTTTATGATAATGTTTCTTCCCGCAGTCCTTCACAAAGGTTCTTAAAAGTGGTTTCATGGAGCAGGACGAGGATCCTAAGATACTTCTATATAAAAATTTGTGGATGCAAACTGAGGCTGCCCTTTGTTCATTGAAGCATGATGTTACTCTCATGAAGCTTGAGATGGGGAGCTTCAAGCATCATTTTAAAGGTTAATTTTTTCAGTTAAATTGACTTCATGCAGCTGATTATCATTTACCTCCTCCGAAGCTCCTTGAGGTTTGGTAAAATTTCAAATATTTTTCAAATATTATTATTTTTTGCATTCACCTTCTTTTAGTTTAAATTTAACGTAAAATATCATGCATGTTCATGAGGTTTAGGTCATGTTTGTCACCACTAGGGATCTCTTTGGGTTCTTGGGGAGGAGAAAAGGAAGAGTAAAAAAAATTGAAGGATCATCTTGGCCAGCCTAGGAAAAATTGAAAATCTCTAGTGGCGCAGGACAAATTTACAGGCGACGAACATGTGATGTCCTAACCCGAGATGAATGAATGCATGCACACAAGAGATGCAAATTGAGCTATAGAGTTTTTTAAATGATGCTACGAGCTTGCACACAAGTCAATAAACAACACGATGCCACAACACAAACTCTAATGTTATGCAACTTGTTCAACATGCACTTAATTTCGACATGCGATTAATTAAACAACAAAATTTAAAACTTGTGTCTTTAATCACAATTAAGAACATATGTTCAAATTAAGTAATCAAAAGACCATTGCAAATTAATTAAGTTCGCATTCAAATTAAAGCCCATATTGAATAAGAAATACACTTCTACAGTAAGTGAAATAATCAAATTAATTTAGAACAAAACACTTCAATTAATACAAATTACCCGTACAATATAATGAAACAAAAACTAAAAGAAAAACTCATGAGGTGGTTAGATCCAATGAGGAAAGGTGGGGCGGCAAGATCGAAAGGAAGATTAGAAGGGGATGTTGCCTATGTGCCTAGGCATCCGTATGCCTCAACGCTAAGAACACAACAGCGGAGCCTATGCGTACTATGGCCCAGCGGGGTCTTGGGTAGATGTGCACCAAGAACACAGCCCGAACTGACCTTGCGTGACCTGGAAGGGGCCTCGGAAGTAAGCACGAGGACACAGCCCAACCGTTCACTTGGCACGGAAGGGGCCCCGGGACATGAACACCGAGGACACAGCCCAACCGCCCAAAGTCTAACTATCGACTCCCGTCGGTGTGACGACTGGCGAGCCCGTAGACCTGCCACACTATCCTTAACCCAGGATTCGAGGGCCTACTGTGTGGTTGAAACGGTCCGCGGGGCTCATATTATGAGAAGAACATGGAAAGGAGAGATGAGCTAGATTATGAATATTTAGCAAGAGGAGGCAGTGGTCAGGGGATGCAGAGTGCTTGCAATAGTAGCACGAGGCCGTGGAAGGCTAATGGAGGCTCGAGGAAGGTTGAAAAAGATCTGGAGAGGCGGTAGAAGGTAAACGAATGCTTACCGATGCAACCAAAAGAGAAACTAGGTGGCTAGAGGATGCTCGGTGTTTGGAAGTAACGGTTGGAGAATGGGGGACCAGAGGCAAAGGAGGAGACAAATAGGTTGTTTGCACCCTGAGAGGATGGAACCGACGACATCTGCACTCCTAGAGGTTGGAACTGATGATGACAGCACCGCACGGGCTCCTTGGCGCTGCACACCGAGAAGGGTACAACTTTTTTGAATAAACCAATCGCTATGCTAGGGCATAAAGTACTATATGTTTATATAGTGGTGGTAGTGGTAGTCATGGTGGGTGGTGGTGGTGGTGGTGGTGGAGGGGGGGGGGTATAGTAAATAAATCCTTCAGCTGTCATAAAATGATCAAATTATTTATTGTAACACTCAAAGTACAACTCCAAAAAATCATGCAACCGATGCATGTTTTAAATTTGTGATGCATCCTCTGTCGCATCAGTTAATGCATGACGTCAATAGACGTCACATTTTATTTATGCATTTTTTTATCATGTATTCCGTTTGTCGCACATTTGCTTTGATGTTTGGCTCTTTGGGTTGACCTTCCGATGAGACCCTTAATAAATAAGTCCGGTAATTTTAATCGTTAGGACGTGACGAGCAAGCTCATTAATTATTTAAAACATATAAATTTAAAATTAAATAGAGTAATGATATTAGGAAATAGTATTTTGAGAGACATTTTTCAAACCGTTAAATTTGTGGAAAGAGCATAGTTGAAAATAAGTATTTGGAAATGATTAAATTGGGGATAACAATCTTTGGCTGACCCCGTTAAGAAAGTTTGCAATAAAAACAAAAACATCATTATACCTTTTTGGCCGGACTTGGTTTGGAAACAGTGCCATGAAATTATTCATTATTTAAAGCCTCCGCTTCCGTTGAACAGAGGGGAGAAGCCAGACAGCAGTTAATCAATTACCTAATTGATTTCCTGCATTGCCGGTGCCACCGCTCCCGTGCTCACCTCCTCCGTCGAAGCCCAGCATCGTCGACGCCAGAGAAGCTCTTCCCGTCACTGTGCGAATCACTCGACGACGAACTGACGACCTTCAGCTGCCGGCGGATACCGCTCAAGTTTGAGAACGACTCCAAACCCGCCATCAACTACGGGCCCTCTTTTTCGGCGGGTCGTTCCTCCCCTACGTCGCCGCCGTCGGCAACTAGGGACTCGCTGTCGACTCGGAACGTTAATTCTGGCGAGTCCTGTGCCAGTCCTTGCATCCGCGGTCAACTAAGCCCGACTGTAGGGCCCTTTCCCAGCTTCCTCCCCACAGGGCTCCAGCCTGGCGTTCCCAGACAGCAACGACAAGATTTCTGGGTTTGATCTTGCCCAGGAACTTGATCTGAGAGTATCTCTTGTGGTAACAATGTCCAACCCTTGCTCAATTAGTTGGTTTTAAACTTATGCTTCTTTAAATAATTAATGAGCTTGTCAAACGTTCTAACATTATAATTGTCATTTATTCCATAAATTATTGTTGTGAAACGTGCCTGTTAACGTACAAATTCTGCGACGGATTCGAACCGTTAGGCGCCGACGAATTCTACTCAAATAACAAAAAACGGTTTGTTGAAGCTTGTCGTTAAGAACGGTTTTACGCGCGAATGCCTCGACTCGGCCCTCGGCCTTCTTTTAAAATAGAATATTATAATTCACGTTTACACAAACTATAATTTTATTTTATACAAAATAAAATATTTTGTTTTAAAACGTTCATTTTTTCAAAATTCGAGTCGAGTCTACATCAATTTGTATCATTTAATATAACTTTACGTCGCAGTGTGACATGCAACTGATGCAAATGATTAATAACTGTTGAAGAAATTGCAAAAGCCCCTTTAGGATACCAATATAAAGCCTTCTTAGAGATTAGTCTCACACCTTAGGATAGAGTTTAGTCTCTCCTCTCTCCTCCTATATATATGTACAAATACTTATGATGTAGTTGACGAAAAATATGAGAAATCAATAAATTATTTTTTTTCTTCTGTCACAACTTTCTACATGGTATCAAAGCTATCGATCCTAAAATTCCCTTTTTAGTCGTACTCTCTCTTGGTCACCTGATTTGGGCGATTAGAATTTTTCTAACCGCAGCTTTGCCTCTCCCGGCTATTCCCCGTTTTCACTACCTCCCCTCTCCTTTTATAGCCATTTCCCTTTCTGGGCCCCGCTTGTGCCGACCTCCGCGGTCTGGCTGCTTGCCGCGATTTGTGCTCGCATTTTTGCTTGTCGCGTTTCTCTTCTGTTCGCTCGGCCACAACTTGTCGTGATCTCCTTCCGTAGTTCTGCTTGTCGCGGCCTATGCTCGCAGTTCCGCTTGCCGCGATCTCCTCCCGTAGAGCCTGTTCGACAACTTCGACTACTTTGCTAGCTGCTTTTGGTCGCCGCGGCTTCTCATTGTGCTGCTTGCTGTTCTCGCCGTGCTCGCATGTTCTCTTTCACGCACTCTCGTCTGATCGCTGGTTCTGTCCGCTCTCGTCGCTCTTGCCGCATGGAGGGCCAGTTCTGTCAGCTCTTCCCGTTCTTGCCATAGGATGTCCGCAAATTCAGTTCTGGGCAGCTTCCCCTTTTCTCAATAGTGAACTTGCCGCGCTTTTCGTTGTCTGTGACCGCTCTTGCCGCACAGACTACTGCTTACTGCTGCAGCCCCCTCCCCCCGAAGTCTAACTACAGTTGGCTGACCGCGAGCTCGTCCCGCTGCTCGCCTGGCTGCTCTAGTCATTGTTCTTTTCATGCCGTGCTACTGCTCCTGTCCCGCCCTTAGCTTGTAGTTTGCGGGTCATGCAGACTCATGGGGCTCATTTTAGCTCTCGTTCCTGCTCTGAAATTGCCGCTCTTCAGGATGAACTTCGGTGCCTGTGGGAGCAAATTGGTCGCACCTCTGGTTCTGTGGCCTCTTCCTTCCATGTTAACCTTGCATCTTCCCCTCTCGGCTCCTCTTAGATTATGGACTCCGGTGCTACCAATCACGTCTCTCCGCAACAACCCTCTGGCTACACCGATGCTCATGTTCCAAAATGTATCACAATTGCAAATGACGCTACCACTTATGTCTATGGATGCAGAGATCTCGCTATGACTCTTTCTCTCTTGTTACGATATGTTCTTCGTGTCCCTGCCTCTGCATTTAATCTCCTCTCTGTTAGTCATCTTACTTAGGAGCACGACTGTTTCGTGACTTTTACCTCATCTTCTTTTGTGGTGCAGGATCAACAGATGTGGTGTGTCATTGGTACTGGTTGACTATCAAATGAGCTCTATACTTTGGACATTTCAGCCTCCGTGTTATAATCTGTGACTTTCGTTGGCTGACATCATCGGCTTGGTAATGCTCCTCTTCCTATCCTCCACAAAGCTCTTCCCGATTTTCCGTTTGCTGAGTTTCAATGCGAAACTTGCATTTACGACAAATAACATCGATCTACCTCCCCCCTATTACTCTCGGAGTTCTGCTCCGTTTTAATTAGTTTACTCAAATATTTGGGGTCTGTATAAAACTGCCAGTTTGTCTGGCTATCAGTACTTTCTGACCTTTATTGATGATCATTCTCGCATCACCTGGTTATACTTCCTGCGTGATCGCTCCTTCATCGCTGAAACCCGTACTTAATTTTCTAGTGCCATCAAGTTTCTTTATACTGATAGTGCCAGTGTGTATATTAGTCACGAATTTTAGGACACCACAAAAAAATGCTGTCGCCGAGCGAAAGAATCGTCACATCCTGGAGGTTGCTCGCTCCCTTATGTTCCAAAGGCACGTTCCCAAGCTGTATTGGCAATTTTCTATTTCCACCGCGTGCTATTTAATTAATCGTACGTCGTCGTCCATCCTCAACTTTGCTACTCCCTTCTCCATTTTGTATTCTTCCAAATCTCCCTTCTCCCTCCCTTCTCGGATCTTTGGATGACCTGCTTTGCCCATCATCCCGGACCTCCAGTCGATAAGTTGGCTCCTCGCTTTACCAAATACATCTTTGTTGAGTTCTCTCGTACACATAAATGTTATGTTTGTCATTCTCCTACTACTGGGAAAACAATCACCTCAGCGGATGTTACTTTTTTTGAGGATCAATCGTTTTATTCAACTTCTCCTGAGGCTATATCTCCCACGGATCTCCCACGTCCAATTGTTCCCACTCACACTACTCCTCCCTCGATTCCTATTCCCACTCACACCTCCTCTTCTACAAGTCTATACTCGTCATCGTCCTCTAACTGATGCTCTGCGACAGTTGTCAGCCGCTGATGTTGCTACCCAACCTGATGATCCGCCTATGGTTCCTTCTCAAATTACGGTTGCTTCTACAACTCATCCTCTCTCTAATTATGTATCCTTGTACCACCTCTCTTCTCCCTTTCGCAGGTTTGCGACGTCTTTGTCCTCTATCTCCACTCCGTTTTTTGTGCGGGGGGCTCTTCAGCATCCGGGGTGGCGGACGACAATGGATGAGGAAATGACAGCCCTAAGGGCCAATCACACATGGGACCTTGACCTTCATGGTCATTCTCCGGTTGCTGTAAATGAGTTTTTACCGTCAAGGCACTCTAATGAGACAATTGAGTGCCTCAAAGCTCGTCTTGTTGCTCGCAGATTCACTCAGCAACACGGTGTTGATTATAAAGAGACGTTCTCTTCCGTTTCCAAGCTCAATGTTGTCCGCATAGTTATCTCTCTGACTGTCCATCGACATTGGACATTACGCAAACTCGACATTAAAAATTCCTTTCTCAATGGTGATCTTGCTAAGACCATCTACATGCGGCAACCTCCCGACTTTGAGACCACAGAGGGGTCTCTTGTATGTCACCTCAAGAAATCTCTTCATGATCTCAAATAGTCTCCTCGGGCATGGTTTGACAAGTTAGTCGGGTTGTTAGTGATGTTGGGTTTATTCGAAGCACGATTGACTTCTCTCTCTTCATCTGTCATTGTCTAACAGGCACCGTGATTCTCTTGGTTTATGTTGATGATATTTTAATTACTGACGATGATTCAAACAACATCCATATGATCAAGGAACACTTGACCTCCGTGTCCCAAGCCAAAGATTTGCGGAATCTTCGATACTTTCTTGGCATCAAGCTAGCCCGTCGTCCCGATGGTCTTGTCCTATCTCAGAGAAAGTATTGTCTTGATCTTCTTCATGATGTTGGCTACTCTGCTTGCAAGCCAGCTGACACCCCCACGGATGTCAACCACAAGCTCTGTGTTTAGTCCTCCAAATTTGATACGCTCATACCAAACCCGGAATACTATCTTTGTCTAGTGGGAAAGTTGATCTATTTAGCAGGTACAAGACCCGATATATCGTTTGTTGTTGGAGTTGTCAGTGAGTTTATGCATGCTCCACAATCCTCTCATCTCCAAGCAACTGAGCGCATTCTCAGATACCTGAAGTCTGCTCCCGGTCAAGAGCTCGTATATAAGCCCTCATCGTCTTTATCTCTCATTGTTTACTTTGATGTTTATTATGATGGATTCCTAGATGATCGTCGTTCTACATGTGGTTTTTGCACATATTTTTGTGGACATCTTAATACCTGGCGAAGTAAGAAGCAATCTGTCGCCGCACGCTCATCTGCATAAGCTGAGTATCTCAATCAATGACCTCTGTCATCTCTGAACTCACATGGATTGAAAGCCTTCTAGGAGATCTGGGTGCCAAACTCTCCTCTCATGCCTCTTGTTCTGTGATAGTCAAGCTGCTATTCATATTGCCAAGAATTCTGTGTTCCGTGAACATACCAAGCATATATAGTTCGATTGTTATTTTATTTGGGAAAATGTTCAACTAAGAAAATTGGACTTAAGACATGTTCCTGCTACAGATCAAATCGCTGACATCCTCACCAAAGCTTTACCACGACCTCTATATTTTCAGTTCTTGTCCAAGCTTGGTTTCCTACGACTTGTATGCCCAGCTTGCGGGGGAGTGTTGAAGAAATTGTAAAGGCCCATTTTAGAGGCCCATGTAAAATCCTTTTAGAGATTTCTCCCACACCTTAGGATAGAGTTTAGTCTTTCCTCTCTCCTCCTATATATGTACAAATACTTATGATGTAGTTGGTGAAAAATATGAGAATTAATAAATTATTGTTTTTCTCTCTCTTCTATCACAACTTTCTAGAGTAACATACCCAACAGAATGGCTAAGTGCAAAATCTACATAGCGACAAATATCACTATAAAGGGGCGACTTATCCGACGATTCTTTCGGTGGGGTGTATAAATATTTGTCGAGCGTGCGATGAACAATCATATAACAGCATGCGGCGTCGACATTAAGATACAAAGTTCTAACATGCCAAATGTATATCAGGAACGTGCCTCGTCATGAGGCTCATGAGGCAGTAGATAAAAAATTGTCATAGTTGTGACGAACGCCCGAAGGATTGTCAGAGAAATTAACATCAGGGTGCAATTTTGGGATGTGTTGACTGCCTTCAAAAGGGAAAAGCTCATCAGGTGGCTCTCTAGCAGGCTTAACGAGGGGTTTGTCATATGGAAACTCTGGAGTATAAAGAGAGACTTTTGAATGAATAGCTAGTGGGTGAATTACTCAATGATAAGTCTACGAGCAAGGCAGTGACTAAGTCAATACATGGAGTAGGGAAGGACACCTCACTGTTGAATCACCAGACCCCTCATACTCACTCTCTTTCGGGACCATAGAGTGCGTGTCATACTCAATTGATAGACAACCATCAGACAATGAACTTCACTGGGGTAAGATTCCTTTGTGTGATGGAGGACAATAATAGACATGGTGGTGCCCTCATGCTAGGGAGAACTCCTAGTGAGATGCCCGGGTGCGAGTCTACTTGACGATAGCGGATTTCAAAGATTGCTCATATTGAAGGTCGAACTAAAATGTAGATCGCAGGCCAAAGTCCAAACAAAATCTAGAAGTGGATCGTGGAAGATGTGGCGTCCCACTAGCTAATCTTGGTTTGGCCAAAAATGCACTTCTTGGGGTTCACGAGAAAGGCATTCTCGTGGAAGGTAGACAGGTCGCCAGGGGAGGGATTATAAATTTATCTCGATCCGGGCACACTTAAAAAAAGAAACATAAGTACATCAATTAAATACTACAATATTTTTACTATCACATTCCAAATGAAGGTAAACAAATCATGATTGAAATGTTAATAATATTCAATTTATTTGGGGCTCTTAAAAATTAAAATAGTGATAATATTTTAACTCGTAACAAAAGTCTTGCCATTTTTTATTTGAGTACTAATAACTACTAAGCAAAAAAATAAGCAACAAGGAGTGAAGGGAAAAACCCAGCAAATTAAGAAAATAAGAACAAGAAGAAGATGACAAAGAGGAAGAAAAATGCAGAAAAAAGGAACAAAAAGCTGGAACGAGAAAATGAAGACAAAAAAAGAAAAAAAAAGACTAGGAGGATGAGTTATCTATGCCAGCATTTGAGAAGGAGATTCCTCCTTATATGAGTCTTCTACCATCACATTCAGATGGAAATGAGGTGAGAGAGCAAGGAATGTTCCTGCATGGTGCTACTTTAATCTCTTTGTCAAGCTGCTCCAGGTTTTGCACGACATCCTCCATGTCTTAGTACCTCAGCTTGTAATTGAACTGAACACCGCCGCAAGCTCGTCAAGCCTGTCGTCTATCTCCCGATCCATCGCCGCCATCTCTCCGTTTCCATTTGAATCATGTCGCTCCCCTCTCATCCCACTATACATGGATCAAGTGTCTGGGTCTGGAAGGAAGGGGAACGGAGGGCAGAGCTAGGCTAAAAGGCACAAAGCCTCGTGGGAAAACATCCAGGATGCACTGCAGTTGGAGTGGTATAGGGTCCATTGATCAGATCGGCTCGAGGATGTGCCAAAGGTACGCGACAAAGTCCACCTCCACTATTTCCCATGTAGAATGGAAGGCAATTGCCCAAGGGATGAGGGAGGCATCCTCCACCAAATGTAATGGAACTCTTGATCGATAAAGACGCATTATCATGCGATCTCAATTGGCAAACGTCGTCGAGGGTACGAACCCATGCCACGCCCAATATGACGTTAACGCCACCAAGCTCAAATGAGTAGAATTCACCCAAGGAGGGTAGGGGATAACAGTCAACTCCAGACACGTACATAGGCCCCCTATGGATATGTGGTGGTTGTTCCTTAAGCAGACTAAAAATCGAGGAGGGGGCCAATGTTAAGCTCTGTGTCGCAAGATGTTAAGAGATGAAGTTGTGATTGACCCCATTGTCAATAAGCACAAGCACAAGGGTGTCATAAAGATAACCAGAGAGCTTCATGGTTTGGGGGCCTTAGATGCCGCCAATCGCGAAGCAAGAGATGTCTAAACGATGTAGCAGCGTTTGGGGTCCATCATCGTATAGTGTGTCATCGCCCTCCAGGGCTTCAAAATTCTTAAGGGTGATTTTTGCCTCCTCGCTAATGGTGCAGAGCTCCTTCAAGGAAAACTCATGATTCTGTGAGTAAGGTTGTTTACAACGGAAACAAAGACCCTTGGTTTGAAGATTGTGATATTTCTGGTTGGTCGTCCGGGGGCTAGTCGGCAACCTGAATGTTGGGGAGGGGGCCCGAGGCTGAAAACTTGCCAGGAGGTGGCTGGTGTCGACAGATTTGACATTGAAATTTGCATTCACCAAGCATGAGAGATCCATGATATCGACAATAGATCAGGGGTGGTGGGTGCCAAGGCGGGACTGGATGTGGGGAAGTAATCTCTCAGCATGAAGAAGGCCAAGTTATGATCCGACGACAAGTTTGTCATGATCGAGATCCTAGGTGAGAGCGTTTTGAGGTTGGATCGGATCAAGGATCATAAGATCCTACAACATTCATAAATTTAGGCTTTGTTTGGTAAGCCGTTTTGGCTCCGGATCATTTTGTAAAAACGCAAAGAGGAGCAGTTTTCCATTTGTTTTTCCGCCAACTATTCCAAACGCCGGGCAAACCTCCATGCTCAAAAAACTGCGGGTGGAAACCTGGCCCATCGACTCCAGTTGGCCGTGTTTAGGGAGGAGGAATCGGCTTCTTGGAGGGCCCCACCACCGCCGTGAGCATGCAGCCCCCAGGAGGAACCAGCTTCTTGTAAAAATGGCCCCGCCACCGCCGTGCGCATGCCGCTCCCGGGAGGAAATGACTTTTTGGAAACCTGGCCCTGCTACCGCAGTGAGCATGCAGCCCCCTTCCACGCCACCGCCTCCGGCCAGTTCGCCAGCGACGGAGGAATGGCCGCTAGCGATGGAGCAAAGCGGAAGCGGGGCGGAGGAATGGCAGATGCGGGCTGGGTAACAAGAATTTTACAAAAACTTTTATAAAATTACAAAAAAAAATCTATAGTTATAATTTTAAACAGTATTATTTAATATATATATTTATATATACATATAAAATAAAAAATAGTGGAGTATATATATATAATTATAAAATTATATAATATTAATAAAATTAAATATTATATTCAACAATTTATTATAAAAATATTTATGAAACGCCACCGCAATTTTGTCAAACAGTTCTCTGTTTTGAACAGCTCTGCAAACACAGACTATCCAAACAGATCTTTATTTCCAGCATCCAGTTTCCAACATCGTCATTTACAAACCTGTCTTTACAACAGCTCCTCTTACAACCGCAATCACTCTACCAAATTAAGCCTTAGACTTCAAATATGAAGTTAAAAAATTGAATCACTTCGTAATCCTAAAGCATTCTTTCAGGACTTTTTGCCAATGAGCTTTGCATTCGATCCCAAAGCAAATATCTAAAAAAACATAGGAAAACAGATGATGCAATCCCAATGAAATGAACAACCATTAAGTTAAGTAGCATAAATCCTCGAAGATTGAGCTAAAGCTCAGCAAAAGTGCAAAACATCAGAAATAATAATGAGTATTGACATAATAATATAATTGTATGACACAAAGGAATAGAAGTAGACACAAAAGCAGTAAAACCAGTGAATAGATTACTGAGAATAAGCACCAAAAATTCATGAATGAGAAATTCTGATAGCGGACTACTCTCAAGATCCATAAACACAAAAAGTTTATGAAATAACAATAAAATGCTCGAACGAACAAGGTTGAGGGCTCCCACAGTCGTCACGCTAACCTGGGTCTTGGAGCGCTTCTTTCAATGTCGGTGGGCGCTCACACGAAGTGAAGCAGGCTATAGGGGGAAGGGGTTGCACAAATAGAAGCAGAGGGGTCGGACGTGCGAAGAGAAGTAGGTTGCAGGTGGCAGGGGCTCACGCGAAGAGAAGCAGAGGGCTCGATCGATGCTCGCACGAAGAGAAGCCGAGGCTCCTTCGCGCTCTCACAGTCCGACAGTCGCACAAAGACGTGGAAGAGAAGATATTGGATGTTGCGGCTGGAGCCTGGCAGGGAAATGGGTATGTCGGATAGCCTTTTAATAAGAAACATATTCTTTTATTACGGGAAGGGGCACTTGTTTTACGGGGCGGATTCGGATCAACTGAGTCAAGTCGTGATTGCTATCCAACCGATTCTGTGGTCCAGATTACGATCCCACCTATAGAGTCACTATGTTTTATCTCTGGTAAGATCCAGATCGATTTGCAAAATTTGGATCGTGCAATTATATGATCCGGATTGCTATCATAACAATCATGTACGGTGGTAAGCTCATAACGTGCGTTGCCAACACTATGAGCTCATTTATGTAGTCATGGGGACCCGATTGGTGGTCGCCACATATGCGTTCCACCTCCTTTCCAGAGTAGCGAACATCATAGCGGAGGTGGTCCTGTTGGACTTCCGAATATGAGGGGTTATTTTGGTGAAGCCAACAAATCGAATGGAAGGCCGACTCTTCCATGCTGACAAGAATAGTGGGGTCTTCTGTGCTTCAAAGGTATGATGGATGGCGAAGAACTGCTCTGCTCGCGCAATCCAACCCATTTGGATCAGTCCCGTTGAAGGTGGGGATGCTGAAGGCGCGGGTCGGTGGTAAAGCAACGAGAGTGTCTGATTGCACTCCATGGAGCATAGCCGAGGAATACACGCGAGGTGGACAGGATGGGGCGAAAAAAGCAGCTGTGAGTCGCTGGCGCTGGGAGCAAGTGCTGCTGATGTAGCGCTGGAAACAAGATCGGGAGTAGTCCGCGCTGGGAGCAGGGATACTAAGAGCAGAGTGACGTCGTGGTTGTAGCAGGTGTAGATGGTTGTGGCGAGGCATCGCAGAAGGCACGCGACTCGTCATATACGGGATGTCTTGGACGAGGGCTCCGAGTGGACATGGAGGGCAGGGGGATCACAGCGAGGTGCATAGATGAGGCGCGGAAGACGCGGGTTTAGGGATCAGGGCAAACAGTAAATAACCAAATGGACCGAAATACAAAAGGCAATAATTAGATATGGATAATGGAGTGCGCGATGCCCACACACACTACTAGCCAAAGTTTGCTTCTCGTTGGAATGTCTTTCTCCTCGGTCCCGACATCCATATATGTGCCCCCACGCGAGGGAGGGCAAGCCTCGCCCTTGTCGGTATCCGTAGCATAAACAGTTGAAAGGTAAATTATAATTAGCTTATTAGAATTATAATTAACTTATTAGAATTAGTATTTTCAGGTTAACGGCACAATTACTTTATAAGAATTAATTACATTTTCAGGAGCTGAGAGATCTCAAACCTTACCGACAGAATCATCGGCGGGGCCAGATTCACGTGGATGCGAGGTACATCAGGGCTCGAATCCAACCAACACAGTAGCCACAAGGAATCATGCGCGGAATCCATGGAAGGAGGACGAGATTGATGCTTCGGTTATTTCAAGATTTCAAATTCTGAAGGGTCGACATGAAGCTGCTTTCGCGGCTGCCGGAGAAATTAATGCAGAGGGCTCCCACGCGGATGTTGAAAAGGGCGTCCTGCCATCACATGATGCAAAAACAATTATGGTTTCGCGCCCGAAGAACATTCCCGGCGAGAAGCTTCCTGGTGTGGATTATGGGGTAGGAAATGGGCTCCGTCTGAATGACTCCGAATCCGCGGGAGCTCAAGAGTTTTGTCCTCCCGACCCTAAAAATCACGTAAAATGGCTGCTTTCGAGCGGAAGCCGCAGCCCTTCTTCTGAATGGGAGCATGTGCTCAGGGATGACTTCATGCAGTAGAGCATCCATTTTGCAATGGGATTGTGATAGAATTGGTTTCATAATCTTATTTATTTGATAAAAATTGAGGATTTAATTTGTAAATATTTAGACTTTGCCAATAGTTCTTATTGTTTATATATTTTTCTAGTTTTGAATTTTTTTAGTTTGTATTTTTCATATTACTCATCTCTTCTGCATTTCTTTTTATTATTTTTAGGCTATGGAGCACCCAAGAAGAATCATGGTAGTTGTGAATGCAGATATTAAATTATGTTTAGATAAGTGTGGTCATAGGCTCATAGCTCATTAGTGTATTTTCCAAAAAGTTGTCATGTTCAAAACGCAATTAGGTTGTTTGTTGGTGCGTTTACTGCTACAGTTTTAAACCAACGCTCAAATGCCAAAATTATCACAAATGGAGACCGTGTGGCGCCTACTGTTTTTAGGCGGTTAGTGGATAAAATATGCTCGATCTCGCCGACCAAAATTCATGCATTATTTTATGCTCAAAATTAGTTTATTTTCGATAACGGCCATATCCTTTGTCTCTTCAAATATACATTCTATAATAATGACGTTTCTGATTAAATTCATCGGAATTTCATGTGGTGGCTCCGTTTGGGGGGACTTATTTTTACCGTTTAAGCGGTTACGTCTGCATGAATCAGACTGTAATTAAGATCTGATTCATACGGTCGTAAATGCTTGACTGGTGAAATTAAGCTCCCCCTCTCCAAATGAAGTCTTAGGCTGCGTTTGGGGGGACTTATTTTCAGCGGTTAGACGGTTACGACCGCATGTACAAAGCCTTGGTGACTGTTTTGATCTGTGGCGGATTTGCTTGCTATGCCCTCAATCTCGCTGCTTCAAAATTTATTGTACCAGCATTTTTTTTTTCAATCGAAAATGTTCTGGCCATTGACTTGCTATATTGGACCATCTATGACTAAAAAATAGCAGTAGAAAACAGGGTTGGAATTAGATCATAGAAGATTATTCTGCTTATTTACTTAACAAAAAATTGTGTTTTCAGTAAAATCCTATTGTTTTTTCTTATTTTCTTAAAAATTTAGAGACGAAATTGCAAAACAAACATAAAATGATTAAAATCACCAAAATATGTTTTTTTTTCTGATTTTTATTAT
The DNA here is from genome assembly GCA_039583875.1 of Platanthera guangdongensis. Lineage (NCBI taxonomy): Eukaryota > Viridiplantae > Streptophyta > Magnoliopsida > Asparagales > Orchidaceae > Platanthera > Platanthera guangdongensis. Next base: position 26,957,237 of record CM077153.1, on the reverse strand, counting down.
TGCATCCTTTTCATTTTTAAAAGGAAAAAAAATCATAAAAGTACTTAATTTTCAATGCTCAAGTCAAGAATGAAAATATATGAAATTTAAAGATTCATTATAATGTATAATTTCATCTTAAAATTTCTTAAATATTGTCTTGATTATTCATGTCTTTCATAGTATTTTATTATATACAATAAAAATGAATGTATAAAACATGAGTAAAATTGTTTAGTATGTCTCTAAGTTTGAGTGATGTTTTTTGTTCGATATTGATTTCTCACACTCACTCTTTGATTCCTACGTTTGTTAATAATATTATTTATGCATGCATGTGTGGTGCAATTTTATAACTAGTTGAAATGCACAGATAAATTGTCTACACCATTGAATTGACGTATTGCAATTCATGGATAGTCATGCACTTCATTAGAGAAGTGTGATTGCAAAATAAAAATGAATGTTTACTAAATAAGTTAATTCAGAGTCCTTGGTTCCCAAACTAAAATCAAATAATAAATGACAAGAAAAATTGTATCAAACATTACTTCTCCTGATAAGTATTCATAAGTATTGCAAGGTTGAACGTCTTAGAAAGAATTGTTAAATTCCTTGTGCAAACAAATTACAAAAAAAGCACCACATAGTCTTATTTCTCCTTAGTACACTGGATCATAAAAAATGAAATGTAAATTAGTGTTATGTGATCCTCAAGCACTATTTCGCCCTCTAATAAGTCTTAATAATTATTGTGTGCGAATTACCTTGGTAGTTGTACCATTTCTTGTTGTGCATTAAACTAAGTGGAAGTAATTTTACTTTGTTTTTTGATGATATATTTATTTCATTACATATCTCATGTATCTTGATTACTGCTATTGTCTGCTTTATCATAACACTATTTTTTTAGATCATTGTCTTACGTAAATTTTTCACTCAAGAGAATTGTATTTTAAAAATATAATTACACAAATTTCTACAAATGCGAGTAAATGTACTACATAGCTAAACATGATCGCCATAATGTTGTCTAATGCTTGAATTACAAGACACTTTATATTGTAGGTTGTAAATCTTCTCTTGATATATTTAGGTGATTGTTAACCGTAACCTGTGATTGGCTATTCGCACCCCAAAATCTCCCAATTTTTTGCACCTTTTCGAAATACTTCTTGTACATGCAATTTCAGGAAAAATGTTCAACACTAAAGTTGTAGATATCGACAAGATCTACAACTTTTCTGTTGACCACTTTTCCTGAAATTGCATGTATAAGGCGTATTTCGAAAAGACGCAAAATCTGAGTATATTTCCAAAGTACGTCTTGTACATGCATTTTTAGGAAACGTGATCAACACGAAAGTTGTAGATATCGTTGATATCTACAACTTTCGTGTTGAACACTTTTCCTGATATTGCATGTACAAGGCGTATTTCGAAAAAATACGAAAAATTGGAAGATTTTGGGGTGCGACTAGCAAAATAACGGGTTGCGGTTAACAATCACCTATATTTATCATGCTTGGTCACTCTCAAACTCAAATTCCAATGCATATTTTATATATTTCAAAACAATCAATGACATGACATCTCTTGAGTTTAAACTCTAATTTTTAGGGAGTTGTTAAAGACACCGTTGTTTTGGCTAGTCGCACCACAATTTCTCCTAATTTAACATTAAATTTACTCCTCAGAAAATACAAGTTGCGTCACACTAACTCGCACCGTAATTTCTCCTAATCTATGATGTTGGGCTTCTAAAGACACCAACACCGGTGAAGCCTTCCGCTTCTTCGGTGTCATCTCCAACGGAGTGTGTTTCCCCAGTATCGGCGAGCTGAGAGCGGTGGCCACTGCGGAAGAATGAGTGGAGATGTCTCAGATGCTTCCCGAGTAGATTGTTTGCCCTTTTGTCCGCCATCGGCGCTTCTTTCCGGCCTTTTTTGTTTAGATTTCTTAAATTTTTTATAAATACCACTGCTCTCGATACTTGTGTTAAAATTGCTTTATTGTAGTATGGATGAGCACGTGAATGTTTTTAGCCATTGCTTGATCCATTATCACAATCTATTGTACTCGTTTTCAATCATTTACTTTTATTTTTATATGAACCCGAATATCACAAATATTTGAAGAACAAACTTTATGGTTTTTTGTATAAAGTGTGTTGCATGGATATTACAAAGAATTGGACAACATATTTAATAGTTTTTTGTATCAAATATTTTGCCTATTTGATTGATATTTATGTTGTAATTTAATGAAAACCTCTTTTTATTCAAATTTTAAGTGTGGTTTTTTTATTATCAATTGCGGTGCGATTAACAATGTGCGGTGCCATTAACAATATATGAAAATATGCGGTGTTGTTAATAAAGCGGTGCCACTAGCTAAAAGCGCGGTGCTCTTAACAATTCCCAATTTTTTATCATTATTTTTAATTGAGCAGTTCCCCACTGTCCTGTGGGAAATTAGGACAACTTAGAGTTCGCCTACTGGAGAAACTCCTTTCAAGTGTTTCATGGGTCAATGATCCTCATTCTAGTGAAATTTGGGATTCCCATACCAGGGTGGTTGTTGTAAAAGAAGGAAGTGAAGAATGGAGGCTCGAGAACGAAAAAAAACCAGAGAAGAATATTGGAATTCCATAGAAGAGCTTCAAGGCCTTGCCACGACGAGAAAAGAAGAAGTTAAGATTAAGAAGGGGATAGTCAGATACTTCGACAAACACGCCCAAATAAAATTATTCGAGAAAGGCAGATTGGGCCTAAAGAAGGTCGACGCCACTGCCATATCAACATATGTGAGTAAGCTCGATCCTAATTGAGAGTGACCTTTCGTGGTCCTAAAAGCTAAAAAACAATAGCTTACCGCCTACAAAATCAAAGGTGTGGTACTCGGAAACACCTAGAGCGGCGATGATATGAAAAAGTTCTACCCTTAAGCCTACGTCTTAGTGGGAGCATCGAGCATGGGACTTGTAACAATACTCATGTACTTTTATGCATATTAAATTGTTATATTTTGTCTAACAAGAATTAGAACTTGTTCCGACTCGATTTTTTGCTAGGAGTAAATGGATGAAAAAGCGCGCAATAACCACAAATGCTTAGATCATGAACGTTCACCTCCGTACATGTGACATTCAGTCCAGTAAAAGGACGACGCCTTGGGTACAATGAGTTCTTTTAATACTACACCTTTGTGATCGCGACTGAGATTAGGTCCCAACATATGTGTTGGTCGACGACCCCCTCCCCCCCTGCCCCCCCCCCCCCCCAAACAGCCCCCCTCCCCCCACTCCCCCCCCCCCCGAGTGCTCATCCTTCATGCCCACATATTGGCTCCTAGAAAGGAGGACAAAGTCATCTTTGTAGGTCCGTCAAGAGATTGGACCGATTTAAGCCTCGATAACATAAGTCGATCCAAGTCCAGGCCTTAGGGCTGGTCGTTGATCCCTTGAGTAGCGTCAACTTATGCCTCGATAGTGTAAGTCAATATAAGTCAAATCCTTAAGGCTGGTTATTGACCCCTCGAGCACCGCCAACTTAAGCATCGATAGTGTGAGTCAATCTAAGTCAAGGTCTTAGGGTTATCTGTTAAGCCCTTGGGAAGCGCCAACTTAAAGCCTCGATGGTGTGAGTCGATCTAAGTCCAGGCCTTAGGGCTGACTGTTGACTCCTCGAGCACTGCCGACTTAATCCTTAATAGCGTGAGTCAATCTAAGTTCATACCTAAGGGCTGGTTGTTGACCCCTTGAGCATCGCAAACTTAAGCTTCGATAGCTTGAGTCGATCGAAGTCCATGCATGCCTTACGGATGGTCGTTGACCCCTTGAGCATCGGCATCTTAAGTGTCGATTGCGTGAGTCGATCTAAGTCTAGGTCTTAGGTGTAACACCCAGTTTTTCAAAAACAATTTCTGCTAGCTACCGCCCGACGATAGTAGCTATCGCCCGACGATAGCCTTGTTTCGTCGGGTAGAGAATGTCGAAACGAAAGCCACGTTCGTCAAGTGTTGAGTTTTCGAGAAAGAGGTTACCACGCCGCGTTAGCCTTACCGTGCGGCAGTAACTCCTGGGTGTGTCGAGAGCGTTGAGTTCTCGAGAAAGAGTTGAGTTCTCGAGAAAACGTTGAGTTCTCGAGAAAGATGCTACCGCGCGACGTTAGCCTTACCTCCAACATTAGCACGACATTATTTTCTGACATGCGGCTCGGGAAGCTATTGCTCGGCGTTAGCGTTAGCGCCCGACGGTAGCGAACGAAAGCAGTTCCAGCGTTTGGCTTTCTACCCGTCCGATTTCATTTGGGATTCGTTCCTAATGCCCAAGAGTCTCCTTCCAGAGTGCTTATATAGGGCTGAGCGGATTTTCTTCCTCATTTCCCCTCTTGTTAGAGTGGACTTAGGGTTTTGGAACAGAGTGTGAGAGGAGGAAGGAGAAAGCTTTCTTCCGCCATTGACGGAGCTTCGGAGCCCCAATCGTCGTTCCTAGGCCAGATCTGTGGAGAGTACGTGAAGGCACTCGTTTTCATTCGTGCAAGACCAGAGTTTCATGGCTAGGAAGAGGAGTCGTAAGGTAATGACACTTTCACTCTCGATTTTAGGATGCGTGCATGACATCTATTCTTTTTGTGCTTTCTTTCAAGCATTCTAGGCACCAGATCTCTTAAATGAGAGGGATTCGAGTTTCCATGGTTCAAGAGGAGACATCGGGTCGATTGTTCCATGGTTCAAAAGGATCCATCGGGTCTATGCATAACTCTTTGGAGTCTGGATGCTTGCATCTGATGTTGAGAACTTCATGGGGATGAAATGTCCTTCTTGAACTGTTGCAAGGACCCTAGGATCAGAGGCTTCCATGATTTGCTTGACCCTTTTCTTTCCAAGTCTTAAAGTTTTCCTTGTTGTAGACTTGAAGCTCTATTCCTTGTGGTTCTCTTTTGAACCCACAAGTGTAACTCTTTTAGCTAACCTTGGAGGTATACTCAGATTGTTAAATCTTTTTTGAGTAACCTCCCTCTGATAGCACTTGAAAGTTATTTAATTCAAGGTTAGCTAATCACCTAGAGGGGGGGGTGGTGAATAGGTCTTTGATCTTTTAATAAATCTTTTGTTGTTTTCAACTTGTTCTATCTAGAGTTTGTCCTTAAATCCTGCAATCACAAAGAGGTATATTCAGATTGTTAAATTCTTTTTAAGTAACCTCCCTCTAATACCACTTAAAAGTTATTTAATTCAAGGTTAGTTAATCACCTAGGGGGGGGGAGGGGTGAATAGGTCTTTGATCTTTTAATAAATCTTTTGATGTTTTCAATTTGCTTTATCTAGAGCTTGTCCTTAAATCCTGCAATCACAAAGAGAAACAAGCACACACAACAAACACTAGAATTTATAGTGGTTCCTCAATTGGGTACATCCACTTTCCCTCTCCACCTATCCAACTTATTTGTTGGACTCGACACAAACTCCTCCACTTATGCTCCCCAGAGCTTACACCTCAGGCCACACAGCCTTACAAATAGATTCTTCACAGAATCCAACTCAGAACCACAGGGGTTCCTACCTTAGATCTCTACAGAACTCTTACAGCTCGGTGATCCAGAGATCACCTACCTCAGCCTTATTTCTAAGGCATACACTAAGCCTTTTCAGCCCTACAGCTTCAGACACACAATCCTAGTCTCAGAGTGCTGCAGCACTCCTACAACTCAGTACCCTTTCAGGTACCTACAACTCAACCTCCTCCAAGGCCTACAATCTCAGTGATAAACTTGTCACCTATAGCTCAGTGACTCTTCAGTCACCTACCTCAGGCATAAGACCCTACACTCAGGTTGGGAGGACAGACCAATCTCAAATCCACACTTGGATCCTACCTCAGAGAGCAGCACTCTCCTACCTCGGGCACTTAAGGCCTACAGTTCAGATCTTCACTTGAATCCTACCTCAGTGCCCCAACATGGCACCTACCTCAATGACAAATTTATCACCTACCTCAGACATAAAGTGTCCAACACTCAGATTCAGGAAACCTGAATCCTACAGGAAATAAATCAGGATGAAGAAAATAAAATAACTGACTCAGAGAAATAACTCTGAGTCAATTTTGCTGGACTGAGCAAATTTCAGTTCATCTCACTTGCTGTAGAAGGAATCAACCTTTTTCTACAGCTATCACTTTTTCCTGCTGCATAGATGAGCAGCTTCCACCATGCTGATGAGATGAATCAGCTAAACTGTTCTGTCAAGAACAAACTTGCTGAGCTTTGAAGTGCTTCGACTATCCTTCTTTGCCTTCAGGTTATCTTGGCTGGACTTTAGCTTCCAAGTTTGGCGGGAAGAAAAATGTTCAGCCGCCTCTATCAATTTCTCTTTTTGTTCGTTTGATTCGTTAACCCTAATTTCTTTTTTGCTTCCTCTTTTATATGCGTTGATTTGAATCAACAACACCATAGTATGTAAGCGCACCAAGGATTGGTGAGCGCCAACTCCATCAGAAAGGGACAAAACATCTTTCGGCGCTGTAGCGGCTTTCCCGCAACGACTTCCTGCATTTTTGACTTTGATGACGTCAGCAGTGGTGATCAACATCTAGACTTAGAAAATATTCCAGAATCCCATCAAGCGTTGAGTGATATTGAGACATTCAATGCCATCAGCCTTGGCTCTCAGCGCTTCTGGACTTAGAAATTTTTCAGGCTTTGTTTCAGCGGTTTTGTCTCATCGGTCTCAGTGGTTTTTCATTATCAGCTGAGACAAGCCTTTGTCTCAGCGCTTTCTTCTTATCTGCTGTATCAACGATTTTTGCACTTAACTGTCTCAGCGATTTTGTCTCAGCGGTCTCAGCGGTTTTTCCTTTATCAGCTGAGACAATGCTTTGTTTTAGCGCTTTCTTCTTATCTGCTGTCTCAGCGGTTTTTGCACTTTACTGTCTCAGCGGTTTTCTTCTTAAATGTCTCAACGATTCCTTCTTTATTAGAAGCATTGAGTGAACCTGCTTCACTCAACGCTTCTGGACTTAGAAAAAATTCCAGCTAGTTTGTCTCTGCTGTCGCAACCGTCTCAACGCCATCTTATCAGCTGTCTCAACGCCATCTTCTCAGTTGTCTTCAGCTGTCTCAACGCTATCTTCCCAGCTGTCTCAGCTGTCTCAGTGGTCTCAACGTCATCTTCTCAGCGGTATCAGCGTTTTTGGCTTAGACAGATTTTCTGGCTTTAGCTTGACAAGCTTTGAGCTGAGCTTGACGAACCACAAACTGAGCTCGACGAATTTTGATCTTCTCAGCGGTCTCAGCATTTTTTGCCTCAGTCAATTTTTCTCTTGCTTTACCTTGACAAGCGTTAGACTGAGCTCGACGAACTGTAACCGGAGCTCGACGAACTTCGAGCTGAGTTCGACGAATTGTGAATCCTGAGTTCTTAGGCTTAACCCAAGGAATGCTGAGTTGAGCTCGACGATCAGCGAGCAGAGTTCGACGAACTCTGAGCTGAATTCGATGAAATTTGAGTTTACTGCCCAACTTATTTTCTTCACCTGTCCAATCATGGACTACCTGTATGCAAGAATTACAACACACATCAAATACGTTATGCCCATTAACATGATTGATGATGCTACTTCAAATCATGAGGAACATTGTAGGGCACAATTCCCAACACACCCGACACTTCCTCCGCCCACCGTCCGCTGCCCACCACCCACCGCCTACCGCCTGACAACATCGTCTATTTAATTGTGTTTTTTTATAAAAATTTTTTAGGACTTTGACATTCTTGCATTACATACTACTCATTGAACACTTCTTTATCGTAATCACCAGCACTTAACTAGAAAGATTATATTCTTAATTATATGATAAAAAATGTGGGACAACTCAGATGTAGTTTTCTGATCCAGTATATTTTGATAATAATATAGTTATTATATATTTATTTTAAAAATTTAAAGAGTGAGGTATAAGTGAATAAATAACATGTCAGTGTCACGATACAAATATTATTTTAGAATATACAAATATTTATAAATTATAAACAGTAATACCCCTCAAAAACAAAGCCTAAAATGGTTCGGGTGGGACTACAAACAAATCTCCGAACCCAGCCTAAAATGATTTAAGCCTACAGGTTAAAAAGGAGGAGAGGGCGAATTGAAACCCTAGCCCTAATTCTCGAAGAAGCTTTCTCCGTGTCGGCGCCGCTTTGAGAGAGAGAGAGAGAGAGAGAGAGAGAGAGAGAGGATCGGAGTCGTCGGCCAAGATGGGGCGCGTGAGGACGAAGACAGTGAAGAAATCTTCTCGCCAGGTGATTGAGAAGTACTACTCTCGTATGACTCTCGACTTCCACACCAACAAGAAGGTCATCGAGGAAGTCGCCATCATCCCCTCGAAGCGGCTCCGAAACAAGATCGCCGGATTCTCCACCCACGTGATGCGTCGCATACAGCGCGGCCCCGTTCGCGGCATCTCGCTTAAGCTCCAGGAGGAGGAGCGCGAGCGCCGGATGGACTTCGTCCCCGAAGAGTCCGATATCAAGGTCGAGCAGATCTTCGTCGACGGGGATACCTTGGATATGCTCAGTGCGATTGGCATGGGCGATCTCCCAGGTGTCCAGAAGGCAGAGACGGCCTCCGCCCCTGCCCCCTACGTTGCTCGATCGGCTTTCGTCAGAAGGGGATAAGTTCTTACCTTTTTTTACCTTATGCCGTCTTTATGGGTTTTCACTTTACACCCTATAAAACATAATTTTTGATACTTTGCATCAAAAATATTTAAATATTACACTTTGCACCTTTCATTCTCATATTCTCCGCACTTTGCACCTCTCATAATTTTGAATTCACCTGTTAAAAATTGTCAAGAATTTGAGAATGAGAGTGTAAAGTGCAATATTTAAATATTTGAGGTGCAAAATACTGAAAGTGATATTTTTGAGATACAAAGTGCCAAAGCCTTTGTATTTATTGAAGATTTTTAAGACTTTTGATTAATGGTAATGTTTATGGAATATTTTTTTTTGTTTTTGGTTTGTGAACCGGAAGAGTTGAGTAGTTTAAAATTTAGTGATAAACTGAAATTCATATATATATTTTTTGCTTTTAGCAAGTGATTCAATGATTTCTATGCCCGCCTAGGTAAAGTATCTTGTCTATTTTCACTGGTATATCACTTATATGATAAATATTTTCTGCACTTATTTCTAAAAAGCCATAAATTTGAGAGGAATTGGCTTTGTCTAAATCCAAAATTTGTGGGTTTTGGAAATGAGTCAAAATAATAAAAGAAATTGTTTGTTTTGGAGAAGGTTTTGAGATAAAAAAGAATTCAAATTTGAAGTTTTTTGGAAATGGGAATCTACTGTTCACTAGGCTGACAAATGGCGAGAGAGATGTAAACTGGAGATGGAGACGGAGAGTAAGGGAGTCTGCGAGGCTCATTCTAGCAACCGCCATTCTTAGCGGCAGAGTTTCTGTTCGCAGAAGCCTTCCCCTTCGATCCCTTCTTCACCATTCTTCACCATTCTTCCAAAGATCGCTGGAGCCTGGCGATCGCGGTAGACGGTCCCTTCTTTAAGACTCCCCTTCGGATCTCTAGGGATCGCTGGAGCCGAAGATAGAGCTCCTATTTGCAGAAACGAGGATCACATCAGCAGAGCGGCAGAGCGGTGAAGGAGATGATCGGGCGGGCAATTAAGATGATCGCACCTTAGCAAACCTACCAAAATAGGTAGGTTTTGGGGATAGGTTGATTTTTAAAATCTCAAAACCTATGGATTTTGTGTGAAAGCCAATCCCGTATTGATATGTATGAATTAGAGTGGGTGCACTGTTTTAAATGTCCTCCGACATGTCCGACATGTCTCTCGACATGTCATTTTTAGGGGTAAACCGATATGTTTTTCTAAAAAATATAGATTGTCCTTTTGTAAAATATAGGACGACATGTCCGACTTTTTCCGATATATTGGCCGACATGACTTTTAAATATAGCACCCGCTATTTTATTTTATGTTATATTAGCAGACTAGCAACATATGTTTAAATCACCTATACACATTATATTATGTATGTAAATCGATTGGACTTATTGTTTTGATTTTTTTTAATGTTTTATTCTTACAACCAATTTTATATAATTGTTTCACAATTTTGTAATTTCATATTACAAAAAATATGAAAACATTTAATATATTTATTAGTTGATTGTTTGCATGTATTTAATATAAATTTGTAGGTTTGAAAAGACTTGTAATCAAAAGGATTTTTAACTTTTAAATCTTCTTCATTTGCAATAAATTTATTGTTATCAAAATAAAATTATTTTATGTTTTTAAATATATTTTATAATACGAGTCGCAGGCACGGGCCTCCGGCCCGATGGGTACGCGCCACAGTACCTGACCGCCGACGGCGGGTTTCGCCCGCCCCACCACCCCCGGCAGGTTCTGCCCGCATCCCCCCCGGTGGGCTCCGCCCGCATCCCCCCGGGCTCCGCCCGCCCAATTTAACATTTTTTAATTTTATATTTTTAATATATTATATTTATTAATATATTATATTTATAAATTATATATTACATTTATATATTATATTTATTAATATATTAATGTTTATAAAAAAATGACAACCCCCCCCCCCCCCCCCCCCCCCCCCCCCCCGCGAATTCGCGGCCTCCCCCCTGCCGGCGGCCCCCGGCAGGTTCGCCGGGAGCAGGCGAACCTGCCGGCGATGGTCCGGTTGCGCGGGGCCACCGCCGGCGGTAGCCCCGCCGGAGCGCCATCGGACCATCGCCGGCAGGTTCGCCTGCTCCCGGCGAACCTGCCGGGGGCCGCCGGCGGCTCCGCGGCCGGCGCCGGCGAGGGCCGTGAAAATCGGGCGGAGGGGAGTGCGTGGATCGGGAATCAGGAGAGAGAGTGAGTTTTTTTGGGTTTTTTTTATTGGCAGACCAATTTCGCTGTTTGCAGCCCCAGATCTAACGGTTCTGGATCAAAACTCTCGAATTCGTCGGCCCTTGCTTTTTCCCGTATTTTCGAACTCACGCTATTGGCAGACCACCATATATCTTTTTAAGATAGTATAGATATTATTTTGTATTTGTTAATAAAATTTAATCTTAGATACTATTTGATTTTATTTTGTAATATAAATGGTTCATCTTTTATCTATTTATATATTATTTTTCTATTTTTATCACATATAATTATAATTAGTATACATAAAAAAAAATTTCATTAATAAAACATGGAAATTCGATATTTTAAAATATCCCCGACATGTCTCCGACTTCGGACATCTGACATTTAAAAACTCAATCTGATATTTAGCCGACATCCGATATTTAGAACATTGGGTGGGTGACAAACTCCAATAGTACCAACCAATAATTTTCTACCAGAGTTTTACATTGAATCACTTCTTTCGGTGTCTTATTCTTTAAGTCTAAAGATCACCACTAGGTTAATCTGAGTCAGCATCTAATAGTTTTTTTCATTCATTACACCAGTGCAGACATTGGGTACATGCATCATCTAAGCTTAACACATTTGTGTTCACATTGACATCTCATTTGCGTCATGTTTATTGAGATACAACTAGGCATGTGCAAAAGTAACCGAAAAACTGAGAACTGGACCGAAACCGATCTGAATCGGACGGTTCGGGTCGGTTCCCACTTTGGTCGGTTCGGGTACTGTTCTGGGAAAAACTAGAACCGGCGGTTTGGTTCGGTTCTCGGGTCCCGTGGTCGGGTACCCGAGAACCGACCCGAACAATATGTTTTAATAAATTTGATTTGGATACACTCATACACATAAGACCTGCACGGCCCGCATCAATCTGATCAAATATAAAATAGAGTTAAATCATTTAATATTGTAGAAATAGGCCCGAAATCTTGTATATATGTATTTCATATATTAGTTACAGGTATACACACTCTTATATAAGAGAAGAAGGAAGAGAGAAATCCTAATACATGATGTGGGACTAATACAAGAAGAGAGAAAATAAGAAACAACATGGGCCCTTAAATGGGCTTTTCTAACACTCCCCCGCAAGCTGGAGCGTACAAGTCGTAGGCGCCAAGCTTGGATAAGAACTGATAGTATAGTGGCCTGGAGAGAGCTTTCGTCAGGATGTCCGCAACTTGGTCGGTGGCAGGAACATGCTCCAACTCTATCTTCTTTGACTGTACCTTTTCCCAGATAAAGTGACAGTCAACTTCGATATGCTTTGTCCGTTCGTGAAAAACCGGATTCTTAGCAATATGGATTGCTGCTTGACTGTCGCAAAATAAGGTTGCCGGAGATGAGAGACGAACACCTAAGTCTCCCAGAAGGCCTTCAAGCCAGGTTAGCTCAGAGACAACAGCAGCCATAGCCCGGTACTCAGCTTCGGCAGAGGAACACGCAACCACATTCTGCTTCTTGCTTCGCCAAGTGATGAGGTGTCCACCAAAGTAAGTGCAGAATCCAGTTGTGGAGCGTCTATCATCAATAGATCCTGCGTAGTCAGCGTCAGAATACGCGACAAGAGATAGAGATGTGGATGGCTTGTACACGAGTCCTTGTCCGGGGGCGATCTTGAGATATCGAAGGATGCGCTCGACAGCTTGAAGATGAGATGTCCGAGGAGCGTGCATGAAACGGCTCACAACTCCTACAGCAAATGAGATGTCTGGTCGAGTCACCGTAAGGTAGATCAGCTTCCCAACCAAGCGTCTGTAATATTCCGGATTTGTAAGTAGCTTGTCAGAGTCAGAGCTATGGGCCGAGAGCTTGTGATTTGCGTCCATAGGAGTCTCCGCAGGTTTGCACCCAGAATAACCTGCATCACGAAGGAGGTCCATACAGTACTTCCTTTGAGATATCACAAGACCATCAGGGCGTCGGGCGACCTCAAGCCCAAGGAAGTACCGAAGGTTGCCCAGATCTTTGGTTTGAAAGGCAGAATTCAACTGTGCCTTGATCTGTTGTATTCCTGCCGTGTCGTCGCCAGTAATCAGGATATCATCAACATAGACCAGAAGAATCACAGTCCCAGTTGACCGATGTCGGGTGAAGAGAGAAAAATCAGCCGAGCTCCGAGTGAAGCCACTAGCACAGACCACCTTACTGAACTTTTCAAACCACGCACGCGGGGACTGTTTGAGACCATAAATGGATTTTCGAAGATGACAGATCAAAGACTCCCCCGTGGTCTCAAACCCGGGAGGCTGCTGCATAAAAACGGTCTCTTGTAGATCGCCGTTGAGGAAGACATTCTTGATATCCAGCTGATAAAGGGGCCAGTGACGGTGAACAGCCAAGGAGAGAAGAACGCGAACCGTGTTCAATTTTGCCACGGGAGAGAATGTTTCCTCGTAATCAAGGCCATGTTGCTGAGTAAACCCCCGGGCCACAAGACGGGCCTTCAGACGGTCGATAGTGCCATCCGCCGCATGTTTAATGACAAAGACCCATTTGCAGCTAACAGGGGTGTGGCCAGCAGGAAGGGGAACCAGATCCCAGGTCTGGTTAGCCCAGAGAGCCTCCATTTCATCGTGCATAGCAGCCCGCCATCCTGGGTGGTGAAGCGCCTCCTGCACATTGTTAGGAAGAGAAATAGAGGAAAGGGAGGTGGCAAATGCGTAGAGAGGCGGTGTGAGCCGATGTAGAGAGACGTAGTTGGCCAAGGGATGAGCGGTAGAGACGGGAGCGTGATCGACCGCAGCCGAACTATCGCTGGCAGCAGGGAGCTGGGGCACGGGAGCATCCTTGGATGGGCGACGAGAGTAGACACGGATTAGCGGTGGAGGGACCCGAGGAGGAACGGGCGGGGAGGAGGAAGAAGACGGCACAAAGGGCGGGACCGGGACAACGGGCCGGGGAAGGGATGGAGCAGAAGACGAGGTGGTGCGGGGTAAGTGGAAAGGCTGGTCTTCGCAGAAGGTGACATCCGCAGAAACGACCATTTTGCCAGTAGTAGGAGAGTAGCAGACGTATCCCTTTTGAGTGCGGGAGTAGCCAACAAACATATACTTGGCGGCCCGAGGAGCAAGTTTGTCGGAAGGAGGGCCAAGAAGGTGGACATAACAAACACACCCGAAGATCCGGGGTGGGAGAGAGGTGAGGGGGATGGAGGGATAGAGGAGTTGGATGGGCGAGGCAAAGTCAATGACAGAGGAGGGAAGGCGGTTGATGAGATGACAGGCGGTGGAAACAACAAAGTTCCAATATTCTGTAGGAACGTGCATTTGGAACATAAGAGAGCTGGCAACATCGAGAAGATGACGATTTTTGCGTTCGGCCACCCCGTTTTGCTGAGGGGTATACGCACAAGAAGTTTGATGGATGACACCAAAGTCAGTGCAGAGAGTGGAGAAGGCATGACTCGTATATTCCCGAGCATTATCAGTGCGAAGACTTTTGAGAGGAGTGGCGAACTGCGTACGCATCTCAAGGAGAAAGGCCCGAAAGACAGAGGGAAGTTCAGTGCGATCATGAAGTAAATAGAGCCACGTGGTACGAGAGTAATCGTCAATGAACGTGACAAAATACCGAAAGCCAAAAATACTAGGGATCCTATAAGGACCCCAAATATCAGAATGAACTAACGATAAGGGAGTAGGACTCCTGGTACACGCAGGGGGGAAAGAGGAACGATGTTGTTTGCCGTAGACACAAGATTCACAGGAGAACTCTTGTAAAGATATATCAGGAAGAGCCCGCCTGAGAATCGGAAGGGGAGCATGTCCAAGACGGCAATGCCAATCAACAGTAGAGATGGTGGATAAAAGAGTTGGTGGGATATCCAAGATGTACAACCCATTCACCAGCTGCCCCTGACCAATGGTACTCCGGGTACGACGATCCTGCATAAGAAAAGAAGAGGGTGAAAATGTAATACAACAGTCAAGGTCGTGTGTGAGACGACTAACTGATAATAAATTGAAGGGAGACCCCGGAACGTGAAGAACCGAGGAAAGAGAAAGGGTTGACGTAAGCCGAAGATCAGCGGAGCCAAAGACGGGGAGGGTGTCACCGTTGGCCACAGTGATTCGAGCAGGATGAGGCTTTCGGAGATACGCTGGTGGCTTCTGGGAGGAGATATGGTGAGTAGCGCCAGAATCAACGATCCAACAAGGATGATGAGATAGGCAGGTGATACCCTACGTAGAGGACACAACAGAGGTGACAACTGAAGCAGCAGGCGCCATGCGGTGATAGAGACGAGGCCGGGAAGCTAGGGGAGAGGAAGTCGGCGGCTAGCAGAAGGGAGGCCGGCGGCGAGCAGGAACAGTCCGCGGCGGACTGGAGCCGGTCAAGGCGAGGAGGTCAGACCGCAGCGGGTAGAGAGAGGCCGCGCGGACAGAGACAGGCCGCAGCGGGCAGAGACAGGCCGCAGCGGGCAGAGGAAGCGTCGCGACGAGTATGGAGGCCGCGGCGGACAGAGAAGAGGCCGTAGGCAAGACAGGCCGCAAACAAGCAAAGGGCGCAGGAGCGGACTGACAAGAGGCCGCGACTAGGAGAGAGGCCGCAGCGGACGGGTAAGAAGGTGGTCCCACGGAGAGAGAAAAGGCTATAAAAGAGAGCGTCCGCAACAAGAGAGAAGAAGAGCGCACAACGGACAAGAGGAGAGTCCGCAAGAGATTGCGGATAGGGAGTCCGCGAGCAAAGAAGCTTGAGCGGACAGAAGCAGAGCGAGCTAGAGTGGAGCAGTCCGCGAGCAAAGAGACTCGAGCGGACACAAGAGAGCGGTCAGCGGACAGGAAGGAACGCCCGCAGCGGATAGAAGAGGTGGGCCCCACGAGTCAGAGCAGAAGAGGGCTATAAGAAGCCTGAGGGGGGTGGAACCACGGAGAGAGAGAGAAGAGAGGCGGATGCTGAGGAGCAGTCCGCAGGAGACCGGAGCGGACAGAAAGGCAGTCCGCAGAGAGCTGAGCGGACAGAAAAGAAAGGAGAGTCTGCAGGGAAGAAGATGGCTATAAGAAGCCTGAGGAGGGTGGAACCACGGAGAGAGAAGAGAGGCGGATGCTGAGGAGCAGTCCGCAGGAGACCGGAGCGGACAGAAAGGTAGTCCGCAGAGAGCTGAGCGGTCAGAAAAAAAGGCAGAGTCCGCAGTGAAGGCGGACAAAAGAAAAGTCAGTCCGCACAGAGGCGGACAGAAAGACAGTCCGCAGGAGACCGGAGCGGACAGAGTGGCAGTCCGCAGGAGAGCGGAGCGGACAGAAAAGGCAGTCCGCAGCTAGCGGGAACCTGGCTCTGATACCATGTAGAAATAGGCCCGAAATCTTGTATATATGTATTTCATATATTAGTTACAGGTATACACACTCTTATATAAGAGAAGAAGGAAGAGAGAAATCCTAATACATGATGTGGGACTAATACAAGAAGAGAGAAAATAAGAAACAACATGGGCCCTTAAATGGGCTTTTCTAACAAATATATTAACATTTTACATTTTTACTAATTCTCAAATCTCATTCTCCCAAGTCCCGTCATAAAGTGAATCTCCCGTGAAGTTCCGCTGCATCCGCCTTCCAACCCTAGCGCCGCCAATGTTGTCAAGTTTTAGATCTTACTTAAGATCGGTCGGCAATGGTAAGATCGTAAAACGTGGGATTGACACGAAACGGTAAGATCTTACTTATTATACAAAATTAAACAAATCTAGTTTATATATATAAATATCTAATATATCAATAATTATAAAGCTCTCTCTCTATATATATATAAGTTCTGCATAATAAATAATAATAATAGTACATTTAACTTATTCAAAATAAGTCATCTAAGCTAAAGTCCAAATTGCCTAATGAAGCATCTTCGCCGCCTTCATCTATCCCAAGATCTTGTTCTTCTCCTCCCGTGTGAGCAGCTACCTCTTCAACATCCGGAGACCCGATCTCAAGATCTTCTTCATCGTCTTCATCGGCAACAATCCACTCATTATCGGATGGAATATCATCAAAATTATGTTTATGAGTTTTCTTCAACTTGTTATTGGTCAACCGAGAATTCGCCATCACAAAGACAACATCATTCACTGTCTTTTGCTTCAAACGATTTCTTCTTTTTGTGTGTATCTAGAAAAAAAATTAATTAGTATACAATAATTTTTGTGATTAAAAATATTTAATAAATTATAATTATACTCTTTCAAATGCACTGCAGCTTCGTTCACATCCAGAAGAACTACATGTCAAACTCAATACACGTTTTGCAAAATTTTGTAGTTACGAATGTTCTTCTCCATAAAAATCTCACCATGTCGCCAAAATTTTGATATTAATACCAGTTTTGGCTACTATAGAGCCAAAGAATTTTTTCGATTCTTAAAATCCTCCAATTGACCATCAATCTTTGAAATTTCATCAATATATCCCCCGGTCATTCTTTCTAAACAATCATATAGTCCTTGCTTCACCTCATAATCAGTTTTAAATGACGGAATATAGTGAAATTGAGGGTTTAGATAATAGCCTGCAACATGTAATGATCTGTGCAATTGTTTGTCCCATCGAGCATCAGTCACATCCCAAACTGGTTGATAACTAATCATCACAAATAATAGAATTAGTATATAAGGAAAAAAATCTCATATCTATAATACTTTTAAAAAAGAAACTAATTGACTTACAATTTTTTCACACCATTAAAGGCATGGGCAATGCATTCTTTTGCTCGATCAATTTCCTCATATATATATATATATATATATCCCATTGCAGGTTTCTCATCAGAATCAACTAAACGAAACACCTTCATTAAGGAATAAGCACCCTTCAAGCAAATGACAATATTCTTTTAAAAATCTTTATCCATCACCACCTCCTCATTTAGCTTTCCTTCACTTGAACATGCAGATCAGCTAGCTTTCCATTCGTCTGAATTGAACATTCTTTTCAAAGCAAGTTTGTTCTCATTAAGGCAGCCCAAAGTTAAGTATGAAGTGGCGAAACGTGTCATTGCCGGTTTCACAAAATCCCTGTCTTTAGTGAAAGTTTTCAATAATGATACGAGGGATGTTCTGGAATAAATATATGTCGTGATTCTCTTTGCTTTAGGAATTGTATCATGATGCACTTGTATCTTCTTCTCAAAATCCTCTATCATCAAATCAATACAATGAGCAACACATGAAGTCCAATATAATCTTTTTCTCTTTAACATTAACATTTCTCAAGCGGCTTTGTAATTTGCAGCGTTGTTCGTCACCACCTGGTCAACATTCTCTTCACCCACCTCATCAACAATATCATCGATTATCTTGTAGACATTTTCTGTTGTTTTGGATATATGAGATGCATTAATGGTCTTTAGAAATATAGTTCTCATTGAACTATTCTCTAAGAAATTGATCAATGCTCTCCTTCTTTTATCAGTCCATCCATCTGTCATTATAGTGCATCTCATTTTCTTTCAATGAAATATATGTTCTGAAATATTCGACATAGTCTGTTGATATTGTTGATTCAGATATTTCACTATGATATCATGATATGATGGAGGCTTAAAACCCAAGTCATGTCTTGATATAAATTCACACATCTTATGAAATTCTTCACTTTTTACCACATTGAATGGTAAAGCATTTGCAATCCCTTCTTGAAAATTGAATTGATGGTAGTTTGAGTTGTACTTGCTCCACTTCTTAAAAAGTCCAGTTGAACTTCTATCTTCCCTTTTCCTCTTCAAATCTCCAACATCCTCTTCTTCTTCCATATGGGGGATTGTTTTCTTCAATAACTTTTCTCATAACCCAACAACAATCTCTCATCTCTCTTTTTTCACTTTCTCAGGAACAGCTCTACACGCTCCAACGTCTTTTTGAGTACCCGTCAAATGACGCTTCAATCTATAAATTTCCTCGGTTACTGTTTTCTCACAAAATTTGCACGTTATTTCTCTCGTATCTTCTTCAACTTGGATGTCATACTTCCATCCAATATTTCTCTTACTTTCAGGAGCATTTTTGTCCGTTTTAGACCCTTTGCTAGTGGTGGCACGAGCATTGCTACTCCCAACTGCACTACGTGAAACACCACTTGAAGCCATTTTTTAACTACCTACTCAACACAAATCAAACCATAAGCACATGAAATTAAAAAAATATTCAAGCATACAGTAACTTGCATTTTTAAACTTTATTTAAACATTGAATGATTACAATTTACAACAATCCATGCTAAAGAAAAACAAAATTTTTGATGTTTAGCACTATGGTTTAGCAGTTGCAATGTAACCTAGGTTTAGCAATTTACAACAATCCATACTAACTGTCAGATATTTGTTTATGATGATTTGCACTAAAGTTTAGCAGTTGCAATGTAACCTAGGCTTCCCTTAAACAAAACTATGAATGAGAAAACAATCATGATAGGAAGGAACAAAACTATGTCTGAGATAAAACTGCGGATAACGGATGTGGTGTCGTATAATACCTTACCGGAAGTAGGAGGTAGGAGGTATTGACGGGCCTCTCTGATGTTCGTGTTGGTGGCCTGGTGGGAGACTCAATGTGATCAGTTGGGTTGCATCATTGTGAGATAGATAGAGAGAGACAGAGAGAGAGAGACACGCAAAAATGCAGTAGAGAAAAAGACGGGAGGTGTCGATCCCTTAAGCAGCCGACGGCGGTTTCCAAACTTGCTCTCTTTGTCGGCGTCGACCCCTTCAGTAGCCGGCGTCGACCCCTTCAGCAGCCGGCGGCGCGAGCAAAATGACTGATCGAGAGCAGCGAGACGACGAACGGAGGAGCGGAACAGACGACTGCGGGGATTTTTCTGTGATTAGGGTTTGTGTTTGGGATTTGCGAGTTATAAGATTCATTCGCGAAAACGGTAGGATCGGTTGTGATCGTAGGATCGTACGATTCTACGATCATAAACGACGATCCTACTGTTTCTACGAAACGTGCGATCCAAGTTCGCGATATTGACAACATTGAGCGTTGCTGCCCCTACGGCCTGCCCGCTAGAGTTCCCATCCCTGTCTCCCGTGAAGGCCGACCGAACACTCGAAGCTAGCACCTCTAGTCGCTAGAGTTCCCGTCCCCATCTCCAGTGAAGGCCGATTGAACGTTCGAAGCCTCCCGCCGACGTCGATTAAGGTCAATCCTACAGATTTTTGCAACTCTTCCTCGCCATCTCCCCCCTTCACTCTTCCTCAGCTCCTTGTCATTTCTGTGTTACGATCAACCGATTAAATCTGGGCAATCCTCCAGATTTTTGTGTTACCATCACACGTGGCTCCTCCTCTGCCGGCTGTGCCCTACGTTCCGACCTCCGACTCTGATTTGGGGGTTTGTGGAGCTGTTTTGTTGCGGCTTCTACTTCCACAGTTGCGTTATAAGCCTTCTTCCCTGTAGCTTCTCTCCTTGTCATTTCCCGTGATATACAATTTTAGTTTTCAGATAAGCAAGCAACAGTGCATTAAATTGTTAATTGTCAGTGCATGTGTATGCATTTACTTGAATACTTGACATGTCATTATTGGATAATGTGAAATGTGAAACCTGTGAATGCTGTGTGAACTTTGTGTCTATGAAACCTGTGTATGTAGTGTCAACCGATTAAATTGTTGTGTCACTGTGTGTATATGTGCAGCCGCACATTATAAATTGAAACTGTTTTGTCATGTGTGTATGTGTTGTGTGCACAGTGCACATTATAAAACTGAAACTGATGTAATATTGTAATGTTGTTTGTATATGTGGTCCGATTGATAAATAATACACGGACACACACACACACACCTGTTAGGCTGTTACTATCTCATTTTGAAATTGGGTCTAACAATTATATCAGCTTAAAGTTTTGTTTTTATCTGCTTTTAGGCTCTGTTTGGCGCGGCGTTTTGGGGGCAGGGGACTGCTATTTTTTGAAACGCCGCGTCAAACGGATTTTTATGGCATCCACGGTGGCGGATGGTGGCATCCGCCACCGTGAAAAACTGCTGTGTGCAGCTGTTTTCCTGCCGCCGGTCTTCACCCGCGGCAGGAAAGGCAGTAGTGCTGCAGCCCTTTTTTAAAAAAGTTTTTATAAAATTAAATAAATTATTTTACTGATATTTTAACTAACTTATTATAGTTTTAGGTTAATTATTAGTTTTTAAGGTTAATTATTATATAACTGTTGCGGACTCATTCGATGTCCCGGTCGGGCCGGAATTCTTGCACCGTCTTAGCTTTTGGAACGGTCGAACGCGTATACAGTCAATGAAAATAGAAATTTGACAAGGTAATTTTTTTGACGTGCACATCCACATGGGCTACTGCACGGTGGTTTTATATATAAACAAATATAAAAAATTCAATAACAGTTTCTCTGTTTCAAACAACACTGCAAACGATGTTCTTCCAAACAGATTCGCAGATTCTGCCACCACTCTGCAAAACAGCTGATTATTTCACCGCTGCTTCCCACCACTGCTTCTCCAGTCGCTGCAGCCGCGCCAAACAGAGCCTTAGTGTGTCGGCTTTCTTAGCTCTTCATCAATTATAAACTAGTTTTAGACTATTTTTGAAGGCAATTTGTTGTCCATGAAATATAAATTAAGGAACCATGAACTGAACCGAAACCGAACCGATATTTCCGGTTCAGTTCCGGTTCTACAATGTAGAACCGTGAGTCGGTTCAGGTTCCAAAAATTTGGAACCGACCTTATACGGGTCGGTTCTTGGTTTTGAGCGGAATCAAACCGAACCGATCCGAGTTGCACCCCTAGATACAACAACACTCAAGCTTTTATCCCACTATAGTGGGATCGGTTATATGAATCCTTTGTCACCATTGTGCCCTATCTTCAGTTATAATCTCACTAATGCTTAAGTACATGTATCTTCTCTACATTTGGTGCCACTCCTGTCTTATCCCTGATACATTCATTCTTAATTTTATTCAATCGTCTACACATCCACCTAAGCATTCTCATTTCCGCTACTTGAGATATTCAATGTAAATTTTCTCTAACTTTGTAGGATAAATATAATATGAAATTATCATAATATTTTGTTGAATTAAGGTATAATGACACAGCATGTGAAAATAAAAAAACGAGAGGATTCCTTTTGAAATTTTAATCTATCGAAGATTTATATGATTTGGGGAAAATACTAAATGCTTTTGGGTGGATATATATAAATTTTAAGTGAGTACAATAGGCAACCATGACACTTTATGGATTTGAATTATTTGCAAGAAGATATTATTATTTTACATCATCATTATGTACATTTTCATGACTGAATATGTTAGATGGGATGTTTGGGGTACTTTGTTCATTAAAGCAAGCCGCTGTTACCAGACTATCAGGGGGGGTAATTTTGTTGTAGCAATGGGTGTTTCACTGTCATGTACTAGACTTATTTGAAATTTCTTAATTCCAAGTATGTAGGAGCATAAAATAGTTTAATTTATGAGTTTTATGCATAATAACCTGATTGGTATGAGTTATTTATTTCAAGTGTTAGATTTTGTCAATTTATATTTTGTTTATGTATTTTCATTTGAGTCTAATAATTTGTAATTAGAGTTAACCAGTTAATTTTCCATTTGACCTACTTTCACTTCAAATTTCAGCAATTGCCCTTTTGACATTTAACCACTATCAATCACCAATCACATTTATACCCACTTTTCCTGATTTTTATTACATATTTTGTGAGAAAACATGACCTTTTATACACTTTCTTCTCTTGGTAATGGGATCCATGATTGTATGAGTGCAACTCTTAATAACTCCCCCTAAGGAAGGAGAAATGAACTACCCGATGATAGATGATAGCTTGTTCATGTTGTTATTGACTCGAGCCATCTTCGCCTTACACACCTGGAGGCTAGATTTACTATTTTGAGATATATTCAAACCTCTTATTTGGAAACATGTTATGTTGATTTTGATATTTGGTAACATAGTATTTTGCATTGTATGAATTTGTCTAAAATTTGTTTCCAATTCACATTGTATTCAACACTATATATCCACGCATTTAGTTTAGAAAATTGAAGAATATTTTAATTATGAATACCATTACATTTAGATGTTTTTGCATTTCCATCTGGCATCACTAAGTATGCGATTTCTACGGTATTTGATTTTGTCTATTAGTTGATTTCGTCACTAAATACATTTAGGCCCCGTTCATTTGGTAGGAATTGGTGAAAGGAATTGGAATTGGAATTGCCAATTCCAATACCGTAGTTCGGTAGCCATTTCTTCGGTGGAAATTGGAATTCAATCCAATTTCATAGGAATTCAATTTAACCTAAAATTTCCTCCCTCAAGTCCGAACTCAAGAGGTCGGACTTCCTATTTCTCGCTCCTGTCGCTCTCGCTCTTGTTGTTCACGGTGGCAAAATTTTCATCGCCCAACGTTCACACTTCTGATCGCGTCTCGCCTCCTGTCGCTCTCACTCTCGATCACGTCTCGTCTCTCGAGAAACCACCAACGACCGCATCTCCGTCTCCCTATTTTCAGTTCAGGACATAGACGAGGAAAATGTCACAAATCCAGAGATGTTGTTCCATGCATCTTCATCGCCGATGTGGTCTTTTCACTCATGTTTGGCATCTGGAAGAAGAAGTGTGCCGAGCAATTCGGCTCCTTTAGAAACCCGTCGGGCTTCATCTTCCTGCAGGAGAAGGGGATATTGATCTCAAGAGGAGGTATAAGGCTCAGATCAGGAACTAAGAAGATCAAAAGTTTGGCTCCTAGCTCACGAATGTCCTGTAGATTTTGCAACAATGACGATCATCCTGTCCACATATTTGAAAACCCGTTTTTTTCTATAGAAGTGTTGGCTGCCTATCCAGACGTGTATTTCCAGCTTAGGCTCTGTTTGGCGCGGCTGCAGCGACTGAAGAAGCAGTGGTGGAATAATCAGCTGTTTTGTAGAGAGGTGGCAGAATCTGTGAAACTGTTTGGAAGAACAACTGTTTTGAACCAAAAATTTCTAAAAATAAATCAAAAAATTCTTTTACAATAATTTATAAAATGTTATAAGTTTAAAAATTATAATATAAATTATAATATAAATTATAATATAAATTATAATATAAAATATAATATAAAATATAATATAAATTATAATATAAATTATAATATAATAATAAAATTTTTTTTTTAAAAGGGGGGCAGCAAGGCTGCAGCGCTGCTGCTGTTTTTGAGTTGCGGAAACTTTCCGCGACTCAAAAACAGCGGCCCCCACTCTTTTGCCACGGTGGCTGATGCCACCGTGGTTGCGTGAAATTTTGTTTGGCGGGGCGGTGAGAAAATCTGCAGCACCCCACTCCCAAAACGCTCCGCCAAACAAAGCCTTAGTCCAGCACCATTATGTCAAAACCTTTTCCTAACTGGATTTTTTTCCAAATCAAGTTGTGCACTATTTTAGTCATTATATATTCTTTCCACTTTGGAAAAGAAAGGTTTTATGTTGAGCAGGACAAAGACAGAGTACATGGAGCTTAAATTTAGTAGTACAAGAAGGACGGATGATTTCGTTATTAAGTTGGGTGATCAGGATATTTCTCGTAGTGAATGTTTTAAATATCTTGGATCGATAGTTCAAAAAGACCGAGGTATTGATAAAGACGTGACACATAGAATCCAAGCGGATTGGTTGAAGTGGAGAGGCGCATCAGAGATCTTATGTGATCGTAAAGTACCACTAAAATTTAAGGGCAAGTTTTACCGTTCTGCAATTAGACCCTTGATATTCTATGGTCCTGAGTGTTGGGCAGTGAATTGTGTACAT
The DNA here is from genome assembly GCA_039583875.1 of Platanthera guangdongensis. Taxonomy (NCBI): domain Eukaryota; kingdom Viridiplantae; phylum Streptophyta; class Magnoliopsida; order Asparagales; family Orchidaceae; genus Platanthera; species Platanthera guangdongensis. Next base: position 26,932,521 of record CM077153.1, on the reverse strand, counting down.
GGGCAAAAAATGGTAGTTGCGGAGATGAGAATGCTTAGGTGGATGTGTGGGCACACGAGACTGTATAAAATTAGGAATAAATGTATCAGGGATAAGACAGGAGTAGCACCAATTGTAGAGAAGATGCCAGAAGCTCGACTAAGATGGTTTGGACACGTACAAAAGAGACCATTAGAGGCACCTGTTAGGCGTTGTTTGTGAGAGTCTAATATCTGGGAATGTTAAACGAGGGAGGGGTAGACCAATTAAGACTTGGAATGAAACTATAAAGAAAGACATGATGTACTTAGGCATTAGTGAGATTATGACAAATGATAGGGCACAATGACGACAAAAGATCCATATAGCCGACCTCACTATAGTGGGATAAAGGCTTGAGTGTTGTTGTATATTCTTTCCAGTTTATTATTCCAGTGCACATTTGTAATTGTCGATGCTTTTGATCTATTTATTTCAGTTTATTCTTCCCGCTTACATTTATAATAGTTTGTTCTTTCAATTTATGTTTGTAGCTATTGTTTTCTTTGCATTGCTCTACACTCATGCAGATATGTTAATTTTCATGATATGATATTTTTTTAAAGTATATGACAATAACATGAACACAATCAATCTATCTAGTTCGATTGTCATATTGTTACGAGTACATGTGTCGCGGACACATTCACTCAAGTAGACCCCATTCGTCATAATTTATGGAGCGTGCATATGGAAGTCATCGTGGTCGTGGGCGCATTCACTCAAGTGGACCCCCTCATCATAATTTATGGAGCGCGTATATGGAAGCCACCATGATCGAACTGCTTAAAATTAATTTGTCGATTGTCATATTGTTACGAGTCTACGTGTCGTGGGCACATTCACCCAAGTAGACCCCCTTCGTCATAATTTATGGAGCGCGTGTTGAAACCGAAAACTTGGTCTCTGTGGAGTTCACCCTTGGGGGAAGGGGTGATCACACACCTACTTCTCTCTCGTGAGCCAAACGACTAAGGAAAAAGAACACGGGACAGACCCAAGGGCTCGGCATGGAGGTCCCACTGTACAACCCCATATCCGGCGAGTAGTGGGCGACATGAACTAGATCGGCCAAAGTCCAGCAGTCGGCTCGCCCTAGTGGGTTGGGCTGTTTGAGGGGCGAGCGGAGCACGTCGGCTCGCACTCACCCCAGGGGCTCGGCGAGCAGCGGGCGAGTGGAGCGGGTCGGTTCGCACTCGCCCCAGGGGCCTCGACAAGCAGCAGACGAGTGGGGCAGGCCGGGCCCGCACTCACCCAGGGCTGGGAAGAGGTAGCGAGTGCCAGCTCCATCGAGCGCTCCTCCACCCCTGGCGAGTGGAGGTTCCAGAGGGCCACTCGCCCAACCTCTTGTGATGTGTTTTTACCATTTTTACCCCCGCTGGTCTGTCTATAGCCCGTTAGAACAGCGGAGTTACGCTGTTTGCAGACCCAGTTGGGCTGCACATAGCTGTTCAAAACAGCGGAGGTTGGTTATTTGCAGGCAGTTTTCAAAAATCTATAAATAGACCCAAGGGGGTAACTCAGAAGACATGCTTACTTGTGCCCCGGCCTTCTTGCGCTTTCTTAGGTATCCTTAGCTCGACATTTGGCTCGGGAGAGGAAGCGCTGTGAGATCTTCCGGGTGTGTGGTGAGACCTCCACGCCGAGCCCTGGAGAAGGACAAGGTTCAGACAGGGCCGACTCGCCACCCCCTCCCCCTCTCGCCACGCTGGGGATGTTTGAGGAGTTCAAGCAAGAAGTGCTCGACCTCTTCAGGTTCGCACTCGGCGCGCGAGCCGAGTGCTCGACACCAGCTGTTCCAATCGTCGCCGCCCCAGCTCTAGGCGAGGATGCCCCGGCTCGGCGAGCTGGGAAGGAGGTTGCAGAGGAGGGGAGTGGGTGCAATCTCCCCGGGCGAGTGCTCTTCCCCGGCTCGGCGAGTGGAGGCCGGTTCAGCGAGATGGGGGTGCGAGATCATCCGGCTCGCCCAGCAGGGGGAAGCAGCCCCTTTGGCAAGTTGGTTTCTTCTGCCCCAGTTCCAGAGGGGTTCAGGGAGCCGGAGATGTCCTACTACACCGGGAAGGATGATACAGTGCAGCACATCCAATGGTTTGAGTATGTGGTTTCGATAAGGCAAATGTCTGATGCCTTCAAATGCAGACTCTTCACCATCACCCTCAAGGAGAAGGCAAGAGAGTGGTTCCACCAGCTACCGGCCAACTCAATCTACTGTTTTGAGGACCTGCGCCGGGGGTTCATGTTGAGGTTCATCACTTCCAAGAAAAGGAAGCAGTCAGAATCTCTGTTCCACACCAAGCAGAGGGTGAACGAGACCTTAGGAAGCTACATGGACCGGTTCCAGGAGGAGGTCACCCTGGTCCAGGAGAAGACAGGGCACACCCTGATGATTTCCTTCACCTTGGGGCTACAAAAAAGTTTCTTCAGGATGGAACTGAAGAGATTGTCGCCTCTCTCCTACGAGGAGCTGATGGAGAGGGAGGCAAGGGAAGTCGACGGGGAGGCATCAAACCCCTAGTTCGCGAAGAAGTTGGCCCGGTGGGCCACAAAAGAGGAGAAGGGTACAGGAGGTGGACGGGGTCAGGAGGTGAGAGCCGAACCCCGACAGAGGGAGCAAAAGTAGCCCAGGTGGGGACGTCAGGAGCCGAACAACCGGCTCGGCTGGAGGCAGCCGGAGTGGCAAGACCAAGGCCATCAGAGAAGTTTCCACGGAGGAGACTATCGCCAAGGGGGACAAGGTCAGCTCCACCCTCCAGGATGGAGGCAGGGCCAGAGGCCTCCTCTCCCCGAGCAGCATCAGGCTATGTCAATAGCCATGCAGAGGAGGGGTCAGCAGAGGAGGATGGAGGTCAGGGTGGAGTTACCCTATTGTGACTTCCACCAGGAAGAGGTCCATGCTACGACCACGTGCCAGAGTTCCTCGAGGTGAGAGGAAACAGGGAGTAGCAACAGCAGCGGGACCACCGGGAGGTGCGGATCGAGGAATTCCTGCCTCGGGCAGAGGACAGGTGTAAGGACCGGGCTGATGTTGTGGCCCGAGGCGAGATCAGAGTGATCCCCAGGGGGGGAGTTGAGGCCTCCCCGAAGGCAAGCCTCCACACCATGTACCGAAGGTGCGTTGGCTCCACATCCCAGACCCCACCCCCGAAAGAGAAGATCATCTTATCCAAGAAGGACATGCCAGATCATGAGGATCCCTTCTGCGACACATTGGTCATCCAGACCGCGGTCGAGAATTTACCGTCTCCCAAATCCTCATCGACAACGGGAGCTCAGTCAACGTCATTTTCAAGAAGACGTTTGACGCAATGAAGGTGGAGACTAAGAGGGTGTTGGCCTCGGATGGGCCTCTGTTTGGATTCTCGGGAGAGAGGAAGGAGGTTGAAGGGGGAGTGGGGCTCCATGTTACTCTGGGGGGGGGGGGGGGGTCCCAAAACTGCAGATTCGTCATTGTGGACGCCCCCAGGAGCTACAACGCCATCTTCAGACGGCCTCTCATCAGCGCCTTCCGCTGCGCCCCCTCATCCTTCCACCGATGCTTGTAGTTCAACGTCGAGAGGATCCGGGTCCGAGGAGACCCCAAGGTGGCGATAGAATGCTACATCACCACGGTAAACTCCATCTCTTGGCAGGAGGGAGCCGAGGAGATGGTGCGGAGGATGGAAGAGGCGGAGCAGGAAGTAGTTGGAGTAGAGATGGAGGTGGAGGACCGCACCTAGGTGGAGGTGGCAAATGGAGTTCAGGAAGAGCCGACAGAGGTGATGACCGTGGTGGAAGCTGAGGAGGTCCTTGTCCCAGGGGAGGAGGACGTTGGAGAATGGGGAGAGCAGTCCCGTTTTGAGGTTGCGGAGGAAGTGGTGGAGATGGAAGTTCTCGCGCTTGGAGGCATGGTGGATAAGGTGCGCATCAGCGGGGGGCTGACCCCGGTGAACCAGGAGAGGATGCTGGCATGCATCCAGAAGAACGTGGACATCTTCGCTTGGAACGCAGCGGAGATGCCGTGGATCGATGCGGACGTTGCCTGTCACCGCCTCAACCTGGATCCAGAAGCTCGCCCCATCCAACAGAAGAAGAGGTCCATCGCGGACAAGCTAGCCGAGTCCATCAGGGAGGAGGTGGCCAAGCTCCTGAAGGCCAAATTTGTATCCGAAATCCAATACCCCGGCTGGGTCTCAAATGTTGTAATGGTTGAAAAAAGGAGACGACCAGTGGAGAATGTGTGTTGATTTTTCTTTGCTAAATAAATTATGTCATAAAGATTGTTACCCCTTGCCTCGAATCGACGTGCTGGTTGACTCAGCCGTCGGTTTTCCTGTAATGAATTTTTTAGATGCATTTTCAGGTTATCATCAGATCAGGATGTACCCCCCTGATGTAAAAGATGTCTCATTCATCACTGGGGATGAGTGCTACTGCTACAAGATGATGTCTTTTGGGTTGAAAAATGCAGTGGCAACATACGAAAAAATGATGGATCGGGTCTTCCTGGAGCAAAATGGGAGGAACCTCCAGGATCTAGAGGAGACCTTCGGCATCTTGCGCAAATACAAGATGAGACTGAACCCCTTGAAATGTGTTTTCGGGGGCAGCATGGGGAAAGTTCTTGGGCCATAGCCAAATCCTGACAAGGTCAAGACGATCATGGAGTTGCGGTCGCCTCAGAATGCTAAGGAAGTGCACCGGCTGACAGGAAAGTTGGTAGGGCTGAGCAGGTTCTTTTCCCGGGCTGGGGAGAAGTGCTCTCCGTTCTTCAAAGCGTTGAGGGTGGGGGGGGGGGGCAAGAAGTTTGAATAGACTGGGGAATGCGAGGAGGCGTTCCAGGCCTTGAAGAGGCAGTTAACTCAACCCCCCTGCTCCAAGGGCCTAAGGAGGGGGATGATCTATCTTTGTATCTGGAGGTCGGAGCAGAGGACTTGAGCTCCGTCCTGGTTCGGGAAGAGGGGAAGAAGCAACTGCCCATACACTACGTAAGCCGGGTCCTGAGGAAGGCGGAGCTCCGTCATCCCATCTTGGAGAAGCTGACCTTTGCTTTGGTCATCTCGGCCCGGAGGTTCCGACCTTATTTCCAGACACACTTCATCCGAGTGATGACTGACCACCCCTTCCGCAACATCTTCGAGGGGGTGGAGCATTCAGAAAGGTTGGCAAAGTGGTCGGTGGAGCTGAGTGAGTTCGATCTCTCTTTCGTCCCGCGCCTCTCGATCAAGGCCCAAACAATGACCGACTTCCTCGCTGACTATGTGGTCGAGGTAGCGGAGACAAAACTCACTCGCCCGGTTCCTTGGAAGGTGATGGTAGACGGCGCGTCGGGAAGACATTCCTTGAGGGTGATCTTGGAGAGCCCCCAGTGAACGAGGATCGAGCAAACAGTGGTGCTGCACTTTCCCCTCACTAACCATTGTTTTGAAAATCGGACCGGACCTGCTGGTTCAATTGGTCGGACCGCTGACCGGTTCAACCGGTCGGACCGCGGACATGTTCACCGGCCGGTCCGGTTGGGTCCTTAAAACCGCGTCGATCGCAAACCGGATGAGAACCGGTTAACCGGACAGTTAGACCGGTTAATCGGAAACCGGTCCGGTTATTAGGCAACCGGGCGAGCCTAATAAAAGGCAGAAAAAGAGAGGGCGCTGGAGATCGAACCCAGGCTCGATCTAATATAACAAAGATGCTGACCACTCAAGCAATTGGTATTTGTTGTTTTAATTCGAACTAAACTATATATATTTACAATCTGTATAATTTATATTCCAAAATAAATATTTAAATATTTAATTATTTATGTAAATTAAAATATGTATTATATATTTCTTAAATTTTATCATACAGTTTAATATTAAATTGTAACTTTATAAATAATAATTTTATATATTTTTACAAAATTTTAAATTTATTTTTTACACCTTACAAACTATCTCCCACGCTTAGAACTCAATATATAATATATCTTTTAAAAAATATTTAATTATTTATATAAAATAATGAAATATTTGTAATATATATAGATATATTTGAAATAGATATTTAAATTATAAACACACTTATCTTAATATATATAACTATTCGATTATTTAAAAATTATTTTTTTTTCTAATAAAATGATTATATTTAGTTACAATTTGAGTTCAATTTGATATTTTAATCATATATAATATGATATGAATTTATGATTCATCATATGTGATATGCTATTATCTAGCATCACGGTTCAACACTGGTTCGATCGGTTGAACCGGTCGGACCTTGAACCTTCGATCTCACCGGTTCGTTCTCCGGTCCGGTTCTTAAAACCTTGCCACTAACAATCAGACCGAATATGAGGCCGTGATAGCAGGATTGCGCCTGGCCAGGGAGCTGGGGGTGCAAGATGTGGAGGTCCTCACTGACTCCATGGTGGTGGCCACCCAGATCAATGAGAAGTTCGAGGCAAGAGAACTCACTCTCCAGTTATACTTGACAAAGGTGAAGGGGGTCATTGGTATGTTCCAGACCTTCTCCATCCGGCATGTGCCGCGGTAGGAGAATGAGCAGGTTGATCAGCTAGCCAGGCACGGTCCCCGGGTGTGGGGGGGGGGGGGGTACCATCACCGACCTGTTCCACCCGTCCATCGAAGCGGGAGAGTTGATGAAGGTGGACCAACACACCTCATGGATGGATCCATTCGCAACATTCCTATCCACAGGGGAATTTCCAGAGGGGATGGATAAAAATAAGTTCAAGCACAAGTCGACATATTACCTTATACGCGACGGGCAGTTGTATAGGAAGATTCTCGGGGATGCTGACATGTTGTGTGCCCGAGAGGGAGGTTCAGAGGATCTTGGAAGAGGTCCATTTGGGGGAGCGTGGAAGCCACTCGGGGAGCAGAACCTTGGAATGAAGAATAGTCTGACAGGGGTACTTCTGGCCGATCCTAAGTCAGGACGCTGCAGAGTTCACAAGGAAATGCCACAAGTGCCTGCTGTTTGCCTCCCTCCAACTTTAAGCAGCTCAGCGGATCAGGAGTATCACGGTCCCTTGACCCTTCGCCATTTGAGGAATGGATTTGGTAGGACCTTTTCCCCAGGCCAGCAGGCAGAGGAGGTTCCTGCTGGTGGTGATCGACTATTTTTATAAGTGCTTGGAAGTGAAGGCGCTAGCCAAGGTGACCTCACAGGTAATCAGGAACTTCGTTTGGGGGGAGATCATCTGCCGGCACGAATTGTCGCAGGTCATCGTCACAGACAATGAGCCTCAATTTGCCAGCTCTGAGTTCTTCAGTTTTTACGGACAGCTTGGGATTGACCTCAGGTTTGCCTCAGTCCACCATCCCAGGAGCAACGGGCAGGTGGAGGCGGCGAACAAAATCATCGTCAACCTTCTCGAAGAACGTAAAGAATTTGAAGGGTAGTTGGGTGGAGCAGCTTCATTCGGTTCTCTGGGCCCTTAGAATCACTCCCAACACGGCCACGAGGGAGACCCCCTTCAAGCTCTCCCATGGATGCGAGACCGTGCTCCCAATAGAGTTCGAGATCTGGACGCCTCAGGTGGTCGAGACAGAGGCAGAGGCAGGCAGGGAAGAATGACAAACTGAAAATGAGGAGGAGCTACGGTTCTCCCTTGACATGGTGGAGGAGCTGCGTGATCTCTCCTCCATCCGATAGGAAGAGGTAAAATGAAGAATGACTAAGTACTTTGACAAGCACGTCAGAGTCGATCAGTTTGCGGAAGGAGACTTGGTCCTAAAGAAGGTGGATGCGACATGGAGATCAGCGGCAGTGGGGAAGCCCAACCCTAACTGGGAGGGCCCGTACATTGTCCAGGAAGCTCTAAGGTCGGGGGGGGGGGGGGGGGGGGGGTAATCGTCTCCAACATGTGGAAGGCGAGACCATAAATCGCACCTGGAGTGGTGATTACTTGAAGTGTTTCTATCTGTGAAAATATGTACGTCCGTTCCGTTAATGAATATGAAATCCTTTGATGCTCAAATTCTTTTGCAGATCAAGTTTGTGGCAAGTGTTTATCAAGCTAAGTCATGAAATGCTCCCGCTGCCAGGCTTCCACCAATCTGGCAGGACTGGGATCCTCGAGTGACGTTTTCATGACCCTGGAGGGCTGAGTCCGGTTGATGCTCAACACCCGCCGTCAGACTCTCACCTAGCTGATTGGGCCGGTGGTAGCGCCCGAAGGTGGATTGATGGAAATTCTTCTCGCTCTGGGGTTAGGTCCTGAGATGCTCCCGCTGCCAGGCTTCCACCTTGCTGGAAGGGTCGGGATCCTCGAGTGACATCGTTATGACCCTGGAGGGCTGAGTCTGGTTGATGCTCAACACCCGCCGTCAGGCTCTCACCTAGCTGGCCGGGCCGGGATCCTCGAGTGACGCCGTCATGACCCTGGAGGGCCAAGTCCGGTTGATGCTCAACACCCGCCATCAGGCTCTCACCTAGCTGATAGGGCCGGTGGTAGCGCCCGGAGGTGGATTGATGGAAAGTCTTCTCGCTCTGGGGTTAGGTCCCGAGATGCTCCCGCTGGCAGACTTCCACCTAGCTGGCAGGGCCGGGATCCTCGAGTGACGTCGTTATGACACAAGAGGGCTGAGTCCGGTTGATGCTCAACACTCGCCGTCAGGCTCTCACCTAACTGATCGGTCCGGTGGTAGCGCCCGTATGTGGATTGATGGAAAGCCTTCTCGCTCTGGGGTTAGGTCCTGAGATGCTCTCGTTGCCAGGCTTCCACCAACCTGGCAGGGCCGGGATCCTCGAGTGACGTCGTTATGACCCCGGAGGGTTGAGTCCGGTTGATGCTCAACACCCGCCGTCAGGCTCTCACCGAGCTGATTGGGCCGGTGGTAGCGCCCGGAGGTGGATTGATGGAAAGTCTTCTCGCTCTGGGGTTAGGTCCCGAGATGCTCCCGTTGCCAGACTTCCACCTAGCTGGCAGGGCCGGGATCCTCGAGTGACGTCGTTATCACCTTGTAGGGCTGAGTCCGGTTGATGCGCAACACCCGCCATCAGGCTCTCACCTAGTTGATTGGGCCGGTGGTAGCTCCCAGAGGTTGATTGATGGAAAGTCTTCTCGCTCTAGGGTTAGGTCTCGAGATGCTCCCGCTGCCAGGCTTCCACCTAGCTGGCAGGGCCGAGATCCTCGAGTGACGTTGTTATGACCCGGGACGGCTGAGTCCGGTTGATGCCCAACACCCGCCATCAGGCTCTCACCTAGCTGATTGGGTCGGTGGTAGCGTCCGGAGGTTGATTGATGGAAAGTCTTCTCGCTCTGGGGTTAGGTCCCAAGATGCTCCCGCTGCCAAGCTTCCACCTAGCTGGCAGGGTCGGGATTCTCGAGTGACGTCGTTATGACCTTGGAGGGCTGAGTCCAGTTGATGCACAACACCCGCCATCAGGCTCTCACCTAGCTGATTGGGCCGGTGGTAGCTCCCAGAGGTTGATAGATGTAAAGTATTCTCGCTCTGGGGTTAGGTCCCGATATGCTCCCGCTGTCAGGCTTCCATCTAGCTAGCAGGGCCGGGATCCTCGAGTGACGTCGTTATGACCCTGGAGGGCTGAGTCTGGTGGATGCTCAACACCCGCCGTCAGGCTCTCACCTAGCGGATTGGGTCGGTGGTAGCGCCCGTAGGTTGATTGATGGAAAGTCTTCTTGCTCTGGGGTTAGGTCTGGGATGCTACCGCTGTCAGACTTTCATCTATCTGGCAGGGCTGGGGTTCTCGGTGGATGTGATGATATCTAATGTCGGGACCCAGACATTCGAACTCTGATGGCAAAGGTCGCAGGGATGACAAGTTGAGCTCGGCAGGTCGGCGAGCCGAGACTACTGTCAGCAGTTACACTCCAGCCCGCCAAATTTTTACTTGGAAGATTATTGGCTTTTTGCCAAGTCTTAAAAAAGAAGAGCTGTCATAGACGAGCTGGGCATTCGCGGGCTCAGCTCGGCGAGCGACCAGCTCAACTGCCGCGGGGTAATATCTAAAGGCAGGGTAAAAGGGATGTTGAGCTGAGGTCTCGACATCTACTGAGAAAGGCGAGAGGAGGTGGTCCTCGGCGGTATATTTCTACTCTTCTAAAATTTTATTTGGGAATTTCTAACAACTTCAGCTTGACGTTGGCGAGAAAGAAGGGAGCTCGCGGGCGAGCTGGGTAATCGCAGGCCTGGCGCGGCAGTAATCCGTCTGTTGACTGTCCGGGGTTGACGAGCTCCCACGGTCTCTCCGCGGGTACGAATCCTAACTCAAATACATTCTAGCGGCTCGCTCCACCTTGATGAGGTCGCCCTATGGAAGAGGGCAGCTCGCAGGCGAATGCATTGCAGTAAGTAAGTTCAAAAAAAAGATGGACAAATTAGAGCCAAATCATTCTTTTTCATTAGCAAATGATATTTTACAAATGGGAGAGCTCGCTTCGGCGAGGTTACACGGGGGGGGGGGGGGGGGGAGAGTTACAACAAAAAAACAAAAATTAGCAGGGAGACGCGAGTCAGCTCTCGCCCTCCCCTCTGGATGGGTGGTCCTCCTCGCCCTCTCCTCCAGATGTGCGGCCATCCTTGTACTCCTTGACATCTTTGAAGAGCGATTCAAAACTCTTTTCCTTCTCACTGGGAGGGGTAGCCGGCGGGAACAGGCTCGACACAAGGTCCCTCGAGGTGATCTCCTCGCATCCCTCCACCAACACCTCCATGTCTTTCATCATCTGCAAGGTGTAGTCGGCGGTGCTGATGGAGTTGATCTGCAACCTCTCGGCGACCTCAGCCTCGTTGTAGACTTTTGGCCATTTGAGAGGAATGCTCGGCCCGCCGCCGGACTGGGGGAAGAAGATGTCTGTTTGCTGGATCAGCTCGCTCTGGAGTCCTTTGTTCTCCTCCCTCAGCTCGGCATTATCCTCCAGCTCGGCGGCGCGAGCCTCCAGCTCGGCGGCGCGAGCTCGCAACTCGCTCGCAGCTTTAAAATCCTGGGAAGAAGGGCAAGGTAAGATTTATATGCATGACAAAGCCTAAGTAAAAAAGGAAGGGGATAGCCGCCACTTACCATCCCGCCAACGGCTTTTGCTAGAAGATTTTCAGCGACCTGTAGTCGCTTCGCCAGGTCGGCGGCGTTGTCCTTGGCGAGGTCGCTCCTGCTCGGTCTTCAGCAACTGGTGGTTGAGGCTAAAGCCGCGGCGGACCACCATGTGATGCAGCTCCATGGCCCGCATCTGGGCCTGCAGACCTTCTCGGCCGAGCTGTCGAAGAGTCAGGCCCTTGTAGGCCTCAACATCCTCGTGCCCATACAAGTAGAAGCCCAGCGCGTAGGCATGCCCGGAGGGGCGGGTTGACCCCCCGACCGGAGGGTTGGAGTGATGAGATGAAAACCCTGTGGGTCTGCTCATCCCATCGCACCATCGGTTCGCCGGCCGGGTCTTTTGATTTTCACCCAAAGCCAAAAAGGGGGTGGCTCTTCGGCAGGCCCGACTCGCGGGCCACAGTCTTCGCTGCAGCAGGGGGAGTGGAGGGCTCGCCGCCTTCCAGATCTTTCGTCGGCGAACCCTTCAGCGAGCTCTCTGGCGACCCTTCGGGTATGGTCTCCGGCGAGCTGATGTAGATTTGTGGTTGCTTTTTGGAGACCACCAGAGCCTTCATCTTATTTGGCCGCGGGGGGCGGCGAGGCGAGCTGGACCCTTCGAGGCCAGGTTGTTTCCGGCTGGAGGAAGGTCCACCTGACCCCAGCTCGTCTCGGCAGGCCGCCGCGGCTGCCGGCTCGCGCGCGAGCGGGTCTGGGTAGAGTGTCGAGCCCGCATGAGGCGGATGCTCGGGAATAGATCACTCCCCTGCAAGAAATGACTTTGAATTAGAAAACGATAATCATAGGCGAGCCCGTGAGGAGAAAAGGGAAAAGTATACCTTCGCTGGGTGGAACCGGGAGGAGCGAGTCGAGGCCCCTTTGAAGGAAGGCGACCTCGAAGTCCTTCCCCAGGAAGAATTTGTGCAGCTCGGCGTTGTCGCCAGATAGCGTTGGTGGCCGATATACCTCCCCTCTCTTCTGTTGGGGGGAGAAGGGTATATTGCGCAGTTCGCCCTTGCCGAAGACGATCTTGTATACCCAGTTGTGATTTTTGTTCGCGGTCTCGCGAACCTTGATGTGCGAGCCCATCAGACAGGCGACCCTGACGTTTGTCGCGCGGTAGGTGAAAAACTTGCGGAAGACTGCGAGGCTGAATTCAATCCGCTCGCGACAGAGGTGACCGGCGAATGCGACCATCATAGCGATCGCATTCGGGTTCAGCTGCGCGAGCACCGCGCCGAAGTACTTGAGGATTTGACGGATTTCCGACCAGCGGGGCAAGCACAACCCCACCTCGAAGTGCGAGATGGGGAAGGCGAGCTCGTCCCAGTAGAAGGTATTAATGGCCTCGCCCCCTGCGGGCCGGCGCGCCTCATAGCCGGGGGGCATGTACTTTGTTTTGAAGCTGGCGAGCTCACGCTCGGTGGTATTTCCATCGAAGAAGAGGTAGTCGACGAACTGACGGGCACACTTGGACCGCCCGTCGGCGTCAGGTCGCGCCTTGCCCATGTTCGCGAAAAGGTTTGGGGTGCGAGAGCAGTGAGAGAGAAGAGAAGCAAAGGGGGGTTTGAATGCAATAAAGGCGATGACCTTGGGGGTTTGTGAGGGGGCTATTTATAGAAAACCAGATTTATTGCCGAGCTGACCGGTCTGTCCAGCTCGCCAGCCCCAGCTCGCCAACCCTACGACTTGACCTATCCTAGTGCGAGCTAAACCTAGATGTCACATCCTATTATTTCAAATAGCATACTGAGTTCTAAAAAAAATTATTTAAGTTATTACAGACAGGGATGTTCCAACAAACTATAAACAGACTAGCGTGGGTAAAAATGGTAAAAACACATCACAAGAGGTTGGGCGAGTGACCCTCTGGAACCTCCACTCGCCGGGGGTGGCGAGCGCTTGATGGAGCTGGCACTCGCCACCTCTTCCCAGCCCTGGGCGAGTGCGGGTCCGGCCTGCCCCACTCGCCCGCTGCTTGCCGAGCCCCCTGGGGCGAGTGCGAGCCGACCCACTCCACTCGCTCGCTGCTCGACGTGCCCCTGGGGCGAGTGCGAGCCCACCTGCTCAACTCGCCCATCAAACGACCCACCCTACTTGGGCGAGCCGGACTGCTGGACTTTGGCTGATCTGGTTCCTGTCGCCTACTACTCGCCGGATATGAGGTTGTACAACGCGCATATGGAAGTCGTCGTGGTCGTGGACGCATTCACTCAAGTGGACCCCCTCATCATAATTTATGGAGCGCGTATATGGAAGCCGCCATGATCGACCTGCTTAAAATTAATTTGTATGAATTAATTAATTGATATTAATTAATTCATACTAATTAATAACAATCAATTAACTTTATTATTTTGTATTTTCTTGTTGGGTTGCCTTTTGTATTTTCTTGTTTGGGTGTCTTTTGTATTTCCTTATTTAGTTGCCCTCCATCATCTATAAATGGGGGAGGGGTTTGTGTGAAATGATCTGAGAATGAATGAAGGTTTTTTTAGGGTTGCTCCCTAATTTCGTCTCTTTTTTTCCTTCTCACACACATCCGCCGGCCCTTGCCGGATTCCTCCCAGGAATTAATTGTAATCGTATCAATTGGTCGACCCGCCTCACCCCCCGCCTTCTAGCCGCTGGTGCTCGAGATTGTGCTGGGTTTTGATCTGCTTCTGCTGAAATTTCCGCTTCCATAGGAATCCCTGTTTCAATTCCCGCATCGAGCGACGTGCGTCTGCCGCTTCCACAAATCTCGCTCCCGTTTTTGGCTTTTGTCGCCTCCGCTGGAATCATTCGTTCGATCTGTGGCTTCTAGCAACGTGCGACGCCGCATTGGTTTTGCCAGTCCGTCGCGCCTATCAATCCGCCACACCGCAACTCCAGCTGCGTGCAACCAGTTTCGTCGATCCGTTTCCAGAGCCACAGACGGAGTGGGTGTTGCAGGTTTTCGCCTCCCGCGGGTTTCGCCCTCTGCATCTCGATCACATTTATGCGACCCTCCGCGCTTCAACTGCTGCTCCGCCTATTTTCTCCGGCCGCCGAGCGGCCGACGCCGCCGATCGTCCGATGCCGCCGATCGTCCGACGCCGCCGATCGTCCGACGCCGCCGATCGGCCGACGCCGCCGATCGGCCGCCGCCGCCGATCGGCCGACGCCGCCGATCGGCCGACGCCGCCGATCGGCCGACACCGCCGATCTACCCCAAAAAGGCCGCAAGACCGGTTCTGCCGCCGATTTCTGCCGGATCTTCTTCCCCTTCCGTTTCTGCTGTAGGAAGGCCGTCGCCCCGGGCCTCTGTTTCGCTGTGCCATCCTGTCGTGCCGCCACAGAGATCGCCGACATTACATCCAGCCTACGTCCTGGGCACCATGGCTGCCGCTCAATCCGCCGCTATCGGGCCGTTGTTCTTGCCGTCGCCGACCACCAACCCTCGACTAGATTTTGCTGCCCGAGCTGCACAAATCCAGGCCACTTGCGCCTCCCAACTTGCCGAAGTCAATCGTCCTCTTGTCCCATGAACGAGCTTCTGCAACCCTCCACGAGGTTCTCTGCTCTAAGTTGTCTCCATCACAACTACCTCCTGCACCATGCGAGAGTTATCCTGTCATGCCGCCCCCAACATTCCTCTACGACACCAGCCGGCCCCTCCGCCCACAGTTGATCCTCCCGTCGAGAGTGAACCGACCACTGACGTACCACATCTCTCAACTGCAGTCGTACCTCCACTGCTTCCACCACCTCCCTGGTCACCCGCTTGGCCGCCTCCTTCGGCCATCTCTCGTCTCCCGGCTCTTGCTCCGCCGACCCCTGCCTCGCCACTTCCACCGGCCGCCTCGCCGCTTCCACCGGCCGCCTCGCCGCTTCCACCGGCCGCCTCGCCGCTTCCACCGGCCTCCTCGCCGGTTCTTCTGTTGTCTCGCGCCCTGCTGTCCCCGACGGATCCGTTCCTGCTGTCGGTCGTCGCGTCTCCGGCATCCTTATGGATGCTGCTCACCACCGCTCCACCGACCTTGCGGAAGCCATTACTTCTGTCGCCCGTCTTTCTGATGCCGCCGCCGCAACTCACCAACACCGTCAACGCTGTTACACGCTACCTGGCTTTGTTCTGACGGGAGGCCAAGGTAACAGATGATCCGGCCACCCGCTTGGTACACGAGCTGGAGTCCAAGCTCGTTTTGAAAGACGGATGGAGTGTTACGAGTCCACGTGTTGCGGGCACATTCACTCAAGTGGACCCCCTTCGTCATAATTTATGAAGCACACATGAAAATCGTCGTGGTCATGGGCGCATTCACTCAAGTGGACCCCCTCAGCATAATTTATGGAGCGCGCATATGGAAGCCGCCATGATCGACCAGTTTAAAATTAATTTGTATGAATTAATTAATTGATATTAATTAATTCATACTAATTAATAGCAATCAATTAACTTAATTATTTTGTATTTCCTTGTTGGGTTGCCTTTTGTATTTCCTTGTTTAGGTGACTTTTTGTATTTTTTTGTTTAGTTGCTCTCCCTCATCTATATATGGGGGAGGGGTTTATGTGTGAAATGATCTGAGAATGTATAAAGTTATTTTTAGGGTTCCCTAATTTCGTATTTTTTCTTCCTCCTCACTCACTCACGCCGGCCCTTGCCGGATTCCTCCCGGGAATTAATCGTAATCGTATCACATATACATGTTGTCTTGTATGTTAAATTTCAAGTTTTAGGTGTTTCAGTGATTTGGTCTTTAATGATGTTGTTTTAATTTTTAACTCCATACATTGAATTTTAATTTCCATCCGAACAACAAAATTACTAATTCCAATTCCTGTGCTAGAATTCTTCCATTCAGCCGAACAACAAAATTCAAATTAATGTAGGAATTGAAATTGGGCCAATTCCAATTCATGCATCCCGAAAACCCGGCAGGATTCATCTTCCTGCAGGAAAAAGGAATATGGTTCGTAGGAGGTACAAAGCTTAAAATCAGGAACTAAGACGATCGCAAGTCCTCCTGCTCTCAGATCTCAAAGGTCCTGTAGATTTATCAACAATGGCGATTATCTTTTCCAGACATGAACACTCATTTTTTCCAACAGAAGTGTCGTCGAATTTATGTTTCTTACTGGGCTCAGATTTAGAACTGCGAATATCTTGAAGTCCTCCCAAATTTCGAAGGTCTTGTAGATTTCACAACAATTGCAAATATCCTGTCTAGATATCTAAAAACCCATTATTTCCAACAAAAGTTTTTCAAAGGTCCTGAGGAAGTGTCCAGATTCGGACTTGAACTGAAAATAGGGAGAGGGAGATGCGATTGTCAAAATTTTCATCGCCTGTCCTCGTCGTTCTCGCTTCCGATCGCCTCCCAACGTTCTCGTTCCCCATCGCATCTCGTCTCCTGAGAAACCACCGACGATCATATCTCCCTCTCCCTGTTTTTGGTTCAGGTCTTGGACGAGGAAAATGTCACAATTCTAGAGAGGTTGTTCCCGGCATCTTCATCGCTGTTGAGGTCTTTGCACCCATGTTCGGTATTTGGAGGAAGAGTCCTTCGACTCCTTCAGAAACCCACCAGGCTTCATCTTCCTGCAGGAAAAGTGGATATTGATATCAATAGGCGGTACAGGGCTCAGATGAGGAACTGAGAAGATCGAATTTCCTCCTATCCCCAGATTAGAACTGAGAAGATCTCGAAGCCTTTCTCCCAGATCTCGAAGGTCCTGTAGATTTCACAACAATTGCGATTATCCTGTCCAGATATTTGAAAACCTATTTTTTGTATTGGAGGTCCTGTGTAAGTGTCTAGATCAGGACCTGAACTAAAAACATGGAGAGGGAGATGCGATTTCAAAAATTTCATCGCGCGTCATTATCGCTCTCGATCGCGTATCATCTCTCACCGTTCTCACTCCTGATCTCGTCGTGTCTCC
Organism: Platanthera guangdongensis; assembly: GCA_039583875.1. NCBI lineage: Eukaryota > Viridiplantae > Streptophyta > Magnoliopsida > Asparagales > Orchidaceae > Platanthera > Platanthera guangdongensis. The sequence goes on along the minus strand of CM077153.1, from coordinate 26,915,568 downwards.
CGAGAAAACTACCCACCACCACATCTCCCTCCCCCTGTTTTCGGTTTAGGTCTTGGATGAGGAAAATGACACAAATCTAGAGAGGTTGTTCTCTGCATTTTCATCGCCGACGAGTTCTTTGCACTGATGTTCGACATCTGGAGGAAGAAGGGCGTTGAGTCCTTCGGCTCCTTCAATATATATATATATATATATATATATATATATATATATATATATATATATATATATATATATATATATATATATATATATATATATATATATATATATATATATATATATATATATATATATGGGGGGCATATACTGTGCGGGCAAACATTAGGTGCGGGCGTACGGGCAAGTGATTTTGGGGGTCAAGATGGTCTCAAAACAAAAAGTGATCAACATGAAAGTTGTATATCTCGGCGAGACGAACAACTTTCATGTTGATCACTTTTTGATTTGGGTCCGATTTGGACCTCGATTTGGGCCCCGAAATCGGGGGCGGCGGAACTGCTACAGTAAACCGTTCTGCCGCCCACGATTTCGGAACTGCTACAGTATATGCCCCCATATATATATATATATATAATTGCTCGAGTTATAAAAAAGAAGAGAGATTTAAGTCAAGTTAAATGCATAAAAGATGAAACTGATACAGTTTTAACGGATTATAATATTAAAGAACTATTAAAAAGATACTTTTATCAACTCTATAATGAAACAAAAGACAATGAATTGAACTTTGAAAAGATAAAAAAATCGGAGGAATATAGTAACCTAAAGTTTTATCATAAAATTTAAGTATCAAAGGTAAATGATGTTATAAAGAAGATGAAAAATGGAAATACGGTTATGTCAGACGATATATCCATTGAAATATGGAAATTTCTAGGGAAAGAAGAAATTTTGTGGCTGACATATTTTTTTAAATAAGATACTGAAGTCAAAGTGGATGCTAGATCAATTGAGAGAATATCTTGGTACCATTGTATAAAAACAAAAGAGATACACAAAATTGTGTTAATTATAGAGGAATCAAATTAATGAGTTATGCCATGAAACTAAGGAAATGAGTAATAGAAAGAATAGTAAGACGAGCTCGGAGAATCAATTTGGATTCATGGTAGGGCGGACAACCATGGAAGCTATACATCTCTTGAGGAGACTCATTGACAACTATCGAGAAAGAAAACAAAATTCACATCTCTTGAGGAGACTCATTGAAAATTATCGAGAAAGAAAATAATATTCATATATATTGTTTATCGATCTTTAAAAGGCTTATGATAAGGTTCTATGAGAGATCTTATGAAGTGTCTTAGAAAAGAAAGCTGTAAATGTATCATATATTGACATAATCAAATATATGTATACAAATTCAGTGACACGAGTGAGGACATCTGGAGGATTAACACGGGATTTCTCTATCACTATTGGCTTACATCAAAGTTCAGCTTTAAGCCCTTATCTTTTTTTCCTCATCTTAGATGAGCTTACCAGACAGATCCAACAAGCAATACCTTGGTGTTTATTGGTAGCGGATGATATCACTTTGGAGAAGAAGGGTTTTAGGTAGAGCAAGGCAAAGAGGGAGTATATGGAGCTTAAATTTAGCAGTGCAGGAAGGAGATATGATTTCATTATTAAGTTAGGTGATCAAAATATTTCCCGCAATGAGTGCTTTAAATATCTTGGATCGATAGTTTAAAAAGATGAAGGTGTTGATAAAAATGTAACACACAGAATCCAAGCAGGTTGTTTGAAGTGGAGAGGCACGTAAGGGATCTTATGTGATCGTAAAGTACTCTTAAAATTTAAATGTAAGTTTTACCCTACTGCAATTAGACCAGCGATGCTTTATGGTTATGAGTGTTGGGTAGTGAATTGTGTACCTGAGCAAAAAATGAGAGTTATGGAGATGAGAATGCTTAGGTGGATGTGTCATGTGTGGATGCACGAGACTGGATAAAGTAGGATTGAATGTATCAGGGATAAGACAGGAGTAGCACCGATTGCAAAAAAGATGTGAGAAGCTCGGCTAAGATGGTTTGGACATGTACAAAGAAGACCTTTAGAGGCACATGTTAGGCGTTGTGAGAGTCTAGTCACTAGACATGTTAAACGTGGGAGGGGTAGACTAATAAAGACTTTGAATGCGAATTTCTATTAATTTCTAGACATTAATAGAAATTGTGCACAAGTAGTCATAACAAAAATAGAAAAAGCACATAAACCATCACAACCAATCTATTACATTCCTTTTTGAGCTTGATATTCAACAATTTTTTTTGTATCTATGTTATTCTTAAAGTCTGTTCATTCATTTGATGATTGAATTGGATTAACAATATCATCATATTAGAAGAGTTCTTCATTTTGAGACGCCACCCGAGCTAAACAATTCAACATCAATAAAGAAATTAGGTAAGACGCATCATGTAATTAGTATGGGTGATGTTATATATAGATCGCTTTTGACTATATACAAACTCAATATTTGCAAGTTTTGTGGCGTTTTAAAATACTGTACTAAATAAATGCCTCTTAACAATGAATTTCTAATTTATTCATGCCCTATCCAACCCAGTCTCTCCTATTGCGTAACCTGATACCTCCCCGTCTTTCCTCGCGACAACCTTCACCACACCTTGATCTCGCCTCGCCTGCGTGAAATGGAGCCGCCGCCGCCGCCTCTTTACTCCATGACCGATGATCTATGCTTGGCCGGCAATTTAGCGCTTCAGTTCGGATGGCTCCCTCATTGCGGTTGGCCTTGGCAAGCTTCTTCAAATCTGGCTATCCCTTGGCCTCCGCAAGGAGTTCTTCCCATTCAAACTTGTGCGCACGTTCTTAGATTGTTCTGCGACAATTACGACACTCGACTGGCCCGGCTCAAAGTATATTATTGTCGAATCAAAGGATTTTGCAGTTCTCTTCCGGAATTAAACAAAAGCCGATTCCATGCCTTTCATGTTTTTAGGCCACCGGGACTCCATTGTTGGTGTTTTCTTTTGTATCTTGAAGAGGACAATCAGAATGTTCAGAGTTTACACAATATTTAGGGATGAGGCAATTTTTATTTGGAATTTGGATGAAAGTGTCAAGTGTGATGATAATTCTGAAGGAAGCATCTCAGATCCTCCAACTCCATGCACCACCGATCGGAGGAATTCAGATGGAGAGACTGGTGAATTTGACACGGTTGTTAATGATCGAAAGAGGAAAAGGAGTTTTGGTGGTGTTTATGCATATATGTCTGGAATTCCTTTGCATAAAACGAAATGGATGTTAATGAATAAGGATTTCCTCATGTGGATACCAACATGATGTTTAGTGCTTTCACTTAAAACTGAAAATCATAAATCGAACCGGAACCGAACAAGAATCGGAAAGAAACGGGCCAAATCATTTGTGAATTATTAGGCTCAAGTTTGAATTTTGGAACCGTAAAGACAATGGTCTGAATGCGATTCCTTAATTTTATTATCTGAACCAGAACAAGAAGCGCAACATAAATGTCTCGAACGGTTTCAGAATTTTAGAGTAGATCTGGATCGGACTGAAACAGAACCGAACCGCAATCTGTTTATTATTATGAGTTTTAATCAAACTTTGAAAACCGGAATGGACCGGCTGGTCGGACCGGTCGAACCGCCAACCGGTAACCTACCCGGTCCGGTCCAGGTTCCAAAACCGGCTTACCCACAGACCGCCCGAAAATCGGGGAATCGGGCGGATCGACCGGAAACCCGGGAACCGTGACCGGTTCTCCGTAACCAGGCGGGTCCAATAAGAAGTTGGGATTTTAAAATTCGAGTTAAAAGGGTGTTGCTGGGATTCGAACCTGCATCAATGAATATAATTCCAAAGCCCTACTCCACTAAGACTCTGTTTGGCGCGCTGCAGCGACTGAAGAAGCAGTGGTGAGAAGTAGTGGTGTAGTAATCTACTGTTTTGCAGAGTGGTGGTAGAATCTGTGAATCTGTTTGGAAGAACAACTATTTCATTGTTGTTTCAAAAGGAGAAGCTGTTAAGTTGTTTAGCAAAAACAATTGTGCTTTTTGAAGCTTTTTTTAAAAAAAATTTAGTGATAGACTACAATTAATTAAAACAAATTAATTAACTTAGTGTACACAATATGTACTCCAAAATACTATTACAAAATAAAACACACTAATTAAAAGGTTTTCCATCCAAGCTCGTAAGGGTTGATCCGCCTCGAACATGCCCCAACGCTCTTGATCGTCGAACATCAACTGCTTAAGTAAGAGCTGTGTAATTAATCAGGTCAATACTTTTATAGTAATATAACTTATTAACATTAAACGTTTCATAATATTTTACCTGTGATATGCCATCAGTTGATCCACTATGAAGTCTCTGATGTTTGTCATTTCAGTAGCTCATGTTCCTTCAAATGTATTAGGTGCGTTATTCGGATTTGGATCGATTGTTATTTGACGATTGTTTGGTCACAGTACGTAGGCCTCTGCATGAACATAGCTTTCGTTTTCATCACATACATCAAACACAGGGTCTGAACGAGATGGATGTCTCCTAATGAAGTTATGCAGCGCCACTCTTTGAGAAATCAAACGGAAGCATTTTGCCAAGTATGGCTCACTTTTTCTTCCATACGCCAAAGCTCCTTTCGATCACACTACGAAGCGAGGAGTGTGCTTTATTAAAGATCTCCCGGCATCCTTTTATTGGTCGATTACCCCGAGCGAAGTCCCGCAAGTGATATCTAGTTTCTGGAAATGATTTCAAAAGTCCTTTTTCTAATGGATAACCAACATCAACCAGATAATATTTATCTTGATTGTTTAAAAGATTAGACGGTATTAACATATGACAAAACAATATGCATAGTAATAAGCATAGAATTTATACCTTCAGGTGGAAATAGAAATTTACTCATTTGATCCCTAACTGCACGGTGGTATATGCGGCAGTCATGTGCAGATGCCTCCCAACCAGGCACAACGTAAGTAAAACACATTAAAGCCCAAACCGCCATCACATTTTGAGTTGGGTTTCCGTGACGTCCTATATACGACACTTGATTTTCAACATGTATTCTTGCATCAACATATGTACTATCAATTGCTCTGATACAATCTTTAAAAAATGACATATATCTTTCGTCATTTTTTAAGTGTGAGGGAGTGACACGAAAATGAGGATCAGTAGGAGCAATAATGTTCATGGACATGTTAGCCAGCGCACAAAGTCCTATCATGAATAACCGACTGATAGTCTCTGTAGAACGTTGAAATTGTTCACTTGTTTTCCTGAACGTTTCATTGTGACCCAAAATATAAATTGTGATTGTCAATATATCGCTTGCTTGAGTTCTTTGTGTTCCCTTTAGCTCATGTGTTTGTTCTAATAGTGCTAACAAATAAAAAAATATGACCTGTCATTCGAAACATGTTATGAAACCTCCTAGGATGCCCGATAAATAATTTACATTCCATTTATGTCCGGTCTGAGAAGAGGTCATGCAGGGTGTTTTATCACACAACGAAGAGGCATACTCAGTGATTGAAAGATATAGTACCTAAACACCTAGAGGGGGGGGTGAATAGGTGACCTACTTCTTTTTAGACTTTAATGACAGCAATCAGTTAAGTTCACAGAATTCTAACTATTTTTATCACAGCAAACACACAGCATACACAGCAAATCACAAACACAGCAGACACAGAGATTTATAGTGGTTCCCCAAGCTTTGGGTACATCCACTTTTCCCTTTCGCCTATCTAGCAGTGTACTAGATTCGACCAAACTTCACCACTGTCTCAGAACCCAAACTGGTTCCTACACCTCAGGCCCAAGGCCCTACAACTCAGCTTTTCCACAAAGCCTACACTCAGCCACAAAGGCCTACACTCAGCCAACAAAGCCTACACTCAGCCACAAAAGGCCTACACTCAGAGATTCCAATCTCATACACTCAGGATCTCAAGCCCTACCCTCAGCCTTTATAATTACAGGCTTACAATCACTCAGATCCAAAGGATCCTACAAGATAAAAATGTTTTTACAAATATTAACTCAACAACCCAAAAACAAGAGAGGGGAGTTGTGAGTTTCTTGATGAGTTCTTGGAAGAACTCAGCTGGATTCAATCTGACTTAGCTTTCTTCAAAGCTTTTTGAAAGTAGAACTGAATAAGACTGATTCCTTCTGCAGTTGATCCTTGACCTCTGCTTCTTAAGATCCAGAATGAATCTGAATCCTTCTTCTCAGCCTAGTTCCAATGGCTGATTTCTTGGATGGAGCCCTCTCTCTCCAACTTCTTAGATCTGCACTTGGACTGCAAGATCTTCTTGTCTTGATACTTGATCAATAACTCTGTGAACCACTTGTTGAATTACTTCAATTACTTGAACAACAACAACTTTTAACCACTGTTTCTGTAGACTGTATGAGCCTATTTATAGGCCTTCTTCATGGTAACCGGCTGGTCCGGTTCATAACTGTCTTCTGACATCTCTGACAGGTGCTGTAGACCGGCTGGAACGGCAGCTGTCAAGTCATCCAGTCAGTTCTTGAAAATCTCTAACTGTCTGATAGTGTCGAGACTTTCTGTCTTTAAGTGTCGACACTTATAGACCAAATGTCGACACAAGTTGTGTAAGTGTCGACACAAGTCTACAAGGTGTCGACACAACTCCTTGTGTTGTAGATACTATGTCTCGACACAGATTCTTCTTCAGGTGTCGACACTGAAATTGAGTGTCGATACAAGTACTTGATCTTCTATCTTTTGCTGAATTTTTTTAAGTGTCGACACATCTCCTTTGTGTCGACACATCTCCTTTGTGTCGACACATCTTCATGTGTTGAATCTGTTAAGTGTCGACACTGCTTCTTGGTGTCGACACATCTTCATGTTGATACTTGATGAGTGTCGACACATTGCTTTGGGTGTCGACACTTCTTCTTCTTGTTGAGACTTCAGCTGAGTGTCAACACAATCCCATAGTGTCGACACTTGTACTTAGAGTAATTTGTTGATCTTGCTGTTCTTTACTAAGTGTCGACACAGCTCCTTGTGTCGACACTTTCTTCAAGTGTTGAGTCTTCTGTTGAGTGTCGACACATTGTTCTGGGTGTCGACACTTACTTCAAGTGCTGACTCTTCTGTTGAGTGTCGACACATTATTCTGAGTGTCGACACTTATACTTAGTCTCTGCTGACTTTTGTTGAGTGTCGACACAGCTCCAAGTGTCGACACTTTCTGGTGTAGACACAGCTTCACTGGGTGTCGACACTGCTGTTAAGTGTCGACACTGCTTTACTGTACTTTCTTCACTGAGTGTCGACACAGCTCTTTGTGTCGACACTTTCTGTCTGGTGTCGACTCTGCATCCCAGGTGTCGACACAATGACTCCAAGTGTCGACACTGCTTGCCTGAGTGTCGACACAAGTCTTCTTAAGTGTCGACACTTTCCCTCTGAGTGTCGACAAATGAACTTAGAAATTTTTGCTTCAGTCCTGCAAATACTTAACCTGCACAAGTAACTCAAAAACACATCAAATACATTTTGATGTATATCATTGAGTTGGGTGAGGGTTCTTCAAATCAGGTACATTTAAACCAATGTACCCAACAATCTCCCCCTATTTGGAGAAGTCATAACCCTTAGTCAATGATATACATCATTCATAATTAAAATTACAAAATGATGTAAAGCAGGATAATGTACAGCAGGGTAAACATAAACATGTATCAATTTCACATGTATACAAATACATCATTACAGAACAAATAAGAAATAGACATAGACATATTCACAGAACAAACATGAAATATATTAATCATATATTGTTCTAATATCTGTCTTATGCATTTTCAGAAGTTCATTAAATGTTTTACATCCAAAAGATTACAAAATAAACTTCAAGAAAATTCTAAATCTATTTTTGTTCTGGCTTCTTAATCACTATGCCTTTGCCAGCTTGAACTTTAGCTTGGACAGGAGCAACAGCAGTTTCAGCATCAACAGGCTTCTTGCCTTTCAGATCTTTCTTCTTAAGCTCTTCAGCTTTGATCTTCTGCCTCTCAAAATAATGGTATGGCTTAGGAAAGTACTTGCTAGGCTCCTGGGCAGTAGGAGGTAGCTTTCCCATTTTTGCCTTCCTTCTATATTGGACTATTGCCTATTGTCTGGTTTCATGTTTTCTTCATTCAGCTTCAGAGAACCATTTGTTCCTGTCTTGAATGTTGTCTTTGCCAGCTTTCCAGGCAGTTAATATAATGTTCCTAGAGGTAGGGCTCCATTGCTCAAAATCTGGTCTCAGTTCAGCTTGTTCCCTAAACCTCTTCTTAGACAATCTTGTCTCTTCTTCTTTCTGCAGTGCCTCTTGCATGGCTTCAGAAATAGGCTGAACAACCTTTTCAATAATAACATTGTCCTTGCCCACAGGTGGGCTGTACATGGTCTGTACATCTGCATGAATCATGTCAAAATCTGGAGGAGGGTATATGACTTGAGCCACTTCAGCTTGCTCCCCTCCTAGATATGCAGGTTGAATCCCAGATTCTGCCACATTGTCATCATCACAAAGAGGAGGATATCCCAGTGTAGCCCTGATTGAATTTGATATCCATTTTGCATGATCAGAGCTTGTCTTGACTAACACTCTCTCCCCCTTTATGACTTCTCTTTCAATATGATCTCTCACATCATCCTTTTGAAATCTCACCTGATTATCCAAGTAATTGACTCCATCTTTGAAGAAGGGTTTTAACCTTTGGAGTTTATCAGTTATCAGCTTCTGTGAATCTTGGATGGCAGTCTTAAGAGCAGTGATTTCTTCTAGAAATACTTTGTCAAAATCTGCCTTTGCTATAGCTGGAGTCTGCCCTGCAGCCAGATTCTTCAGTTCTGTGACTATGGCATTGTGGGATTCAGTAAGGTTGTCATTCATTCTTAGCTGATTTTCAAGAACATAACCTTGTTTCACAGCTATGTCATCCACCTGTGCTTTTATCTTTTCCTGGTGTGTTGCCAAGTACACCACTGCATTGCCACCCTTGTGGAAGCAGTCTGTCATCTCTTTCTTATTTTGGTTCATTTCAAACCTTATAGATTTTATATCCTGGGCTAGATCAAATTGGAGTGATTTGTGTCCTTCATCAACATAAGTTTCTATTGCTTTTCTATGCTCATCCAGCTTGATCTGCATAGCAACCATCAGTGCATTAAGATCAAAAGCTGGGGCTGCCTGTACTATAGACTGTGGAGCAACAGTTTGGAGAGCCTTTTTATAACTCTGGCTCCTTCTTTTGAAGACATAAATTTTCTTTTTCCTAGCCCTTGCAGCCTCCTCATCTTCAGATGCTGAGGAGCTGACTATGTCAATCCTCTCCTTAGGGCTTGAAGGCTTCTCAGGTTGCACATCTGTTGCTTTCTCAGGTCTTTCCTCACAGGCTCTTCCAGAATTTCCATCTGCTCCCCCTCAACAACAGCATTCTCTTTTTCAGCAGCAGTAGGTTCTTTGTCAAAATCCACTTGATCCAGATTTAAAAATAAATCCTCCATAGTGTACTCTTGTGGTGAAGGAGCTGGAGTAATTCTAGGCTCTTCAACCACTGGATCAGGAACCACTTCTAGTACAGCAGATGTGTCTTCTCTAACAGCATCTGGAACTTGACTATCCAGCTGAATTTGCTGATTATCATCAGACAAATCAGTATCTTCCATAGAAAAATTTATAGTGTTTAGTTCAGTGATTACCTCTAGTATGATGTTTGTTGCTTGTTCACTTTCCAGTGTAGTGGGTTCTGCTACAACTGGAAGCTCCCCCTGGCTTTGATCCTTGTGGATGGGGTTAGCTTGAGGTAGCTCCCCCTGGATCTCAGCTTCATCTTGAGGAGCGGGAGACTTCACTGCAGGCTCTTCCTCATGCTCATCTGGAGTGAAGACAACCTGTTCTTCACTATCAGAGCTACTAGTGGACTCTTGTGCCACTTTAGCAGTCTTCCTTTTCTTCTTTGGAGGAATTTCTTTCTCAGACACTGTCTTCTCAGGGGTTGGCATCTCTTTAGTCAACACCCTGTCCCATCTAGAAAATATTCTTTGATCCATTTTCCTCATGTGATTTATCTTGCTTCCTGCAACTTGTTGCATTACCTCTGCTATGGCACCAGCAAGGTAAAGACTTATGATTCTACCCAGATTGGGCTTCTTCAAGCTTTCTTTGATCTTCTCAAAGAGTACCATAGACCAGTCAGTGTTTAGAGAGAAAATTATTCTTGTCATAATATTGAACATGGAGGCAGACACTCTGTCATGCCCTCCTGGCTTGCTGAGGATGACCTTTCCAACAATTTCAGAAAGAAACTTTCCTTGATTGTTCATCCCCTTCCTGTTGAAAACAGAACCAATCTTCATTGTAGAATCAAGGCCACACCAGGTTAGAGCTTCCCTGGTCTTTGAAGCTGTAACCACATCTTCTTCTTGAGTTCTTGGTAGCTGGAGAATCTTTCTCAGACTTTTAGGGGATACCTTAACCCTTGCTCCATGAACTCTGGATTTGATTTTGTATCCAGATTCATCCACCTTGGCTCCATTGAGGAATTCGAGTACCTCTTTCTTCCATATCTTTGTGGGTTCAGAAACTAGATATTCTAACCCGGAATCAGCTACTAGGGTTACGACAGACGTGATTTCTTGATCAGCATCTTCGAAAGTGCCGCACACCAGCTCATATCCTTCGTTGACGTTCTCCTCTAGCTTAGGCGCCATTAGTGTTTGTAGAATTTGTCTTGAGAGAAGAGAGGTGTCGACACAGAAGTTTGGTCTCGAAACTTTGAAAGCGTGTCGACAAACAAAGACAAAGCCCTATTTATACCTTTCTGATTTTGAAGATGAACAGACAGCACAGCTAACTTAAAATGTGTCGACACTGGCAATAAATGTCGACACTGACTTATAATGTCTCGACACATATGTGTCGACACAAGTTTAATCAACAGATTTTATGTGTTGACACTTGGTTATGTGTCGACACAACATAACTCGACACATTGTCGAGACTTTACTTAGAAAATTCTGAGTAAATACTAAGTGTCGACACCACTTTGGATGTGTCGACACCTACTTGGCATGTGTCGACACTAATATTCTGAAGTGTCGACACCAACTTCCTAGATGTGTCGACACTAATATCCTGAAGTGTCGACACCACTATTCTGTGTCGACATAGACTTGTCTATGTGTCGACACCTTTTTACTTAGCCATTTTCAATACTGTAAACTTACTCTAAGTTTATCATTACTAGTTCAATTTTAAATCTATTAACTTAGCTTCTTCTAGGGGCTTAGTATACATATCAGCTATTTGATTATCAGTTTTAACATATTCTAATAAAATATCTTCTCTTTCTACATGCTGCCTAAGAAAATGATATTTAATTTCAATATGTTTTGTTCTACTATGGGATACATGATTATTAGCTATTGAAATATCACTAGTATAATCACAGAAGAGTGGAGTTCTACTTACCTGAAATCCATAGTCCTCTAGCTGATGTTGTATCCACAAAAGTTGAGCACAGCAACTTCCTGCAGCCACATACTCTGACTCTGCAGTGGAGATAGCCACACTAGTTTGCTTTTTGCTACTCCATGAAATTAGTCTCCCACCTAGGAATTGACAGGTTCCAGTAGTGATTTTTCTATCTTCTTTGCATCCTGCAAAGTCTGCATCTGAATAACTTGTTAGTTCAAAATCTCCATTCCTAGGGTACCAGAGGCCTAGATAGGGAGTGCCCTTTAGATATCTCAATATTCTTTTGACTGCTGTCAAATGAGACTCTTTAGGGCAGGCTTGATACCTTGCACAGACACATGTAGCATACATGATATCTGGTCTACTAGCAGTCAAGTATAATAGGGAGCCAACTATCCCTCTATACAAGGTTTCATCTACAGGTTTCCCTGCATCATCCTTGCTAAGAGACATACTTGACCCCATAGGAGTCTTCATGGTACTGGATGAATCCATACCATACTTCCTTATGAGTTCTAGGGTGAACTTGGACTGACATATGGATAAACCATTCTCAGTCTGTTTAACTTGGAGACCCAAGAAAAACTTCAGCTCTCCCATACTACTCATCTCAAATTGACCTTGCATTAGTTTTGCAAACTTTTTGCAAAGGCTGCTTTCAGTAGACCCAAATATAATGTCATCTACATATATTTAGACAAGTATAACTTTGCCTCTAGATTCCCTAAGGAATAGAGTCTTATCTATTTTCCCCCTTGAGAACTTGTTCTCAATGAGGAAACTAGATAGGGTTTCATACCAAGCCCTAGGGGCTTGCTTTAACCCATATAAAGCTTTCCTAAGTCTATAGACATGATGAGGTAAAGTTGGATCAACAAAACCTGAAGGCTGTTCCACATAGACTTCTTCTTTAAGATTACCATTTAGGAATGCTGACTTGACATCCATTTGGTAAACCTTGAATCCTTGATAGGTTGCATAGGCCAAGAACATCCTTATGGCTTCCAGTCTGGCTACTGGAGCAAAGGTTTGATCAAAGTCAATACCTTCTTCTTGCATATATCCTTTAGCAATCAGTCTTGCTTTATTCTTAATGATGACCCCTTGTTCATCCATCTTATTTCTGTAGATCCACTTGGTTCCTATTATATTGTGGTCTTTAGGTTTAGGAACAAGTTCCCAGACCTTGCACCTTTTGAACTGATTAAGCTATTCTTGCATTGCTTCAGTCCATTGTGGATCTTGTATTGCTTCTTCAAACTTCTTAGGTTCAACTTGAGATAGAAAACTGGAGTAGATTGCTGCATTCAAGTATCTGCTCCTGGTTTGTACTCCTTGTCTTGGATCTCCAATAATCTGCTCTACTGGATGATCTCTAAGATGCCTATTGACTGGAGGCATCCTAACTTCTGGTTGAACCTCTTCAGCATCTCCATCATGCTGTACTCCTTGTATTTCTTCAACAATTGACACATGTAGTTCTCCCCCTGTACAACAGCTACTGTCTTCTACTTGCTGTCTTGCAGCAGGTACTTCTTCTATAGCAAGCTTGTCCATTTTCTTTGTTAAACCTGTGGGGCTGCATACACTACTAGACAACTCATTGTTAATAAGTTTAGTCTCATCAAAAACTACATGCACAGATTCTTCTACAACTTGTGTAGACAAGTTGTAGACTCTATAAGCCTTACTGTTATTGATGTACCCAACAAACATTCCCTCTTGGGACTTGGCAGCAAACTTGGTCAAGTAAGACTTCCCATTGTTAAGTATGAAGCATTTGCAACCAAAGACCATGAAATAGGATAGGTTTGGTTTCCTGCCTTTCACAACTTCATAGGGGGTCTTGTTGAGGCCTTTAGTGATGGTAGCCCTATTTATAACATGGCATGCAGTATTAACTGCTTCAGCCCAGAAATACTCTGGTAGTGATGTATCACTTAATAGGGTCCTACCAGCCTCTATCAAGGTTCTATTCTTCCTCTCAGCAATGCCATTTTGCTGAGATGTTCTAGGTGAAGAAAACTCTTGAAATATCCCAAACTCTTCACATAGTTTTGTCATGCTATCAGACTGAAATTCAGTACCATGGTCACTTCTAATCTTGACCACTGTACTATTTAGTTCATTATGAATTTGCTTGACAAAGCTATTAAAGACACTAGTTGTTTCAGATTTCTGTCTTAAGAAGAACACCCAGGAAAACCTTGAGTAGTCATCTACAACTACAAAGGTATAGACCTTCCTACCTAAGCTGTGAACTGGCATTGAACCAAAGAGAACCATATGCAAAAGGTATAAATACCTCACAGCATCTTTGTTTTCTATGCTTCTAAAGGTGGAGTTAGTCTGTTTGCCCTTTTGACAAGCTGAGCAAATACCATCTTTAACACACTTAACTTGAGTAACATTCCTCACTAACTCTTTGCTAAAGAGTTTGCTAATAGTCTTGTAGTTAAGATGGGCAAGCCTCTTGTGCCATTTGACACAATGAGAGACTGTCTCATCAGCTACAAGACACACTGGAGAACCACTGTTCTCAACCATAATGTCTAAGCAATAGACATTCCTTTTCCTATAACCAGTCAAAATGATCTCTTGATCACTTGACCTCTTGATATGACAACCATTTTTAACAAATGAGATGTCATACCCTACATCACTTAATTGACTTATACTTATTAGGTTGTGTTTCAACCCTTTAACATAAGCCACTTGAGTAATGGTAACCAAGTTGCTAGAAATGTTACCAAATCCTTTGATTATTCGTTTTTCAGAACCACCAAAGGTTACTTTTGGACCATCTTTGATTGGAATGTAGTCCTTTAGTAGTCCCCTAGTTCCAGTCATATGTCTGGAACATCCACTGTCCAAGTACCATGTTGGGGTATGGCCACTTGGACTCACCTGCAAAACAGATTAATAAACCTTAGAACCCAAAGAATTCTTGGGTCCTTGGTACTTGTTAGTTTGCAACTTGACAAAACTACCTACTGGCTTTCCAACAGGTAATTTGCAACTCACTTTGGCATTAACATTGTGCCAACAGTCCATTGCAAAATGACCAACTTTGCCACAACACCAACATTCAAACTTGTTGTACCTTTGCTTAGGTACTGTCTTTGCTGTCTTATCTACAGCAGACATGTTGAATGTTGGGGCTTTGCCCTTGGACTTGGACTTGGACTGCTCAGTCCTTGCAGGTTTAATAAAACCCAATCCAGCCTTACCTTTATGATGAATAAATTCATCAATTAAAGGTAGCACTGAATTAGGTTTAGAAAACCTAGCAACAAGCTCTCTCTCTTTCTGAAGATTGATCTCCAGACACTTGATTTGATCATTCTTAAAGGTGATAGTTCCCATCTGAATCACTGTTATGTGTTTCAGCCTGGCTATCTCATTAAGTTTTTGATCAAATAGCTTCTCAGAATCTGTTGCAGCAGCTTTAAGATCAGCAATTTCCTTTGCCTGACTTTTGGCTAGGGACTTGCTTTTCTTGTAAGCTTGCAACAGTACTTTATATTCATCTATAAGCTGATGAATATCATCCTCAGACTCAGATACATTCTCATCACTTGATGATGATGAATCTGATTCTGTACTGGAACAAGAAACTGAACTTAAGGTTGAACTTTGTACCTTACTGGGTTCTGGCTGCTCCAGGATTTTGTCACTCTCAGTCAATGCCATCAGTCTTTGGCACTGACAGTCTTCTTGTTCATAAATAGACTTCATGATCTGCATGAATTCTTCTTCTTCTTCTTCAGCAAACAGCCTTATGTATGCCTCAGCATCAGACTCAGTTTCTGAAGAAGAGATATCTGATAGAGTCTTCTCCTTCTTGGCAACAAAAGACTTCTCTTTCTTGCCTTTGAAATGAGTCTTTTTCCTGTCACTAGACTCCTTTCTCTTTTCAGGACAATCTGCAATAATATGACCTTGTCTATTGCAGCAATAACACACTATTTTTGATCCAGTTGCCTTGCTAGACTTAGTCCTCTTCCTGTCCTTCTTTGAGGCCTTTTTATTCTGATATAGGTCTTCTTTTCCCTGTGAAGTAGAAGGCCTTGACCTCCACTGTTTTTTCTTCAAGAATTTCTGAAAGTGTCTAGTGAAGGCAGCAAAGTCTTCATCACTTTCACTGCTTGCAGATTTTGTGCTGACTGACTCATCTGACTCTGATTCAACTATCTTTAGAGGTGGAGTTGGTGACTTATTCCTGCACTTCCTGGAGGCTTCTGTCTTGAAGGCTACTGATCTTTCCTTGTGTTCAGTTCTTGTTGACTTCTCCTCTTTCCTCACTGTCAATTGCATTTCATATGACAACAATTTGCCAAACAGTGTAGGTGGAGGAATTTCTCCCAACTTAGTCATTTCTCTAATGACACAAATCTTTGTGTCTCAATCTTTAGTTAGGGACCTTAGGAACTTGTCATTTAGTTCATAATTGCCGAACTCTCTTCCATAAGACAGGAGTTCATTCACTATTCTGTAGAACTTCTTATAGCACTCAGTTATGCTATCACCCTTTCCTTGTCTAAAATTTTCATACTCCTGATTTAGCAAGGATTTTCTATCTTGTCTAACTTTTTCAGAACCCTCCATATACACAATGAGAGTGTCTCACATCTCTTTGACTGTCTTACAGTGTATAAGATTCTGAAATGTTGCATCATCTATGGCACTCACTATAATGTTTTGTGCCCTCTTGTCCATGGTGGCTAGGACAATCTCATCGTTAGTCATTTCAGAGAAATCCTTTGGAGTTCTCTGATTTGCATCTAGAACTGATATCTTCATAGGCACATATGTCCCCTCTTTTACTGTAGTGTAGATCCTAGGGTCTGAGGCTTCCATAAACAGCCTTACCCTTTCTTTCCAAATCCCAAATATTTCCTTTCTGCATATAGGTAATTTCATGGAACCCAATTCCTTGTGATTCTCAGAAGAACCCATGTTTCTTGATTTTCTTGAATCTGTAATTTACCTTAGACTGAATCTGTCAATCAGGATCTCCTCAGACTGTTAGTCCTTTTTGAGTAACCTGGCTCTGATACCACTTGAAAGATATAGTACCTAAACACCTAGAGGGGGGGGGGGTGAATAGGTGACCTACTTCTTTTTAGACTTTAATGGCAGCAATCAGTTAAGTTCACAGAATTCTAACTATTTTTATCACAGCAGACACACAGCATACACAACAAATCACAAACACAGCAGACACAGAGATTTATAGTGGTTCCCCAAGCTTTTGGTACATCCACTTTCCCCCTTCGCCTATCTAGCAGTGTACTAGATTCGGCCAAACTTCACCACTGTCTCAGAACCCAAACTGGTTCCTACACCTCAGGCCCAAGGCCCTACAACTCAGCTTTTCCACAAAGCCTACACTCAGCCACAAAGGCGTACACTCAGCCAACAAGGCCTACACTCAGCCACAAAAGGCCTACACTCAGAGATTCCAATCTCCTACACTCAGGCTCTCAAGCCCTACCCTCAGCCTTTATATCTACAGGCTTACAATCACTCAGATCCAAAGGATCCTACAAGATAAAAATGATTTTACAAATATTAACTCAACAACCCAAAGACAAGAGAGGGGAGTTGTGAGTTTCTTGATGAGTTCTTGGAAGAACTCAGCTGGATTCAATCTGACTTAGCTTTCTTCAAAGCTTCTTGAAAGTAGAACTGAATAAGACTGATTCCTTCTGCAGTTGATCCTTGACCTCTGCTTCTTAAGATCCAGAATGAATCTGAATCCTTCTTCTCAGCCTAGTTCCAATGGCTGATTTCTTGGATGGAGCCCTCTCTCTCCAACTTCTTAGATCTGCACTTGGACTGCAAGATCTTCTTGTCTTGATACTTGATCAATAACTCTATGAACCACTTGTTGAATTACTTCAATTACTTGAACAACAACAACTTTTAACCACTATTTCTGTAGACTGTATGAGCCTATTTATAGGCCTTCTTCATGGTAACCGGCTGGTCCGGTTCATAACTGTCTTCTGACATCTCTGACAGGTGCTGTAGACCGGCTGGAACGGCAGCTGTCAAGTCATCCAGTCAGTTCTTGAAAATCTCTAACTATCTGATAGTGTCGAGACTTTCTGTCTTTAAGTGTCGACACTTATAAACCAAGTGTCGACACAAGTTGTGTAAGTGTCGACACAAGTCTACAAGGTGTCGACACAACTCCTTGTGTTGTAGATACTATGTCTCGACACAGATTCTTTTTCAGGTGTTGACACTGAAATTGAGTGTCGACACAAGTACTTGATCTTCTATCTTTTGCTGAATTCTTCTAAGTGTCGACACATCTCCTTTGTGTCGACACATCTCTTTTGTGTCGACACATCTTCATGTGTTGAATCTGTTAAGTGTCGACACTGCTTCTTGGTGTCGACACATCTTCATGTTGATACTTGATGAGTGTCGACACATTGCTTTGGGTGTCGACACTTCTTCTTCTTGTTGAGACTTCAGCTGAGTGTCAACACAATCCCATAGTGTCGACACTTGTACTTAGAGTAATTTGTTGATCTTGCTGTTCTTTACTAAGTGTCGACACAGCTACTTGTGTCGACATTTTCTTCAAGTGTTGAGTCTTCTGTTGAGTGTCGACACATTGTTCTGGGTGTCGACACTTACTTCAAGTGCTGACTCTTCTGTTGAGTGTCGACACATTGTTCTGAGTGTCGACACTTATACTTAGTCTTTGCTGACTTTTGCTGAGTGTCGACACAGCTCCAAGTGTCGACACTTTCTGCTGTAGACACAGCTTCACTGGGTGTCGACACTGTTGTTAAGTGTCGACACTGCTTTACTGTACTTTCTTCACTGAGTGTCGACACAGCTCCTTGTGTCGACACTTTCTGTCTGGTGTCGACTCTGCATCCCAGGTGTCGACACAATGACTCCAAGTGTCGACACTGCTTGTCTGGGTGTCGACACAAGTCTTCTTAAGTGTCGACACTTTTCCTCTGGGTGTCGACACATGGACTTAGAAATTTTTGCTTCAGTCCTGCAAATACTTAACCTGCACAAGTAACTCAAAAACACATCAAATACATTTTGATGTATATCATTGAGTTGGGTGAGGCTTCTTCAAATCAGGTACATTTAAACCAATGTACCCAACAGTGATCACACACACTAGATGCCACAAGGTTGAGAAAGTGAGCACATTTCTGGTGACGATTTGCACAATACTTTAGTACGAGTTCATCATTGTTAGAAAAGCCTACTTAAGGGCCCATCTAGGGCCCATTTTTCTCTCTTTTATCTCTCTTTGTATTAGTCCCACATCTTGGATTGAGATTTCTCTCCTTCTTCCTTTCCTATATAAATGTATTCATACTTCTAATTATTCTTTCAAGAAGTATATACAAGGTTTGAGGTCTCTCTTTACATGGTATCAGAGGAACCGGTCTTCTCCTTGGGTATCCTGGTTTCTGTCTGCGGTCTCTGTTTTCTAACCGCCCCGAGCTCCTTTATGGCGGTCTCTCGTCCTACTCGCAGCCTTTTTGCGATCTCTCTCTTCCTACCCGCATCTCGCTCTGTGGCTCCACCCACCTCCTTCTCCTTTCCTTTTATATCCTTCCCCTCTCGCCACCGTGGGCCCCTTCTCTGTGTCTACACTCGTCGTCGCTCCAAGGGTGGTTCCCTGCACCAGCTCCCTGCTCCCAGCGACACCCCGACAACGGCAGATCCAGCTCCCGCCTCTACAACTCATTTCTTGGCAAACTACATTTCTCTCCATCGGCTGACTCCACCGCTCTACACCTTTGCCACCTCACTTTCCTCTATTTTTATTCCTAACACTGTGCAGGAGGCGCTTCAACACCCAGGGTGGCGGGCATCCATGGACGATGAAATGCGGGCTCTCTGGGCTAATCGGACTTGGGATCTGGTTCCTCTTCCTGTAGGCCAACACTGTGTTAGCTGTAAATTTTGTTAAACATGCAGCGGATGGCACCATTGGGCGTCTAAAGGCCCGCCTCGTGGCCCGGGGTTTTTCTCTGCAACATGACCTTGATTATGAGAACTTCTCTCCGGTGGCCAAATCGAACACGGTATGTGTTCTTCTCTCCTTGGATGTTCATCGTCATTGACCTTTTTATCAGCTGGATGTTAAGAACGCCTTCCTCATCGGCGATCGGCAGGAGACTGTTTATATGCACCAACCTCCCGGGTTCGAAACCACGAGGGAGTCTCGGGTCTGTAATCTTCGGAAATCTATTTATGGTGTCAAACTGTCCCCGCGCGCTTGGTTTGAAAAATTCAACAAGGTTGTCTGTGATATTGGCTTCATTCGGAGCTCGACAGACTTTTCTCTCATCACCCGACACCGGTCAACCAGAACTGTGATCTCACTTGTCTATGTTGACGATATCCTCATTACTGGCGACGATACTACAGGGATACAACATATCAAACAACAGTTAAACTCCGCCTTTCAGACCAAAGATCTTGGCAACCTTCGGTATTTTCTTGAGCTTGAGGTTGCAAATCTGGAATACTTTAGACGCTTGGTTGGGAAGCTGTTTTATCATGGTTACTCGACCAAACATCTCTTTTGTCGTGGGAGTAGTGAGTCGTTTTATGCATGCTCGGACATCTCATCTTCAAGCTGTCGAGCGCATTCTTCGATATCTCGAGATCGCTCCAAGACAAGGGCTTGTGTACAAGTCATCCACATCTCTATCTCTTGTTGCGTACTCTGACGCTGACTATGCAGGATCTATTGATGATAGACGTTCCACAACTGGTTTCTGTACCTATTTCGGTGGACATCTCATAACCTGGCGTAGTAAGAAACAGACTGTGGTCGCTCGCTCTTCTGCTGAAGCCGAGTATCGGGCTATGGCTGCTGTTGTTTCCGAGTTAACCTGGCTTGAGAGCCTTCTAGGAGACTTAGATGTTCATCTCTCATCACCGGCGACCCTATTTTGTGACAGTCAAGCATCAATACATATTGTCAAGAATCCTGTCTTTCACGAACGCACAAAGCATATTAAAGTTGACTGTCACTTTATCCGGGAAAAGGTACAGTCAAAGTAGATAGATTTGGAGCTTGTTTCTGCTACAAACTAAGTTGCTGACATCCTGACTAAAGCTCTCTCCCGGCCGCTATACTACCAGTTTTTTTCCAAGCTTGGTGTCTACCACTTGTACGCTCCAGCTTGCGGGGGAGTGTTAGAGAAGCCTACTTAAGGGCCCATCTAGGGGCTCATTTTTCTTTCTTTTCTATCTCTTTGTATTAGTCTCACATCTTGGATTGGGATTTCTCCCATTCCTCCTTTCCTGTATAAATGTATTCATACTTGTGATTATTCTTTCAAGAAGTATATACAAGGTTTGAGGCCTCACATTCCTGGTGACGATTTGCACAATAATTTAGTACTAGTTCGTCATCATCACTCATGTCGAGATCATAATCTGGATTTTTTGTAGCCATTATATAACCTTAAAAACCCAAAACATTAATCATTATCAAGACAATCATGGTAAAGGTTTAAAATAGAAATTGTTTGCTCATCATCTCCTGATAAGGTGTCAGGTTGGGAGAAAAGACAAGGCCACTCTCCAGACGAAGACATCCAACATACATGATCTCTTGTAGCAACAATCAAGCTGTACATTTTATCCAATTTTTCTTCAAGCACTGGTGATATTCCAGTAAACCGGAATTTTTTCGCAGTGGGGATCATCTAAAAAATTAGGAAAAGGGGTATGACATATAAAATAGTACTTAAACTAGAGAAAAAATTCATAATATCTAACCCGAATTCTTTCTTTCCATCATTCATCAGAAACATCTATTATTTGTTTAGTATGATTCCAACCAAGCCCTGTCTCGCCTCTTTTTAGTTCGCGCCACAATTTCCAATCTCGCTTTAATTGATCCCACTTGTTTTCATTTGCGTATGACTGTACTCTATACCGGTTCGTTTCTTGAAGTTTTTCATTAAATTGGTTCAACCCTCTTTATTAAAATGAGTGGTTGGTCTATTCCCTAAATCAATATCTTAGATACAGAGATCGCAGAATAACAGAACATGAGATGACTCCCAATTGGCTAATATTCCATCATCTTTTGATATGTCCTTCTACAGGACCAATAATAAACGTCAATTCAAAATAAAGAAAAGATACAACTTCAAAGTGCATAATGCTCGTACTATCTTGTGCCCTTGGTTGACTTGGAAGCTGAAACTTCCAAGTATTGCAGTCCCAAAACTTCCATGATGCAAACCAGCTCAAATTAAATAGTAGATACTATGTTATATGTGTTCGTTTGTGTGTTGCTCTTTGGGCATGCTTGTTCTTGAAAAAGTAAAGTCTGATCAATTAAAATGTTTTAGTCTTGCATTACAGTGATCAATTCAATTGTTTTAGTCTTGCAGTGATCAATTAATGAATGATCCGAAAGTAACTCAACTGATAAAGAAGAGGTGGATTATCAACAAACAAAACTCACCCTTCAACACACAGATTACCTCCTAGAATGCTCCAATTCTCATGCTTGAAAAAGGAATAGAATTTCCGAAAGAAATGATTGACAACTTGAAAATAAAAAACTGTGTCATAGAAAAAAGTTTTCAAAGCATATTATCGGAAAACCCGGGGTAGAAAAATCCGGGGCTGCAAAAGAAGGGGCTGCTTTGCGAGAAAAGAAGAGGAAAATACCTGGAAACGCCGTTGTCGGTGTAAAAAGCCGCTGGAAGAGGATCGCAAAGCCGTCGGAGGAAAACTTTGCTCTGGATTTTGCAAGAAAGCCGGTTGGAAATCTTCTCTCGCCGGAGGAAACCTTCTTCTGCTTCGTCGCCGGTTGGAAATCTGTTGGAACGAAGCTACTCTCGCCGGAATAGGATGAGGGAAGAAGTTCGATTGCGCCGCTGGAAGAAGAGGAGTGAGGTAGGGCAGAACAACTCGCGGCTTTTCGCGATCTGGAATCGTGAGGAATAATCACGACTCCAGATCGCAGGTTATGCGCGATTCGTGGGCGGGGGCGACGGGAGAATTCGGGGATGTTTTTTCGTTTGGCGCGGATTATCAGAAAACCGCGGTCTGCTGGTGTCCAAACCCGGCGCCAAACAAAGCCTAAGCCAACTTGTCTTTGTTGAAAATCACAGATACATATTATATATATAATATATCTAGTTATATTTATTAGTAAATAACATTAAACATTTTAATTAAAAAACTAATATTTATCTTTATTAATATAATATCCTTAGTCATTTTTATTAGCTTATGTACATCGTCAACTATGTATTATATTTAATTTTAATTTTAATTCTTTTTTAATTTTTATATTTATGAAATAATGTTTAGTTTTTTTCCATATTTCATTTATTTATATTAAATTATCTCAACAAAATTATATTTTATTATTTATTTGTAATTATATATATCATTCAAATTATATTTAAAAAAATATACGTAAGTTGTGATATATTATTTTTATTTCTACAAAAATATAATGATGAGAAATAACAAATATGTATATACAAATATTTATTATAATGTTAATTTTTTGTTTTAGATCCAATCAAGTTCAAGAAGACTTTTTCTACTATTGTTATATATAAATAAATAAATAAATATATATATATATATTTTATTTATTTTAAAAAATGGTTCAACCTCAGTTAAACCGGTTGGACCGGTTCAACCTTGAACCTTTCTCTCCGCAGGTTCGATCTCCGCTCCTGTTTTCAAAACGTTGGTTTTAATAATATATATTTTATCATTAATATTATTATATTTTTTTGATAATATTAATAAGATATATTTATTATCTATCGTCTATACCTATATCATGATCAGTTCAATTGCAGCACCGTCTGATTGCAGCGGATTCAAATACTCATGCACATGCCGCACGACATTGTCATTTCCCTGATCCTCCGTCGAAGGCTTCCTTCTCCCTTGAACTCCACTATTATGCGTGTATGTTTTTTTTTGTTACACCGATCTATTTTAGTAATTTCATCAATTGGGTTGTGTAAGTCTGAAATCTATATATAATTTTGTTCTCAAGTGAACTGCTGCTTGCATAGCTGTGAATGGACACTACAAAGAATGAAGTGATAATTGTGATATTGCCTTTCAGCAAATAATTTCATGTGGATGTTGCAAAGAATTATTGAAAACCGCTCTTATGATTACTATATACTTCTTGTTTGGTGCAGATCGGCACGTAGAGTTTGTGCGTCTGTCGGTTATTTATAGAAAACTCTAAATGCATGCAATGAATGATTGTAATTTTGAGTGGATGTACGAAATTTGAGAAATTAAGCAATTAGATTTTTGTAAAGCAAAAATTACTATTTTGTTTAAAATGATTTTTTTTGAAAAAAATGGTTCAATTTTTAAATCCGTGGAAGGAAGTTCGCAACTTTCGTTTTGTCCCCTTGTCGTAACAAAATGGAAATCATGAACTCCAAACGGAAACGTATTCCGTCCATTGACTGAAACTGGAAGATCTCCTGTAATGTTGACATGATTTGGGGAAGATGAATAGTGCAGGGGCCGGCGGGAGCTGAACCGGAGGATTGGAAATGTTAACAGATAACATTTTTGTTTTGTTAATACTAGGGGAACGGCATGAAAGTCACGAACTTCCTTCCCCTGATTCAGAATTGAACCATTATTTTAAGAAAATTCATTGTTTTTAGCAAAATAGTTTGTGCGCTTTACAAAAAAGCAGACACTGTTTAAATTCATAAAGTCTGTGTAACGTCTACTCAAATTATTTTTGCAAAAATTTATATTTCATTGCACGCATTTAGGGTTTTCTAAAAAAAGCCGACAGACGCGCAAACCCTACACGCCGTACTGCATCACCGTTGTTACTCCTATGAAGAGTATATAAAAAGTTTTGGTATGCCGAGATTCAGTTGTTAAAGTTTATAACATTGAAAGGAGTCCTGGAGCCTACACTCAAGGTGCTGCAGGAATGAGCCTGATGTGGGCAAGACAGAAGCCCATCTCATTTTAAATGATAATTATCAAACATCAATACATCTTGGTAATCAATTCTATCTCTCTGTAGAAATGTGATCGATGTGATCAATTGCATCATATTAAAGCCATATTATATTTCATAAAACAAAATTATTTACAAATTATTGATTTATTACGTTATTTCTTTTTATATTTTTTAAAAATAAGATAGAATGAACATTTCATCCATGCTCTCGAGAGGTATGGAAAATGGTGTGGACTTTTGAGCCCTGTGAGCCTTTTAAGGCTGTTCTTTAACAACTTTTCCCATGCCTGGATGTTGTTCTCTTTTTTTTAGGCGATTGTTAACCGCAACTTGTAATTGGCTAGTCGCACATCAAAATCTCCCAATTTTTCATGTCTTTTTGAAATACGCCTTGTACATGCAATTTTAGAAAAATGTTCAACATGAAAGTTGTACATATCGATGAGATCTACAACTTTCATGTTGAACACTTTTCCTGAAATTGCATGTACATGACGTATTTCGAAAAGGCGCAAAATCTGAGCATATTTTCAAAATACGTCTTGCACATGTATTTTTAGGAAAAGTGATCAGCACGAAAGTTGTAGATCTCGTCGATATTTACAACTTTTGTGTTGAACACTTTTCCTGATATTGCATGTGCAAGCTGTATTTCAAAAAAGCGTGAAAAATTGTGAGATTTTGGGGTGCGACTAGTCAATACCGGATTGCGGTTAACAATCACATTTTTTTTATGACCTGTGGGTTCTCATCCAATATTGTTTTAAATTTAGGTGTTATTTCTATGATGCTTTTAGCTTTGTTTCATTTTTCTCTTGACTTTTGTTTTGGTGAGCAAACTGGAGCTTATGTGATGCTAGGTGAAAATTATTCTCTTCTGTGAAGCCATGTTATCTAATATTTTTTGGGGTATTATACTTTGATGATGTTTATACCTGAAGAATTGTCTTGATATTTATTTTCTCTTGGGAGATCTGATACCTGAAGAATAGTCAAGTTGATTTTTCGCAAGTATATTTGTTAACAAAGGAGATCATTAGAGGCACTTGTTAGGCGTTGTAAGGGACTAGTCACTAGGCATGTTAAATGAGGGAGGGGTAGAGTGATAAAGATTTGGAATGAAATTATATGGAAAGACACGATGTACCATATAGGCGATCCCACTATAGTGAGATTATGACAAAAGATGGGCACAATGGCGACAAAGGATCTATATAGTCGACCCCACTATAATGGGATAAATGCTGAGTGTTGTTGTATATTTGTTAATAAAATTGAAGAGAAGAATTAAATTTGCGGTGGCTACAATTACTGTGACGTTGGGTTGGAGTTTAAAGCATGAAATGCTTTTTTTTTGTTTTGGAGCTTCTAACTTATTGGGCGTTTATATTGGCTGCCCTTATATATATATTGACAGCCCAAAGATAATAATAGCCCAAAAAATGATTATTGGCAATCCGAAGGATATTGGCAGCCCAACAATTAAGTTTTTTAAAAGACATTTTTAGAAAAAGTGTTCATCATAAAAGTTGTATATCTCAATGAGATCTACAACTTTTATATTGAACATATTTTCTAAAAATGTCATATAATATGCATATTTTCAAAATGCGCGGAATCCAGGCGAAACTCGCATAATTCCACCCGGATTCCGCGCATTTTGAGAATAGGCATGCTATATGACATTTTTTAGAAAAAGTGTTCAGCATAAAAGTTGTAGTTCTCGTCGAGATCTACAACTTTCATGTTAAACACTTTTTCTAAAAAAATCATATCGTAGACCCTTTTTCAAAAGGCGCGTGTTTCGCGTTTTGCGCTGCTATTAGTTGTCTTATTATGTGTTTTTTATTATTTTGCCGGGCTGCCAATAGTCAAAGCTGGGCTGCCAATATAAATGACCTTGTTGTTTTTACGTTGTGTTTTTTGGTTGAGGCTTTGTTTGTCGCAGTGGTTTTTTGCTTTTATGAGTTTGGACATAAATGTCATCCTCGTGAAACGTATGTTTGACAAGATAATGGTTATGATTATGATTGCCAATGAGAAAAGAAACTATTTGAACATAAAAGTGGATGAAGTTTCTTAGGAGAGGTTTGGCGTTCACGAGCAATGGTTCATAATCACTGCATTCACGACTGCCACCGCTCTTTCAAAATGGAGCTTAAATCGTGTCCCGTTTGTTCACCAAATACATAACATGGAAGGTGAATATTTGAACTGTTGCTATGCATACTGTACGGTGGGAGCATGTGCACACAACTACAAGCCAATGGACATGTATTTACGTACCTACGACATATACACCAACCTGCTTTCGCACGCACTGCAGCCATTCACGTCCTTCTGAGTGTAGTACTCCGACTATTGCTCAATCTTGTACCGCGCTTTTGGGGATTGTACGCTTTGGGGGATTGCGAGTGACATGAGTTCTGTCGTGCAAGATGAAGCCCATGCACTTGAGATCAAGCTAGAATGCTCATTTTTTAAGAGGGAAATATATTTGGTGAATAATAGTTATTAATTTATTATAAACAAAAAAATGTTGATGTTAGGCAATAGTAGTTGAGCCCTACTCTGCTATTTAAACTATTTTTTTGTCATTTTGGGATAGTCAGTTTCTTGCAAGTATGTGTGTTTTTATGTGAGAAATTTCTTTGTGAGCTCGGTTCAATCAGGAGCATGGTGTGTGAATCTATTTATCTTGAAAAATTATAGTTATAATGTAATTTATAGTTGTAATGAACTGCAATTTTAGATTTATTTTTGCTGTCATGTTGTATGTTGTTGTCTAAAGTGTGCAAATATTTCTTTATAAACAACATTCATTATATAAATGATTCATCTATTCTGCACTTCTGTACCCAAATTTTTGTTTTTTCGCATTACACATTGTTAGGATTGTGACACCTCACACATGAACTTGGACCGTCCGGATCACGCCACGTCCGCGATCCATGACCACCTCTTATTATGGAAATGACATTAAATGGGAGGGCTGATTTTTTGGGAGGGATTAGGGGTTTTTCCTAATCTAGGCCGATCATTAATTTGGAATCTCATCTATTTTGGCAAGGGTTATTCATGGCCGGCTGACCTCCTTCTTTGTTTGGTCGGCGCCATCAATGAGAATCATTGATGGCGCTCTCCTTCCTTGTTAGGAGAGGGGAGGTATTCTCCTATGTAAATGCTTGAGGGGGGCTGCTACATAATAGAAGAACCATTTCGGATCACCAACCATCAACCACCAAGCAAGAATCAGAGAGGAATTCACCTCATTTTTTGGCCACCAGTGAGGAGTGTGAGAGCAGGTTCTGTGGAGGCGGTTCTCGGCGGCGGCGGCGAGCGGACCTCGTCAGTGCAGGAGGATCAGAGGCGGCGACAGGCATGTTGCAGCAGCGATCTCCAGGCGGCATCGAGAGGTGTTCAGGCGGCGGCAGCGACGACAGCTCCAGTTCAGACCAGGCGCGGCGGCGGCGGCGACAGGCGTGCTGCGGCGGAGGCGGCGCATCGGGCTCAACTCAGGCGGAGGCGGTTTTGTCCAGCGGCGGCAGGCAGCCAGGAGGCGGCGGTAGCAGGAGGATTCAGGTGGAGGCGGCTCTGTCCAGCGGCGGCAGGTAGCTCCAGGCGGCGACAACGGTACAAGAACAGGCGGATCCATCGGGAAGAAGAACAAGGGTAGTCGTCTGGCGACATCGATACCGCCCGACGGTATCGGTTCTTCAGGATTTGGATTCTTTGGGTTTTTTCCTTTGTTGTTCGACCGTATTTGTTTGGTCTCTGGTTGTATCTGTGTAACCTCATCAGTTTTAGTGGATCTTTCGGCGCGTTCTCCCCGTGGATGTAGGAGCCCATCTCCGAACCACGTAATTATTTTGTCGTCTATTTGTGCTTGCTTGAATTTAAATTTCGTTTATCATATTACTGCTCAGACTAGCTTCCGTTGCTAGATACGCGGCGAACCACCGTAGTCGCGGATCCGATCCCAATTTCATAACAACACATCGCGATAAAGCCGCATACGGCTCCCTTCACTAATCCTATCAAAATCTTTGTTTTGCTTACATTTTTCCCAAACGTATGACAAATAGTCTTGTTCTATTACAAATACTTATTTTCGGCTCAATATTTCTAAGTAACATGACTGATTCTCTAATTTTTAACCTAGTATGTGGTGATTAGTTTCCTGATGTCAATGAATTTGAAAATTCAGGTTGATACACGTATCTCTTGTTATCAATGATAGAGTCAAAAGAGTATTTCTCACTTCTACGCCCAAAAATTCTAGAAGAGTCTTTTCATGATGTTCTCATGCTCATTTAGAGATGTTAATAAAGCTGTCTTGAATGTAGTTATCACCGATGTGCATACGCAAATTGAAAAATGCAGCATTTATTAAATCATCAATTTATTTCTCACCCTCCCATGTCTTCCCAAATGAATCAGGGATCCTTGTCATTACCAACTCATAGTAGATATTCATAGAAGTTGTTATCACTTTTTGCTCTCATGTATTTTGCTAGAGATAGCAATTTGGCATGACTCCATAAATATGTTTGAATAATAGACAATAATTATGCGTGATCTTGCTCCATTTAGAACGATGAGTAGAATCTGACAAAAATCTCTTCTCATAATGACAAATTTTTCCTCCTAATGGTTTTTTTATCTCTTGTGGACGCTCTCAAAGACGCATCGTAAAAGTTACTTGGACTTGGCCTTTTTCTCTTCTCTCTGTATTAAAAGCTTGTAATGAAGAGGTGACATGTCACCTTTCGAGAACTCCAAACACTTGTAGACAAAGCGAAATAGTATATTTTGACTCGACATAGATCCGACCGCGTGGTTTTTGCCCTTTCCACGATAAAAAAAGTCTCTTGTCTTTGCTATTTGGTTTTCACTTGATTGTTTGCGCGACCGATTCGACACAAAGCTAGGGCAGTCCGATTCTCCAGACTAGAGGAAAATCGGGCGACCCGCAACAAATATACCAGGTGATCATCATTCTCATGCATTATCATCTCTGCATATTATTAGGAAGCCTCTTCTTACTGGTCATTTTATCATACATTTAGCGTTTGGTCTATAATGTCTGCATGGTCCGTGGATCATGCATTTTAGTACAGCTTCGCATATTGTAGGCTCTTTGTTCAAATATGGTATCTCAGCTTGTACAATTGAGTCATATTCATCAGGGGCTTAATTTGTATGTCAGATCCAATATCACTAACATGTGTACATCCCGAGCTCCACATATTTTGAACAAAATATTCTAGTTAAGAGATCACAACAGTCTTGCGGAGTTTGCCCTTCCAGAAGCTCATCCTTACTATCCTTCCATGATGGCTTGCATGTCATGATTATAAATAAATCTGGCTTACCGCTGTGTTGAACAATTAACATCTTGGTATCTCTGATATATATCTGTTGGACATGCCCATAAATGAAAATGGCCGTATTGAACTAATCATGAAGAGTAAGGCCAAGGGCATGGTTGTTGCGAGTCGCCGGGTCTTTCCCCGGTCCAAAGAAATTGGATCGCCTTGGCTCTGAATCGGATCGGGCACGCAAACAATCAAAATGAATCGCAACAAATGACAAGAGACATTTTTACATGGAAAATCCGGAAAAGAGTGAAAAACCACGTGGCTAGAGCTGTGCCGAGCCAAAATCCACTAGCTTTTCAGATTTTTACAAAGTTTGATTTGATCTCGGAGGACGACCGACCGCTACTCTGTTACAGGTGCAAAGTGCGGAAAATGTGAAAAAATGGCTAAGTCCTCGAAGCCTCGATGGAAGCGCTCCGGCCTTGGAATATTGCTGAACTCGCGGAACCTTGGTGTGAGCGTTCCTGCTGGAAAATTCTCTAAGTACACGAGGCTTCTGGAGAGAGCGCTCTCATTGATGTGAAGCCTTTTTGGGCCCGCTCTCGCGGAGACGGTTGACATGACTTGACAGGTGTTGGAACCATAACGCAATGAGAAGAACATAGTGAATTTCTGAGCGGAGAATCTACCTAAGTCCACGATCCCGCCAGAAAATCTCAGAGCTCTCTCTTGCCTCTAAAGTTGTTTGTATTCAAATGAAAGTCTGAGGGTCTATTTATAGTTTTCTGGATGGACATGGTGATAATTGCATCGGGGAGTGATTTGTGCTGGCGAATGCGTTGATTCGTTTCGATCACTTGGATCACCATTTTTACCGAAATGACGGAAGTGCCCCCCGGGCAATTCAGGTGGCCTGGGCAAGATGCCTGATGGCTGGTGGCAGCGCGACCGTGGGGAGTGCAACAATGCGGGGGCGAGGCCCTACGGGGGCACGACACCGCAACCGCGCTGGCTGGCAGGGTGAAGTGCGGTCGCGCGGACTGATCGCGCTCGGGCTGCGGGCTCGCAGGCTACGCGGGGAGTGTTTGTGTGTGCGTCCATGCGCAGGCCAGGTGCACGTGCGCGGGTTCGACGTCTTATTTTGGGGCTCCGAGACTTGTGGCTTTGATGCGCGTGATCGGTCTGGTCGAGCCCATGCGTACTTGGTCCGAGTCTTGTCAGTTTTACTTATAATTTTCTGGGGGACCCCATCAAATGCCCCCAAATTTTTGCAAGTCATGATCCGTGAAGCGATGAGCGTAGAATTTTTTTGCTTGTTCTACCGCGCTCCAATCGTTAGAAAATTATCTGTCAAAGTTTGCGAGATATCAGTCAAAGATTGATACTTATTCGCTGCCTGTTTTGAGACAAAAATATTTGGTAGGAAATATCTTGCAAATTTGATGGTCTTCCATTATGAGTATCCCTCCAATGTCTATAAGTTTGTCAAGTTTCTGTAGTCATCATGTCTCCCTCAACGAAGGTTAGTATTTTTCTTGACTCAGGAGTGAGGAGCGAGGCGAGCAGGAGAAGGTGCCGACGACAGTTCCGCACGGAAGGGCGCTGGTGTGGAGGTGACGAAAGGGGCGGCGAGCGCGGAGGTGGCCGAAGGGGGCGCTCGTGTGGAGTTGGTCGCGTATGGGGCCGCCTATGCATGAGGCCGGTCGCGAGCGCGAGTACGCGCGAGGTGGCCCATGCGCGAGCGCAAGCGCATGTGCGGCCAGGGGCAGCAGCGCTCGCGTGTCCATCCGGGGCCGGCCCCATGCGGGCTCGCGCTAAAGCCGCCCGCCAAAGGGCACCCGCGTTCGAGTGCTCGTGTGCGGGTTTTCCCACAGGGCTGCCCTCGCTCGTGTCCGGGTCCGCTTTCGTGGTCGCGCTGTTCTCCGTTCGCGTTGATCTTCTTTCCTTGGCTCGTTTTGATGCTGACGCACATTTCTCTTGCAGGTTTCAAAAGGTGGTGTTCCGCAACGATCGATGCGCCTGTTGTCGTCCTTGACCTCTGCCCATGTTGGCAGTTGGAGGAAGTGCTTTGGGATTTTGGAGGATGTCGAGATTGTAAATCCCTCTCCGTCGGAGCGCATTCAGTACCCTCCTGCGGGCCACTTTGCGATTACAGAGGGGTGCTTGAAGCCGGACTTTCAAATCCCTCCTGCGGAGAGGCAATCATTTTATTTCGGTTCTGCGGTGTTCTAGTGACGTAGTTTTCTTTGGTGGGGCTGACGAGGATTATGGGGCTGCTTTGTTTTTTCGGGAGCATGACTCCTGGATGTCAGTTCGCCTCTTTCGTGAGTGGTGCGAGGTCTGCCTTGGCTCATGCGACCAATTCGAAGTTTGAAGCAACAAGAGATGGATGTCGTGTGAGGACAAGACCGACTATCTCCATGGAGGGACATTGTATGGGTTCGTCAAAAACCTGGGAGTGCTATCCGAGAGTTGGTGGGATCCTCTTGACTGCTGTCGTTGTCTTATGGGAAATGAGCATGACTTTACTCTGTTGTTGGGCTTTGAGGATTCACGCGAGCTGGGGGTTGTTTTTTTTATTAAATCAACGCCTTTGTTGTCAAGAAGCAGCTAGTTCTTGCAGGCCTTTCGACGGATGTGGAGCAGAGCACTGCCGTGTCGCTGGAGTGTGGAAAAAAGAGGAAGCTGAGCTTTTCGCAGCGGCAGGGAAGGGCGGGCCATCTTGTGTTGCCCCGAGGTTGTTATTGATGTTGTCAATTACTGTCCAGATGATTTGGTTGCTGATCCGCTGCCCGCGGAGACTGATGATGTACCAGAGATTCCCGTGATCGCGCCGGTTTCTCGGGCGGTCCCTGAGCCATTGTTGATGACGGGGAGGGGAGAGGAGCAGGAATGTTTGACTTGTTAAGCACTTCTCTGGAAGTTATGTTGGTTTCCCCCTGTTGAATCCAGGAAGAATCTCAACCTCCGAATTCAGACCAAAGCTGCCTAAGGTTACTGGCTCAGAAGCTAGATCAGACGGCAAAGATGACTAGAACGAAGAATTAGGTCAAATAGGACCCCAAATGTTGTGGCAGGAAGGTCCCACCACATACTCGGATGCTCGAAAACAGCAGCCCCTTCTCAACCAAGGATGACCGAATTGGGTACGAGGGAAGGTAGCTGGCGAGGTCGCAAGGTCGCGACTTGCTCTCCAAGGAAAAGGAATACAAAGATTTAGCTAGTATCCCGAAACTGAAGCGCGCGAGTATCCTGCCGAGGATTTCAAGTGCTTCACCTCGTACCCCTGGGGTCCTATTTATAGGCAAATGCAAGGGGAGTGGGGGTCATATTTATACCCCACCCCCTGGCGACTAGGCGACTTCTAGAGGAACTCGCACGGGCTGGGCGAGTATCTTGCCTAGTCGCCTACCTGGCGAGTATGCGAGGGGAGCTCGCCTATACTCGCCCAGGCCTTCCGCGATCTTGAGTGCTGACTTTGACTCCTGCCTTGACTTGTTGACCTTGACTTCTGCTGACCTGGCTGTGGTAGGATCCACTCTCGACGAATACGGGTTTTACACAATCCCCGCTCTTTCTGAGCGACATCGGAGCTCGGAAAGAAACATCCAACACTTATTCGGCGAGCTGCACAGCCGAGTATCTGGGTTGCTCGCCTCTTGTGACTGCCTGCCGATCTCTATAAATAGGGGGGCCTATTTCTTTAGCCGGATCTTCAGAACTCGCACATAATGTCGGACGCTATGAAGTTTCTTCGTGACAGTTTCGCCGCGCTGACTGGTGCTATTGGCGTCGCTAAGCTGAAAAGGCCGCGCGAGGAGGACGTCGTTGCTGACCTACCCCCCCCCCCCCCCCCCCTCAAGAAGAAGAAAGTTAAAAAGTCCAAGAAGAAACTCGCCTCTGGTGATGATAACTCGTTGCCACCTCTTTCTCAAACTGCGGCTTCCACTAGTAACCCTGTGCGCTCTGCTAGCACGCAGCGACTGCTCAGCGACCTGGGGCTTGACGACATACCCAATGTCGCCGCATCTGATGCGAGCTTCCTCGACTCGCTTGACATCCCTGAGCTCGCCACGACCCTGGCCCCGGAACTCGCCTCCACTCCGGTGTCGCAGCAGGTTGAAGTCGTCGACCTACCAGGTTTTCATTTTTGCCGAGATGCTTTCTTGTTCTGACGGTCGTTTCCATTGCTTGCTAACTTGAGCATGATACTCGCAGATTCTCCTTCGGGGGGCGCTGGTGCGGTTCTGAATGTCGCCCTGTTGAGCTCCGCGTCGCTGGTTGCCCTTCCTGCCGGGAGACCAGTAAAGACCGCGCACACGGTGCGGATCAATATCGGCGGCAAAAGAACATCTGAGGCCTCGGTTCCTTTGGCGAGCAAGGAACTGCCGTCGAAGAATCCTTCGCCGAGGAAGATGACCCTGGCGAGCAAGGACCCTTTGCCGAAGGACCCTCAGTCCAAGAAGGATCCGCCGGTGAGCAAGGGTCTCCCGGCGAGTTCTGCGCTGCCCGCGAGGAGTTCTGCTCCGCCCGCCGCGAGTTCTGCACTGCCTCCGGCGAGGTCCTCTCTGCCCGAGGCGCGCCTTCTCTACCCCGCCGCCGCCTCTTTCAAACGTCGTCACCATCCAGGCAATTTTCCTGGGCTAGTCGGAGTCTGTTTGGTGACTCGGTTGGGCCTCTTAGGGAATGCTTGTGTTTTGGCTTCGGGTGGTGATATACTGAGTTTTGTTCGTCGAATGCTAATTTCGACTTCACAGTTGTGTTCGTAGCGTGAGTTTTTAGCTGCGATGTGAATTTCATCAATTTCCGAGATGTTTCGGTTCTCGCGTCGTTTTGATATTGCAAGTAATTAATATGTATTGATTTGTTTATTATTAAAACTGATGCTTATAAATAGCCTTAGGTTAGAAATTAGGGCTCGGTTCATTGTCTCTTTTCATTGTCTCTTTTTGGAAGAAGTCGCCGTCTGTACGAGAGGAAGAGAACCGCCGGACTACCCTAACCTTCGGACGCCGATTCCTGGAGATATAGCAGTCGAAATTCGATTTCGAGAGTGGATCTGGATTGCTCTCGCTTGGATCTGCATTCCTTCAGTTCCTCGCCTTGGTGCTCTGCTGCTAGATCCGAGAGTGAGGGAAGTGGCCGACCAAGCTTTGTTGTTATTGAGGCAAGTGATGCTCCCTCGTCCTTGCCAAGGTTGATCCTTGTTTTCTTCTTAATTAAATTCTATATCTCTCCTGCTTAGATCCTAGGTGTACTCTAGGATTCGTCCCCGATTATACTGTTGTTAGTGTAGAGAAGTTCCAGTTAAATCTCAGTTTTTCCTGAGAGAATGTGTCTGATAGGGACGAATTTGGTACGGTTCGGGTTGAGTAGTTAGCAATTGCCGATAGATGATGAAGTTTTAGAGAGGCGTTGTGTTCTTGTTTTGGTTGGTTGCTGGGTCTGGCGCTAGTGTCGAGTGGGACTCAACACTGGCCAGTCGGGGTGTCGACACTTTGTGTCGACACCGGCCAGTCGGGGTGTCGACACTTTGTGTCGACACCGGCCAGTCGGGGTGTCAACACTTTGTGTCGACACCGGCCATTCGGGGTGTCGACACTTTGTGTCAACACCGGCCAGTCGGGGTGTCGACACGTTGTGTCGACACCGGCCAGTCGGGGTGTCGACACTTTGTGTCGACACCGGCCAGTCGGGGTGTCGACACCTTGTGTCGACACCGGCCAATAGGGGTGTCGACACTTTGTGTCGACACCGGCCAATCGGGGTGTCGACACCTTGTGTCGACACCGGCCAGTCGGGGTGTCGACACCTTGTGTCGACACCGGCCAGTCGGGGTGTCGACACCTTGTGTCGACACCGGCCGCAGTAGTGTCGACACCGGCTGTTGTGGTGTCGACACCTTGTGTCGACACCGGCCTGTTGTGGTGTCGACACATTGTGTCGACACCGGTTACTGTGCCGGTTTTGGGTCAGGTAAGACTCAGAGTTAGTTCGGGTTAGGCGTGCAAGGCCGCGTCGGTTGAACCCGACGTTTCTGCCTTGGGTTCGTGTGTTTCTTTAAGATTGTTAGTGTGACTTTTCCCTATTCCCTAGGGGGGTATTGGGTGTTCGGCTAATTTTTTTGCATGCCGACTCTTGGGTTGTGGCAGGTGGTGGAGTTTTGGTGGCCTCTGGAGGGGTGGTTTTATGTGGAGAGCTGTGGCCACCGCCTTTTGCCCCGGTTTGGGTTGGCGTGTGTGGTACCCTAGTGCTGCCACTGTTTGACCCCTTAGCCCTTTTTGGATCTGGTTTTGGTTATATATTCAGATCCATGTTTTGAACACTGTCATTAACCCACGTGTTAGGACTGTTAGTTCATTTCCTATTCTATGGCTTTTCTTTTGGCATATATGTATGTTTCTTGATGCTGTTGCAGGCTCTTTTGGTAGGGCATATTACTTTTATTGCTCGCACTTGGTGTGCTTTACTGTACTTTAGACAGTGCTCTTTTCTTACTGTCATGCCCTTTCTTTTGCTTATAGCAGTTTGTTGTCGTGTTGGTAAACCCTTCTTACCTGCTCATAAATCTAATGCTCTATTTAGCTTTTTGATTATTTTATTGCTGAGGTGTTCTTTTCTTGAATGCCTCAGGTCTAGGTTGTAGCCGGTTCAGTGGCTAGTTCTTTTGGAGGGGCTTGTTGGTGGCCTCTTGGGTAGCTGAGATAGCTGATCCCCGATTTTGTGAGATAGTTCTTTAACTTTCTGTATAGACATACATACTCACCAGTGAGTTCGTGTCAGGTTGTTGACGCTCACTGGTGGCTTCTTGCGATGCTGGGTATGAACTTAAACTGCTATTTTTGCCTATTTGTGGTTGTTTACTTGCTTCTGGGAAGGATTTATGCTAGGTTGCATGTTTGATATTTTAAACCCTAAAAGCATTACTATATGTATCTCATGCATAACATATTTATAAAGCCAAAACACTACTTTTCCTTTAGCGTAAAAACTACATTTTTATATACTATACTAACTTTAGAGTCGTGCATACCATGAGTCGTCCATCGGGGACACTTATGCTCATTTAGGGTGTCAACTTAATTGAACCAAAGTATTTTCTGTTGCGTATAAATATACTTTTAATTGTGTACTAGCTGATCCACCGTGCCGAGGGATACGGCCATTCAACATAACTGGTTATCTTTCATACTAATCAACGATTTTTCCTTAAAATCTAAAGTCTGGAGTTTTGTCTGAGCGTGTGCAGTTATCCCCTGCACGACGTGACATCACGACACGTATTTTCTCTTGCTCTGATGTGGTGTAATCGTAGAGAAAATGCGGGTTGTGACAGTTGGTATCAGAGGGAGGTTGCTTGACAAATGGTCGGGCAACCTTTCCCTTGTTTGCATTAGTGGTTCGCGTCATACCATACACACACTGATATGTCATCAACACGTCTTGGCTAAAGCATGAACACTACACTCATAAGCATAAAGAAGTATACGGAGCATATTATATAGTATGAGATGCATAATATGTGTTTGTATATGGATCCACCATAGGAGGCAACATGTGAGGGTTATGTAGTATGAGATGCATAACCTCACCACATGAATGCAGCTAGCACGTTTTTTTTTTCGTTGCATGAGAATGTTATGTAGTATGTGATGCATAACATTTTCATGTGTACGCCGCCCATGACATGCATTAAGGCTTTTTTTTAGAATGCATAGCACATCATGCATAGCATAACATTTCATAAGCACAACGTGCCAAACTAAAGATTTGCATGATGACATATGTACACACATGGTTTTGAGTCAAAAAGAAGACAAATACGTGCATTCATGGTTTAGGCACATGAGTTAGTATGATGGTGGTGAACCATCTTAGATTAAGCATAACATCATCATGGTAAAAACAACTCTCAGAGCAAGTTTTGCAGTTGAAGTTCGTATTTAAGTGTGTTTGTCTGTACCGGGTAGTTTTGTTCTAGCTGTTGGGCTAGGTTTTGTCTAAATCTTGTGCGATTATGGGATGACGAGACGTCCTGCGACGAGATCGACCCCCCAATCCGAGGGTGAGACGTCAGGAGCGCAGAGCGAGGCGTTGGTAGAAAACCTGCGGCAGAGTAATGAGGCCTTATCGAGGCAGATAGTGGCTATGCAGGCTCAGATTCGGTAACTTGTAGCAGTGGTGGCGGGACAGACTCCGAGAGTTCAGGACCCCGCTGAGGGGGTATCTGTTCCTGCCCCTCCTGCTCCTCCCGTGCCTTTGGTTGTGGTGCCCCCGGAGATGACGTTCATATCCCAGTTTCAGCTGCTTAGGCCCCCTACTTATGATGGACAAGCAGATTTCATGATTTTGGATGACTGACCGATTTCCATTGAAGAGATGTTCTCTTACTCTGGGATTGCGGACGATCAGAGAGTGATGCTCGCTGCCTATCAGCTCAAGGGCTTAGCAAAGAGTTGGTGGCTGAGGGAGAAAGAGAGCTTGGTGGCAGGATGCACTTGGGAGTCATTTAAGGTGATGTTGTTAAGTGAGTTTCTGCCTTCAGTCGAGCGGGACCGGCTAATGAATGACTTTCTTCATTTAAAGCAGAGGAAACTCACAATTAGTGAGTATGAGATTGAGTTTAGTAAGTTGAGTCGGTTTGCTCCTGGTCTGGTGAGTGTTGAGGCAGACCGAGTTAAGCGATTTCTGGGTAGACTAAGAAGCTACATTCAGCAGTTAGCGAATGCCTACGAAGCAGTCAGTTATGCCAGCGTGGTTGAAGCTGCCTTGAGGGTTGAGGCCATTGAGAATGCCAAGAATAGAGGCCAGCAGTTGAGGAAGGATAAGCGGAAGTCCGGTGG
Source organism: Platanthera guangdongensis (assembly GCA_039583875.1). Taxonomy (NCBI): domain Eukaryota; kingdom Viridiplantae; phylum Streptophyta; class Magnoliopsida; order Asparagales; family Orchidaceae; genus Platanthera; species Platanthera guangdongensis. The sequence goes on along the minus strand of CM077153.1, from coordinate 26,876,882 downwards.
AGGGAAGAGCCCTCAGGAACCTGATGTTGTCTCAAGAAAGAAGATCAAAGAGGTTTGTAGTTTTTGTGGCCGACCAGGCCACCCCTTTGAGAAGTGTTTCAAAAGGCTGGGAGTGCAGAAGAAGGAACAGGTGCACGCGATTCAGGGTGCTTCCAGAGGAGACTTGGTGTGTGCCTTGTGTGGGAGGAAGGGGCATGATGTTGTCCGATGCTGGTTAAAAGATAAAGTTTGTTTTCTGTGTGGGCAGAAGGGTCATCTCAAGATAAGGTGCCCACAGCTCCAGCCTATTCTGCAGCCAGTCCCAGTCCAGGCTTTACCACCGCCTCAACAAATGGATAAAGGAAAAGGGAAGCTGAATGTGCTTTCGGCAGACGAAGCGCAGACCTCGAACCAGGTTATCTCAGGTTCGAGTCCTCCCCAGTTGTTTCGTTATGTTCCCTTTTTGGTTGTAGTTCTTGTTTTAACGTTTGTTGCCTTAGCTGTGTGCGATATTTGTAGGACGATTTAAGGTAAAGAACCGATGGGTGCACGTTCTCTTCGATTCATGCGCTACCCACTCGTTTGTGGCTAGAGCTTTCGTGGAGCGGTTCAGTTTGGGCCTAGATCGTGTTGGTGGTGCCTTCTGCATTAAGTTCCCCTCCGGTGACTCTGTGGTTACGGACCTGGGTGCCCTTGATTGTCCGATTTTGTTGGGGGATTTTCTAGCAAAGGCAGATCTGAAGGTGATTGACCTGGAGGACTTCGATGTTATCTTGGGCATGGACTGGTTGTCAAAGTACGATGCAGTTATCCAGTGCAAGGGTAAGCGCTTGGACTTCGTCAAAGACAATGGTCAGCCAGGGAGCGTTTATGGGTATTCTCTCCAGGAGTCTCCAGTCATTTCTGCGGTGCGTGCTCGGAAGTTGCTTGATTCTGGCTGTTTTGCCTGTGTGGTCTCTCTGGTAGGGACGGTTGTTAGTGTGCCGCGTTTGGAAGAGATTCCTGTAGTGTGTGACTTTTTTGATGTGTTTCCTGGCGATCTTCCCGGTCTTCCACCCGATCGAGATGTCGAGTTTGTTATAGATTTGGAGCCAGGCACGCGTCCTATTGTAAAGGCGCCGTACCGGATGGCCCCGCGAGAGCTGGAAGAGTTACGAATTCAGCTGGATGAGATGTTGGCAAAAGGTTTCATAAGGCCGAGTTCTTCGCCTTGGGGTGCACCAGTGCTGTTCGTTAAAAAGAAAGATGGGTCGATGAGGTTATGCATCGACTATAGAGAGCTGAACAAGGTTACTGTTAAGAACAGGTACCCCTTGTCGCGAATCGACGATTTGTTTGACCAACTGCGTGGTAGTGCTGTGTTTTCCAAGATTGATCTTCGTTCAGGCTACCACCAGTTGAGAATTCGGGAGTCAGATGTTCCGCGGACAGCGTTCCGCTCTCGTCATGGGCATTTTGAGTTTTTAGTTATGTCATTTGGTTTAACTAATGCGCCCTCAGCTTTTATGGATTTTATGAACAGATTTTTCAAGGATTTTCTAGATAAGTTCGTGATTGTCTTTATAGACGATGTTTTGATGTACTCTAAAGATGCAGAGGAGCATGATCGACATTTGCGACTGGTCTTGGCGACTCTGAGAGGCCATAAGCTATACGCCAAGCTGAGCAAATGCGAATTTTGGTTGCCTCAAGTTTCTTTTCTAGGCCACGTGGTTAATAAGGAGGGAATATCGGTGGACCCAGAAAAGATCGATGTTGTTATGGAATGGGCGAGACCTGTTACTCCCAAAGAGATCAAAAGCTTTTTGGGTTTGGCTGGCTATTATAAAAGATTTGTAGAGGAATTCTCTACCTTGTCCGCATCGTTGACCAAGTTGACGCAGAAGAATGTAGCCTTCATATGGGATGACAAGTGTGAGGAGGCTTTTGAGGAACTAAAAAGAAGATTATGTTCGGCTCCAATTTTGTCTTTGCCTACGGAGGGTAGTGAGTATGATATATATGTGGATGCGTCGCATGTAGGACTGAGCTGCGTATTGATGCAGGGCGGGAAGGTGATTGCGTACGGGTCGAGGCAGGTAAAGACTCACGAGAGGAATTACCCTACGCATGACCTGGAGTTTGCAGCTGTGATCTATGCGCTGAAATTATGGAGGCATTTGCTATATGGCGCGCAGTGCAAGATTTTCACGGATCATAAGAGTTTAAAGTATGTCTTCACCCAGAAAGAATTGAATCTACGCCAGCGGCGATGGTTGGAGTATGTGGCCGACTATGATGTTGAAATCCAGTACCATCCGGGCAAGGCTAATTGTTGGGTACATTGGTTTAAATGTACCTGATTTGAAGAACCCTCACCTTACTCAATGATATACATCAAAATGTATTTGATGTGTTTTGAGTTTAGTTGTGCAGGTCAAGTATTCACAGGGAAAGCTGAAAAGATTCTAAGTCCATGTGTCGACACCTAGAAGGAAAGTGTCGACACTTAAGAAGACTTGTGTCGACACCCAGAGAAGCAGTGTCGACACTTGGAGTAATTGTGTCGACACCAGGGATGCAGAGTCGACACCAGACAGAAAGTGTTGACACATACAGGTTGTGTCGACACTCAATGAAGAAAAGTCCAGTGAAGCTGTGTCGATACTTAGCAGCAGTGTCGACACCTAGAGGAACTTTGTCTACATCAGAAAGTGTCGACACTAGGAGGCTGTGTCGACACTCATCAAAGTTCAGCAAATTCTAAGTACAAGTGTCGACATAAAGGAGATGTGTCGACACTCAGCAGAAGTCTCAATACATGAAGAAAGTGTCGATACAAGGAGCTGTGTCGACACTCAGCAAATTTCTATGAAGACTAAGTACAAGTGTCGACACCAAGCAGATGTGTCGACACTCAGCAAAAGTATCAACACTGAAGGCATGTGTCGACACCAAAAAGATGTGTCGACACTTAACAAGTTCAACACAAGAAGATGTGTCGACACAACTCCGTCGACACAAAGGAGTTGTGTCGACACTTACAAGAATTCAACTAAGTACTGAAGAACAAGAAGTTGTGTCGACATAAAGGAGTTGTGTCGACACTTACAAGAATTCAACTAAGTACTGAAGAACAATAAGTTGTGTCGACACATAATATCAATGTCGACACATGATGAAGAAGCAGTGTCGAGATATAAATTCTACAACACAAGGAGTTGTGTCGACACCTTGAAGGCTTGTGTCGACACTTAGTCTACTTGTGTCGACACTTGGTCTATAAGTGTCGACACTTAAAGACAGACAGTCTCGACACTTTCAGACAGTTACAAATATTTCAAGAAGTGACTGGATGACATGACAGCTGCCATTCCAGCCGGTCTACTGCAATTGTCAGAGTTATCAGAAAGCTGTTAGGAACCAGATCAGCCAGTCACCATGAAGAAGGCCTATAAATAGGTTTATTCTCTCAACAGAAAGAGATTGTCCATAAGAGGATCAACATATCAAAGTGATTCACACAAGATCTAGCTATTCATTGAAGAATCATTTCAAGTGAAGATCTAAGAAGTTGGAGAGAGAGAGCTCCTTCCAAGAAGACAGCCGTTGGAACCAGGCTGTGAAGAAGGTTTCAGATCAAGGTCTGATTCTTAAGTTGAAGTGATTGAAGATCAGCTGTAGAGAGTATCAACCCTATTGTGTTCTACATTCAAGAAGCTTTGAAGAAAGCCAAGTGTGGTTGATCTCAGCAGAGTTCTTCCAAGAACTCATCAAGAACCTGTCAACTCTTCTCTCTATTTAGAGTTGTAGGTATATACTTTGTATTCTTTATATCTTGTAGGATCCTTAGGGATCTGAGTTGTAAGCCTGTAATTATAAAGGCTGAGTGGTAGAGCCTGTGTGCCTGAGTGTAGGAGATCCATATCTCTGAGTGTAGGCCTTGTGGCTGAGTGTAGGCCTTGTGGCTGAGTGTAGGCCTTGTGGCTGAGTGTAGGTCTTTGGAGAAGACTGAGTTGTAGGGCCTTGGGCTTGAGCTGTAGGAACCATTTGGGGTTCTGAGTGTAAGATCTGAGGATCTGAGGAATAGTGGAGGAGTTTGGTCGAATCTAGTACACTACTAGATAGGCGAATGGGGAAAGTGGATGTACCCAAACCTTGGGGAACCACTATAAATCTGTGTGTTCACTGTGTGCATGTTTATTCTGTGATTGCTAATTGTTTGATGTGAAGAAGTAATTATAAATCTGTGATATTAGCTGCAATCTGCCTAAAAGTTTAAAAAAGCTTTAGTCACCTATTCACCCCCCCCCCCCCCTCTAGGTGATTAGGGTACAATTTCTTTCAAGTGGTATCAAAGCGAGGTTCCTCAAAAAGGACTTAACTGTCTAAGTAGATCCTACTGGCAGATTCAGTATAAGTAAAGTGCAGAATCAAGAAAATCAAGAAACATGGGTTCAACAGAGAATCATAAGGAACTTGGATCCATGAAGTTGCCCATTTGCAGAAAAGAGATTTTTGGCATTTGGAAAGAAAGGGTGAGACTATTTATGGAAGCCTCAGACCCTAGAATTTATATCATAGTTAAAGAAGGGTCATATGTGCCTATGAAGGTTTCAGTTCTGGATGCAAATCAGAGAACACCTAAGGACTTTTTTGAAATGACAAAAGAAGAGATTATTCTGGCCACCATGGACAAGAGGGCTCAGAATATCATTGTGAGTGTCATAGATGATGCTACATTTCAGAACTTGATATACTGTAAGACATCTAAGGAGATGTGGGATACTTTGATAGTGTATATGGAGGGTTCTGAAGAAGTTAGGCAGGACAGAAAGTCTTTGTTAAACCAAGAATATGAAAGTTTCAGGCAAGACAGGTCTGATAGCATAACAGAATGCTATAAGAAATTCTATAGGATTGTCAATGAGTTGATGTCTTATAGAAAAGAATTCAGCAACTATGAGCTGAATGATAAGTTCTTGAGGTCTCTAACAAAGGATTGGGACACCAAAATCTGTGTCATAAGGGAAATGACCAAGTTAGCAGATATTCCTCCTCCAACATTGTTTGGAAAACTGCTATCCTATGAGATGCAGTTGATGGTAAGGAAAGAAGAGGAGAAAACTACCAGAATTGAGAATAAGGAAATAACAGTGGCATTCAAGACAAAAGCCACCAGGAAATACAAAAGTAAGTCTCCATCTCCACCTCCAAAGGTTGCTGGATCTGAGATAGATGAGACAGAATGCAGGAACTCTGAAAGCAGTGAGAGTGATGAAGACTTTGCAGCCTTCACAAGACACTTTCAGAAGTTTCTAAAGAAGAAACAGTGGAGGTCAAAGCCATCCACTTCACAGGGAAAAGATGACTATTATCAGAACAAGAAGTCATCAAAGAAAGACAGGAGAAAGCCCAAGTCAAATAGAACTTCATATTCAAGGATAGTTTGTTATTGTTGTAACAAACAAGGACATGTTGTTGCTGACTGTCCAGAGAAGAGGAGAGAGTCTACAGATAAGAAGAAGATTCAAACCAAGGGCAAAAAGGAAAGGTCCTTTGTTGCCAAGAAGGATAAAAGCCTGTCAGACATATCTTCTTCAGAAACTGAGTCAGAAGCTGAAGCATACATATGACTGTTTGCTGAAGAAGAGGAAGAGGAGTTCATCCAGATAATGAACTCTATATATGAGCAAGAGGACATTCAGTGCAAAGGACTGATGGCCTTAACAGAAAGTGGCAAAATCCAGGATCAGCCTGGACCTAGTCAGGTACAAAATTGTTCTTTAAGTTCAATTTCTAGTGCTAGTTCAGATTCAGTTACATCAGCATCAAGTGATGCTAGTGGATCTGAATCTGAAGGGGATGTTCATCAGTTGATTGATGAATATAGAGTTCTGTTGCAAGCATTTAAGAAAAGCAAATCCTTGGCCAAGAGTCAGGCTAAGGAGATTGCAAGTCTCAAAGTGGCTGCAACTGATTTTGATAAACTGATTGATCAAAAGTTAAACGAAATAGCCAGACTGAAGAACATAACTGTTATTCAGATGTGGACTATAACATTCAAGAATGATCAAATCAGAAATCTGGAGATTAGTCTTCAGAAGGAGAGAGATATTGTTACAAGGTTTTCTAAACCAAAGTCTGTTCTACCTTTGATATATGAATTTGTTCATCAAAAAGGTAAAACTGTATTAGGGTTTACTAAACCTGCTAGGACTGTTCAGTCCAAGTCAAAGGGCAAAGCCCCAGTACTCAACAAGCCTGCTGTAGATAAAACAGCTAGGGTTGTACCTAAGCAAAGGTACAATAGATTTGAGTGTTGGTACTGTGGCAAGGTAGGCCATTATGTCATTGACTGCTGACACAATTCTAGTGCCAAGATGAGTAGCAAACTGCCTGTTGGAAGATCTGCAGGTAGCTTTGTTAAGAGGCAAACTAACCAGCACCAAGGACCCAAGAATTCTTTGGGTTCTAAGGTCAACTAATCTTTTTTGCAGGTGAGTCCAAGTGGCCATGCCCCAATATGGTACTTGGACAGTGGATGTTCCAGACACATGACTGGAACTAGGGGTTTGCTAAAGGACTACACACCTATCAAGGATGGTCCTAAAGTTACCTTTGGTGGTTCTGAAAAAGGAATTATCAAGGGTTTTGGTAACATTTCTAGCACCCATATTACTATTACTCAAGTGGCTTATGCTAAAGGTTTGAAACACAACCTCATTAGTATAAGTCAGCTGAGTGATCTAGGATATGACATCTCATTTGTCAAAGATGGTTGTCATATTAGGAGGTCAAATGATCAAGAGATCATGTTGACAGGCTATAGAAAGAGAAATGTCTATTGCCTAGACATTATGTGTGAGACCAATGGTTCTCCAGTGTGTCTTGTAGCTGATGAGAAAGTCTCTCATTGTGTCAAATGGCACAAGAGGCTAGCCTATCTCAACTATAAGACAATTGGCCAACTCTTTAGCAAAGAGTTAGTGAGGAATGGTTCTCAAGTTAAGTGTATTAAAGATGGAATATGCTCAGCTTGTCAAAAGGGCAAGCAGACTAGATCCACCTTTAATAGCATTGAAAACAAAGATGCTGTGAGGTGTTTATACCTCTTGCATATGGATCTCTTTGGTCCTATGACAGTTCACAGCCTAGGTAGGAAGGTCTACACATTTGTGGTTGTAGATGACTACTCAAGGTTTTCCTGGGTGTTCTTCCTTAGACAGAAATCTGAAACACCTAGTATCTTCTATAGTTTTGTCAAATAAATTCAAAATGAGTTAGACAGTACAGTGGTCAAAATAAGAAGTGACCATGGTACTGAATTCCAGTCTGATAGTATGACAAAACTATGTGAAGAATTTGGGATATTTTAGGAATTTTCTTCACCAAGAACACCTCAGCAAAATGGCATTGCTGAGAGAAAAAATAGAACCTTGATTGAGGCTGGTAGAACCCTATTAAGTGACACATCTCTCCCAGAATATTTCTGGGCTGAGGCAGTTAATACTGCATGTCATGTAATTAATAGAGCTACCATTACTAAGAGCCACAATAAGACCCCCTATGAGATTGTGAAAGGCAGAAAACCAAACATATCCTATTTCAGGATCTTTGGTTGCAAATGTTATATACTTAACAATGGTAAGTCTTACTTGACCAAGTTTGCTGCCAAGTCCCAAGAGGGGATCTTTGTTGGGTACAGCAACAACAGTAAGGCTTAGAGGGTCTACAACTTGACTACACAAGTTGTAGAGGAGTCAGTTCATGTAGTATTTGATGAAGCTAGACTTATTAACAATGAGTTGTCTAGAAGTATTTGCAGCTCAATAGGTGTGACTAAGAAGATGGACAAGCTCACTATTGAAGAATGATCTACTGCAAGTCAGCATGTAGATGATAGTGGCTGCTGTCCAGGGGGAGTACTGCATGCACCTGATGCAGAAGAAGACCATGGAGTGCAGCAAGTTGAAGAAGCTGAAGGAGTTCAACCTGAAGCCAGGCTGCCACCAGCTAATAGACATCTAAGAGATCATCCAGCAGATCAAATTATTGGTGATCTAAGGCAAGGGGTACAAACAAAGAGCAGAAATCTAAGTGCAGTACTCTACTCCAGTTTTCTATCCCAAGTAGAGCCAAAGAAATTTGAAGAAGTCATCCTAGACCCTCATTGGATTGAGGCAATGCAAGAGGAGCTGAATCAGTTCAAGAGATGCAAAGTCTGGGAACTTGTTCCTAAACCAAAAGACCACAACATAATTGGAACTAAGTGGATCTTCAGGAACAAGATGGATGAACATGGAGTAATTATCAAGAATAAAGCAAGACTGGTTGCTAAAGGATATATGCAGGAAGAAGGTATTGACTTTGATCAAACCTTTGCTTCAGTAGCCAGACTGGAAGCCATAAGGATGTTCCTGGACTATGCAACCTATCAAGGATTTAAAGTATACCAAATGGATGTTAAGTCAGCCTTTCTGAATGGTAATCTAAAGGAAGAGGTCTATATGGAACAGCCATCAGGTTTTGTTGATTCAACTCAACCTAATTATGTCTATAGACTTAGGAAGGCTTTGTATGAGTTAAAATAAGCCCCTAGGGCTTGGTATGAAACCCTGTCTAGTTTCCTCATTGAGAATAAATTCACAAGGAGGAAAATAGACAAGACTCTATTCCTTAGGGAATCCAGAGGCAAGATTATACTAGTCCAAATATATGTAGATGACATCATATTTGGGTCTACTGAAAGTAGTCTTTGCAAGAAGTTTGCAAAACTTATGCAAGGGCAATTTGAGATGAGCAGTATGAGGGAACTTAAGTTCTTCTTGGGTCTCCAAGTTAGACAGACTGAGAATGGTTTATCCATATGCCAGTCTAGGTTCACCCTAGAACTGATAAGGAAGTATGGTATGGATTCATCCAGTACCATGAAGACTCCTATGGGGTCAAGTATGTCTCTTAGCAAAGATGATGTAGGGAAACCTGTAGATGAGACTTTGTATAGAGGGATAGTTGGCTCACTACTCTATTTGACTGCAAGTAGACCAGATATCATGTATGCTACATGTGTCTGTGCTAGGTACCAAGCATGCCCTAAAGAGTCTCATTTGACAGCAGTTAAAAGGATACTGAGATATCTAAAGGGCACACCTTATCTAGGCCTTTGGTACCCTAGGAATGGAGACTTTGAACTGATAGTTTATTCAAATGCAGATTTTGCATGCTGCAAGGAAGATAGGAAAAGTACAACTAGTACCTGTCAATTCCTAGGTGGTAGACTGATATCATGGAGTAGTAAGAAGCAAACAAGTGTGGCTATCTCCACAGCAGAATCAGAATATGTGGCTGCAGGAAGTTGCTGTGCTCAACTTCTATGGATACAACATCAGCTAGAAGACTATGGTATTCAAGTAAGTAGAACACCACTATTTTGTGATTCTACTAGTGTTATATCTATTGCAAACAATCCTGTTTCCCATAGTAGAACTAAACACATTGAAATAAAATATCATTTTCTAAGGGAACATGTAGAAAAAGAAGATATTTCACTGGAGTATGTTAATACAGATAATCAACTAGCTAACATGTATACTAAGCCTTTAGAAGAAACCAAATTCAATAGGTTTAAAATTGAATTAGGTATGATAAACTTAGAATAAGTTTACAGAAATGGCTAAGTAAAATAGTGTCGACACACAGAGTTGTCTGTGTCGAGACAGAGAATTGGTGTCGACACTTCAGAGAAAAGGTGTCGACACATCTAGGAAGTTGGTGTCAACACTTCAGAGAATTAGTGTCGACATATGATAAGTAGGTGTCGACACATCCAAGGTGGTGTCGACACTTAGGCTTTACTCAGAATTAGTGAAGTAAAATCTCGACTAAGTGTCGAGCTAAGCGGTTTCGACACATAAACAAGTGTCGCACATATATTCAGTCGACTAAACTTGTGTCGACACATAGGTGTCGAGACATTATAAGTCTGTGTCGACACTTTTCATCAGTGTCGACACAATTTAAGTTTATTGACGCGCCCTTTCATCTTCAACTCTAGAAAGGTATAAATAGGGTTTCAACATTGTCTGTCGACACGCTCACCAAAGTTTCGAGACCAAACTTGTCTGTCGACACCTCTCTTCTCTCAATTCAAATTCTTTAAACCCTAATGGCGCCCAAGCTCGAAGAGAATGTGAATGAAGGATATGAACTAGTGCGGCATGCATTTGATGACGCAGAACAAGAGATCAAGGATGTGGTAACCCTAGTTGCAAACTCAGGGTTAGATTTTCTTATTTTAGAACCAACAAAGATATGGAAGAAAGAAGTTCTGGAGTTTCTGAATGGCGCAACCCTAGATGAGTTTGGACTCAAGATTAAGTCTAGGGTTCATGGGGCAAAGGTGAAGATCTCATCTAAGAGTTTGAGAAAGGTACTAAACCTACCAAGAACTAAGGAAGAAGATGAAGTTTCTGCTTCTAAGACTAGAGAAGCACTGACATGGTGTGGACTGGATTCCAAGATGAAAATTGGATCAGTATTCAATAGAAAAGGAATGAACAGCCAAGGGAAATTTCTATCTGAAATAGTTGGGAAAGTGATCCTGTGCAAGGCTGGAGGACATGACATGATTTCAGCATATATGTTCAGTCTAATGACAAGGTTAATCTTCCAACTAAATACTGATTGGTCTGCAGTATTGTTTGATAAGATAAAGGAGAGCCTGAAGAAACCCAATTTGGGTAGAATTCTAAGTCTTTACTTGGCTGGTAGTATACCATAGGTTATGAGTCAAGCTGTTGGATCTAAAATCAACCACATGAGAAGAATGGACATGAGAATCTTCTCTAGATGGGATAGAGTTTTGACCAAGGAAATGCCCACTCTTGAGAAGGAAACACCCCTAAAGAAGAAGAAGAAATCAGCCCCAGTGGCTCAAGAATCCTCTAGTAGCTCTGAAGAGCAAGTTGTGTTTACTCCTGATGAAGAAGAAACTGGAGGTGCTGGCAAGTCTCCAGCTAGACAAGATGATGCAGAGAGGCAGGGGGAGCTACCACAGGCTAGCCCAATACACTAGGATTCTATCCAGGGGGGGGGGTCTCTACTGATTGAAGAGCCAACTCACTTAGAAAGTGAAAGAGCCACTCAAACCATTCTTGAGGTAATCACTGAAATCAATCAATTAGATTTCCTTATTGAGAGTGAAGTTATAATTGACAAATTATCTGATGTTAATCAGCAACCTCAGATTCATAGTCAACCCTCATATGTTGTCATGGAGGACACATCTGTTGCAGATCAAGTGATATCTGATCAAGTTGCTGATGAGATAAGAGTTTCTCCACCCCATCCTCCACAAGAATTCACCCTAGAAGAGCTATTCCCTGACCTACTCCAAACAGACCTTGAGAAAGAAAGTGCTGCTGCTGAGGGGGAGAATGCTCATGTTGAGGGGGAGCAAGTAGTTATTGTTGAGGAAACTGCAAGGAAGGAACCTGAAGTGCAGAAGGAGTTACCTCCAAGCCCTAAGGACAGGGTTGATATTGCAAGCTCATCTGCTTCTGAAGATGAAGAGGCTGCCAGAGCTAAAAAGAGAAAGTTTCAAGTCTTCAAGAGGAGGAGCCAAAATTATAAGAAAGCTCTGCAAACCAATGCACCACAACCTATATCACAGCCAGCATCATCTGTAGATTACAGTTCTCTGATGGTTGCAATGCAGATAAAGCTTGATAAGCAAAGGAAAGCAATAGAAACATATCTGGATGAGGGGCATAAGTCTTTACAGTTTGATCTTGCACAAGATATTAAGTCCATTAGATTTGAAATGAATCTAAATAAGAAGGAGATGACTGACTGCTTCCACAAGGGAGGGAATGCAGTGGTGTACTTGGCTACACATCAAGAGAAAATCAAAGCTCAAGTGGATGAACTTGAAGTAAAGCAAGGCTATGTTTTGGAGAATCAAATATGGATGAATGATAATTTGACAGCTTCCCACAATGCTATTGTAACTGAACTTAAGAATATAGCAACTGCCCAGAATGCAGCCCTGACCACTGCCAAAGAGGAATTTGACAAAGCACTGTAAGAGAGCCTAACTGCTGTAACTTCTACAATTCAAGATTCTCAGAAGCTGATCACTTAAAAACTCCAAAGGTTGAAACCTTACTTTAAGGATGGAGTAAACTATTTGGATGCCCAAATAAGGTTTCAGAAAGATGATCTAAGAGATCACATGGAAAGAGAAGTCATAAAGGGGGAGAGGGTGTTAGTCAAAGCCAGCTCTGATCATGCAAAATGGATTTCCAATTCCATCAGAGCCACCCTTGGATATCCTCCATTATGTGATGATGATAATGTAGCAGAGTCTGGGATTCATCCTGCATATCTTGGAGGGGAGCAAGCTGAAGTGGCTCAAGTCATTTACCCTCCACCAGACTTTGATATGATACATGCAGATATATAGTCTATGTATAGCCCACCTGAGGGAAAGCACAATGTCATCATAGAGAAAGTGGTTCAGCCAGTATCTGAGGCTATACAAGAAGCTTTGCAGAAAGAACAAGAAGTCAAATTGTCTAAGAAGAGGTTCAGAGAGCAAGCTGAACAAAGGCCTGACTTTGAACAATGGAGCCCCACTTCAAGGAATATTATTCTGACTGTATGGAAGGCTGCCAAGGATAATATTCAAGATAGAAACAAGTGGTTTTCTGAACTGAAGTGGAGGAAGTAAAAAGCCATTGTGCAATACAGAAGAAAGGCAAAGATGGGAAAGCTACCTCCTACTGCTCAGGAGCCTAGCAAGTACTTTCCCAAGCCATATCATTATTTTGAGAGACAAAAGATCAAGGCTGAAGAATTAAAGAAGAAGGATCTTAAAGACAAGAAGCCTGCTGCTGCTGAAGATGTTGAAGCCCCTGTGCAAGCAAAGATACAGTCTGTGAAGTGCATAGTTATCAAGGAGGCTGAGCAAAAATAGAACAAAATTATCTTTATTTTACAGTTGTAATCTTTTGATTTAAAACACTCTGTAAACTTTTGTATAATGAATATGATAAAGTTGTTAGAATAATGTGTTGTGTGAAAAATCTATTACATAATTGTTCTGAGATATATGTGTGTACATGTTTTGTTTAATACATGTTTATGTACTTTCCCTGATTGCATAATCCTGTTTTTCATCATACTGTAATTTTGTTATGTATGGTGTATATCATTGACTAAGGGTTATGACTTCTCCAAATAGGGGGAGATTATTGGGTACATTTGTTTAAATGTACCTGATTTGAAGAACTCAATGATATACATCAAAATATATTTGATGTGTTTTGAGTTTAGTTGTGCAGGTCAAGTATTCACAGGGAAAGCTGAAAAGATTCTAAGTCCATGTGTCGACACCCAGAAGGAAAGTGTCGACACTTAAGAAGACTTGTGTCGACACCCAGAGAAGCAGTGTCGACACTTGGAGTAATTGTGTCGACACCAGGGATGCAGAGTCGACACCAGACAGAAAGTGTCGACACATACAGGTTGTCTCGACACTCAATGAAGAAAAGTCCAGTGAAGCTGTGTCGACACTTAGCAGCAGTGTCGACACTTAGAGGAACTTTGTCTACATCAGAAAGTGTCGACACTAGGAGGCTGTGTCGACACTCAGCAAAGTTCAGTAAATTCTAAGTACAAGTGTCGACACAAAGAAGATGTGTCGACACTCAGCAGAAGTCTCAACACATGAAGAAAGTGTCGACACAAGGAGCTGTGTCGACACTCAGCAAATTTCTATGAAGACTAAGTACAAGTGTCGACACCAAGCAGATGTGTCGACACTCAGCAAAAGTATCAACACTGAAGGCATGTGTCGACACCAAAAAGATGTGTCGACACTTAACAAGTTCAACACAAGAAGATCTGTATACACAAAGGAGTTGTGTCGACACTTACAAGAATTCAACTAAGTACTGAAGAACAAGAAGTTGTGTCGACACAAAGGAGTTGTGTCGACACTTACAAGAATTCAACTAAGTACTGAAGAACAAGAAGTTGTGTCGACACACAATATCAGTGTCGACACATGATGAAGAAGCAGTGTCGAGATATAAATTCTACAACACAAGGAGTTGTGTCGACACCTTGAAGGCTTGTGTCGACACTTAGTCTACTTGTGTCGACACTTGGTCTATAAGTGTCGACACTTAAAGACAGACAGTCTCGACACTTTCAGACAGTTACAAATATTTCAAGAAGTGACTGGATGACATGACAGCTGCCATTCCAGCTGGTCTACTGCAATTGTCAGAGTTGTCAGAAAGCTGTTAGGAACCGAATCAGCCGGTCACCATGAAGAAGGCCTATAAATAGGTTTATTCTGTCAACAGAAAGAGATTGTCCATAAGAGGATCAACACATTAAAGTGATTCACACAAGATCTAGCTATTCATTGAAGAATCATTTCAAGTGAAGATCTAAGAAGTTGGAGAGAGAGAGCTCCTTCCAAGAAGACAGTCATTGGAACCAGGCTGTGAAGAAGGTTTCAGATCAAGGTCTGATTCTTAAGTTGCAGTGATTGAAGATCAGCTGCAGAGAGTATCAACAATATTGTGTTCTACATTCAAGAAGTTTTGAAGAAAGCCAAGTGTGGTTGATCTCAGCAGAGTTCTTCCAAGAACTCATCAAGAACCTGTCAACTCTTCTCTCTATTTAGAGTTGTAGGTATATACTTTGTATTATTTATATCTTGTAGGATCCTTAGGGATCTGAGTTGTAAGCCTGTAATTATAAAGGCTGAGTGGTAGAGCCTGTGTGCCTGAGTGTAGGAGATCCATATCTCTGAGTGTAGGCCTTGTGGCTGAGTGTAGGCCTTGTGGCTGAGTGTAGGTCTTTGGAGAAGACTGAGTTGTAGGGCCTTGGGCCTGAGATGTAGGAATCATCTGGAGTTCCGAGTGTAAGATCTGAGGATCTGAGGAATAGTGGAGGAGTTTGGCCGAATCTAGTATACTACTAGATAGGCGAAGGGGGAAGTGGATGTACCCAAACCTTGGGGAACCACTATAAATCTGTGTGTTCACTGTGTGCATGTTTTTTCTGTGATTGATAATTGTTTGCTGTGAAGAAGTAATTATAAATCTGTGATATTAGCTGTAATCTGCCTAAAAGTTTAAAAAAGCTTTAGTCACCTATTCACCCCCCCCCCCCTCTAGGTGATTAGGGTACAATTTCGTTCACTAATATGGTGGCCGACGCTCTGAGTCGGAAGTCAGGGAAGATTTTCAATCTCTCCGCCGAGCGTCTAGTGGAAGAGTTCCTTTTGATAGACATTTCTGTGGGAAGCTGCGATTCGCAGAGTAGTTTGGCAGTGGCAGAACCTTCGTGGATTGCGCTTACGAGACTGCATCAGAAGGATGATCCCGATCTTCTGCATTTGTATCTTCGAGCTGAAAAAGGTGAATTACCAGATTTCTCTATAGATGATGCGGGTACCTTGAAGTATCGTGGCAGGTTTTGTATCCCCGCTGTTGGAGATATCCGGGATATGGTGTGCAGAGAAGCCCACGGATCTAGTGTTGCCTACCATCCAGGGTCTACCAAGATGTATCATGATTTAAAGCAGATTGCCTGGTGGTATGAGATGAAGAGAGGTATATCCAGATTTGTTTCTGAGTGTCACACTTACAGGCGTGTGAAAACCGATCATGAGAGGCCTGGTGGCAAGCTGACTCCCTTGGAGATTCCGACGTGGAAGTGAGAGAGTATCTCGATGGATTTCATTACAGGCTTACCGAGATCTCCTAAGGTGCATGATTCAGTTTGGGTAATCGTAGACAGATTGACGAAGAGTGCTCATTTCGTACCATTTAAGATCGATTATCCGATGAGGAAGATAGTCGAGCTGTATCTGGAAGAGGTTGTCAGATTGCATGGTGTACCCGTAAGTATCATATCGGATCGAGACTCCAGATTCACGTCTCGTTTTTGGAAGAGCCTCCAAGAGGGGTTGGGTACAGATTTGAGATATTCCACAGCTTATCATCCGCAGACCAATGGTCAGACGGAGCGAGTAAATCAGATTGTGGAAGATATGATCCGATGTTATATTCTGGACCACGGAGGAGCGTGGGATGAGCGCTTGCAGCTTATGGAATTTGCGTATAACAACAATTATCAAGAAAGCTTGCAAATGGCTCCTTTTGAAGCTTTATATGGGAGGCGCTACAGGACTCCCTTGTTTTGGGCTGAGCTTGGCGAGAGACCTTTGTTGGGTCCAAAAGCGCTCGAGGAGATGGAAACCGCTGTGAAGCTTATTCGGGAAAAGCTTCAGTTAGCCCAGGAGAGATATGAGAAGAACGCCAACCGGCATAGATCGGACTTGGAATTTGTGGTGGGGGACTCAGTGTTCTTAAAGGTCTCCCCGTTGATCGGAGTCAAGCGGTTTGGCAAGAACAGGAAGTTGGACCAGAGGTACGTGGGGCCGTTTCTGATTGTTGAGCGGATTGGGTTATCAGCTTATAGGCTAGCTTTGCCCGCAAATTTCCCTGGCGTGCATGATGTCTTCCACGTCAGTCAGCTGCGGAAATGTGTGATGAATGGCAGGCAGATTTTGGATTCTGTGCCTCAGTTGGAGCCGAATCTTTCTTATGTGGAGGTGCCTGTCCGCATTTTGGATTCTCAGGTTCGT
The DNA here is from genome assembly GCA_039583875.1 of Platanthera guangdongensis. Classification (NCBI taxonomy): domain Eukaryota; kingdom Viridiplantae; phylum Streptophyta; class Magnoliopsida; order Asparagales; family Orchidaceae; genus Platanthera; species Platanthera guangdongensis. Next base: position 26,860,252 of record CM077153.1, on the reverse strand, counting down.
GCGTTGCGGAAGAAGACTATTCCTATGGTTAAAGTTTTATGGAGGAATCAGGATGTGGAAAGCGCGACTTGGGAATTGGAGTCGGCTATGAGGGAGGCTCACCCTCATCTGTTTCCCTGATCTTGTGCCTGGTATGTTTTGTTTTTCTATATATATAGCCCATTCTTGGCTATTTCTCTCTCCTTGATAGGGGTGTTGTGAGTAAAGTTTCGAGGCGAAACTTTCTTTTAGGGGGAGTGGCTGTAACGCCCCCGGTTTTTCTGTGTTTTGTTTGATCTTTGACTGGCGTTACGATGACGTATTTCCGGCTTTTTACCGTTGTAGAGCGTGGTCTTAGCTCTTAGGGTTCCTTGTATAGCCTGGTTGTAGCCTGTTAGCAAGATTCCCCAGCTAGCCGGAGTCTGTTTGGTGACTCGGTTTGGCCTCTTAGGGAATGCTTGTGTTTTGGCTTCGGGTGGTGATATCCCGAGTTTTGTTCGTCGAATGCTAATTTCGACTTCGTAGTTGTGTTCGTAGCGTGGGTTTTTAGCTGCGATGTGAATTTCATCAATTTTCGAGATGTTTCGGTTCTCGCGTCGTTTTGATATTGCAAGTAATTAATATGTATTGATTTGTTTATTATTAAAAATGATGCTTATAAATAGCCTTAGTTTAGAAATTAGGGCTCGGTTCATTGTCTCTTTTCATTGTCTCTTTTTGGAAAAAGCTGCCGCATGTACGAGAGGAAGAGAACCGCCAGACTACCCTAGCCTTCGGACGCCGATTCCTGTAGATTTAGCGGTCGAAATTCGATTTCGAGAGTGCATTTAGATTGCTCTCGCTTGGATCTGCATTCCTTCAGTTCCTCGGCTTGGTGCTCTGCGGCTAGATCCGAGAGTGAGGGAAGTGGCCGACCAAGCTTTGCTGGTATTGAGGCAAGTGATGCTCCCTCGTCCTTGCCAAGGCTGATCCTTATTTTCTTCTTGATTAAATTCTATATCTCTCATGCTTAGATCCTAGGTGTACTCTAGGATTCGTCCCCGATTATACTGTTGTTAGTGTAGAGAAGTTCCAGTTAAATCTCAGTTTTTCCTGAGAGAATGTGTCTGATAGGGACGGATTTGGTACGATTCGGGTTGAGTAGTTAGCAATTGCCGATAGATGATGAAATTTTAGAGAGGCGTTGTGTTCTTGTTTTGGTTGGTTGCTGGGTCTGGCGCTAGTGTCGAGTGGGACTCGACACCGGCCAGTCGTGGTGTCGACACTTTGTGTCGACACCGGCCAGTCGGGGTGTCGACACTTTGTGTCGACACCGGCCAATCGGGGTGTCGACACTTTGTGTCGACACCGGCCAGTCGGGGTGTCGACACTTTGTGTCGACACCGGCCAGTCGGGGTGTCGACACTTTGTCTCGACACCGGCCAGTAGGGGTGTCGACACTTTATGTCGACACCGGCCAGTCGGGGTGTCGACACTTTGTGTCGACACCGGCCAGTCGGGGTGTCGACACCTTGTGTCGACACCGGCCACAGTAGTGTCGACACCTTGTGTCGACACCGGTTGTTGTGGTGTCGACACCTTGTGTCGACACCGGCTTGTTATGGTGTCGATACATTGTGTCGACACCGGTTGTTGTGCCGGTTTTGGGTCAGGTAAGACTCGGAGTTAGTTCGGGTTAGGCGTGCAAGGCCGCGTCGGTTGAACCCGACGTTTTTGCCTTGGGTTTGTGTGTTTCCTTAGGATTGTTAGTGTGACTTTTCCCTATTCCCTAGGGGGGGGGGGGTATTGGGTGTTCGGCTAATTTTTTTGCATGCCGACTCTTGGGTTGTGGCAGGTGGTGGAGTTTTGGTGGCCTCTGGAGGGGTGATTTTATGTGGAGAGCTGTGGCCACCACCTTTTTCCCCGGTTTGGGTTGGCGTGTGTGAGACCCTAGTGCTGCCACTGTTTGACCCCTTAGCCCTTTTTGGATCTGGTTTTGGTTATGTATTCAGATCCATGTTTTGAACACTGCCATTAACCCACGTGTTAGGACTGTTAGTTCCTTTCTTATTCTATGGCTTTTTCTTTTGGCATATATGTATGTGTCTTGATGCTGTTGCAGGCTCTTTTGGTAGGGCATATTGCTTTTATTGCTCGCACTTGGTGTGCTTTGTTGTGATTTAGACAGTGCTCTTTTCTTACTATCATGCCCTTTCTTTTGATTATAGCAGTTTGTTGCCGGGTTGGTAAACCCTTCTTACCTGCTCATAAATCTAATGCTCTATTTACCTTTTTGATTATTTTCTTGCTGAGGTGTTCTTTTCTTGAATGCCTCAGGTCCAGGTTGTAGCCGGTTCAGCGGCTAGTTCTTTTTGAGGGGCTTGTTGGTGGCCTCTTGGGTAGCTGAGATAGCTGATCCCCGATTTTGTGAGGTAGTTATTTACCTTTCTGTATAAACATACATACTCACCAGTGGGTTCGTGTCAGGTTGTTGACGCCCACTGGTGGCTTCTTGCGATGCTGGGTATGAACTTAAACTGCTATTTTTGCCTATTTGTGGTTGTTTACTTGCTTCTGGGAAAAATTTATGTTAGGTTGCATGCTAAATATTTTAAACCCTAAAAGCATTACTATATGTATCTCATGCATAACATATTTATAAAGCCAAAACACTACTTTTCCTTTAGCGTAAAAACTACATTTTTATATACTATACTAACTTTAGAGTCGTGCATACCATGAGTCGTCCCTCGGGGACACTTATGCTCATTTAGGGTGTCAACTTAATTGAACCAAAGTATTTTCTACTGCGTATAAATATACTTTTAATTGTGGACTAGCTGATCCACCGTGCCGAGGGATACGGCCATTCAACATAACTGGTTATCTTTCATACTAATCAACGATTTTCCCTTAAAATCTAAAGTCTGGAGTTTTGCCTAAGCGTGTGCAGTTATCCCCTGCACGACGTGGCATCACGACACGTATTTTCTCTTGCTCTGATGCGGTGTAATCGTAGAGAAAATGCGGGTTGTGACACCAGCTGCTCTCCAACCTGATCCTGGAGATAATAACCCCCGGTGGGGTAAGACTTCCTGGACAATAAAGGGACCTTCCCAATTTGGATGTAGTTTGCCCACTATCGCTCCTCTTCCTGCGGCGTCCACCTTCTTCATGACCAGATCTCCGACGAGAAAATGCTTTAGGTGGACATTTTTGTCGAAGTGCTTCATCATGCGCCGCTTGATCTCCTCTTGGTGGATGAAGGCCAAGTCATGAAGCTCTTCTACGAAATCTAGTGAGAGTCTTTGGGCGTCTTCATTTTCCAAGCGCCATTCTTCGACGCCATCTCCAGCTGCTATAACTCTCGCGCTCCGAACCTCGAATTCCACTAGGATGAGTGCCTCAGACCCATGAGATAACTTGAAAGGAGTTTCCCACGTGGCAGAGTTTGGAGTTGTTCTCAAAGCCCAGAGAACCGAGGGGAGTTGCTCCGCCCAATTGCCCTTCAAGTTGGTGACTTTTTTCTTCAGAAGGTTGATGATCAACTTGTTGGCTGCCTCCACCTGTCTGTTACTGTGAGGATGATGCACAAAGGCGTATCAAAGATCCGTCCCTAACTACCTGCAGAAGTCCTCTAACTCCAAACTGGCGAACTGCGACCCATTGTCGGTGACGATGGCTAGAGGAATCCCGAACCTGCATGCAATTTCTCCCCAAATGAAGTTCTTCACAATCTACGACGTGGTTTTGGCCAAGGATTTTGCCTCGATCCACTTGGATAAGTAGTCGATCATGACAAGCACGAACTTCCTCTACCCGCTGGATTGAGGAAAGGGGCCGATCAAGTCCATCCCCCAGATGGCGAAGGGCCATGGAGCTGTGATTGAGCGAAGATGATGAGCTGGTTGTAGTTGAAGAGGTGCGAAGAGCTGGGACTGGAGGCTCTTTTTGGAGAACGCCTCTGCATCCTTCCTAATGGTGGGCCAGAAGTACCCATGTCTTAGAATCCTTTGTTCAAGAGTCCGAGTCCCAGAGTGACTGCCGCAATCTCCTGAGTGAATCTCATCCAGGATACGAGGTACTTCAATCTCTGACAGGCATCGAGCCAGAGGACCTAAGATGGTCTTGCGGTAGAGCTCTCCTTGAAGCAAATAGTAGGCGGCTTTGTAGCGAAACTTCCTCTGGTCTCCCTCGATGGTAGGAATCTGATCCGTTGTTAGGAAAGAAATAAATGGATCCTTCCAAGACACTCTCTGTTTGATCTCCGTCATCTCCCCTTCCTCGATGGATGGTCGAAAAAGTTCAGTCACGATCCCCCCAGCCCGGGGACCGTATTTGGCAAGATAGTCGGCTTCTGAATTCTCCTCTCGAGGTACGTGCTCGACGAAGAAAGATTGAAACCCCCCAATCAGACCTTTCATCTTGATCAAGTACCGATGCAAAATCGGATCATTCACCTTGAACTCGCCTCTAATCTGGGACGCATCTACCATCGAGTCGGTGAAGGCCCTTATATCTCGAATTCCCAACTCCTTGGCAAGATGCAAGCCGGCCACCATAGCTTCGTACTCCGCCTGATTGTTGGTAACTGGGAAGAGGATCTCAACCGTTTGCTCGATCTTGGTTCCCTGAGGGCTTACGAGCACGACTCCGGCTCCCATGGAATATCTGCCCGAAGCCCCATCTACAAACATCTTCCAGGACACCGTGCTAGAAGAACCTTCCTCTCCTTCCACCTCGGCCGAGAAGTCGGCAAGGAAATCCGCCACCGCCTGCACCTTGATCGCTATCCTTGGAGAGTAAGAAATATCGAACTCGCTAAGCTCCACTGCCCACTTTGCCAGCCTGCTAGAGTGCTCCACCCCATCCAGGATGCTCCGTAGAGGATGATCGGAGACGACCCTGATGGAGTGAGCTTGAAAATACGGATGGAGCCTTCGAGCCGAAACCATCAAAGCGAACACCAGCTTATCCAAAATAGGGTACCTCGTCTCCGCCTGCCGCAACACTATACTAACATAGTAGATAGGAAGCTGCCTCTTGCCTTCCTCCCAAACCAGCACCGAACTAACTGCTTCCGCCCCGACTCCTAGATAGAGAAAGAGATCCTCATTACCCCGCGGGCCCTGGAGGAGAGGAGCTTGGGTTAGCTGTTGCTTGAGCTTTCCGAAAGCCTTCTCGCACTCCGTCGTCCATTCGAACTTTTGATTCCCCTGAAGGGTCTTAAAAAACGGAGAGCACTTCTCCCCTGCCTTGGACAAAAAATGGCTGAGGCCTGCCAGCCTTCCAGTCAGCCTTTGAACTTTATTAGGATCCCTTGGCGACGCCATCTCCAGAATGGCCTTCACCTTGTCTGGATTAGGTTCCACCCCCTGGGAGTGAGGAGGTGACCTAGAAATTTCCCCCTTCCTGCACCGAAGACGCACTTGGCCGGGTTGAGTCGCATCTCGTACTTCCTCAGGGTAGTAAAGGTCTCCACCAGATTCGTTATGTGCTCTGCGACGCTTTTGCTCTTGATGAGGAGGTCATTCACATAAACCTCCAAGTTCCGCCCTTTCTATCCCTTGAAGATCTGATTCATCATCCTCTGGTAAGTTGCGCCAGCATTATTGAGCCCGAAGGGCATCATCTTGCAGCTATAGCAGCCGCCGCTGGTTATGAAAGAGACGTCCCGACAGTCGGGGGGATGCACCCGGATCTAGTGATACCCTGAAAAAGCATCAAGAAAACTCATCACAGGAAACCCGACGGCGGAATCAACCAGCGCGTCGATTTGAGGCAAGGGGTAGCAATCCTTTGGGCAAGCTTTATTTAACATTGAAAAATCGATACATAAACGCCAACCCCCTCCAGGCTTCTTCACCATTACAATATTGGAGACCCAACCTGGATACTGGATCACCGAGACAAAACCTGTCTTTAGCAGCTTCTCCACCTCTTCCCTGATCGGCTCGACCAACATGACGGCGCTCTTCCTCTGCTTTTGTCAAACTGGGGCCACCGCGAGATCCAGGATGAGTCGATGACAAGCAACATCGGCGTCCACCCCGGGCATCTCGGCGGCGCTCCATGCAAAGACATTAACGTTGTCATGCAGGCAAGCAACCATCTCTATCTTCCCCCCAAACGATAAGGATCCTCCCACCTTCAGCAGTCCCGGCTCTCCCCCTCGAGAGATCACCTATATCTCCTCCACCTCCTCAGCAGCACACAACCCTTTCTCCTTCTCCATCAACTCCTCCAGCTTCTCCGCGTCACCCATCCAGCTGATGGTGCTGACGATATTCAAGTAGCACTCCCTGGAAGCCTTGGGATCAGCCCTGATCCTGATTTGCACATCTCCGTGGCAGTACTTCAGGCACTGGTGGTACGACGACGGAACGGCCTTGAAGTAGTTGATAAGAGGCCGCCCGAAGATGGCGTTGTAACCGCTCGGTGTGTCGACGATGATGAAGAGGCATCAGATCGACATCCCACCGAGCATAACCAGTAGCTCCACTGCTCCCTCTACCTCTTTCTTCTCTCCTGAGAAGCCAAAGAGCGGTCCATCTACAACTTGGACCCGGGACGCTTCCACCTGAAGCCCGACGAAGGTTCTTTTGAAGATGACGTTCACCGAGCTACCGATGTCCGCGAGGATTCGGTTGACGGTGAAGTCCTCAATGACGGCTTGAATGACCAAGGCATCATGGAAGGGGTTCTCATTCCCCAGCATATCTTCCTCCGAGAAGGTGATCTCCTTTAATGGCAGTGGGGTTTGTGATGTCGAGGCGACGTTCTTCCGAAATATTTGGTGGAGACTCCCCTTGCGGGAAGCTCCTATCCCGGGCCCTCCATTGATCACCCCTACATGCCCACCTCCTGGGTCATGTATCACTTCCCTGCGACCTCCCAGGTCGACTCGGTTTTCATTCCTCCTCCACGTCAGAGCTTGGAATGCCACCTGCCCCATCGGGGCCTCCTGCCTCTGCTGCTCTCTTTCTGCCGCTCCCGCCTCCAGCCTCCTCCTTGATTCCCAAAACTCGGGGCAAGCCAAGGTCCCGTGCCCCTCTACCCGATGAATATCGCAGTAAATGGGAATCTCCGCCTCCTAGCGCATCGCTCGCTGCTCCCTCCAGTGCCGCTTGTTGTCTTGGCGAGCGATGACCATTGTCTCCCTTCTTCCTCCTCCTCGGCCTCCCTCCTACCGATTTCCATTCCTCCTCTCTTTCTGATATTGCTGTCTTGCTAGTCTCCATTGGGGGCGATTCTCTGGATACTGGAATCACCTTTCCTCCCTTCCTCCTTCCCGAGCTTTCGCCTGCCTTCTCTCTTCCTGTCTTCGAGGCCTCTCCTACCTCCTTTCTTCAACCCTCCTGGGTTCCTCTCTCTTCCTTCTCTCTTCTCTCCTTGGCTCTTCCTTCTTCTTCTCCTCTCGCCTCTCCGGTGTCCTCCTTTACTTCGACCCCGAAGGTCCTGCTCCCCTCCTTTCTGTCACAATCTCCCCATCTAGTCTTGCTAGGAAGTCCTTGTTCTTCTCCTCCCCTCGAACGAAGGTGCTCGCCTTCTCTATCATTTCTTCAAAAGATCTTGGGGGATTGGACCCAATCTCCAGACTGAACAAGCTTTGCTTCAACCCAAACTTTAGGGCCACCATCAAGGTAAAATTGTCCACCTCTTCCACCTCCAAAATCTCCTCCTGAAAGCGGTCGATGTAATGACCCAAACTCTCATGCTTCCCTTGGACGATTTTGAAGAGGGTCGTCGCTTCCTTCTTCATCTTCTTCGATGTCACGAACCTCGCCATAAGGCCCCGACGCAGATTTGAGAAGTGGTACACGGACCCAGCAGGTAGCTGATGGAACCAATCCCTAGCGTTCCCATTCAGGGTGATTGGAGAAGAACCTGCACTTGAAGACGTCAGACATGTTGCGGATGGAGACGACGTCTTCAAACCACTGGAGGTGTCTGACCGGGTCGTCTCGGCCGGAGTAGTAAGTGAGAACGGGTTCCCTGAACACTTCTGGAACTGGAGCGGCAAGGATCTCGTCACAGAAGGGGCTCCTCCCTCCCTGGCGGTGACGAGTTTCATCCTCGCTGGAGACGTCGTACTTGCCATAATGCCGAGTATCCCTGCACCTCATCGGCGACATTGGATCCCGAAAACAGACCCCCTGGCTACTCGTCGGGTAATGACGCGACTGTATTGGTCGCTCTTCCCTCGCCCAAGCGGGCTCCTTTCCAGCTCGCCTCGACGGCGCTTCCTCTTCTAGCGGCGTCAGGCGACGGGGAGAAGTCGCCGTGACCTCTAGGCGCTGAGCGAAACCGGCGAGAATGGTTTGCTCGATCTTCCTCGCGAACTCTTTGAATGCGGCCACTGTTACAAACTCGCCACCTCGCGCGACGTCTCCTCCTACTCCCGAGTTGCCTACCAACTCTCCTTGCTCGCCACTAATGGCCATCTCACTCAACTTCCAAACTTTCCTCCTTACCTGCGATCCACGCTCACCGCACCAAGTGTTGAAGCCAGGAAAAATCCCAACCTCAGAATTCAGACCAAAGCCGCCTAAGGTTATTGGCTCAGAAGCTAGATCAGACGGCAAAGATGACTAGAACAAAGAATCAGGTCAAACAGGACCCCAGATGTTGTGGCAGGAAGGTCCCACCACGTACCCGGATGCTCGAAAGGAGCAGCCCCTTCTCAACCAAGGATGACCGAACTAGGTATAAGGGAAGCTAGCTGGCGAGGTCGCAAGGTCGCGACTTGCTCTCCAAGGAAAAGGAATCCAAAGATTTATCTAGTATCCCGAAACTGAAGCGTGCGAGTATCCTGCCGAGGATTTCAAGTGCTTCACCTCGTACCCCTGGGGTCCTATTTATAGGCAAATGCAAGGGGCGGGGGGGGGGGGGGGGGGGAGGGGGTCATATTTATACCCCCCTGGCGACTAGGCGACTTCCAGAGGAACTCGCACAGGCTGGGCGAGTATCTCGCCTAGTCGCCTACCTGGCGAGTATGCGAGGGGAGCTCGCCTATACTCGCTCAGGCCTTCCGCGATCTTGAGTGCTGACTTTGACTCCTGCCTTGAATTGGTGATCTTAACTTCTGCTGACCTGGCTGTGGTAGGACCCATAGAGTCATTGAAAGGATGATACTTCCTACGATCAGGATTGTTGGATGCCCTGTGACATATGCCCCCGTTGAATCGAGTTGGACGTCTCTCCCGGAGATTCCAAGCTGGAGAAGAGTTGATTGGAACAACACGTTGACGGATACGTAATCGTCGATCATTATCCTGAGTACTTCAACCTATGGGATCCCGAGGGTTGCCTAGATGTGCTGAGGAGCAGATCTCGGGAGGCTGGGGACGGTTGGCTGAGTTAACTACGACGGCTTCATGAGCGGAGTCCCCTCGTGGTGCTGCCCCTCCGTGGACTCTTATGTGGTTGGTGGTGCAACCTTAGCCTTTCCGTGAAACTTCTCAAGGAGTCCATGACGTGCGAGTCATTCGACCTCCTCTTTCAGGAGAATGCAGTCTTCATTGTCGTGTCCGTTTCATTTGTTAAAGTGGCAATACTGGGATTGATTTCCCCTGCCCCGAGGGAGCATCTTAGGCCTCCGAAGTTGAGGGTGATTTTTGAGGGCGTCTAGAAAATCCTTGAGAGAGGCGCCGAGCTCGACGAAGTGTTGTTGCCCCCTGTCTTGTGAGGTTTCGCCGAAGGGCTTCATGAGCGGGCAGATAAGTCGCTGGATGCTTGGTCGCTAGGCTCTTTGAGAGTCGGTTGGCTGGTAGCGTGCCCACTTCCTTTTGTCATTGCTGTGAGCTGGAGGAATGCTGAGATTTGTTAGAGCTTTTGGGATCATCTTCCCACAGATGGTGTCAAACTGTTGCGGGTTGCCCGATTTCCCCTGGTTCGGAGAAATCAGACCGCCTTAGCTCGAAATCAGACCGGGCGCACAAACTGTCAAAATACGAAAAGATTGATTTAATCCACTCGTTTCTCGGAGCTTTACAAAAATTGATTTAATCTCGGAGGGCGACAAACCGCTACTCCGTTACTTGCGTAAAGTGCGGAAAATGAGGAAAACGACTAAGTCCTTAGAGCCTCGATGGAAATGCTTCGGCCTTGGAATGTTGCTTAACTCGCGGAATCTTGGTAGGAGCGCCGACTGAAAAATTCTTCAAGTACATAGATCTTCTAGAAAGAGCGCTCTTAGTGATGTGAAGGCTTGATGGGAGCGCTCTCGTGGAGGCGGTTGACGTGAATTGAAGCGTGTTGAAACCTTAGTACAAGAAGAGAGCAAAGTGAATTCCTGACCGGAGAATCGACCTAAGTTCACGATCCCGCCGAAAAACCTCAGATCTCTCTCTTGCCTCTGGAGTTGCTTGTTTTCAAATGAATGCCTAATGACCTATTTATACTTTTCAGGAGGGTTATGATGATAATTGCGTCGTAGAATGATTTGTGCTGGTGAATGACGTCACTCAATGTCGATCACCTAGATCACCAATTTTGCCGAAATGACTGGAGTGCCCCTGAGCAGTTCAGGGGCAACCAGAGCTTGTGGCTTTGATGCACTTAGGCTCTGTTTGGCGGGGCGTTTTGGGAGCAGCATACCGCTGATTTTCGCACCGCCCCGCCAAACATTATTTTAAGGCCAGGAGTGGGAGAGAGGTGGGAGTCGCTGTCGCCCTCTAGTCGCGATATTAGGGATTCTGGAGTCGCGAAATATTATTGCAACTCCAGAAATTGCGCTTCTCCACAGCAATTTTCGCCCGTCGCCCCCTTTTCGCGCCTCGTGCTTCTCCCAATCCCCGCTTTTCTTCCCCGCCGCCGCCCGCTGCAGCTCGAAATTGCTGCAGGGAGGAAGACCAGATTTCTTCCCCCACCGCTGGAAGAAGAAAGTCCCCGGGTTTCGCCTTCGCCTGGAGGGGTTTTCAGCCGTTTCTGCTTCCATTTTGCCGCGCCTGTTGGAGGAAGATCACCGATTTCGCCACGCCTGCTGGACTAGGGTCGTGATTGCTGCTTCGACGCCATTTCTGGAGGAGGGTCGCACGGTTCTGGAGATATGTCTACCATTAAATTTATTTGTTTCATTGTGGATTTGGTCCAAATGTGATTGTGTTGATATTTTGCAGTCCATTTTTTCTGTAAATATTATGCTTGTGCTTGAGGTTTTGTATTCCATTTGTGAAAATTCAGTTCATTTATCCAAATTTCTTTGATTTTGCTGTCCATTTTCTGCAAGTGTAGTTCAATTTGCAATCCATTTGTTCTAATGTCGTTTATTTGGCATTCCATTTTGTCCAAATACCTTCCAATTTGCACTTCATTTGTCTAAATGCCATTTATTTTGCAGTCCATTTTGTGCACATGCGGTGGGAGTGTGTATGTGTTGACATATATGTGAGTGTGTATGTGTTAGATGTATATGTGAGTGTGTATGTGTTGATGAATATGTGAGTGTGTATGTGTTTGTGTATGTGAGTATGTAGGTGAGTGTGTAGCTGTACATGTATGTGAATATGCATTTGAATGTGTACCTACTTGGTAAAAAATTCATATTCTGCATCTTTATGAATGTCAAGGGATCGCCTAAAATATCAAAATGAGCACTTAGAATGCACTAAGTATAACTGTTTTTTTATGTTATTGTTTATTGTGTTTAAGTTCAAAAAAACTTAACTGTACACTGCACAGCTGTTTTGCCAAACAGCTTAAATAGCTTCTCTGTTTAAAACAGTTCTGCAAAAGCTGTTCATCCAAACAGTTTCACAGATTCTGACACAACTCTGTAAAACAGCTGATTATCCCACCACTGTTTCCCACCACTACTTCTGCAGTCGCTGCAGCTGTGCCAAACAGAACCTTATTTGATTTGATCGGGCTTACATATATTCTATCCGAGTCAATGTTGCCAATTTGCCATCAATAGAAATTGTCCAAACTGGTTTGCATTATATGTTTTGTACAAAGTTTTTTTTTGTACAAAGATATATTTTTTTATTTTTTATTTGACATTTATTACATTGTAGAATAATATTAATTAAATAAAATCATCCAGGAGATATAAAACCACTACTCTCCTTCGATAGCCCCCACCACCGACCACGCACTTTAAACGTGTAAAGTTAAAACCCTCGCCTCTCTCTCTCTCTCTCTCTCTCTCTCTCTCTCCACTTCCCCATCTTCACTGTCTCTCCTCCTGTCATTCTTAAAGAATTCGTGAGTTCTTAACTTCTTCCTTAGAAATCGAACCCACCTTTACGCTGAATCTCTCCAGCCACTTTAACCTAATCTCATCTACAGATTCTTCCCATAGAATGATGAAATATTCCAATTCGTTTCTTTCTCTATCTCCTTCGGTTCATCAATCTCTCAGAAGAAGGTAGAGATAAAACGGCTCTAGCATCGAGTACTGGAGATCTGACTAGGGTTGCCAAATTGGCGATCTCGTGAGCATAAGAGTTCGCGCCGTCGATGCTGCAATATGGGCGACGATGGGCCGAGCAGCAATCGATGTGTAGAGGTGTCGGAGAGCAATTTAGATCGGAATCCACACCCTATTACCGAATCGAGTGATAATGGATCCCTAGGGTTTCTTCCTGTGCTGACGGTGGCGATTTCGCCTTCAGATGTGGCTGTGAAAGACAAAGAAGATCTCTCTGTAGCTGTCGTTGATGAGAAGAAGGTTGGCGTACAGGCTGTAGCTTGTCATGATTTTCATTCAAGGAGTGAGAGCGATCTGGAGGAGTGCAGGTAAAGATTCCTGGTTTTCTGATAGTGTTTGATATTTTTTGTTGCTTTTGATTTTTCATATTCGAAATTGTCTTCTTCATCCTCCTAAAAATATTCTTCTTCAAAGGATTTAATTGACATCTCTAACATGGGCAAAATTTTTGGAATACAATTTACTGTTTTTTTGGATTATCCAGCACGCTTATTCTTTAAGCCAGCAAAGTAGCATTGGCCAACTTGATCGTGTAAGCAAAGCATCTGTGGCTGTTTTGCATAACAAAATTTTGATGAAATTCAGAATTTTTGTATGATTGCAACCGTGCATACATGCACAATTTGTATGTGATGCGTGATAATTTTTGATTTTTTGCTACTTCAAGGAAATAGATCTCTTGTTTTTGTGTGTGTTACATTTGAAATTTTGTAAGTGCAGGCTAAAAACAATTTGCATGTTTGTAGTACTTCCTAAATTTGGATTCGTTTAAATAATTGAATGTGGAGTAAATGACAATGATAAGATTCGTGTTGGCGTAACTAAAAAGAATAAATTAAGAAATGATAATTGCTAAAGTTAGTCGTATTTATGTTCTTTTGTAATGCTATATTTGTCTCACATTGCATGTGATATTTTGTATTTCCCCCTCTATTTGGGGTTGTAGAGGGGTGCTTCCTGATCAATTCTAGGATTGGATTTTTCTCATTCATTTTTTTTTCCAAACGAAATTGTGATCCACCCTTAGCCCACTAGAATTTTCTTAAAACCTCTTGATCACCACAACAGTTTGCCTGACTCGTCCTCTTGCAGGAACCGATCAGCCCGTATACTCTTTTTTGTTTTTAGCTTTCCGTCCGAATTCTCTAGGCATGGATTAATTTGCTCAAATTCATGTATCAAAGCATTCTCCTCATGGATGGATGCTCTTTGTGGATTTTTTTTCCCGCAGTCTATGACCATTTAGTCTGTGTTATTAAAGACGCTAGACACACCGAGGTACAGAGGGATCTTGGAGCCTAGGTACAAGCATGTGCCTGACGAATGCAAGGCACAAAAGAAACAAAAAATAGTATCTTGGTTATTAAATGCAAAAAACACATAATAAAAAACTATTGCCATATTAGTAGCACTAATGCCAACAATGAACAATGCAATACAAAGTAATATTAATGTTAAAAAAATATTAAAAATACAGATATTTTATTACTCACCTATGCGGCTATGCTATATCAGCTAATCATCATAAAAAAATCAAGTTTTCATCATCCTCTCCAATGTCATTCTAATCTTCATCTTCATTGTATTTTGCTTCATCCTCATCATCGTCTCTAAGGACTTGTAGAGTAGGAACCCTTGTTTTCGATGAGTTCCCTTGTTCATCTGTCTTTGCAGATATCACATTCTTTTCTGTAGATAAGCGTGCGTTATAGATATCGTATTCAACTATGTACAGTGGCTCTAGTAACTGTATCCCATGTTAAAAACTCATTATCGAAAACCAATTGCTCTTTCCGCCCAACATCATTTTCTTTCTCCATTCTATCCCTCAACCATTCGTTGATATCGTCTATATTGGTCAACATAATCTGATTAATACATTTACGTGCATCTTATCTACGTCTCAATGCTCAATTGTACTTTACAAATACTTAATCGTTTAGGCGTTGCTAAGCTAGTTTGTTTCTTTTTCTTTGCTATGAATCAACAATATAACCACATAAATTAATCAACACGATTTGTAACATTCTTAATCTTTCAAAATAGAAATTTTTTCAAGCTAAACTATTTCATTTAATTATTAAAAAAATTCTAATTGTAAACACAACAAGATGCACTGCAAGTGAGCTTAAGTATGTTTATAGTAAATCTTTGTAGATTTGGAGTTTAAGCTCATTAAGATTACTGTCATTCAGATGTTGAAGTAATAAATATTTAGAATTTAACTATCATTCTTAATACATTTTAACCATGTCTGAAGAACATAAATTTGTCTGGGGATTTTGTTTTTTATGGCTAATTGCAAATTTCATTTCAAATAACTGATGGAGATCAATGACTTTTGGATCATCAGATGGATGATCGGAGATCGTCATCGTGTTTATCACGATTTTTCACATTGTAATGATTATTTATTTATTTGTATTTAGGGAGTTAGGTTAAAATATCCATTGGACGATCGTGTCCGTTTCATATTCTTAACCTAACTCCCCCTTTTATATCTTCCAGCAGCCCCATGAAGGAGTTATCGAGAGTTGCGGTTTATCAAAAAAACCGCTCTTGGTCGTGAGAGGGGTGCGACGCCTCTCCCCCCCGCTTGGTGCGACGCTGTACGGCTCCGCCTCTTCACTACTGACTGCCAGCTGCCCAGTTCCTTGCTGTTGCCAGCCTTCCGTCGTCTTCTAGCTACCCTGCCGACTGCCAGCCGCCCTGTCTCCGTTGAACAAGCTTCTCCATTTCCCTCGCCCTTTTAGTCTCTCCCCTTCAACTGTTAATGCATGGGGCTGCAAAATGCAGATCCAAGCCAAAGATTCTCCGCATTGCTCAGATCTACCCCTTCTAGCAGCCCTCTTTGCTTTCCACCCGTTCTCTCCTCCGATTTCAGCATTCCAGCCCCTCCCCGCTCCAAAATCACACCATTTAGCACCTTCCTCTGGTATACTCTACCGTCCAACCACTTTCCACCGCCAAATCCACTCCGAAACGGCTTCCTGAAGTCTCTCCAGCCCTCCTTTATTTCCACGACAATACTCCTCCATATATCCACTCCAGCGCTTCCCCAACACTGTTGAGGTTGATTTGCTAGCAGGACACGTGTATGTGGGACCGTGTTATGGCTTCCCCACCGCGTTCCAGGTCTGGGTGTTGACCCCGGTGGGCCCCTGTGGCGGAATATCCCTGCGGTCCCGTGGTTGGGATTAATCTCACATCGCCTGCAGCTTTCTCCCCTCCGTGTTTATGTTCCCCGCCACCCTTCATCTCAATACCTGGGTTTGAGATGAACTTTTGGGTTGACGGGTTCTTTCATAATATCAGAGCAGGTTGTACTGCTGCGGGGGTGTGTTGAGATTGATTTGCCAGCAGAACTAGAGCTGTCACGGTTTCGGTTCTACTAAAACCATGAACCGAACCGTTAAGGTAACAGATCTTCAAGTTAGAACCAAAACCTTATCTGGTTTGACCGGTTCCGGTTCCGATTCCATCATAATTTTTGGAACCGTCATGTCAACGGTTCCGGTTACGGTTTAACAAGAACCAAAACCAAATCAGTCACTAACGGTTCGGTCTGGTTCTATGCGGTTCGGTCCGGTTCCAATCAGTTCCAACTAAAACTAAAATCAAATTTGACAGAATGAAATAAAAGCGGTCTGCAAAAAACTCAAAACATCTTCAAAATAGAAATAATTAAGTTGCACACTCCTCGACGGTCTCTTCCGCAATCGGTGGGCTAGTATATGTTGCCTTCCTACGTGTGTAGACATGCAAAAATTATCCGTACTTATTTATTGACGGTCTCCCCTCCGTGTTATTAGTAATACTTGATTTAACTAATTTGATATCCGTACTTATTTATTGACGTGCAAAAATTATTCGCTTTGTATTTTAATTTCAGCGCACTCGCCATTGATTTGGATAGCTTACTTTCATTGCAATATTTGTAGTTAGTTTTGATGCTTGCACGAGATTTTAAAATTAATTTGTTTAATTAATTGTGCGTCGAAAAATACTTGCAAGATTGAATCATCACACGCACATCGCATTGGGGTTAGTCTTCGTTAGTCCATTGGATTGTTTTTTTGTGCTCATATGCATATTCATCTTAGGGTTCATCTTCGACCCATTACATTCATTGAGTGCTCGCGTGTATTGCATTTCAGGTTAGGACATCGTAAGTCCACATCCTATAGATTCGTCCTGCGTCAAATTGGTATCAGAACCCTAAGTCCGTGCTTTAACCTAATGCGCAGTTGTAGAGTCTATAGGTTTTCTTCATGGTTTGGTATCACTTTTTTCCTCTCCTTTATTTGGGGATTCTGAGTGCATTCACACCCGCTCCCATAGAACTCCTTCAGGGAGATCCTTATGTTACTATGATGATTATTCTCGATCGCGGCTCACCATTTTCAGAGATCATGTTGATCCATCGACACGATCTCGTTATGCTGGAGACGATCATTATGATGATTGCCGTCGTTCATATCCATGCACGCGAGCAAATCATGATTACCTTAGGAATGATTATTACGAGGATTGTCAATTTGAGAGAGATATTGAATGTTAGTTTCTTGGCTTGTGGACATGAAATATTATCTTGATCATTTTAAGTTATTTGGTGAGTTCGCATAAAATGCCCGTCGCTGGGTATCAATATTATTTTGATGAGTTTGGAGTGAGGAGTGACACCCGAGAGAGGCCATCTAGGACCGCTTCCTGATTTCGGTCCGTGCTTCGGTCTGAGATGCGTGCTAAATTGACCTATCTCCAGTCTGAATCTCTTGAGCATACATTCCCACCCACGTTTCATTATGAAGAATCCTTGAGATCCACTAGAGGTAGTCGAGTGGATGACCACTTTGACCTCGCCAGTATGAATCCCTCTTCCATTATGAGGCCACTAATTTGGCTATTCTTGACCCATCAAACATGATAAATGTGGTACCTGAGAGGTTGAGACTGGTATCTCTCAGCCCAGTGAGGTACAATGTCCGACGAGTGATCCACCATTTGATTTACTCATTTCCTATGATCCCGACTGAGACCGAGCCTGAAATTTCCTATATTATCTTGGCGACTCATATCCAGAGTGAGGGTCGAGAGCTTAGCATTGACTTTGTAGTAGTTGTCTCTTTCCCTCTCGAGGTTGATGACACTACTAAGATCGATAACATTTATCTCATGGATCATCCTGCTATGAATAAACTCTTTGATGAGCCCCCCGTTGAGACTTTTTAGAGAGCCACTTGAGTTCTTTTTTTCAGGAGACGTTCAACCGACCCCGTTGTTACATTCTTGTGTCCTTGTCTCACACGTCATTTTAGATAATCACATTCACGGTGAATTTACATACTTACCACTTGGCGAACCACCAAATTTAAATCCTTATGTCGTTATCTTCGACACTCCTTGCGGCGGCTCATTTGTTAATAAATTTTTCTATTGATCACCTGGTGAGCCCCCTAATGATTCATGCCTCTTGAGAGATATTTGTCATTCCACGATATTATCTCACTCCTGATGTCTCCGTCAAGTATCTGGGTGTTCACCATACACTCAATGACTGTTTCTACACCCACCCAAGGAACCGCCAGATGAACCACCCATTTTTAGGAATTTCCACTGCCACATAAAATCTGCTTTTAATAAGTCTGCTGAGTTTGTCATGTTGTATTCGCATTTGCTGTATGGTTTGCATGTCATATTCCGACGTAAAGTATTATTAAATAATGAACATTTTAAAATTGCGCCGGTAAGCATATGAGAAAACAAATATTCAAAGAAGGTGGTTGAGTGATGACTTGCATATTATTTGAGAGGTTCCCATTGGGGACAACTATGAATTTAAATGTTAGGCGAATAGGTCCATACACTCTCATGCGGGAGTCTGAGTCAAATTTTTCGAGCTTAATATTACTAGGAGGTGTTCATCCACTTCTCAATGCTTAGGATTTGACTCTAGACATGAAACAAACTGGTTTTAGGTCTTTAGCCTTCCCTTCTAGCTTCAGTTTCCACCCTCACTATGACCTCTCCTATACCCCAGCCTCCACTACAGCTCTACTTATTAGCATTATACCCCATACACTTCACCCTTGCGGCAACTTGCTTACTACATGGCAGTCACTACTTCAGCGGTATGATGACCTTATTCATAAACACTTCCTACCGGGAGTGACAGAGAATCTTCCCCTGACTTGCTTTGGGAGCATATAGTCTCCATTCACCAGAGATTAATGTTTTTGAGTCGGGGATATTGATGGAGATCGACGACATTTGGATCATCTGATGGATGATCGAATACCACCATCGTGTTCGTTGCAATTTTTCACATTTTATGTATTTTTTATTTGTATTTAGGTAGTTATGTTAAAGTATCCATCGAACGATCGTGACCATTGAATATTCTTAACCTAACTCCCCTCTTTTATATCTTCGAGCAGTCGCATGAAGGAGTTATCGAGGGTTGCGGTTTATCAAAAAAACCTCTCTTGGTCGTGAGAGAAATGCGACGCCTCTCTCTCCTGCTCGATGCGACGCCGAGCGGCTCCGCCTCGTCACTGCTAACTGCCAGCCTCTCTGTTCCTTGCCGCCGCCAGCTTTCCTTCATTTTCCAGCAGTTTTGCCGACTGCCAGTCGTCCTTTCTTCTGCCAAACAAGCTTCTTCTCCATTTCCCCCGCCCTTTCAGCCTCTCCCCTTCAACTGTCGATGCTTGGGGCTGAAGATCCAAGCCAAAGATCTCTCTCATTGCTCAGATCTGCTCCTTCTAGCAGCCCTCTTTGCTGTTCAACTCTTCTCTCCTCCAATTTCAGCATTCCAGCCCCTCCCCGCATCAAATTCACACCACTCAACACCTCCTGTTGGTATATTCTGTTTTCCAGCCCCTTTTCGCTGCCAAATCCACTCCCAAACACCTTCCTGAAGTCTCTCCTGTCCTCCTCCATTTCCACGACAATACTTTTCCATATATCCACTCCAGCGCTTCCCCAACATCATACCTGCATTTTCCCCTCCTCCAACCATCCCAGTCCACCAAACAGCCACTGCCCCTCTCTGAAACCCTCCACACAGCAGGATCTTCATTTCCGGAAAGCCACCACCTCCACCAGCATCCATTACTTGCTAAGCCTTTACTTTCTAATGTTCATTACTTCACATTGTATGGATAACTTGTATTATTAGTAATACTCGGTTTGAATTAATTTGATTGGCGTACATATTTATTGGCGTGCAAAAATTATTCGCTTCACATTTTAATTTTAGCGCACTCTCAATTAATTTGTAATTATTGTCTGCTTACTTTCATTTGCAATATTTGGAATCAATTGCGACGCCTGCACAAGATTTTAAAATTATTTGTTTAATTAATTGTGCGTTGGAAAATACTTGCAAGATTAAGTCATCGCATGTGCATCTCATTAAGGTTATACTTCGTTAGTCCATTGGATTGTGTGCTTGTGCTCATCTGCATATTCATCTTAGGGTTCATCTTTGGCCCATTACATTCATCGCGTGCTCACATGTATTGCATTTCGAGTTAGGGCATTGTAAGTCCACATCCTATAGATTCGTCCTGCATCAATAACCCTTCAATATTTCTATATAAATTTAGTTGTTCCATAATTTTATCTTGTTCGTAACAATTAGCCATTCAAGTAAATGCATAATATGAAACTAACATGGAAGTCTTTTGAGTAAATAAATATAAATTAAGTAAATAATAATTTGTTGATAAGCAGATTATGAAATACAGATACTTATAATGGCCTTCAGTAGTATCTGAAATGTTTTGGAGTTAGTAAACACTTGAAACTCATCCTTAAAACTCTCATTTCCTTGAATTTTGAATAAAAAAATTTGGGTACTCACAAATACTTTCTGATATGTCTGAATATGCTCGAAAATCGTCAAAAAATATGTGTATTATGATGGTGACATTGAGAAAGACATGTGAAGAAAATGTTGAATGATAAGTGGTGGGATTCAATTGATTGCATGTCATGACTCCTTTTTAGGATATAATATATTTTTGTCACACATAAATCTTGTTTTCATGATATGTGAGATAAATGAAGAAGACGTGAATGTCATACGCATCTTCATAGTAATATGTACTTATATTTAAATTATTCTTTTTTTAAAAAATGTATCTTGTGTCATAGATTTTTGAAAATCATGTTTTTCATATTCGTCTCGTATCTCATATTCCATCCCCGTTCCCGTGCAACATAGTAAACAATACAAGCATAAACAAATAAATGCAACCTATTTGTGTCATCTTTGATTCTAGTTCTCATAACAACAATCATCGATAGCTGTAAGCTATTCGGTTTGGACCAAAACCGAAACCGAATTGGTGTGTATCGGGTTCAGTTCGTTTTTTGGTTTGTTTTTTCTGACAGGAAAACTGAAACCTACCCAAATCGTTCTGGTCGGGTGTAAAATTGGTTCAGTCTAGGCAATTTGGGTTGGTTCAGTCAGTTTTTGACTTTTTATACACAACCATTAAACATTAGTACAAATAAAGCAATATTCTTTTTATCTAGTTATCTTAAAAATATGCTAGTTCTAGTAGTTCGCAGATTAGCTGCACCTGAGGGCTCTGTCATGAAATAATAATCCCAGCCAATGCCATACACAATGCCAAACACAACACAACAAAATCCTCAACTTTCTCTTGGGCATCACACAACATAATCCAAAGGACGACGCGTGACACTGAATGAACAAAATCCTCAACTTTCTCTTGGGCATCACACAACATAATCCAAAGGACGATGCAAAACACGACACAAACCATGAGTGAAAAGGAAAGACTTATCATAATCCTCATATCCATATCCACATACTTAGAACAAGCATTTTACCAACTTGAAATACATCCATAAAAATCAATATAATTAAATTTAATTTTATCTTATTTGTCGGAGATTCCGTATTTTATTATGTTACGTTAATTTTACATTTTGTCCGTCTTATGTACTCTTTTCCTACTCCTATATATAAAGGAGTAGTGTTGAATAATTTTTAAATTTTCCCTCTCAACATGGTATCGGAGCCGTAGGGTGTCTCTCGGTCCGGCTCCCGCTTGCGATACCGCCTCCACTCCGCTTCCCATGCGCCGATCCCGCTTGCAGATCCCACCTCCACTCCGCTTCCTGTACGCCGATCCCGCTCACAGATCTCGCCGGCGCTAGTCCCCCGCCCTCCTTTCTAGAGGGCTTTGCCAAGCTCTCCCGCGGTTTCCTTTCTCCCGGCAGCTCGCCCCTCTTCCTTTCCTCTTCTTCCAGCAGTTCTTTCCCAGAGGGCTTCGCCTCCAACAACAGTTTTCTTTCGCTTCTCCAGAGGGCTTCTCCTCCAGCAGCAATCCTCCGAGGGGCTTTTCCTTCCAGCGAAAGGTTCTTTCCCATCCTCTAGGGGCGCCGATGCCATGGGCTCTTGATTTCCCCTTTCCGGTGTTCCCTCTTTGGTTCCTTCAATCAATATTGGAGTTATGGTTCCTTTCCCTCTTTCTATGAGGGCGACTCTTATCTTGTGATACCCTTTGTGGTTCCGTGTGCCTTCACCTCGATTTCTATTCAAGTTCCTTTTTTTCCAATGTCTCCGAGTGCTACTTACAATAAGTTTCATGGCTTCCCTTCTCCCTGCGGTGGCCTTGCACCTCGTAGTGCCGATCCCAGCATAGATCATCTCTGTCCAGATTTGCTCGCTTGTCTGATGCTATGAAATACACCTCTATTCCTCACTTTATGGATTCATACGTTGCTGAAGGAATCTTGCCTTTCCGCCCCTTGATGCATGGTCAACCGGCTGAGTAGTCCTGTTCATGCGCCTCTTCCTATGCCCACCAAGGCCTTTCAAGTGTTCGTTCTGCATCCACAATTCTATCCTCGTAGTGAATCATTGGCTCCGGAGCTACTGACCACATGAATGAGTCAGCCACAGGTTTTATGTCCAGTTCATGCTCCTCTTCGTTTATGAAAGAATGTTCTTTGCTATGAAGATTATAAAGAATCGTTTGAGAAATATAATGGAAGATGAATGAATGAATAATTGTCTCATAGCATATATTGAGAAAGATATTGCAGACAACATTACAAATGATGAAATTATTCAGCGTTTTCAAAACATGTGCCCAAGAAAAGTGTTTTTTTTATTTGTAAGTTCTTTTTTTAACACTTTACTATCAAAATTTTTTTCATTATGTACTGTTTAGCATTACTATATTATCTATTATGATCAGTAACAAATTTTTTGTTTATGCAATGTTATGATTTTGTTAACAATGTTAAGTGCATTAGTTTCTAGATTTCATTTTTACTACTGTCATTCTCAATATTTCCTCTGAATTTTGAATTAAAAGTTATCATAAATTAATATTATTGCTATGGTGCCCGAGTCTGATTTAAATCCTAGTTCCGCCACTGACCTCAATATGCTTTTTACGATCGTGTTGGACCAGGTTGTGAGCGATGATGATAGCAGTCTTGTTATCACACTACAATCAGATAGGCTCATCTTCAGAGAAACCCAGGTCACTTAGCAACGTCCACAACCATAGATCTTCACAAACACCATAAGCCATAACCCGAAACTCTGCTTCAGCACTTGATCTTGCCATGACCTGTTATTTTTTACTCCTCTAGGTAACAAGATTTCCACCAACAAGAGAATAATACCCTGAAGTATATCGCCGATCGTCGACAGAACCGGCCCAATCAGCATCGGTGTAGACCTCAATTTTTAGAGCCGAATTGGGGAAAAACAATATTCCACTCCCAGGTGAGGACTTGAGAAATCTGAGAATTCTGTTGGCAGCATCAGCATAATGAGTCTTCGGAGCGTGCATAAATTGGCTGATAACGCTCACAGCATAAGCTATATCTAGACGGGTATGAGCCAAGTAGATCAGTCTACCTACAAGCTTCTGAAATTCAGGAATATTTTCAATCTCCTTTCCATCATCATGACTCATTATGTGGTTCACTTCAATTGGAGTGTTTGCTGGTCAGCAACCACTCATTCCAGTCTTCTTAAGAAGATCCATAGTAAACTTCCTCTGAGAGATAAAGATCTCGTGCTTGGACCTTGTCACTTCAATGCCCCAGAAATATTTGAGAATACCCAAGTTCTTGACCTTAAACTCAGAAGCCAACTTTTGTTTTAGAAACTTGATTTCTTCCACATCATCGTTTGTGATAACGATGTCATCAACATAAATAATGAGAGATGTAAGTTTTCCGATCCTATGTTTGATGAACAGAGTATGAGTCGTAAGAAACATGGCTTGTGATAACGATGCCATGAACAGAGTATGATCGGCATTGCCCTAGTGATACCCAAAAGACAACATGACTTTGTGAAATCTCCCAAACCAAGCTCTTGGAGACTGTTTCAGTCCATATAGGTCATTCTTTAACTTGCAGACGTGTCCCACAAAACCTGGTTGGAGAGACATAAACTTCCTCATCCAAATTTCCATGGAAGAAGACTTTTTTTACATCAAGTTGCCAAATGTCTCACCATTTACAAGCAACACATGATAAAAGGACTCTGATAGTGTTCATCTTTGCTACAAGAGCAAATGTTTCCTGATAGTCAATTCCAAGAGTTTGAGTGTATCTTCTTGCCACCAACCTTGCTTTACAACTTTCAACCACACCCTGGGAATTTTGTTTTATTGTGAACACCCATTTGCACCCAACCGGTTTTTTCCCAGGTGGAAGAGACACTTAAATCCCATGTGTTGTTCTTTTCAAGCACAACAATTTCCTCAAACATCGCTTCTCTCCACACGGGAATCTCCAGAGCACTATGTGTGACGAATGAGTCGTAAGAAACATAATTAGAAAGGGGATGTTGAGTGCAGACCAGATACCTTTGCGGAGAGCAATTGGAAGCTCAGAAAGCCCCGAGTCCGGGTCCAATGATTGTTTTGGTAGCAGGTTAAGCCTGTCGTTGGGCCTCTTTCTCCGCCGAGTGTACATCTGCAAAGTAGAAGGAGCAAGAGGAATAGTAGTATGGACAAGAATATCACTCACTTCCGACGGTAGAAGCTCCCCCTGAAGTGAGGGATATGAAGGAGGAACAGACAGAGGTACAGACGGTGAGGGCAAAGACGAAGAGGACAAATAAGGTGAGTCACCCGGAGCAGGATAATAGGCCCCAGATTCACGAAATGTGACATCCATGGTAACAAAAACCCTCTCAGTAGGAGGATGAAAACATTTGTACCCCCTTTGAGTAGGAGAGTAACCAATAAACACACATCGTATGGCGCAAAGATCAAATTTGGTGGGAGGAGGGTGATGGATGTGAACAAAGCAGACACAATCAACCATCTTAGGAGAGAGTTGAGAGGAAGGAACCCGTAGAGTTTTGAGGGGAGTGGCATTCCCAAGAATACAAGAGAACATGCGATTAATAAGATAGGCGGCCATAAGGACAACATCGCCCCAGTAATACTTGAGAAGACGCATTGTGGCTAAGAGATAACGAGCAAATTCCAAAAGTTGACGATGCTTACGCTCTACAACCTCATTTTGAGCAGGAGAATAAGCACAAGTGGTTTGGTGTATAATGTCATGCTCATCCAGAAACTGACAAAGTGAGAATCCAGATATTCACGACCATTATCACTGCGGAGGATCTGAATTTAAACGTTAAACTGGGTGAAGATCATGTTATAAAACGTTTTGAAGGTGGGGAAAACATCATTTTTTGCGCAGTAAATATAACTAGGTAGTGCGAGAAAAACAGTCAATAAAATTGACAAGTCAAGCACAGCCAGAAATAGAAGGGACGGGATAAGGTCCCCAAACATTAGAGTGAATCACAGTCAAATGAACTAAACATGACAATTAAACATGATGAAATGTAATACGACAATGTTTGTTAATATCACAGACATCACAAACAAAGTAAAAAACAACAGCAGACATAGTAGGTAACAAAAGCTTCATAACAGGGATAAATGAGTGTCATAAGCGACAATGTCAGGAATAGAGATCGGAAGTGCTGGAGTGAAGGGCCAGATGAGGTGTCACTGGGCTGGAGTCGAGCACGTATAAACCATGACCAGACTACCATAGTCAATCACTGTCCCCGTCTTCAGGTCCTGAAATACACAAGAGGAAGGGTGAAATGTTACTGAGCAATTCATGGAATTAGTCAAATGACTAATAGATAGCAAATTACATGTGAAATTTGGAACATGCAAAACTGACGGTAAGGTGAGAGAGGAACAGGAGATGAAACCCTTCCCAACAATAGAGGAAATGGAACTATCAACAATGCTCACCTTATCACGACCAGAGAAAGGAGTATAGGAGATAAAATCTGAGGAGGAGTCAGTCATATGGTCGGTGGCTCCGGAGTCAATGATCCAATGAGTGGAAGAGTGAGAAGCGCGGGGGGTCGGTTTGGTTTTGGGATGGATGTGAACAAAACACAAACACTTAAAGATGAGAGGCGAGTGAGAAGTGGGACGGACCCCGAGTGTGGCTAGAGGAGTCTGAAACCCAAGAACACGAGTAGACATATAATTGATGAGATAGGCAGCAGTGAAGACTGCATCACCCAAAAAATATTTTGGAAGGTTCATTCGGAGAAGGAGACATCTATCAACCTTGATGAGGTGCTGATTCTTGCGCTCTACAACCCCATTTTGAGTTGTAGTGTAAGCACATGAAGTCTGATGTATAATACCAAGATCACTCAGGTATTTCTCAAAACAGGAGTCAATATACTCACGACCATTGTCACTACGCAAGACCTTAATGATAACACTAAACTGAGTAGCAACCATCTTATGAAATCGTTGAAAAAGAGAAAACACGTCATTTTAATGCTTCATAAAATAGACCCAAGCACAACGAGAGGAACAATCAATAAAGAAAGCAAGCCAGGAGTAACCAAAAATAGACGTGGTAGGAGTAGGACCCCAAACATCAGTATGAATAAGAGCAAAGAGAACAAAGGTACGCAGAGACATAAGAGGAAGAAAACGACAATGATATTTACCAAGTTCACAGACATCACAATGAAAACCATTAAACAGAGCAGTAGACATAGTAAAAAGCAAAAACTTCATAGTAGAGATGGAGGGATGGCCATGACGAAGTGTCAGACATCTACATCAAAGAGTCGATCAGCATGATGAGCCTTTGGAGACTGGACGAGACTGGAGCAAGATGAGGTGGAAGGATCGACCACATATAGCCCATTGCACAATCTACCAGAGACAATCACTGTCCCCGTCTTCGGGTCTTAAAAAACACTAAAGGTTGGAAAAAAATTACTAAGTTGTTCATAGAGTTAGTCAAATGACTAATAGACAAAAGATTTTGAGTGAATGCAGGAACATGAAGAACAGAGAAGAGAGCAAGGAATATTAAATCTCTTCCCATCAATGGAGGAGAGAGATCTATCAGCAATGCTTATTTTGTCACAACAAGGAATATTAAATCTCTTTATAATCTATCAGCAATGCTTCTTTCCACAGTAGCAGTTGCAACCGGTAGAAGACAAGCTAATTTCAATAGCCGATACACCAACCGGTAATGGTCATGTTTTTTCAGCTCCACTAATTTTGCAGTAAGCCCACTTATGCCATTAACTTGTGAGAATTTTTCATTAGAGCGAACATCAAAAATATGTATCTAGTTGTCCCTCTAGTAACTGTAAGTCCAATTGAGAAAAATCACTTGGGTGATATTCTCAAAGGCGAATCAACTTATTTTTATCAAAAGAAATGAAATTGTCGCTTGGATCAAGACTTGAAACGCAGAGAAGTAATTCAGTATTTACTTCATTAAACCGATCATTTAACTCGTTTAACATCCAATCAATCACGGTATTAAAGATATCAACCCGGAAATGATGATAATTTGTAATATCTCTCGCATTACGTCTTGATCTTCATGCTTGAATAAATTTTTCCTACATGTTTGGAACATCAATGTCCTGTTTATCACAAAAGTTTGAAACTTCTTTTATGAAGATTTCCCACTGTATGTCAACATTCCGCATATTAAATAATAACTGCTTGGACAAATTTACAAAATTCATTGCGTTGATGATGTCTTGGTCCTTCTTTTGTAGCGCCTGTGATAACTCATTTGTTCTCGACAAAATATTTTTCATTAAATAGAGAAGAAAGATGAAATCATAAGTTGTTATGCTTTTTAAAAAAAACTGTTTGCAGTTCCTCTTTGATTTGCATCTATTCTATCAACTCTAATAATTTCATGAACATTCACTATAGATGAAAACATACGAATGAAATTCAAAATAGTACCATAATGTGAGCCCCATCACGTTTCTCCTGCCTTCTTACTTTCAAGTGGTTGATTTAATCCCCGACAACTCTCCAATTCTCCACAACCTATTTCCTGTGTGACTCTTTCGACTTCTAGTGCTCTAAGACAGTCACGTCGTTTGCAAGATCCACCATCCACATTCAACACCATGTTAATATGGAAAAAAAGCTCAGCAACTTCAGAATGATCCTCTGTAACTGTTAATAATATAAACTGTAGTTGATGAACAAAACAATGAATGTAAAATGCAGAACTATTTTCCTTCGATATCAAAGTTTTTAAACTCTTTAATTCACATTTCATATTGCTGACTCCATCATAATCATGTCTCCGTAATTTTGAAATACTTAAACTGTACTTGTCAAATAGCTTATCAATAACAATCTTCAGTGATACAACAGTTGTATCAGATACATGGACAAAACCAAGTATTCTTTCAACAATTAATCCCTTTTTATCAACATAGCGCAAAACAACAGCCATTTGTTCTTTGGTTGTTACATCATGAGATTCGTCCACTAAAATAGAGAAACAGTCATGTCCAATATCACTAATGATTGTGTCTGTTATTGCACTTGTTATTGTAGAGACAATCTGTTTTTGTATTTTTGGTGATGTCAGTTGACAATTAAGTGGAACATTTTTCAGAACCACAACTTTAATATCACTATTATGTGAAGCTAGAAAATCGAATAGTTCAAGAGAATTCTCTCTGTTGATTGTTTCACTGGATTCATCATGACTACGAAAAGATAGCTCCTGCCGTAGTAGAAAGCGGACACAATCAATAGAAGCGTTTAAACGAATTCGATATTCAAGGATTTGACTTTCTTCTTGTCTTGCAAAAACAATTTGTATATCATGTTTCTGATTCATTAAAGATTCACACATTCCAGTAGCAATACTATGTGGAGTTGTGTGATTGCCAACGTGTTTTTCGATTATAGTCATAACTTTCCAATACCGAAATCCACGAGAAACAAAAGTTGGATCACAACATTTTTGAGGAAAGACATAACAAAAAATACAAAAGGCTGCATCCTTTTCAACGCTGTATTCTAACCAGTCTTTAAAATCATTAAACCAATTTTTGTTGAAACGACGAGCTTTTTTCCAAATTCAGTTTGAGGAAAACTCTCTAGAAATGGTTAACAAGGTCTTTTCTGCAGATAAAATCTTCTTATAGAATCATGAAGATTAACATCGTATGATATTATAGGCTGTCTCAGATCCGGATCAGAAGGTAAATCCTCAAGCTTGAAATCAACTCAAAGTCTTTTACTATCTGTGGCTTTTGACTCATGTGCGCCGCGCCTACTTTCGAAAAAAATTTATCCTAAAAATGGATAGCAAAAAATATTTTTCTTCTAAAAATGAGAGATAAACATTAACAAATAAGAAAAATGCATAACAACATTCATTACCATATTGAATTGTTGATTGTTGTAGTTGTTTGGGATTTGTGAAATCCCTTCCTTTATCCTGAAAGTGGAATCAGTTTCTGGATATACATAGAACAATAAGTGGAATCAATTTCTAAACATACGTAGCACTTCAATAAATAAATAGAACTTCAAGCTCATGAGTATT
This sequence comes from Platanthera guangdongensis, assembly GCA_039583875.1. Lineage (NCBI taxonomy): Eukaryota > Viridiplantae > Streptophyta > Magnoliopsida > Asparagales > Orchidaceae > Platanthera > Platanthera guangdongensis. The sequence continues at coordinate 26,830,956 of CM077153.1, read as the reverse complement.
CTCATAAATGCTGAAAAACTGTGTACATTGTAACTATTTTGTGACGCATAAACCTTGTTCTCAGCTAAGAACTTCAATTTGATATTTAATTAGTAGAAACAACAAGAAATGTGAATTTGTGGAAGCTGGATATCAATGTACATAACAGTCTAACAGACATTAACATTAAAATTAACATTCGCTGGATATCAATTAGTGCATATCAGACAACAGACATTAACATTAACTGGATATCAATTAGTACAAGCTGGATATCATTGTACATAACAAACATTAACATTAACATTAACTGGATAAACTGGATATCAATTAGTACATAACTGGATAAACTGGATATCAATTAGTACATAACTGGATAAACTGTACATTAACATTAACTGGATTAACATTAGCTGGATATCAACATAACTGGATAAATTTACATTAATATTAACTGGATAAATATTAACTGGATAAATATTAACTGGATTAACATTAACTGGATCTGGATTAACATTAACTGGATAAACATTAACTAGATTAACATTAACTGAAGAAAAAGAAGTTACCGGCGGGCACGCGAATCAGCGGCGTGCACGCGATCAGCGACAGGCTAGGGCACGCGATCAACGGCGGGAGCAGAGCGAGATGGAGTGATTTGTTCTCCCCCGGTGAAAATCGCAGAAAATCACACCCGGGCACGTGCCCGGGTGTGTCCGAACCTGGGTCCGCCCCTGATTGAGGTGGATCATCATTTCATCAAGGAGAACATTGACAAGTAACTTGTGTGTACTCTCTTTGTTCCCTCAAATAGACAACTTGCTGATATTCTCACGAAAGGCCTGAGTGGAATTACCTTTGAAAGAATTGTTGTCAAGTTAGACATGATCAACATCTTACGCCCAACTTGAGGGAGGAGTGTTGCAATATGTATTTTATTTTCTACAGATATTTTTATTTCGTGCTATATCTTGTGCCCGCCTCCATATATAGAGGGGACAACGTCAATAAAAAACATAATTTTGGTTCTGCCAACATCAACGACTTGTTATGTAGTTAGAACATGTCTCAAGTCCAAATTTCTTAGTTGAACCTTTTTCACGAATAAAGTAACAATCAACCTTTATATGTTTGGTACGTTCATGACACATGATTTTTGACAATATGAATGACATCTTGACTATCATAGAACAAAGTGACAGAAGATGAGAGTTTGACACCCAGGTCTCTCAAAAGGCTTTCTAACCATGCGAGTTCGGAGACGACATAGGTCATTGATCGATACTTCAGCTTCTGCAGATGAGTATGCGACGATAGATTGCTTCTTGCTTCGCTTTGTAACAAGATGTCATCAAAGTATGAGCAAAAACCACTTGCGGAACGACGATCATCAATGAATTCAGTATAATCAGCATCAGAGTAAGCAATGAGAGATAGAAACGAGGAGAGATTATACACGAGCCCTTGTCCGGGAGTAGACTTCAGGTATCGGAGAATGCGCTCAATTGCCTGGAGATGAGAATAAACCTACTAACAATCCCAACAACAAACGATATATTGGGTCTTGTAACTGTCAAATATATCAACTTTCCCAAAAGACAATAGTATTCTGAGTTTGGTAGAAGTGTATTAAAGTCAAAGGAGCATGCACAGAGCTTGTGGTTGACATCTATGGGTGTGTTAGCTGGCTTGCAACCAGAGTAACCAACGTCATGAAGAAGATAAAGCAGTACTTTCTTTGAGATAGGACAAGGCTATCGGGTCGACGGGTTACCTCAATGCCAAGAAATTATCGAAGATTACCCAAATCTTTGGTCTGGAACACGAAGGCCAAGTGTTCCTTGATCATATAAATGTCATTCGAATCATCTCCGGTAATCAAGATATCATCAACATAAACTTGGAGTATTACAGTGCCTGATGGATTATGTCGAGTGAAGAGAGAAGTCGGCTGAGCTCCGAGTAAACCCAACATCATTAACAACACGACCGAACTTGTCAATCATGTCCGATGCGACTATTTGATACCATAAAGAGATTTCCGGAGGTGACATACAAGTGACTCCCCCGTGGTGTCAAAGTCGGGAGGTTGGTGCATGAAAACAGTCTCAGCAAGATCACCATTGAGGAAAACATTTTTAACGTCCAACTGATGCAGTGGCCAATGTCGATGAACGACCAAAGAGATCAAGACACAGACAGTGTTTAGCTTTGCAACAAGGGAGAAAGTCTCTTCATAGTCAAGACCGTGTTGTTGAGTAAAACCACGGGCGACAAGGCGAGCTTTTAGCCGTTCAATTGTCTCAGTTGGAGTATGTTTGATGGTAAAGACCCATTTGCAGCCCACACACGTCTAGCCAGGAGGGAGAGGGACATGGTCTCATGTGTGATTGGCCCAGAGGGCTGCCATTTGTTCTTCCATAGCCGCCCGCCACCCCGGATGTTGAAGAGCCTCCTGCAAAGAATTAGGGGTGAAAACTAACGATAATGAAGCCGCGAAGGTATGAAGAAGTGGAGATAATCGATGCAAAGAAACAAAATTACTGATGGGGTGAGCTGTAGATGACGCATCTGGATCAGCAAAGCGCAAAGTGTCATTGGTAGAAGGTAACGAGATTGGGGAATTATAATGAGAAGAACGATGAGTGTACACACGAATCCGATGAGGTTTTGGCGGTTGAGTTGGGAGTAGCATGGGGAGGAGAGGTGAAAGTGGCGAAGTAATAGGAACAACTGACCGCAGAGGAGGAGACGGTAGTTGTAGTAGAGGGTCAAGGGGTTGAGAATGATATGGTTGGACTTCATGGAAGGTGACATCTCTTGATATAACAATCTTTCAATCAGAGGGAGAATAACAGACAGTCTTTCTGAGTGTAAGAATACACAACGATCATATATTTTGTGGCACGTGGGGCAACCTTGTCAATATACGGATCAAGATTGTGAACATAGCAAACAAAGCCAAAAACACGAGGGGTGACTGCAAAGGGGGGCGTGGAGAGAAAAAGAAGGGTAAAGGGAGTCTCAAAATTCCAACATAGGTTGGGAACATTCATTTGAAACATAAGGGTGCGGGCGACCTCAAGTAGGTGATGATTCTTGCGTTCGAAAACACCATTTTATTGGGGAGTATACACACAAGAGGTTTGATGGATGATGCCAAACTCAGTACACAAATCTGTAAACATATGACAAGTGTATTCACGATCATTATCGGTGCAGCGTGTTTTTATGGTATTAGAAAATTGTTTGCGTGTCTAAAGGATAAAGACTCGAAATACACAAAGCAGTTCAAATCGATCATAAAGAAAATACAACCATGTCATACGAGAGTAATCATTAATGAAAGTAATAAAATAATGATAATCAGAACACTGTCAGTTTTATAGGGTCCCCAAATATCTGAATGAAGTAAAACAAGGGGAGCATTGCTCTAAGTATAATGAGGTGAAAAAGTAGAATGATGGTGTTTGCCGTAGATACACAACTCGCATGTGAAGTCGGTGAGGGACATATTTGGAAGAGCTTTTTGGAGGATGCGGAGAGGGGCATGCCCAAGATGTCGGTGCCACTCGACAGAACTAATAGTGGAGAGAATCGTTGGATGGGGGTCCAAGATGTAAAGCCCATTAAACAGTTTTCTTTTACCAATGACAGTCTGCGCCCGTCGATCTTGCACAACTCAAGAGGTGAAAGAGAAAGTCACATAATAGTCAAGACTAGTGTGAGATGCTAATAAATAGGAGATTGAAAGTAATGCCCGAAACATTAAGAACTGAGCAAAGAGTGAGAGAGGAGGTAAGGGTGACGGGGGCTGATCCAACGACTGGAGTAGTTTCTCCATTGGCTACAACAATGAACTTGGGATGCCCCAGACTCCATAACACCGGAGGAACTGTGGGCAAGACGGGAAATACCCCCATCGAAAATAGACACAATAGAGCTGGAGGAACGTCAAATCTTCTCTTGAAGTTGTTGGAGTTGGGTGCGCAGGGTATCACTGTCAGCACGAATGCTGTTTGGAGCCGGGACGACAATAGAAGCAGACGATGTAAAAGGTAGACCGTGAAGACTGTAACACATGACTTTGAGGTGACCATCTCTATCATAGGAAGTACACTTACGAGGAGCGCGAGTGTGTCGACCATTACCCCGAGAAGAGATGTGACCTCCATGAGAATACTGTTGAGTCGAAAGAAACAGAGTAGCATGATCGGCCATTGGAGAAGATCTAACCAAAGAAGAAGCTGACAAAGAAGTAGGGAAGCGACAAATTTCGATAGAGAGCATAAAAAAAGGAACGGTGGGCAGAACATTGTGGGAAGAACCTGTGGTCAAGGCTTGGAGCTGGCAGAAATATCTGGCGGCTAGTTGAATAAGGTCAGTGACACGAGCAAATGACGGCCTGGCGGGGGTAGCAATCAGCGCCGACGAGAAGAGCAGATGTTGCTAGGCATTCAACGGCGGTCTGGCAATCAACAGCAGTGGGTAGCAATCAACTACTGATATAACCGGCGGCCTGGCGGGTAGCAATCAGCGACAATCTGGCGGGTAGCAATCGGCGGCGGCGAGAAGAGCAATCGGCAGCCAGGCGAGTAGTGGAAGCAAGCGTAGAGCTAAAACTGCGGCTAGGAGAAGACAACATCGAGCGCTAGTTGCGGGAAGCAACTCTGGGCAAAAGCAGGAAGGCGAACACAAGGCGGCAAGGTGAGCAGCGGTTGAGCAATCAGCAGTAAAACAATCAGCTGCAAAGCAAGGACCTACGACAACCTGTGGATAGATGAAGGAAGATAGCGCGACCTGCTGATAGAAGAAAGACAGCAGATCGACGACGCGACCTGCGACAAAGCAACAACCTGCGGCGAGGAACGAGCACAATATGGCAAGCAGAGCAGCGAAGTCACACGAAGAGAAGAGAGGCGCATGTTTTGCAGCAAGACAAAGAAGACCACAACGATTAGGGGAGAGAAGATGGGGCCCACGATCAGATAGGAGAAAAGCTATAAAGCATGAGGGAATGAGAGGGGGTGGAAGCCACGGGAGAGGGGGGGAGTGGAAGTCATGGGAGAAAAAGTGGCTGCGGTTCGAAATGAAGAGACCGCGGAAGCAGAGCTGCGGTTAGACAATATCTAACCGCCCAGAACTAGCCAGCAAAAACAGGGGGCTGAAAAATATCTTAGGATCAGATTCCTCTGATACCATGTAGAACATCAAAAAGAAGAGAAATAAAATATAATTTTATTAATTTCTCAATCAAAATCCCCTAATACATCATATGTTTTTGTACATATATATATAGGAGGAATGGGGAGAGCCTAAACTCTAAACTCCTAAGATGTGAGACTAATTTCTAAGAGAGCTTTACATGGGACTTTAAGATGAGCTTTTTTTATACTTTCTTCAACCCCTATGAAAGGAAAAAGGCAATAGCCTTTTTTCCATAATTGCTATGACCTTAATGCTAAAGTATGACAAATTTCTTTTCATCTAATTTAACCTCTTGGTTGCTAACTTCTGTTTTTCTTATTCGGGAAAATAAAAAAAGAGTTTGTCAGCAACAAACAGAAGAACCTCTCATGGATCTTGGATGCAAATGCCGAGGTGAGCTTTCAAAAGTACACAAGTCCTGCATCTTGATTTGGTTTCGCACTAAAGGCTCAAATAAGTGCGAAATATGCCAGTAAGTTTCCTATTGTAGGCTTGCTATTTTTCATTATTTTCACTCTCACACCTTGAAATTTCTCCAGGCAAGTGGCTGTAAATATCCCTTTGCCAGACTTACAGCCAAGTGTAAGTATGAACAAATTAAAATTTTGCGGTATTCACTCAGTTTGAAGTTACGCATTTGTTCATCTCTGCACATGTACGATAATCCAGCCTGCTAAATCCATTTTAGAAAACAATCTATCTTTAATGTAATTGTATCTGCCATTTGACATATAACAAAACACACTTGATCCTGATCAAAGAACGAAGATTTTTGTTTCCTCACCAAGATTGAGAGTTATCAAGTCAAGTTTTGTTTTCTATGCATAATCAATTTACTTTCACAAGCAGAATTATGTGTTCTTGTCTTATTTGAAAAATGAATGCTCTCTCTAGAATTATCTACATCATCTGGTAGTACCGTACTTCATGTGTAAAGTAATAGAAGAGAAATCTGTAAGTTTCTTATCTTCATTTGCAGGTAAATTATTGTGTCTGGAGAGTCGACTCAGCATATGGAACTACTAGTCTTGGACAAGGTGGTCGTACAAGGGTATATATGACTTTTCTCTTCAAAATTGTTTATTGATTTATTATTATCACTCCCCCTTGCCACTTCTCATGATTCCTACCCTTTCCACCATCTTCTTTTTTTATTATTTTTCAGCACTGCCAATGCCTCTCTGTTAGTATTGTTTAGTTGCGTCTGATGCACATTTGTTTTGCTCATAGGGATGTGTTACTCCTCTTTGGGTTGCATTTGCTGTCTTGATTGGGGGACTTTTACTGGATGTTCTATTATCTATTTTGCTAGGAGTTTCTGCACTTCCAGTGAACATTATTATAGGTAGGCTTCTCTATCTTGTGCAACATTTTTTAGTACTATTGTGTACTTTTGCTGCATTTTCTCCCCCTAGTATAGTATTATATGAGTGGGATAGAAAATTCAATCTTGTTTTGGAGATTAATAGGACACGGTATTTTGCTAAGTGGCTAATCGTTTGGCTCGTTAATTTTCAAACTGAATTTTACTGTTACGTGAAAAACTTATTCATTTCTTTCGGACCATTCACATATTTGTATGAAAGTATGCCTCGTAGACAATCACCTTTAAAACTTTGAGAGTGGAGTGGGTTGAAGTGTTTTGGAAGACTAAACTCTCTTATCTCTCTCTCTCTCTCTCACACACACACACACTAAAAACTTTGAGAGAGGATTGGGTGAATTTTTCATTCTTAAGGAAGTGGACCACGAATAAGGGGAAGTGTCTTGGAAGACTAAACTCTCTTTATCACATGCACACGTGCACCAACACACACACACACACACGAGCAGACAGGTGAAGCAACTAGCGAAGGAAGCAATGTAACTGCATGACAGTGAAGATGATTGTTGATAGCGAGGTCAATGACGCATGAATTGGAAACAAGGCTCGAGTGTTGGCTAGAAGCAGGGACGACAACACAGGCGTTTGGTTCGAGCTGACAATGGCTGTGTGGTGGTGCAACTAACAGAACTGGCGGTCAACTACACACCTGAGGTCAATGGCATTAGGTAGCTTGGATGACGATGCTAGAAGCGAAAAATGAGCTCGGTTGCAGGCTAACAAATTAATAATATATGTGAAAGACAATTTTTTTATAAAAATATATCGTTTTTTCTCAATATTGAAGAGTATATATCACAAATTTTTAGAAATATATCATTTTAAACATTTACATATATTGATTACTAGCATAATTTTTACAGGCCCCCCATCCACCCTATGAGGTGGCGCCAATTATCCCACCATATCTTGGTGTGTCCCTCTTTTAAAAAATGTTGTCTCCGTAATACATGTGGACATGAAGAAACAACCAAGATGTTGGTGTTCCCGCTTCAATGTATATGGGTGAAAAAATTAATTGACGATGTCAAAGCATCACATGTTCATCATCAAAAGTCTGCCTACTTTAAAGGGCTGCCCAATTGTAACGCCCCGGTCTATTAGGGGTGCGCTGCAGGTTTGCAGACCAGTGATCCCATGCCATCTCCATGGATATGATTGGTTGCAGTCGCTAATTCCAATCCCCCCCCAGCGTGCAAAAGGGCTAACCCCTAACGTTGCCTTTTGATTCATTCTTAGATTCATTTACACAACATCATTGTATTTTCATTTGATAATTCATTCATCTTTTTGTTTGTCTTCCCATTTGATGTTTTATTTAGAGATTTGATTATTTATATTTGCTCCCATTAGAGTTATATGTGTATTCAAATCACCGGTGCTCAAGCTTGTAGATGTCGGCCGACGTATAACATTTATGACGTTTTCTAGTGATGGCGGGCACCATGTCAGGAGAAGCCACAAATGGCGGCTAATATTACGACAAAATTGTGGGTTTAGCATCTGAATTCAAAGTTAATGCTATATACTACATTACTTATACTTTATATCTGTACTATATTAAAAGGGAAAAATATCCTTTGATTAAACATTCACTTCCCCATTTTACCCCTCTTTATTAAAAAATTCCAATTTTTTAAATAATTGTTTTTAACTTTAAAAGAATGTGTTATATTCTACCTATAATCAAAAAAATAAGTTCTTCAGGCCCCTCGCACACCCTTGGTTGGCACCGCAAAAATGAGCGACGATCGAAGTATAACACTTAGTGGTTTGCGAGCGGCGAGAGCACTGTCGCGCCGGGACAATGTCGTGGCCGAGATAATGTCGCGCCAAACATTAGGTTCCCGTGCACTATTGCAATTGAGGTACTGTCGTGGTTGGTCGTAGGGGCGGTGCCACGTGTCTGTTACTCATAATAGTTATTTATTTACCGCTCTTCAACTCCACATTTTTCGCTTGCGACCTGCCCTTATCTGATAGTTGCGAATTCGTTGCTCCTTCGATTCTCTCGTGATTCTCTTCCTCTCTCGGCTCTGGTTCTTGGTGATTCGTGCATTTGGCCTTTGGTTCTCTAGTGGTTCTCTCGTCTCTTTTGTAACTACGTTTACTCTGATTTACGTTGTCGTCTATCACGTCTTCTTCTTCTCGGCACTGGTTCTTGACACTTTCTTGCTTTCATCTCATCTTCTGTGGCCCTTGTGCCTTCGTTCGCTCGAACCGCCGCACGCTTGCTTGCTTCGCCTAATTCGTCGTCTCCAGCGTCCGCCTCCCGTGCCTCCAGCATCTGCCTCCCGTGCCTCAAGCTACTCCAGCCGCTTGACTCCGCCGTACATTCGCTCGTTTCGCCGATTCCACCATCTCCAGTGTCTGCCTCCCGCGCCTCCAGTGACTCCAAAGGCTGACTTTAGTGGCCTCCACGATATAGGCTGCGGCTAGGAAGGCCGTAATGGATTTCCAGGAAGGATGCAACACTGGGAGCGCCTACAAAGGAGTTTTTTTCCCACACCAGCGACCGCTTCTCTTCATCGGGGGTGCTCTCCGACAACAAGTCCCGTACGCTCCGTCCATAGGTTGTCGTAATTGGATCTAGGGCACGAGGCATCACTTGATACGATACTAAATGTGGTGATCGGTGGGGAAGGTTATCCATGGCGCTGAAGGAAGTTACGATGGTGGATGTCTTCAAGATGTTTGGCCCTGTTGAGTTGGCCACATTGTTGAGGGTGTTGGGTTCATCGTACCGACCGACAAAGTTTGAACTTCCATCGATTGATCAGAAGCTAGATGGACCAACTACCTACCTGAGTTGGTCACGATGCGTGAAAAAACCCTTGCAGCGAAGTAAGCCGGGGGATTCTTGACACCGTTCAGGAAGAGAAGATGGTGCAAGGGTATGCCTCTGAGTTGGAACGCCTATGGGTGGATTACGATCACGCCTTTGGTGGGATGTGTTGCAGTGACTTACAATGTCGGGCTTCCAAGATCATCATGAAAGAAAAGGACAATGAAGTTCCTGAAGGGATTAGATGACAAGTTTGATCAAATGAGAGCCCTACTTCTGTCTGGTACGAAGATTCTACACTTATTGAGGCCATCTCTGCCATGATCCAGGGGGAGACGTCTCAAACATCAGGCAGGGATAGGAGGGTCCACTACTGTGAAGTCAGCCCTAACAGTTTTTGGCCCTGACGTTCATGTACAAAGGGAAGAAATTCGACATTGCTACAACTCTGGGGAGGTGGGCCATCTGAGGCTTGCCTGTCCCAAGTTGCCCAGGGAGAGATATTCGGGTGGTGGACGTGGACGTGGTCAGGCTTGTGGTGACCGAGGAGGCTATTGAGTCAATCTGGGCATGACTGACTGTGTGGAGGAAGTCGACATCCTTTATATAGAGGAGGAACGAATCTTACTGTGCTTGATGGAGAGCATTAAGAGGAAACAAACATGCAAAGGGAGCAGGGATGGAATTGGGGGTCGCTATGTATTCCCTCCCAACTGATGGATCTCTTATTCTCGCACCCATATCCTCCTCCAGGGCATCAAATTGGATCATTAACTCAGGTGCATCACAACACGTGACAGGAAATGCAGGAGAGCTCTCCTCTTACACTCACTTAGTTGATGCAGATAATGTCTAGACGATGGATGTTACTTTCTAACCATTGGTCGGTAAGGATACTGTTAATTGTTCAAGTTCAGTAACATTATCCGATGTCTTGCATGCTCGTTCTTTTCGAGTTAGCCTCTTATACATTAGTTTCGTAATCATTCAACTGAGATATGTTGTTTATTTTGATTTTCCCAAGGTGACTTTTCAGGAGAAAGGGACAAGATAGATACTTGAGAGTGAGACTTGACATGACGGACTATGGTATCTGGATCAGGAAGGATTTGACGCAGCTCTTATATCTGTGGCATAGAAGGTATGAGTTGGGGAACAAAAGATGAGCGTAGTGGATATGCTGATACTTCATCACCGACGGTTGGTACACCTTTTTTTGGTACTGTAGCTAGATTATTTCCGACTATTTTTGAAAGAGCAAATAAAACCCTGATTTAAGCAGAAGCTTACTAGGTGTTCGTATGCTAGTGCATGTAGGAGGAGCTCTTCCTTTTTTGATGTAATACATTCTGATGTATGAGGGCTTTATGCTGTAAGTTTTTTGAATGGTTATAAATATTTTGTGACTCTAATTGATGATGCATCCCGTGTTATCTGGTTATATTTGATGAAAAATAAGAGAGCTATTTACCTGCTTCCGAGATTTTCATAAGCATGTCCAGACACAGTACACATCAATGATTAAGGTACTAAGGTCAGATAATGAGACAAAGTATACTAATAGGGCAATGAGAGAGTATTTATCAGCCAATGAGATACTGCATCATACCATCTGTGTATACCCGCCGACACGGAATGGAGTGATAGAAAGGAAGAACAAACACCTTCTGGAGGTGGCAAGGAGTATGTTGCTCAACATGAAAGTCCCTCAGAGTTTGTGGAGATACGTGGTATTGACAGTGACACAGTTGATCAATAGGACGTCATCACAAGTTCTAGGGTGGAAGTCCCCGTGTCAGCAGTTACAGGGACATAATGGTGGGATCCTTCCTTTAAATGTATTTGGCTCTGTGTGCTTCGTAAAGGACAACAGTCCGAGTGTTGGGAAGCTTGATGCGAGGGAAGTTAAGTGTATTTTTGTGGACTACTCTCGTACTTTGAAAGGGAATGCGTGCTGGAGTCTAGTGGAGAAGAGAAACTTTGTGTGAGCATGGATGTTCACTACAGAGAGCTGGAACAATACTGTGGACATGAGGGAGCCTTACACATATCTAATTCACCAGATACCGAAAGTATAAGGCGAGAGAGAGTTTGGTGACAGACCTGAGAGTATTACAGGGATGAACGATGGAAGAGGAGAGGGAGAGTGATGGGGAGTATGAGGAGGGCATTGAGGCTAGACAAGATGTTAGGCCTACGACTCAGGGGGAGTTACTTATATATAGCAGAAGGGGAAAGCTGACTGTAGTACCAGTTTCAATACCTTCAGTCATAGTGCCTTGTCCAGCTCCCAGTCCCTTGGCTACGTCAGTACCTACTCCTAAAGCACCTACATCACCACCACCCTCAGGTGATATACTCTCCTACTTCACCTTCATCAACCGTGATATTATGGAAGACTACTCACAACAATATGAGAAATCTTCCTGATAGATACGGTTGAGAGCTTACTTCTTTTATCTCTTATGATCATATATCTTCTTCTCATGGAACATTCATTGTATCACTGAATAGTATTATTGTACCTAACAATTGACAGGTTGCCAAAGATGATCTGTAGTGGAAAGCAATGATGAAGGAGATGAGAGCCCTTGAGAAGATCAATACCTGGGAGCTGTCATATCCGCCAAAGGATAAGAAGGCTGTTAGGTGCAAATGAGTTTTCATCGTGAAGTATAATCTATATGGACAGGTCAAACGCTATAAGACTCGATTGGTTTCCAAGAGGTACAATTAGACTTATTGCATCGATTATGATAAGACATTTGCACCAGTGGCAAAGATGAGCACCGTCAGGACTCTGATCAGCTTGACGGCGAATGGTGGATGGAATAGCCAAAACAGAAGGCAGAGTCTGCATGTTGAAGAAGTTTTTGTATGAGCTGAAGCAGTCTCCTGGAGCGTGGTTTGAAAGATTCAGGAGGGCCATTATTGGGATGAGATATCAGTAGATCAACCCTGATCACACAATGTTTTTCAAGCAGAATGAAGGTCATATCACCATGCTTGCTGTGTACTTGGATGACATGATCATCACATGGGATGATGAGTAAGAAATTAGCCACCTTAAAGGGTGTCTGGGCAAGGAATTTGAGGTGAATGATTTGGGCATTCTTAGATATTTCCCTGGGATTGAGATTGCTTATGAGGTCGTGGGAATAGTCCTTTCGCAAAGAAAATACGCTTTGGATCTCCTCACAGAAATGGGGATGTTATGGTGCAAACCTGATGCGACACCAATTAATTAGAAGTGCAAACTTGGTGCCGAGGCCGGAGAACCAGTAGATCGTAAGATGTATCAGAGGCTTGTTGGGAAGCTGATTTACTGGAACCACACATACACAAACATATCCTTTGCAGTGAGTGTGTCGAGCCGATATTTGCATGACCCAAGGAAGGGTCATATGGATACATTGTACCTGATTCTTCAATACTTCAAGAATGGCCCTGAAAAGGGGTTGATGTTCAGATGGAACGAGCGCGTGAAGGTTGAGGGCTACTGCGACTCTGATTGGTCAAGCCGTGCAGATGACAGGAGGTCCACTTCGGGATATTGCTTATTTGTGAGAGGCAACTTGGTCTCCTAGAGGTCCACTTCGGGCTATTGCATATTTGTGGGAGGCAACTTGGTCTCCTGGAGGAGCAGGAAACAGTCTGTGGTAACTAGATCAACAACAGAGACAGAGTATAGAGCCATGACATTAGGGGTCGTAGAGCTTTTGTGGCTGAAAGAGATGCTGATGGAGTTGAAGCTGGATCGAGGAGATAAGATGAACCTGCGGTGTGACAATCAGCCAACCATCAATATTGCAAATAATACAGCCCAACACAATAGAACCAAACATATCGATATTGCAAATAATACAGTCCAAGGGGCAGACAGTAGATTGCTTGACCAAGGGACTTAGTTCCGGCGATATGATCGGGAGTTGTGACAAGATGAACTTAGTGAATATGTTTTGCCAATCTCGAGGAGGAATGTTGTTATATTATTATAATGTGTCATCCTTGTTGGCCATATATAGCCCTAATGTTTATGTAGTGGTAGGAATGAGACTTCTTTTCCGTAATAGTTATTAGCTTCCTGGTTTATGCGACCTTTCATGGTATTTATGTCTGCTATAGTGCTATGGATGGAGTATGAACATGTTTTATTTTTTTTTATTTTTGGTCTTTCTGTGGCTGCTGTGGCATTGTGACTGATGAGTGTCATGGCATCGTGACTGATGCGACATTGTGGTTGTTGTTACTCTCGTCGTCCCTTCCTTAATTTTTATATTCCTCAATTTCCGCTTCCTCTATTTCTCTCTTCCTCTCTTTCTCTTTTTATCTCTTCCTAATCCTTTCTTTCTCTCTTCCTCTAATTCTGTCTTTGCCGAATATATGATTGTGCCGAGGCCCGAATATATGATTGTGCTGAATATATGATGCCATCTCTACTTTTGCCGAATATTAAATATGATGTGAAAATCAAGATATAAAAATGTGACTGTCGTCTCTTCCTATATGCTTAATCTATTTTCTCTCATCCTTTATGCTTTTGGTGTTTTCATTGCAATATATGATGCAAAAAAAATATTCAGATAGACTTAAGTTTCAACATCATTTTTGCAACAAATGATAGAGATTTTATGTGAGGGAGCTAAACTACTTGCTAGCTATCATAATTTATATTGAGCATGTCTTGTTGAATAATGGATCGTTGGTATTATCGTAGTAATGAAAAAATGAGGTTATTTTGGAATTTGGAATATTGTTGTTTTTTGCAGTCAAAAGATCGTTGTCTTTTCACGTTATGCAATATATAATATTTTTGATGTTGTAAAATTAATGTTAAGCCTTCGGTAATTAGATAGATCAATAATCATTCATGAATGATGACACCGATATTGCGAGAATCGAGATATGGAAAAATCACTGATGTTTTTTTATTTTATTTGTTCAAATTTTTTATAACAATTTTTTTGTATAGAATGTATTCATTTGAAGGTTCTAGCAAAGCTCCTAGCTCTTCTTTGCTAGTAGAGATCTATGTTGGGCATTTGGTGAGAAGGTGACTCCAAATGACATCAATCGGATGCAGTGCATATACAACAACAACACTCAAGCCTTTATCCCACCTTAATGGGGTCGGCTATATAAATCATTTGTCACTATTGCACCCTTTCTTTAGTTATAATCTCACTAATGCCTTAGTACATCATGTCTTTCCTTGTAGTTTCATTACAAGTTTTTTTGGTCCATCCCTCCCCCGTTTAACATGCCTAGTAGCTAAACTCTCAAAACCCCTATCAGGTGCCTCTAATGATCTCATTTGTATGTGTCCGAACCATCTTAATTGAGCTTCTCACATCTTCTCAATAATTGGTGTCTCTCATGTCTTTTCCCTGATACATTCATTTCTAATTTTATCCAGTCCCCCCGTGCCCACACATCCACCTAAGCATTCTCATCTCTGCAACTCTCATTTTTGCTCATGTACGTAATTCACTGCCCAAAACGTAGAACCGTAGAGCATTGCTGGTCTAATTGCAGTATAGTAAAACGTGCCTTTAAGTTTTAATGGTACTTAACGATTGCATAAGATCCCATACGTGCCTCTGCACTTCAACCAACCTGCTTAGATTTTATGTATCACATCTTTATCTACACTTCCATTGTTTTGAACTATCGAACTCAGATATTTAAAGCACTCATTGCAGAAAATATCATGACCACCTAACTTAATGACAGGGTCATCCATCCTTTTTGCACTATTAAATTTAAGCTTAATATACTACGTTTTTGTCCTACTTAACCTAAAACCATTTTTTTTAAAGTGTCTCACCAAGATTCTAAGTTTGACATTTATACCCTCGCATGTCTCATCGACCAAAACAATATCATCTGCAAACAATAAATACCGAAGTATTATCCGTTGGATATTTCCTGTTAGCTCATCTAAGACAAATGTAAAGAGATAAGAGCTTAAAGCTGACTCTTGATAGTGCATATATTGCAAGTAAATTGTGAATGGAGTTAGCCGCTTGAAGCATCACTTTATGGGGATAAGGGAAACTTTAAGGCATGCCCAACGGTACCATATGATGTTTCATGGAAGGTTGATGGATACTTAAATTTTGCACAAGCAAACAAAAAGTTTAAGCCTGAATGTTTGCAAACATCTTTAGACTAGGTAGTTGTTGGAGTGGATAGTGACAAAGAAGAAGCCACATAAAGGAGTTTTTATATAGGGGTAGGTATTAAAAGACCTATGGATCAATTTGTCTTACCCGTCGAGAGTAGCAAAGAGATACAAATCACCATTGATAGCAAGTATAAAAAAAAGCTAGAGATGACGCATGCTTGTATATTGTTATGTGGGTATACGAGACACATTTCGTTCAATGTCGTGTATGTTACATCCTTCCAACAGTTGTTGTATGCAGTTGGGCAATGTGGACCGGGGATGAATGGGCCAACCCCATATGAGATGAGGGAGAAATTTTTTAAGATGGAAGTCCAACGGACGAAGGAGATGTTAAGTACATTCACTCAAACCAGTAGGGTGCATGGATGCAGTATTTTTACTGATGCATGGAAAAATAAAAATGAGAGAAACATCATGAATCTAGTGGTGCGCACTATTGTTGGAGTGACATTTTGGCCATCCAAGAATGTATTCTCATCCACATATGATGTGAAGTTTATTTTTGATTTTGTGAATGAGGCGATTGCCAGCCCAGATGATCCAAGAGAGGAGAATATACTACAAGTTATGACAGATAATGTGTCTAACAACATGACGGCTTCAAGGTTGATGGCTTCGTAGAGGGCAAAGCTCTTTTGGACCTTATGTGCTGCACACACAATAAATTTGCTTCTCCGGGACATTGCTAAATTAAAGCAAATAAAGAAAGAACTTGCAATGAGATATCAATTGTCAGTGTTTATATATTGTCATACTATCTCCCTTGACATATTTGGGGGGACTACAAAAGACTGTCTCATTATCTTGCGCGCCCTAGAGTGACTAGATTCGCTAAAACAATTATTTCATTACTGAGCATCCATGGGAAGAGGAGACAGTTACAAGAGATGTTTACATCGACATGGTAGGATGCTACCAAATTATCGAGTAGTGATGCTGACAAACATGTATCTTCGTAGTTACTCTCTAATATTCATATGTAGTAGTCTAGTACATATTGATCTATGATTGATCTGCTACTTATTTATCTATTATCTTGAGTTGTATGCTACAACTACAGTTTTGGGTGATATGATGAAGGCTGGAGAGGGGTTGTTGATGCTCTTGAGTTCAAGGAGAGTAAATATCTTCCCAGATGAAAGTTGATAAATAGAAGTGCAAAGACTAAAGATGAGCAACTCTCTACATCTAACAAGATATTTTCTGATTCCTTTCTTCTACTGCCCAAATAAGGAAGAGATTGATGGAGACCCAAAATTTATGGGCGGATTTATTGACTGCCTCACAAGAATGTACTCTTATGATCCTTTTATGCAAGATGCCATTACTGCTGAAGTTGAAGTTTATCAGCAAGATCAAGGATTATTTGGCCAAGAGTTCGAGACATATCAAAGAGGCAAAGAGTCCTCTCAGGGTTTAATCCAGATATATTTTCAATAATATTTTTTATCAAACAATTGTTGGATTATTTTTTTTACTGAATTACTAATAATATTTTATTTTTCTATAAACCTCATTGGTGGAAATTCTATGAAATTGAAACTCCAAATTTGAGAACTATTAAAAGTGAAAAGTTATCTTTGGTGGAACATTTGAAATTATCAAATACACCCTTATTTTTTAATTTTATGACTTAACATATATTATAATTTATTTCAATAAAAATTAAAATACAATGTTCATTCGAGTAATTACACTCTATCCCAAAATTAAAAATAACTATGAAAATCCATAAAATCCAACAAAAATTTTGTAGTGCTCATACACCTACTATGATAGACTGTCATCAGGTATGTCGACAATCTTTTTGAGGAAGACTGTCATTTGACTTGTCAGTGGTATTTTCGAGAAGTTATCATTAAACCAATCAACTTTATTAAAGTTGATTTGACCTGCCTGATGATATATGCATCGAGATAAGGATTTTTGTAGAAAAAATTGAAAAGTGGTGTATAACGACTTTTTGCATTAATTAATTGATATTGTGTTTATTTTAAGCTGCATTAAATAATTGATAGGGGCGGAGCCCCGAGCCTATCACGGTCGAGCCGTCGAGGTAATATCGCGGTCAGTCGTAGGGCAAAGCCCCGTGCTTGTCACTTATATATATTTCAATAAAATTTTAAGATAACAAATTTTAATGTTTTTATTATATTTAGATTTATTCCAAGAAGTGTAACATACTAGAAAGCAAGAGATTGAATGATCTTGTATTTGTATTATTTAATTCTAAACTAAAGTATAAATGTTTTGATCTATCTCGTGACTCATTGTTTGCAAAGAGTGTTGATGAATGAAAAGTTATTGAGTGGTTCAAGCGGGTCCTGTTGATGATGTTGTAGATAATGATGATCGCAGAGTGTTTTCTGGATAAGGGTTGACTTGGGCTCAGATTGGTGACATTGTCGATGCTGATGTAGGTTTTAGGAGATGTGCAAGGACGGCTTTAAAAAGACGTACAAAAAAAGCGAAAGGAAAACAACCCATGTTAAAGGGGGTGAGGATAAGGTTTTTGAGGACATTTTTGATGCACTGATATTTTACACTTCCGAGGACTACCCAACAAATCAAAAATAATTTTGTTTTTTAAGTGAGTTGTATTTAGTTGATTATGTTCGTCATGTTCATTAAATTTTAATATAGTTCTTACTCAAATGTTTGTTCATTGATTTCAGGAAAATAATATTATAAATTTATAGTAGAGTAGCAGATTTTTTGGAGCACTCACTTTTTGTAATAAGCTGAGGTACGACTATATTTTTCATTTTAATATGATTTTTTGCCTGCCATACTACATGATTGAAAGTATGTAAAATTTCTTATTTATTATAAAATCTATTAGGCCGTGTTCGTTTCGCAAGTTTTGTTTGACAGGAATTGGTTTTGTTTGAAAACTAAAAACTGGAAGATTTTAGTTTTCTGTCAAAACCAATTCTGTTGTTCGTTTGCATGAAGGTTTTCAGGCCCAAAAATTGATAAATGTCAAAATTTATGTTCGTCTGTCTATCGGAAGGTTTTCGGACACAACAAAAAAACATTGGATTTCCTCTTTCTGTCAAATTTCATCTTTCTGCCTTCATTACCCCTCCCTGGAGAGATCTCCTCCGCCTGCTGGATTCGAAGATCTGCATTAGCTTTGCCGCGTCAAGTGGTATCAGAGTCTCTGCGTGGAAGCTCTGCCATGGGTCACGGCAGCAGGGTGTGCCCAAACACCCTTGTCCGACAGTCATTCCCTCTTCCTCCCCCTCTTCTCCGACAGTTGAAGTCGCTGTTGGAGATATGCGGCACCGTCGGCATCAATGGAGAGGAAAACGGCCGCCGGTCTTCGCTCGATCGGGAGGGGGCGAAAATAGACGCCGGATGAAAACCGACCGATGGAGGTGAGTTTTAGGTCTAGGCAATTTTTATCCCACTGAAACCGGTAGGTTTTCAAATAAAACCAAAAACTTGATTAAAAATGACTAAACGAACTTGATTTTTGGTTTTCATTTAAGTAAAACCAAAAGCACTTCGCAAAACCGGCGAAACGAACAGGGCCTTAGACAATTGTTAATAGTTTAATTTTCTCATATGAATTTTAGTTTACACTTAATTATACGTAATAATTGCCATCAGATTAATAAATAAAAAATATTATGTTGATATTAATATATATATAATTATAATATAACAACCCGACATTTTGAGATGCCCCCTATATCCCTTGCAATCTGACATTAAAAATCCAAACCGACATGAGTCCAACATCTGCAACCTTGCCCGCGTTTGACCTATGCCGACCAGATGTCTTAAATATTTTATTCGGATCATCAGTGGCTTACAATATTTTCATCATGCGTCAATGTAGTCATTTGATTGATATAAAATACGATATCAATATAAAATAACGCAACAAGGAAATAAAAGACGAACAAAATTAGGAGAATAAGACCTCACATTAGCTGTTCTTTTTTTACTTTATTCCACCTAGGATCAATTAAGTGAGAGAAAAGAAATATTGTATTGTATTTGTAGAAAGTAATAGGAAAATAAGAAGTGCAATATTATTCTTCCACAAAGGGGCTTTATATAAGAACTACAACATGACTCACAACACCGATAGACAGTGTGGGACTAAACATAATAACACTAAAATATTAATATCTCTAACACTCCCCCTCAAGCTGAAGGGGAAGCCTACAGCTTGTACACAACATAAAATAGAGGGTAAAAGAAGGAAGGCAGCGTGGGACAAAGCAACAGCCACCGAGGCCTAACCGCGTGTCACCGGGGATACTTCAACCGGGCAAGAGCCACACGACGTTGGTCCACAAACCGACCATGACAACGCTGGATACACTCGGAGAGGAAACTCGGTTAACCACGAAAGACCAAACCAAAAAATACCAAATACAAAGAAAACAACGAGAAGACACAAACAACATACGAGATCGACCTGGGGGCCATGTGTGATTGAGGCAGGAGTCGGGAAAGAGACATCCGAGTCGCCGTGATCACAAACACTCCCCCTCACGTGGATCATGTGCAAGAAGACATAGCTTATACCTAGGGGCCGGGTGTGACTAAGGCAGGAGTCGGGAAAGAATCTTCCGAGTCGCCGATATCACAAACACTCCCCCTCACGTGGAATACGTGCATGAAGGTATAGACTACGCCTGGAGGCCGTGACGTACACTCCCCCTCACGTAGATCACGTGCAAGAAGGCGGAAATCATAGAGACGCAATACAACAACCCAACAACAACTTTAAAATAAAAAAAAACAACAACATCAAAGTACTAAGGGGCCGGAGAAGATGAGCAGCAGCCGCAGACGGAGAAGACGCAGCTGTAGCAGCAGCGGGCCGGAGAAGCAGCGGCAGACGGAGAAGAAGCTGCTGCAATAGCAGCTGGCCGGAGAAGAAGAACGCCGGAGAAGATGAGCACCGGCGGCAGAGAAGTAGGCCGGAGAAGAAGAAGCATCCGGGAGAGAAGCAGCTGGGAGAGAAGCAGAGACGGAGAAGCCGGCGGGAGAAGAAGAGGAAGCCGACGGAGCCGTCGATGTCGCAAGTGAGGCAGAGGAGCCGTTGATGTTGCAGAGGAAGCAAGAGGAGCCATCGTTGTTGCAGAGGAAGCAGCCCAGGGCGGCGACGATGCAGAGGAGAGCCGACGAAGCCGTCGGGATCGTCGTCAAGGAGCAGCGTCGGCGTCGTCGATGGCGCACAGGAAGCCGAGCAGCGGCGTCGGCGAGCGGCAGAATCTGCGGGAGCAGTGGAATCGGGGCCGCTCCTGTCGACGGATTTAGCTGTCGACTCCGTCGACAGGAGCGGCAGGCGTGAGCCCTAGCATGGAGCGTGAGAAGAAATCACGGGGCGGGTGCGGGCGGGATTTAGGTCGGGACGGGAGCAGGGGAACAGTACCGAGGAAAAAAAATTTTAGGTCTCAGAATAGTGGCTCTGATACCATGTAGAAAGTAATAGGAAAATAAGAAGTGCAATATTATTCTTCCACAAAGGGGCTTTATATAAGAACTACAACATGACTCACAACACCGATAGGCAGTGTGGGACTAAACATAATAACACTAAAATATTAATATCTCTAACAGTATTCATACACTAAGGGGGGAATAAGTATATATATATATACACGAGTGACAGGCACAGACCTCCGACCCGATAGCCACGCGCCACAGTACTCGGCCGGCGATGGCGGGCTTCGCCCGCCCCCTGACGACAGTACCCCCTGCGGGCTTCGCCCGCCCCTTGACGACAGTACCCCCAGCGGGCTTCACCCGTCTCCGGCCGTACGACCCTGCATGCCAGTACCCGGCCTGCGGCGGCGGGCTCCGCCCACCCCGACGCCGTGACACCTTTCTTTTATAATTATTTATTTTGTTAATTATTTTCTTTTTTAATTATTTTAAGTCCTTTTTTAATTTAAATTTTTTTTAATAATAAAATGATTTTCAGTTTTTCACAGTCTTCTCCGGCGGCGGCGGCGGAGATGCTTGGATCGGGTTTTAGGAGATTGAAGGTTTTAGATTTTTGAATGTTTTTATATATGCAAACCAAAACCTCTATTTGCAGCCTCAGATCCAGCGACTTATGATCAAAATAGTTTAATCCGACGACCCACATATTTAGCCATATTTTTGTTTTTATTGACAGACCACCATATATCTTTTTAGAATAGTATATATATATATATATATATATATATATATATATATATATATATATATATATATATATATATATATATATATATATATATATATGAGATACAAGGGGAATACCACCCACACACATAAACTGGAAATAAAAAAAACGGACATCTGAAATAACACGTCAATACTCCCCCTCAAGCTGGCGCGAAAAGGTCAAACAAGCTCAGCTTGCCACATGTAGAGAGAAGTCTGGAAGGCCCAACTGCCTTGGTGAAAGCATCGACAATCTGCTCTACGGAGGGAACATATGATGCTTTAAGAGTCCCTGAACGGATGTGCTCCCTGAGAAAGTGAATATCAACCTCAATATGCTTAGTCCGCTCGTGCAGAATTGAGTAGGAGGCAAGCATGAGAGCGCACTGGTTGTCGCACACAAGAGTCGAAGAACCAGAGGGAGTGCCAAGCTCGGTCAAGAGAGTATGTAGTCAAAGGAGCTCAGTAGCGCCATGAGCCATAGCCTGGTACTCAGCCTCAGCAGACGAGCAGGAGACAACATTTTGCTTCTTTCTCTTCCAGGAAATAAGATTGCCACCATAGAAAGTGCACATCCCCGAGGTAGAACGTCGATCTGTAAGGGAAGCAACATAGTCAGAATTCGTGTAACAAGTGAGATCAAGGGCCGGAGATGAACGGTAGAAGAGCCCCAGGCTAGGAGAACCCTTCAAGTAGTGGAGGATCCGAAATGCTGCATCTAGGTGAGAAGTCCGGGGAGCATGCATGAATTGACTGACCACATTCACAACAAAGCTAATGTCAGGGCGAGTGTTGGTCAAGTAGATAAGTCTGCCAACAAGACGCTGATATCTGCCCGGTTCTGGGAGAGGATTGCCAGACTCGGCGTGAAGGCGGTGGTTCAGATCCATGGGTGTAGACACAGGAGAGCACACCCAAGAAGGCTAGTATCACTTAAGAGGTCGAGTGTATACTTGCGCTGAGACAAAGAGATTCCCTGCTGAGATCTAACAACCTCAATCCCGAGAAAGTATTTCAGATGCCCCAAATCTTTCACTTCAAATGCCTTCTGAAGAACCCCTTGATCTGAAGTATTCCCGAGCTATTGTCACCGGTAATAATGATATCATCCATATAGACAAGAATAATGACCCTACAACCATCCACAGCAGTCCGAACAAAGCACGTGTGGTCGACATGACATCTGGTGAACCGACTCTGAAGCACAACTGTACCAAACTGCTCAAACCATGCACGAGGAGACTGCTTCAGCCCATACAAGGACTTCTGCAAAAGGCAAACATGACCCAAATACTCTCCCTGAAGCTTGTAACCGGGGGGCGGGTCCATATAAACTTCCTCAGCAAGATCACCATTGAGGAAGACATTCTTCACGTCCATCTGATGAAGAGGCCACCCATGGCAGACAACGAGAGAGACAAGAAGACAGACAATAGATAGCTTGTCCACCGGGGCAAAGGTCAAGCCGTAATCCCCAGGAGTCTGAGTGAAGCCCTTCGCGACAAGACGGACCTTGTAGCGGTCAAGAGAACCATCGACATTATACTTGACAGTGTAAACCCAACGACAGCCAACAGTTTTCCATCAAACCATAGTCACTAAGCATGTTAAACGAGCGAGTGGTGGCCAATAAAGACTTGTAGTGAAACTATAAGAAAAGACATGATGTACTTAGATATTAGTGAGATTATGACAAAAGATACGACACAATGACGACAAAGGATCCATATAGCCGACCCCACTATAGTGGGATAAAGACTTGAGTGTTGTTGTATTAGTATAATAACAACATATGTTTAAATCGCATATATATATATATATAATTTTATGTATGTTTAAAACGATTACACTTATTATTTTTGTTGAAGGAAATATGTAAAGTCCCATTAGTAAAGACTCACTTATTCTCTTAAGCTTGGAAGTTTAGTCCCACATCTTGAATGAGACACTCTCTCCTCTTCCTCTTTTTATATAATTGTACTCATACTTGTATTTTTTGAGCTTTTGAATATATGAAATATATTTAGAATTTTTTCATCATGTGTTTTGTATATGGTATCAGAGGTAAAGAAGATCCTTCCTGCGGTTTGGGTGTTCTTGACCACCTCTATCTTTATACAGGAGGCTTTCTAGCATCTGGGGTGGCGCACGACCATGGACGAGTAAATGTCTCTCGTTGGGCCATCCACAGTTAGGACCTTGCCCCTCTTCCTCCTAGCCAGACTTGCGTGGGCTGTAAATGAGTATTTGCCATCAAACATGGTCCAGATGGGATAGTTCAGCGTCTGAAAGCTCGACTTATGGCTCGTGGTTTTACTCGATAACAAGGTCTAGATTATGATGAGACATTTTCCCTAGTCGCCAAAATCAACACTGTTCATGTCTTGATCTCCCTCCTTGTTCATCGACACTGGTCGTTGCTCCAATTAGATGTCAAAAATGCTTTTCTTAATGACGATTTAGAGGAAATCGTCTATATGCAACAACCTCTCGGGTTTGGGATCATGAAAGAGTCTCTTGTTTGTTGCCTGAATAAGTCACTTTATGGTCTCAAACAGTCTCCTCGGGCATTGTTTGACAAATTCAGTCAGACCGTTAATGTTGTTGGGTTTACTCAGAGTGCATCCGACTTCTCTTTATTCACTCATCATCGTCCAATAGACACATTGATTCTCTTGGCGTATGCCAATGATATTTTGATTACACGAGATGATGTTACAGGAATACATATGATCAAACATCTGCTGACTGTTTTTCAAATAAAGGACCTGTAAAATCTTCATTATTTTCTTGGTCTCGAGGTGACTCAGCGACCTGATGAACTTGCGTTATCTCAAAGAAAGTACTGCTTTGACTTGCTTCATGATGCGGGCTACTCTGAATGCAAGCCTGCCGACACTCCCATGGATATCAATCACAAGCTCTGCGCTCATACCTCTGATTCTGATTTGCTCCTCACAAACCTGGAGTATTATCGTCGTCTTGTGGAAAAGATGATATATCTCACTGTTACAAGACCTGATATAATATTTGTTGTTGGAGTTGTCAGTCGATTCATGCGTGAGTCACGTATCTCTCATCTCCAAGCAGTTGAGCACATTCTTCGATACTTGAAGACTGCTCCTGTACAAGGACTTGTATACAAACCTTCTTTGTCTCCCTTATCTCTGAGTGCATATTCTGATGTTGGTTATGTTGGTTCATTGGATGATCATCGTTTCACAAGTGGATACTGCACTTTTTTGGAGGACATCTTATTACCTGACGCGGCAAGAAACAGTCTGTTGTTGCCCGTGCATCCGCTGAGGTTGAGTATCGTTCAATGACAGCTATTGTGTTTGCCCTTACATGGTTTGAGGGTCTTCTTAATGATTTAGGAATCAAGCTTTCCTCACCGACCACTCTATTTTGCGACAGTCAAGCTAAGCCATACTCATTGCTAAGAATCATGTTTTCCATGAACGAACGAAACACATTGAATTTGATTGTATTTCATTCGGGAGAAGGTTCAATTGAAAAATATAGAGTTAATGCATGTTCCTACTGCTGAGCAAATTGCTGACATCATCCCCAAGGCCTTACCACGACCTCTGTAATATCAGTTTTTGTCCAATCTTGTTGCCTATGATTTGTACGCTCCAGCTTGCGGTGGAGTGTTGAAGGAAATATGTAAAGACCAATTAGTAAAGACCCACTTAGTCTCTTAAGCTTGGAAGTTTAGTCTCACATCTTGAATGAGACGCTCTCTCCTCTTCCTCTTTCTATATAATTATGCTCATACTTTTATATTTTTTGAGCTTTTGAAGATATGGAATATATTTGGAATTTTTCCATCCTGTGTTTTTTACAGTTTCAATTTTTTTAATGTTTTATTGTTACAATCAATTTTGTATAATTATTTCACAATTTTTTAGTTTCATATTAAAAAAATATATAAATAATTAATACATTTATTAGTTAATTTCTTGCATGTTTTTAATATAAATTTTTAAGTTTGAAAAAACTTATAATCAATTAAGGATCTTTAATATTTAAATTTTCTTTATTTGCAATAAATTTATTATTATCAAAATAAATTATTGTATACATCAAATATGTTTTACAATGTATCATTTTGTATTTGTTAATAATATTTTATCTTAGATACTATTCGATTTTATTTTGTAATATAAATGACTCATTTTTTTGTCTATTTGTTATATTTTTATTTTTATAACATATAATTATATTTAGTATACGTAAAAATAAAAATTTTATTTATAGGACATGAAAATTCGATATTTTAAAATATCTCTAACATGTCTACGCTTCCAACGTCCAACATTTAAAAACTCAATCCGATATGTCGCCGACATCTGATATTTACAACATTTTCTATAATATATTAAAAGGAACCCCTCTTCATTAAACATTCGTTTCCGATTTTACCTCTCATTATTAAAAAAATTATATTTTAAAATTTGTGTTTTTCTTTTTTTTAAGTGTGCTCTCATATAGAAAAAAATCTTTGTCTATAATAAAATTCCCCCCTGCCGCTCACAAACCTCATGCACACCGTAAAAATGAGCGACTATTGGGGTATAACACTTAGAAGTTTGCACAGGAATTCTCCCCTTACAAAAATATTCGTCCGCGAAAATGTAATATGAAACATCATCAAATAGTTGTGAAAACAGTTCCCTCGTAACCTCCTCTCTCTCCCATGTAGCATGATGAAATACCATGACCCTTCCAACCTCCTCTCTCTCCCATGTAGCATCATGAAATACCATGACCCTTCCACCGGACTTTGTAAAATTTGGCTTCACAATTTCGAAGTTGCTTGCTTTGTCGATCAACAATTTGATTAGGTTTGGTTGGGCTTGATAAATCTAATTCCGTGTATTTCTTCAGATGCAGTCATCTTTTCAGGATCAGGTACATACTTGCGCATTCAAGAGATGGAAAACCTCATGCATGTTTTTAAGATTTTTGATAAGGCCAATAAATATTCCACTTCTCCAATCCGCTTGATAATCGTAAAAGGGCCAACATATTGGGGACTAAGTGATGGGGGACCATCGGGCGCACTTTGGCGCAAGGCGGATCCCACCTTCGTATATTCGCGCCGACGGACTTGATCGAACCGGCGATCCGTTACCGTGGATGCGTCCGACTCGTCGTTTAGATTCATTTTCATATATAGCACTTTGTATTTCGGATATTATTTTATATAGTTTTGGGGACGGAACCGCCGGCCAATCATAGCCGTCGATTTCGGTTGCCCTAGCTTGACTTTCTTATAAATAGAATATGAGGGCTGCAGGAATTATTATTGCTGAAGTTTGGAGAAGGTCTTCTTCCTCGCTTCCGGTGATCATTCCGCGGTGCCGACGCCGTGGAGCCCCTTGGTGCCGACTCCTTGGGTAAGATTCCTTGCTATCTCCTTGTTCTTTCCCCTACCTAGCAGCCCCGTCACCCCCCCCTTCTCAGATCCAGCCGCCGCCCCAAACTTCCAGCCGCCAGCCACCAAACCGCCTCCTCCTTCCACACAGCAGCCCGCCGCCCCTCTTTCCCCTTGCAAACCCCACGCCGCCGGCCTCCCTCTCCTCCCAACAGCCCCCTTCCGCCGCCCCTACCTCCCCACCGTCAGCCACCATCCACCTACCCCACCAGATCTGCCACAACCCCCTCCCAACCCCCCTTTCCTGCATCTATTCTGCCCGATCTGGGCAGATCCTGCCGGAATCAGTCCGGCAACCCCAAACAGCCCCTCCCCTTCCTTCAAACAGCAGCCCCTTCATCTCCCCACGTGGATCCACCCTCCCCCTTGCCCGATCCAGTCTCACCACCACCCGGAACCCCCCCTTTAGCCCTGAAACTTCAGATCTCTACATATTTCCTGCAGTCCTAATTTTAATTCAGAATTTTGTACTTGTTTTTATGTGGATTGTATTGTCGTTGGTATTAAATATTATGCACGTTGTGGATCTTGTGATTGACGGAATTATAGCACGTTGTATTTTCCTGTGAATCTCTTGCTTTGCAGGACGCTTAATTCGCCGCGCGCTTAAATTAGCCCTCTGTGCGAAGGAACGCTATTGCCTAAATAGCTGAACAGAAATCGCTTCTCTTGTTTAGACGGAATGTGATGTTTAATATTTTGTCTTGTTGTTTAAAGTGATTCATCGCCTGATTAATATTATCTCGCATATAGTCATTGGTTAGGGTGAGTCCCCCCCCTCACGTCACTAGCAGGTGTCTTAGGAGTTCACTTCACAGCCTACCCTACATCAGTTGGTATCAGAGCCTGGTTGGGCTATTTTGCATGCTCCGTAGTGGTAGGACATTTAGAGGCATGGTAGATCCGCAAGTCACCCACGAGCGAGCGGCCGACTCGAATTCGAGCGCCGCCACCACGGATTTTGAGCGCCTTATCTTAGATCGCTTTGATGCCCTAGGCACCCAGTTTGAGACCGTGCGACAGGACATCACTGCGGTGAATCGCCGCATAGATCGGCTAGAGCACGCTAGGGAAGCTCCTTCCTTACATGACGATGAGATCGCAGATGACCCAGACGACTCTCCCCGTCGCGGCCAGCGAGTCAGAGATGACCCGCCGCCGGCAGACCGCTATCGTCGTGAGATTCCTGCGAGAGCCCCCACCCCGCCTGCGAGGCGGAACCCAGAGCCAGCACGTGGCCGACCCCCGCCCCCGCGGGAAGATTACCGCATACCACGTCAGCCTGGCCGTAGGAACCGTGTACCTCCACACGATCGCTATGACCAGCGTCGAGACGAGTATTATCCACCGGGTCGACGCGAGCGCGGACCCCCACCCGCTCGACACGATTATGACCACGACGACGATCCTGACGATTATCCTGACCCGCGGAGAGGCGGCCGTACCTTTGACATTACCCGTAGGATTCGTCTTGATGCCCCGACCTTTGATGGCCGCCTAGACCCGAAGGTCTTTAGTGATTGGCTCCTAGACATGGATCACTACTTTGATTGGTATGATATGAGTGACGATCGATGTGTCCGGTTTGCCAAGATGAAGTTGGTCGGGCAAGCCAAGGTGTATTGGATTAGTGTGGAGCGAGCCTTAGAGCGTGATGGTTATTACCCCATCACCAGATGGGATGATATGAAGGAGAGGCTTAAGGATAAGTACCTTCCTGCCTCCTACCGTGATCAGCTACTTGACCAGCTGCAGAGTTTACGCCAGGGGACGCTTTCCGTACCCGAGTATATGGCTCGATTCGACGAGCTAGTCGTTAGGAGCGATATTTCAGAGGAGCCTATTGCCACTGCCTCTCGATTCAAGGCTGGCCTCCGATCGGATCTCCGGAGAGAGCTGATTCCCCATCGTCTGGAGACGGTGGATCAGATATTCCAGCTCGCCCTCGAGTACGAGCAGTACCTTCGTACACCTGGTACGAGGCAGTTCCCCTCCCGGACGGAGTCATCGTCGTTTAGGAAGCCCGCTCCAGCCCAGACGGCTACAGCCGCCCCACCCGCACGGGTCACTACTGACTTGAAGGGCAAAGCTGTCGCTACTGAGGGCCAGAGGCCTGGGGGTATCCAGTGTTTTAGATGCTCGGGCAGAGGACATGTGGCGGCCCACTGCCCCACGAGGAGTCTGTTGATCGAGGATGAGGAGCAAGGAGTAGAGGGAGAGGAAGAGGTTACCGAGGAGATCACTACCACCGTTGAGGAGGGATGGGAGAGCGACGCTGAGCGTTCATTAGAGGTGGGAGTGGTCAGACGCCTCCTACACACCCCCCGTGCCGATGAGGACTGGCGCCGCACCACCATTTTCTACACGTATTTCCCGAGTGCAGGCGGACCCTGCAAGTTGGCTATTGATAGCGGGAGTTGCGTGAACATCGTGGCCCAGAAGGGTCTAGACCGTATGCAGGTGAAGGCGGAGCCTCACCCACATCCTTATCGTGTCATCTGGGTTGATAAGACAGCTATCCAGGTTACCCAGCGCTGTCTCGTTCCTATCACCATCGCATCCTTCGAGGACCAGGTTTGGTGTGATGTCATCCCTATGGACGTCGCCCACGTTCTGTTAGGCCGCCCTTGGCTCTTTGATCGCGATGTCACGTGCTTCGGTCGATCGAACACGTGTGTCTTCTATGACAAGGGGCGGAAGATCACTTTATCTCCCACCCAGCCCAGAGAGAGGCCTAAGGGCTGGGTCGAGCCGTCCACTAGCACGATTGCCTCGAGACCCGTGCATATCCTTCGATGTGGTGAGTTCCTGAGAGACAGCACTGATGCTGGCATCATGTATGTGGTGGCCGCCACTATGGCATCTGATGGCCCCACATCTGAGGCTCCTCCTGCCGTGCGACCTTTACTAGATGCGTTTGCAGATATTATGCCAGAGGAGCTCCCTGACGAGTTACCCCCTTTGCGGGACATCCAGCATGCTATAGATTTAGTCCCCGGGGCCTCGCTCCCCAATCTGCCGCATTATCGTATGAACCCTGTTGAGCACGCTGAGCTCAAGAGGCAGGTTGATGAGCTTCTTCGGAAGCAGTTTATCCGTGAGAGCCTGAGTCCATGTGTCGTACCCGCCCTTCTTACCCTAAGAAGGACGGTAGCTGGCGTATGTGCATTGATAGTAGAACTATCAACAAGATTACGGTGAAGTATCGTTTCCCGATCCCCCGTCTAGACGACCTATTAGACACGATGTCCGGGGCCCAGATCTTCTCGAAGATCGATCTCCGAAGCGGGTACCACCAGATTAGGGTTCGAGAGGGAGACGAGTGGAAGACGGCGTTTAAGACGAAGGACGGTCTGTATGAGTGGCTGGTCATGCCATTTGGGCTCTCGAACGCCCCGAGTACGTTTATGCGAGTCATGACCCAGGTCCTACGACCCTACATGGGCAAATTCCTAGTCGTCTACTTCGACGACATTCTGATCTATAGCCACACCGAGCCAGACCACCTCGAGCACTTGAGGCTTCTATTTGATATTCTCCGAAAGGAGAAATTGTTTATCAACTTGAAGAAGTGCTCCTTCCTAGCCGAGTCTGTCCATTTTCTGGGATTTATTATCTCCTCCTCAGGCGTGTCAGTTGACCCTGAGAAGGTCCAGTCCATCCGCGAGTGGCCCATACCATCGACCATTCATGAGGCCCGTAGCTTCCACGGACTTGCGACCTTTTACCGAAGATTTGTTAGGGGTTTTAGCTTGATTATGGCCCCATTCACTAGTTGTCTGCGCAAGGGAGATTTTCAGTGGACCGCCGCGGCCACTCGAGCATTTGAGGAGATTAAGGACAAGCTGACGTCCGCCCCCGTTTTGCGACTCCCCGATTTTAGCAGAGCCTTCGAGGTCGCGTGTGACGCGTCAGACGTAGGTATTGGAGGAGTGTTGAGTCAGGAGGGACACCCGGTTTCTTACTTTAGTGAGAAACTGAATGAAGCCAAGCAAAAATACTCGAATTACGATCGAGAATTTTATGCTATTGTTCAGTCGCTGCGGTATTGGAGACACTACCTCCTTCCCCGGGAGTTTGTGCTATATTCGGATCACCAGGCCCTACGCTACCTCGACTCCCAGAGGAAGCTGAGTCATCGCCATGCGAAGTGGATAGAGTATTTACAGGATTTCCACTACGTTCTCAAACATCGCGCCGGTGTTGAGAACAAACCCGCCGACGCACTCAGTCGTCGAGTCTCTCTACTTCACACATTGAGGGCCCAGGTGGATGGTTTCGAGAGGGTGATTTTGGACTACCCAACTTGTCCAGATTTTGCTGAGATTTACACCGCGTTATCGAGGGACCCTCCAGATCCTGTTGAGGGGTTTCAGATCATTGATAGGTATTTGTTCCGGGGCTCCCGCTTGTGTGTGCCCAATACCTCATATCGTGACTATTTAGTTTGGGAACTACACGCCGGGGGTGCCGCCGGCCATTTTGGGCGAGATAAGTCGATTGTTATAGTAGAAGATCGTTTCTATTGGCCGAGTCTGAAGAGAGATGTGGCTCGTATCGTTCGACACTGCCGTGTGTGCCAAACGGCCAAGGGAACAAAGCAGAACACGGGTCTATACACTCCTTCACCCGTTCCCCATCGTCCTTGGGAGGACATTAGTATGGACTTCGTGTTGGGACTTCCGCGCACCCTGCGGAAGCATGATTCTATTTTTGTTGTGGTCGACCGATTCTCTAAGATGGCGCACTTTATTGCGTGTAGTAAGATCGCCGATGCCCCCCGCGTCGCGGCCTTATTTATGAGCGAGGTCTTTAGATTACACGGTCTCCCAAAGTCCATTGTGTCCGATCGGGATGTGCGGTTCGTTAGTTACTTTTGGAAGACGTTATGACGGAAGACGGGGACCACACTTAAGTTCTCTTCCGCATACCACCCTCAGACGGACGGTCAGACTGAGGTGATAAATAGAAGTTTAGGTAACCTGCTGAGGTGTCTGGTTGGTGAGCATGCGTCTAGCTGGGACTCCGTGCTCCCTATAGCTGAGTTTGCATACAATAGTTCCATCAATAGGTCGACCGGTCTGAGCCCGTTTCAGGTAGTGTCAGGTTATGACCCTAGGAAGCCTATTGATCTTATACCAGTCCCGACTGAGTCACGTCCTAGTGAGTCTGCTGAGTCCTTCACACGTCATTTGCATGAGTTGCATGAGTCTATCAGGCGTAAAATCAATTTAAGCAACGAACATTATAAAGAACTGGCAGACAGACATAGACGGGAGAAACATTTTCTGGTTGGCGAACAGGTGATGGTACGAGTTCGTGCGGAGCGGCTCCCTCAGGGGCCTGCTAAGAAACTGAGCGCCAGGCGAATTGGGCCCTACACTGTTTTGAGGCGGATCGGGTTGAATGCTTACGAACTGGACATTCCTGCGAGCATGGGTATCCACCCTGTGTTCAATATTGAGGACCTGACACCTTACTTTCCACCCCACGAGTACCCCGATCCCTACCTTGGCGGCCCTCCCGAGCCTCTACCACCACCCAGTTCTCCCACCACCCAGCCTCCCCTTGACTCCCACTTCCCCAGGAGTTCACCACCAGTGGCTCACCTGTGGCACCACCACCATCACCGGACCACTTCTCCCGAGAGCTGAGGGTCGAGCAGATTACAGAGATCATTGCACATGAGTTCGTCCCTTCCACTGACGGACCCGTGTGCCGCTACTTGGTTCGCTGGCTTGGACATTCTTCATCCGACGATACTTGGGTTATTGCAGCTGAGCTTGATCGACTCGCCCCCGGGCTTCGACTACAGTACGACCATCTCCATTCATCGGAGATGAAGACTTTTCAGTCGGGGGGAGTTGATGGGGGACCATCGGGCGCACTTCGGCGCAAGGCGGATCCCACCTTCGTATATTCGCGCCGACGAACTTGATCGAACCGGCGATCCGTTACCGTGGATGCGTCCGGCTCGTCGTTTAGATTCATTTTCATATATAGCACTTTGTATTTCAGATATTATTTTATATAGTTTTGGGGACGGAACCGCCGGCCAATCATAGCCGTCGATTTCGGTTGCCCTAGCTTGGCTTTCTTATAAATAGAATAGGAGGGCTGCAAGAATTATTATTGCTGAAGTTTGGAGAAGGTCTTCTTCCTCGCTTCCGGTGATCATTCCGCGGTGCCGACGCCGTGGAGCCCCTTGGTGCCGACTCCTTGGGTAAGATTCCTTGCTATCTCCTTGTTCTTTCCCCTACCTAGCAGCCCCGTCACCCCCCCTTCTCAGATCCAGCCGCCGCCCCAAACTTCCAGCCGCCAGCCACCAAACCGCCTCCTCCTTCCACACAGCAGCCCGCCGCCCTTCTTTCCCCTTGCAAACCCCACGCCGCCGGCCTCCCTCTCCTCCCAACAGCCCCCTTCCGCCGCCCCTACCTCCCCACCGTCAGCCACCATCCACCTACCCCACCAGATCTGCCGCAACCCCTCCCAGCCCCCTTTCCTGCATCTATTCTGCCCGATCTGGGCAGATCCGGCCGGAATCAGTCCGGCAACCCCAAACAGCCCCTCCCCTTCCTTCAAACAGCAGCCCCTTCATCTCCCCACGTGGATCCACCCTCCCCCTTGCCCGATCCAGTCTCACCACCACCCAGAACCCCCCCTTTAGCCCCGAAACTTCAGATCTCTACATATTTCCTGCAGTCCTAATTTTAATTCAGAATTTTGTACTTGTTTTTATGTGGATTGTATTGTCATTGGTATTAAATATTATGCACGTTGTGGATCTTGTGATTGACGGAATTATAGCACGTTGTATTTGTCTGTGAATCTCTTGCTTTGCAGGACGCTTAATTCGCCGCGCGCTTAAATTAGCCCTCCGTGCGAAGGAACGCTATTACCTAAATAGCTGAACAGAAATCGCTTCTCTTGTTTAGACGGAATGTGATGTTTAATATTTTGTCTTGTTGTTTAAAGTGATTCATCGCCTGATTAATATTATCTCGCATATAGTCATTGGTTAGAGTGAGTCCCTCCCCCTCACGTCACTAGCAGGTGTCTTAGGAGTTCACTTCACAGCCTACCCTACATCACTAAGCTTCACCAATCTTCGCAATCGGGATGCACCCTTAAATGGTTTAATTCTCAAACAGATCATGTCTCCCATATTAAACTTCATTTTCTGTGTCTGACATTATAATATTTTTGCTGTAAATCTTGAGCAATTTTCAATCGTTCATGTACCATACTACACATCTTTTCATGCATCTTATTGACACATTTCTCCTTGAACAACTTTCTTTCACCATCGTCAGCCCAAGTTAATAGTGTTAAATATCGCCTTTCATATAAGGCTTCAAAAGATGTCATCTTTATACTGACTTGATAACCATTATTATACATAAATTCTTCTAAAACAAATATTTTTCTTAAGACTTTAAATCATGAACTACCATCCAAAATAAATCTTCCAACATTTGAATTGTTCTTTCTAATTTCTCATCTGGTTGAGTGAAATGTCGTGCTATACAATAGTTTCGTGCCCTGACTTCTATGAACCAATTTTCATGTATCTGATGTAAATTTACCATCTTTATCATGCACTATTGTTTTTGGGATACCATGTAGTTGGACAATCACTTCCAAATAATGATCAGCTAATTTTTCTTTGGGCCATCCTTTCTTGTGGGAATAAAATGTGTCACCTTTATCAAGTTATCAATAATTACCCAGATTCCCATATTTCCTTATTTTCTTTGAGGCAAACTCCAAACAAAATTCATGACAATATCATCTAATTTTTATTTTGGGATCAGTAATGGTTGCAAATACCCTCCATGCTTTTGATGCTCAGCTTTCACTATTTGACAAGTACAACATTTCACAATATACTTAATAATGCCACTTTTTATTCCAGGCCACGAAAAATCTTGTTTAAATCATGATACATTTTTGTTCTTTTTGGATGAATTGAGGACAGTGTATTATGGCCTTCTTTCAAAATCTCAGATCTCAAATTATCAATATAAGGCACACAATTTCTCATTTATCAACAACACATTACCTTATTCAACAAATGATGATGATTGCTTTTTTCATACCTTTTTCCAGTAATTCCAATAAAAATGGATCTTGCGTTAATCTAACTAAGAACGCCCCTTTTGCGCCCACTAATGACTAACTTTGTGATGATTGTCGTGTCCAAACATGGATCCTCAACTCCATGGATGGTGAACCTTATTGTATGACCATGTATCATGAGACGACCAAGATGATGTCGGTTGAACTGCATTCCCTCTATTTCGGCAAGGATAACCTTCAGCATCTGTTTGACATCATGGACCTTCAATATCTGGACTCAGGAGGTGATGATGACTTAACCTCCTTTCTTGCGCAGTCCAAAACCTCATTCGAGGCCTGGATTCTGCATCAACCTCGTACTACAGATCTTGCTGCGCAACATGCTCACTACGAGGCTGTTGGTATTGCCATGATGATGGTTCGTGTCCGCCTCATCTCTACAGTATCCGAGCTCAGATACTCACCTCCTACATCATTCCCTCTCTATTCGATGTTTGCTCCATGTTGAAGGTGACACCACCCCTAGATACTCCCGGACCTCCATCTCAGGCCCTTCTCCAGCACTCATCTATATCCCCCTCCTCCATCAGCCTGTGGAGATCGCACCGGCTACATGGGCAGAGGTCGCAGCGGCCAACCTAGACTCAAGTGTACTCATTGTGGCAAAGATGGACATCTTGAGACAACTTGTTATCATAAGCACAGTATGCCTCCTCCGCTCCATGTCTCTGTTGTTGCAGATACATCTTCTACCACTTGCACGAACATTGATGTCATGCTGATACATCTCCAGTGGTTACTCAATCGTCCATCAGGCTCCATTGCTTCTATCTCAAATGAAGTATCTCCTCACTCTCTCATAGTACACAATGGATTGTGGACTCTAGTGTCACCCACTATATCACTCTATAGAAACCACCTCAGTACTTGGACTCTCCACTTCCCAGGTTTATCATAGTGGCCAATGATGACACCACTCCTGTCTCCGGCTCCGCTAATATTTCTCCCAACTCCTCTTTCTCTCTTCGCTCGGTCCTTCATTTTCTGGGTTCTCCTTTCAATCTTCCTTCTGTTAGTCGTCTTACTCAAGACCTTGATTGCTCTATAACCTTATGCCTTCTTCTTTTGTTGTGCATAATCGACGAACGCAGAGTATCATTGGTAAATGATCGACGGACATTTCCCCCATCATTCTCTCATCTGTCACTTCCGTGGATTGGCACTGTCATCTTGGGCATGATCCTCTTCTAATTCTCAAGAGGGCTATTCCTGAATTCACATACAAGTCATGTATCTTTGACAAACAATATCTTTCTTTTTTTTCCTTCTCTTGTACTCGAAACGATGCTCCTTTTGATTTAGTGCACTGTGATGTTTGAGGACCGTATAAAATTGCTAGTATTTCTGGTTATCGTTATTTTATTACTTTTATTGATGAGTATTCTCGCATGACGTAGTTATACTTGTTCCATGATCGGACGAATTTAACTCGTGTGTTTCATGCCTTTATTAATGAGACTCGTACTCAATTTTCCCGATCAATAACATTATTCGCACAGTCAATGCACGTGAATATAACAATCATGCGTTTGACAATCTATGTATTGAGTTTGGGATCATCCACCATACCTCATGTGCTTATACCCCCAACAGAATGGTATGACTGAGCATAAGAATCATCATCTTTTTGATGTTGCTCGCTCACCTATGTTTCAAATGTAGGTTCCCAAGTCTTATTGGCACTCCGTAGTATCTACGATATGTTATCTCATCAATCGTCTGCCCTCCTCTATTCTCAAGTATGCAACTCTGTTTAGTCTTCTATTTCCCCCCACGCCGCCCTTTTCCATCTCACCTCACGTCTTTGGTTGTACTTGTTATGTCTTTTCTCTTGGTCCTTACACTGACAAATTTGTTCCTCGGGCTGCCAAGTATATGTTTGTTAGTTATTCCCGTACTCAGAAATGGTATGTGTGCTACTCTTCGCAAGGTTGTCTTGTTTGTCGACGTCACTTTCATTGAAGATCACCCTTTTGATTGTCTTCCTCCAGCTCTTTGTGCTCCTCCGCTATTAACACGTCCTTCTGTCTCAGTTACATCTTCTCTTCCCCCACTCCTTCCCACCCCGGTTCCTGCACCATACAAACCACCTCTTCTTCGTATATACACTCGTTGTCCTCCTCGCTCTGACGCCCCTCAACATTCGCCCTCTACCGGTGATACCACGCAGCCTAAAGATCCGCTTCCCCTGGCGAATTGTCTCCTTGCATTGCCTCTCCTCGACACTTGTCAAATTTGCAACATCTTTATCCTTCATTTATATACCTAACTCTTTGCAGGAAACTCTCCAACATCCGGGGTGGCGTGCGGTCATGGATGAGGAAATGACTGTCCTCTGGACTCATCAGACTTGGGATCTCGTCTCCCTTCCTCCGGGATAGACTTGTGTCGGATATAAATGGGTCTTGCAGTAAAACACGCTCCAGACGGGGCAGTTGATCGCGTAAAGGCACGTCTTGTGGCTCGTGTGTTTACTCAGTAACAAGGTCTCGATTATGGTGAGACCTCTCCTGTCGCCAAGTCGAACACCGCTCGTGTCCTAATCTGTTTGGTTGTTCATCGTCAGTGACCCTTACATTAATTGGATGTTAAGAATGTCTTTCTTAATGACGACCTTTAAGAAACTGTCTACTTGCGCCGGTATCTCGGGTTTGAGACCACAGAGAAGTCACTTGTTTGTCACCTCAAGAAATATATTTATGGTCACAAATAGTCTCCTTATGCATGATTTGACAAGTTCAGTAAGGTTATCCATGATGTTGGTGTTAGAGTTTCCAGAATGATTTGGAAGTAGTCAAGCAGTTAGTCTCACTGTCAACGCAATATGTTCCTATAAGGTCGCACATAAGAGTGTTTGGAGAAGTTGGAGGAAGGATTGCGTTGACCTTACTCATGTTGGATATGAGTGAAGAACCAATCCCGTGATTCATTGGAGTTGTGTGTGTTGACAAGTCATATCGTCGTGTTCTCTAGCCATATCGTCGTGTTGTCTCGATGATAGTATGAATATCGTCGTGTTCAATATGACAACACTCTGTTGTGGCTTGACACAATGATATCATCATGTTGACTTGATGATATTATAAATAGTTGATGAGTCCAAATTTTACACTGATTTTTGGACTCATCTGGGCCAGTTTTATCGTCTTAGCACTGCACTTGAGAGCTATTACTGCTTATATTTATTTACGTGCTTATTTCATGATTAAGTGCACTGTAGGCCCGTTTCTGTGTGCTTTATTTGTTTATTTATTAAGTGCACTGTAGCCGTGTCTTGAGAATGTGGTGTACACTTTTGGTGGCCTATCTGCCTCTTCTGCTGGTGCATGGGTCGTGTGCGTGCTCCGTAACCGCTCGGGAGATCCCGACGACACAGGAACACTGCGCACGATCACTGGACTTACTGCGCACGACCACTGGTCGTGCGCCCCTGATCGTGCGCATTACATTCTCCTTTTTCCTAATTCTGCCCGGGTAATCGCACGAGCACTGGCCGTAGTGCGCACGACCACTGGTCGTGCGCCACTGTTCGTGCTCGTTTACCCCTTGCTTTCTGCAAATCTGTCCTAGCCAATCGCACGATCAGTGGATTCAGTGCGCACGACCACCCGTCGTGCGCCACTGATCGTGCGCATTTCTTCTGATGTTTCTATCCAGGTTGCAGATCTAATTGGAAATGGCGCACGATCATCGACCTACAGTGCGCACGACCACTGACCGTGCGCCACTGATCGTGCGTTATGCTTTTGCTGCCTCCGTATTTAAGGGCCTGCTCCGCGATTTAGGTCAACGCCCGTCATTTTCTGCGATCGGGGAGTGCGCGGGAAGCGCCATTTTACTTCTCCAGCTGCTCCATCACCTCCACCTTCATCGGGAGTCCATAGCCGGCTATTCCGAAGCTTTTCAAACTCTCCGGCGAAGCTCCCGGCCATTGACGACTTCAACTCCAAGCTTTCCACCGGAGTTGGTGAAGAAGACAATCTAGAGAACGGACTCAAAGGCCTTCGAGGTGACAGCTCGTTGGTACCAGAAGCCTCCTCGGATTGAGCCCGGAAGCGGATTGACAACTCGCTATTCCGGCCAGGACCTGCGGTGGATCTTCACCCTCTATTGGTTTACCCCTCTTCCCCTTCCTCTGTTGTATGAGATGACATAACATTGTAATGAACTACATGTTTTATTCTATATCTAATGGGATGTTTGTAGTTTTCTTATGCTTGTGAGTAGTGTTTGTGAATGCGCCTCACCCACTCCACATCCACTTCATACCCTTGTCTCACCCGATTGCACTCCGCACAAGAACACTTCCATCCATTAGCTTTCCGTCCACTCGCCCAACCGAAGTTCGGCATCGCAGCCGATACACTCACCTCACCTTGCGAAGCGGTGCCTTCGACCCGCATACTACATTACCTGCATCGCCAAAAGTTTGGGAGTTTGGAGCCAGCTGCCTCCGATGGTGCAGGTCACTGCCCCTTCCATGATCTCCAGGGCCAACCTGGTGAGTTGTCATTTGCTGCGCGTGGTTGGGAGAAAAGGTAGCCAGAGGTTTATCGTCAGCATGCCCGGTGATGCGCCTGCGGGTAGAGATGAGGAGGAAGATGAAGGAGAGCCGGGTGAATCTTCCGCTATGGGTAGGCGGAGTGCGGGAGTGCCACTGCATCAGAGTCAGCAGCAACTGAGGCCTCCAGTAAAGCATGAGGGGCAATCTAGCCACCAGTTCAGCCCAGCCCAGGAGCGGGGTGTCCCATATTTGTCTGAGCGCCTTGCTGATCTGGAAGCTTCACAGTTTTGGATGCAGGACTTTATTTATCAGCAAGCAGTGAGAGGCGGGTTGAACATTCGACCACCACCTACTCGTGTCGCTCCATCAGTGCCTGTTCCTCGTCCATCGCCCATTGAGATTCACGACAGCGATAGTAAGGGGGAGTGAGTGGAGCTCACCACAGAGCCAGTCTACCACGCCTTCTGTTTTTATTTTTTTTTCCGTGCTCTATTTAATCAACAAAAACATTTTGTACTTTATGTAGCCGGGTTGGCAATGAGACAACCATATTTTTGTGGGTGCCCATCTGAGTGCCGAATGATTTTTTTTACTATATGATCTGTTAATACAGGTACTTGGTCTACCTTCAGGCCGTTTTGGGAGACAACCCAAGTTGGACCATTTGGTCCTGTGCTCTGTTTTGAGTTCTTTTTATATATTTATATATATATGTGTGTCCATATTTTGTTTGGCGTGCATATTTTAATCGCAGGTGCAGGAATTTTTGAGGCGCGGCAACTTGGCCGCATTTGGACATCTCGTTGCACGACTGGTATGCTCAATTTTGAGCATAGGTACTTCCTACCCTAGCTATTTTTCCCATTTGGAATGCTTATTTTTATTAGTTGTCGAATTTAAGTCTGGGGGGGGGGGAAGAACATGCCTGTGGTCACTACACAACACATTCTGTTGCATACGAATCTCTTGTTTAGTTATTTCATGATCTCTGTTGCAC
Source organism: Platanthera guangdongensis (assembly GCA_039583875.1). NCBI lineage: Eukaryota > Viridiplantae > Streptophyta > Magnoliopsida > Asparagales > Orchidaceae > Platanthera > Platanthera guangdongensis. Next base: position 26,790,147 of record CM077153.1, on the reverse strand, counting down.
ACACTGAATCACCCACACGAGTGCGCTCTTATCCACGCGTGCAGCTCGAGTCAAATGTATTGTTTTTTTGTCAACTTTAAAATAGTGGTGCTGGCTTAGGATTTCAGGATCGAGTAGTTTGAAACTCATGCAGTGCTCCTAATCAAGTACTCATGGTTTGTGTAGAACTAGTATAGATTTAATTTTTTTTATGCTCGTAGATTTATATTTTTCTGCAGATGTAAATATTGTTTATACTACTCAAAATCTGAATCTGGAGTAATCGAACGATAATGTAGGAATGTGTGTAGCCGCCACTAGACTCGTATTGCTCGAGTCGGGAGGAAGGATCATCTTTCTCGGTGGCTAAGAACTTGCCCTAAGCTAGTCTTGAAGCATTGGTGCCCGGTTAGTCAAGAGTGAGCATGACATAGGCCATCATTTTGGCTAGTTTGAGCCTTGTTTAACATTTCCTACCCGTTAACCGTTGCATGCCAAATTTGTGCCTACCCCTTCTTTGATCCAACTCCACTCATATTCACCAAGGCCTGAAGCTAAACTCACCATCACAATCAAATGCTTGAGCTTGTTTGTATTTACTATTTTGCTGATGTTGTGATAAGTGAAAATCGTGTAATGTGGTGCTGAATTCATAAACTTTTTGATTGCTACGTTTGGGGATTGCAAACGCAGAAAAGAAAAAGAAGAAAAGCGAAAAAGAAAAAGATAAACCTGAAAGAATTGATTTGAGAATTCTATCCCCATCCTATTTATTGATTTTGGTCGGGTTAGGCCGTGTACACGCCCGGTTTTCAAGCTCAGTCTGGGGGTGTGTTACACGTGCATTTCTTAGTGACTGTATTGGTTTAGGTTTTTGTTCGCTCGCTTTGGTTGCGTGTAGCCTTCATGTTTATCATTGACTACCAAACCTTAGTCTAAGCCCCATCCTCTCCTACAAGTCCTACTGATTCACGCTTGAGTCTAACCCGCGCCGTGGAGAGAGTGTGAACGTGCAAGCGTATGGTCCCCGACATTGGTGGATTCCTTTGGAGGTGATCCTGAGCCCGATCTTTGACAATGCTCACCTTAGTGGTCTGTCTACTTTCTTCCTACACATGATCGCAAGATTCTCCAGAATTCTAATTTTGAGCAAATACAATATTTATTCACGGCTGTCGAATAGTTTAATCTACGTAGTATAATTAAAAAGTTTTTTCTATTATATCTTCTATGCCCATGATTTATTTGATTTCTCGTCTTACTTTTTTTTGAAATTTCTGAGCTAGCTAGCTATTTTCTAGTTCACGGAGTGATGATTTGCTCGGGACGTGCAAATGGTTAAGTCTGGGGGTGTGATGAGTCCAAATTTTACACTAATTTTTGGACTCATCTGGGACAGTTTTATCGTCTTAGCACTGCACTTGAGAGCTATTACTGCTTATATTTGTTTACGTGCTTATTTCATGATTAAGTGCACTGTAGGCCCGTTTCTGTGTGCTTTATTTGTTTCTGTGTTTTTGTTATTCTTTAGCCGTGTCTTGAGAATGTGGTGTACACTTTTGGTGGCCTATCTGCCTCTTCTGCTGGTGCATGGGTCGTGTGCGTGCTCCGGAACCGCTCGGGAGACCCCGACGACACAGGAACACTGCGCACGATCACTGGACTTACTGCGCACGACCACTGGTCGTGCGCCCCTGATCGTGCGCATTACATTCTCCTTTTTCCTAATTCTGCCCGGGTAATCGCACGAGCACTGGCCGTAGTGCGCACGACCACTGGTCGTGCGCCACTGCTCGTGCTCGTTTACCCCTTGCTTTCTGCAAATCTGTCCTAGTCAATCGCACGATCAGTGGATTCAGTGCGCACGACCACCCGTCGTGCGCCACTGATCGTGCACATTTCTTCTGATGTTTCTACCCAGGTTGCAGGTCTAATTGGAAATGGCGCACAATCATCGACCTATAGTAAGCACGACCACGGGTCGTGCGCCACTGATCGTGCGCTATGCTTTTGCTGCCTCCGTATTTAAGGGCCTGCTCCGCGATTTAGGTCAACGCCCGTCATTTTCTGCGATCGGGGAGTGCGCGGGAAGCGCCATTTTACTTCTCCAGCTGCTGCATCACCTCCACCTTCATCGGGAGTCCATAGCCGGCTATTCCAAAGCTTTTCAAACTCTCCGGCGAAGCTCCCGGCCATTGACGACTTCAACTCCAAGCTTTCCACCGGAGTTGGTGAAGAAGACAACCTAGAGAACGGACTCAAAGGCCTTCGAGGTGACAGCTCGTTGGTACCGGAAGCCTCCTCGGATTGAGCCCGGAAGCGGATTGACAACTCGCTATTCCGGCCACGACCTGCGGTGGATCTTCACCCTCTATTGGTTTACCCCTCTTCCCCTTCCTCTGTTGTATGAGATGACATAACATTGTAATGAACTACATGTTTTATTCTATATCTAATGGGATGTTTGTAGTTTTCTTATGCTTGTGAGTAGTGTTTGTGAATGCGCCTCACCCACTCCACATCCACTTCATGCCCTTGTCTCACCCGATTGCACTCCGCACAAGAACACTTCCATCCATTAGCTTTCCATCCACTCGCCCAACCGAAGTTCGGCATCGCAGCCGATACACTCACCTCACCTTGCGAAGCGGTGCCTTCGACCCGCATAGCTTTAATTAGTTTATTAGATCAAACAACCACAATCTCTCAAGTCCCATTTTTACTCTTTTTCTTAGTATAACCCTCATAACAATATTTTCTGAACTGTTGTCGCTCTATGCTAATTGCATTTCTCAAGAGACCGACACTCGGAGATTTATTCCCAAACTTTATTACTTGTGCGACCGGTGCGCTTGCCGATTTACACGCATCAATAGTCATGTGCATCATGTCAACACAACAACACTTGTTGTTTGCTTCAATTTAGGTCACATGTCTTCTGATAGCGGAGGCGCGTGTTTGTCTTATATTCTTGGATATACATAGACATGTGATTAGGTTTTTTGTGTGCCTTTTTAGAAGCCTTAACAACAACACTCAAGCCTTTATCCCACTATAGTGAGGTCGACTATATGGATCCTTTGTCGTCATTGTGCCATATCTTGTGTCATAATTTCACTAATGCCTAAGTACATCATGTCTTTCCTTATAGTTTCATTCCAAGTCTTTATTGGTCTACCCCTCCCTCGTTTAACATGCCTAGTGACTAGACTTTCACAACGCCTAACAGGGACCTCTAATGGTCTCCTTTGCACGTATCCAAACCATCTTAGTTGGGCTTCTCACATATTCTCTGCAATTGGTGTTACTCCTGTCTTATCCCTGATACATTCATTTCTAATTCTATCCAGTCTCGTGTGTCCACACATCCACCTAAGCATTATCATCTCCGCAACTCTCATTTTTTGCTCATGTACACAATTTACTTGCCCACTCTTAGAACCATAGAGCGTCGCTGATCTAATCATAGTACGGTAGAACTTGCCCTTAACTTTACGATCACACAAGATCCCTGACGCGCCTCTCCACTTCAAGCAACCCGCTTGGATTCTATGTGTCACATCTTTATCAATATCTCAGTCTTTTTGAACTATCAATCCAAGATATTTAAAATATTCACTACGGGAAATATCTTGATCACTCAACTTAATAACAAAGTCACCCGTCCTTCTTGCATTGCTAAATTGAAGCTCCATATATTGTCTTTGTCCTGCTCAGCCTAAAACCCTTCTTTTCTAAAGTGTCTCGCCAGGATTCAAGTTTTGTGTTTACACCCTCGCGCGTCTGATCGACCAAAATGATATCATTCGCAAATAATGAACACCAAGGTATTGCTTGTTGGATATGTCCGATAGGCTCTTCTAAGATAAGGGTAAAGAGATAATGGCTTAAAGCTGAATCTTGATATAAACCAACATTGATAGGGAATTCCTATGTTAATCCTCCAGATATCCTCACCCTTGTCACTGAATTTATATACTTATCTTTAATTATGATACTTTACACCTTTTTTCCAAGACTCTCTATAAGATCTCTCTTGGAACTCATCATAAGCCTTCTAAAGGTTGATAAACAACATATGCAAATCTTGTTTTCTTTTTCGGTAATTGTCAATGAGTCTCCTCAAGAGATGTATAACTTCCATGGTCGACCACCCTGACATGAATCCAAATTGATTTTCTGAGATGTTAGTTTCCCATCTTATTCTTCTTTATATTACTCGTTCCCATAATTTCATGGTATGACTCGTCAATTTAATTTCTCTGTAATTAACACAATTTTGCATGTCTTCTTTATTCTTATACAAAGGTTCTAAGATACTTTCTCTTCATTGGTCTGTCATTCTCTTTTACTTTGGTATCTTATTGAAAAAACAGTTAAGTCACAAAATTTCTTCATTTATAGACATTTTCATACTTCGATGGATATATCGTCTGAACAACCACCTTTCCATTTTTCATCTTCTTTAGAGCATATTTTACCTCTGATAATTGAATTTTACGATAAAACGTTACGTTTCTATACTTTTCCGATTTACTTAAATTTTCCAAGTCCAATTCATTGCCTTTTGTTTTATTATAGAGTTTATAAAAGTATCATTTTCATCTCTCTTTAATATCCACATCATCTGTTAAAACTGTATATGTTTCATTCTTTATGCATTTTCTTCACCGCTCTTTAATATCCACATCATCTGTTAAAATTGTGTATGTTTCATTCTTTATACATTTTACTTGGCTTAAATCCCTTATCTTCCATTCTTTAGCTTGAACAATTTTATATATATCACGCTCTGCATCTTTGATATCTAGTTGCTTATAAAATTCTGTATAAACTTTATTTTTTGTTTTACCTACTACATGTTTAATTTTTTTTGGCGACTTTATACCTGACTAAATTTTCATCATTCATACAAGCATAGTGTGATTTATAGTCAATTCTCTTTGCCTTCACTTTATATTGCACTTTCTCTTTCTACCACCAAGATTTTTTGTTTGGGGCGCATAATATTTTGATAATCCAAGTATGTTCTTTTCAGTTGTACTTAAATGTGAAGACATAACTTTTCATGAGATACTAAGATCAGCATAAGGGTCATCAACTAGTTGTTTCATAACTGCTGTCTTGAAAACAACCTGTTTTTTCATCTTCAAGTTCCACCATCGAATTTTTGACAACATTTTTGTTCTTGTCTTAAATTTATTATATTTAATTTGTACGTCTAACACTACTAACTTATGTTGTGTTGTCAAACTTTTTCCTGGTATGACTTTACAAGACTTAGAAATCTTTTTATCCATTTTGCGAGTCATAAAATAATCAATTTGTGACTTATTTGATCTGCTTTTAAACATAATTAAATGTTCTTCCCTTTTTATGAAAAACATATTTGTCACAATTAGCTCATGTACTTCGGCAAAGTCTAAAATGGTTCATCGTTCTTCATTTCTTTCTCCATATCCAAATCATTCATGAATGACTACATAATGTACATTTTTCTTCCCTATATGTCTATTTAAGTCTCCTCTTATGAAAATCTTTTATTTTTGTGGGATTCTCCTTACTAAATCATCTAAGTTTTCTCAAAATTGTACTTTAATAGCTTCACTTAATCCTACTTTTGGTGTGTAAGCACTGATCACATTAGTAGTTTCCGTTCTTATGACCAATTTAAGAACTATGATTCTATCACCTTTTGTATTTACTCCAACAAGTTCATCCCTACAAATAGTATCCACAATAATACTGACTCCACTGCTTGTTTTATTTTTCCTGTGCACCATAATTTAAAATTGAATTATCTAAAAATTTAGCATTCTCACTCACCCATTTAGTCTCTTGCTGACATAAAATATTTATCTTTCATTTAATCATCGTATTCACTACTTTCATCGCTTTTCCTGTTAGCGTGCCAATATTCCAAATTCAAACCTAAGTCGGTCACAATTCCTACGACATACTTTCCTTGGATGTCTAATATGGAAGGACTTTTTCCTATTTAACACTACACCCAAGTTCTCTTGGAGGTGCAACGGTTCTTGCCATGACGTCGCATTCAGACCATATGACGAGGACTCTTGCATATTTAACACTACACCCATATCCTGGAGATGCAACAGTCCTTGCCAAGATACCGCATTTTGACCCTACGATGCGTTCCTTAGGGGGAACAACCTAGTTTTTGCACAATTTCTCAAATGATCCATATTCATAAGGGTGAGTAAATTTTATGCTGACCGTCTACCTAACACAACATTCACCATTTTTCATCCGAACTTGTGACCGACATAGGCCAGTTTCCTTTTTAGAAGCCTTGATGGGAAAATTGTTTTCTCGAGCCCTAGAAGATTTCCGCTACTGCCTGTTTCGCGAGACCCGTCCCGACCATCGCAGTCACCGCCTCTCCCTTGAACGAATCTAGCAATTCGTGGAGACGCTGAGGACACTTCTCCGACCTAGATCTTGTAGGAAAAGACCTTGGGGTTCTCCGTCGCTTCTGTGGACTCTTGTAGAGGCACATATTCATTTCTGCGTGAACTTAAGAAACCTAGCCGCTGTCTCTTCCGACACAGGGAAAGTCCTTTCTGGAGCATCTTGATCAACTTTGTCTCGATCCCGCTTAGGTAACTTTGCAATGTATTGCTATGTTCTACTTTTTGATTAATTGTTCTCGCAAGGTCTTATTTACTATTTAAGGTTTTCTAGTAATCTATTTCGCTGTGCACATGTGATGTGTAACCACTCAATGAAAACCCAACAGTTGGATTCACCCGGAGCTTGACGGACTTCTCTCTCTTTACTCATCATCGATCAACGAGCACGATGATTCTCTTGGCTTATGTCGATGCCATTCTAATTATAGGAGATGATTCCAAATGAATAAAATGATCAAGCAACACTTGAATTCAGTTTTTTAAACTAAAGATTTGGGAAATCCTCGGTATTTTCTTGGCCTTGAGGTTGCGATATGCCCTAATGGTCTCATTTTATCTCAACAAAACTACTGTCTTGATCTTCTTCATGACGCTCACTATTCTGAATGCAAGTCTGCTAATACTCCTATGAATGTCAACCACAAGCTCTGTGCTTATGCCTCTGACTCCGATCTACTTCTTCCAAACCCTTAGTATTATCGTCGTTTTGTAGGAAAATTGATTTATCTTACAATTACAAGACCAAATATCTCTTTTGCTGTTGAAGTTGTTAGTCGATTCATGCATTCTCCACAAATATCTAGTGGAAAGGAAGAATTGATTTATTTAGATGCCCTAAAATCGGGCAAAGCATTCATATATATAGGTCAAATACACACGTGACATATCACGTGAACAATTAAATGAAAAATGATTGAAACATAAAATAAAACTGCGTCCAACGCGTATATTCAACTCTCCCCCTCAAGTTGGGAATATATATCGATCATTCACAACTTGTTAGAATTGTTCATGAAGTTGTCACTGTTTAACCCCTTGGTGATGATATCGGCTAGCTGATCATATGAGTTCACAAATGGAGTGCAGATATTCTCCTTGTCTATGTGATCTTTGATGAAGTGCCTGTCAACTTCAACATGTTTCATCCTGTTATGTTGAATCAGAATTTGTGCAATACTGATGACAGCCTTGTTGTCGCAGTAGTAGTAACTGGTTTGTTTACGTGGAGACCCATATCTTGAAGAATTGTCTTCAACCACAATCCCTCACAAACTTCTTGCGCCATAGCCCTATATTCTGTTTCATCACTTGAGCGAGCAACAACATTCTGCTTCTTGCTCTTCCACGATACAAGGTTCCACCCACAAACGTGCAATATCTGGTAGTGGACTTTCTATCATCCTGACTACCTACCCAATCAACATCTGTAAACACTTAAATCACCAAAGGTTGGTTTGTAGAGGACAGAAGCCTATGACCTGGGGACTTCTTGAGGTATCACAATACCCGATATGCAGCCTGCTGACGGCGAATTGAGGGACAGTGCATTAATCTACTTAGGACACCCACAACATACGTAATATCTGGGCGAGTATGAGAAATATTTGAGCCTCCCAACCAATCGTTGATATCTTGAAGCATCCACTTTCTCCCCATTAGTATCTGCATCAATCTTGTGATTAGCCTCAATTGGAGTGTCCACGGGTGCACACCATAGCATTCCAGTTTCATCCAGAAGATCAAGGGTATACTTTCTATGAGAGATGAAGATCCCTCGTTGGGACCTCGCCACTTCAATTCCCAAGAAGTATTTCAACTTCCCCAGATCCTTGATTTCAAATTCTCTGCTCAGTTGAAAGATAAAACGGGTGTCACCAAACCCGGCAAGATAGGCACTGAACGCTCCACGGTTTTCATATTTCCACCATTATCACTGCGAAGTACACAGAGTGTGCTGCTGAACTGTTGCACCACCATTTTATGAAAGGACTGAAAGCTAGCAAGCACATCACATTTCTGTTTTAACAAATAAAGCCAAGTAGTATGAGAATGATAATCAATAAAAGTAGCAAATCATTTATAGTCAGATAAAGAAGTCACCGGGGAGGGACCCCAAACATCAGAATGGATAACATCAAACGGACATGAACTAGGAAAAGAGATATGACTGATATTTTGACGAACATGTTTGGATTGTTCACAAGTGTCACAAGAAAACAACTTAATTAAATGATAAAAAGCAGAAAACAGTTTAGTAAGATATAAAGCAGAAGGGTGACCAAGACGCTGATGCCAGCGCTGGATGCCGTGTAACGTCGGGGATCTGGTGGAAGAAATAACATTGAGAGATAATGACAGGTTCAACAAGTACAATCAGCCAACGTTCCTATCACTGCCAAGCGTCCGCTTTGTATCCAGATCCTGAAACACACAAACATCAGGGAAAAAGATTACAGAGCAATTTAAAGCAGTTGTCAAGTGACTAATGGAGAGAAGATTGCAAGGAAATGAAGGAACATTCAAAACCGAAGACAATGAGAGGTCGGGAGAACAAGCAATGATTCCTTTACCAATGATGGATGAGAATAATCATTAGCAGCAATGACTTTATCACGGCTAGAAGGAGGAGTATAAGAGGTAAAACTCGAGGCAGAGCCGGTCATGTGATTTGTCGAACCCGAGTCGATGATCCACTGTAAGGGGATGAAGACACTGCATGAGCACTAGAAAGACGGAAGTAGTAGCAAACGCATCAGTAGAAGCAGCCGGTGTAGAGACAATCTGGGAGCGCAACATACGACGAAAACCTTAACTCCATAGCAGACAGGACCCCAGAGGTGTCCTCCTGAACCTCTGTCGAGTGCACATAATACTGAGTGCGATCACCAGTCTGGCGGCCACCACCACGGTGCCCACCTCGCCCACGAGCAGTAGAACCCCGTCCAGATGGAGCAAGGTGAGGATGCAGACGAAAACATACGTCCTTGGTATGACCTTTCTTCCCGCAGTGACTGCATACAAAAGGAGGTCCTCGAGAAATCCCAGCCAGCGCAGTGTGATCAGTAGAGGAACCAAAAGAGTGATGACGATTCTCATCACTAAGGAGCATACTGAAGGCCTCTCGAAGAGAGGGAAGAGGCTCACGGTGGAGGACATGCAGACGAACGACGTCAAACTCCATGTTGAGTCCCGTGAGGAAGACATGAACCCGAAAACGGTCTTTATCCTTTTGTAGGGCCTGCGCATCGACAGTGCAGGCGGCAGGTGTTGAACCAATTCTTGATACAGATGTCCGAACTCATAATAGTAGGCAGACACGGTCATGTTTCTCTGCTTCAGCTCCAGAACACGACGGTGAGCTCATAAATCTGTGTCGAACTTTCTGCCTGAGAGTAGGTGTCTCGGGCCCGTTTCCAAATTTCATAAGCCGAGTCCAACATATAACTGCGATACACCTGGAGGGACATCGAGTGAAACAACCACGAGACAACCAATGAATTGTCCGCATTCCATTTTCTCCTAGAGGATCGGTACGTGGTGGCTCAGCAGTGGTATCATCAATATGTCCATATAGCTGGTGACTGCGAATAGTATGTTGTGTTGCCTGGACCATTTCAGATAATTTGTGCCATCCAAGACAGCAGTAGTCATCTTCAACGAACCAGACTGGCCGTGGCTCCGAGGAGAATCTGCAGAGGAACCATGAAGGGCACGATGTGAGGTGTCGAGGAGATGTTAGAGGAATCATCCATCAATGAGAAACAAAAGAAGACGAAGAGCTCAAAGCAGACAGAACTGCATCCTACAAGTTTCCCTTAGATCAAGCCGCCAGAGAGGACACTGGAGGATGCGAGCATGATGTCCCCGACAACCCCCATGGAGGATAAAATGACCGGAGACACCAGACCGCCCAGAAAAACCGGGCAGAGATGACCGCCGAAGAGAAACGCCGCAGGGAAGAAGGGACGCTTGAAGGAAGGCGGTCGAAGAAAGGAAATGCGGCTGGACGCTCCTTCCGACGGACTGGCGGCCCTTCCGGTGTGGAGAACGAGCGGGGAGGGCGGAGCGGAGCAGGAGATAGCGAGCCGTGAGAGGAGTGGGGGCGGAGCGCAGAGGGCAGCGGGATAGCGGGGCGGGCGCATCGGGCGAGCGAACGGGGAAAAAGTGGGAGCCGACGGGAATAAATACGGACG